>OY743174.1:26955607-28155607 GCA_963555705.1 Ligustrum vulgare
TCATATCCCCTCATATAATCAACACAATACAATGTTTGCACATACACACAAAATAAAAAACTAAAACTCAATGAGAAAAAGCCCCAGATCCTAATTAACAATATTTACAAGTGAGGAATCTTTGCATTTTCACATTTACCGATCTATGAGTACGACAGCGTCACTGATTTTAAGTCCCGCAGCACGAAGAGGTGCCGCCGTCTCGAGAACGGATGCGCCGCTGGTAACAAGATCCTCAACGATGAGACAAACTTGATTGGGCTCAAAAGCGCCCTCAATGGCCTTGGCAGTGCCATAATCTTTAATCTCCTTACGGCGCATGAGCATGGGAATGTTAGAGACGGTGGAGATACAGGTGGCAATGGGGAGGGCAGTGTAGGGTACCCCACAAATGACATCGTACTTCGTGGAGGACGGAAGGATTGAAACGAGAGTTTGGGAAATTTGGCTGAGAAGGGAAGGGTAAGAGACAATGAGTCGGAGATCGATATAGATTGGGGAGGAGATGCCGGACTTAAGCTTAAAGTTGCCGAACTTCACGGCGGCGATGTCGTGGAGTTGGAGGATTAAAGATTCCATTGTTTCCGGCGGCGATCGGTGACTGCAACTATCTAATTATATATATACACGTGGGAATACGGTGGGAACTGGGAAGGGATGATGATGGCACTAGATATGAAGCCCAGACGTGCCGGATTCGTGGGGCAGTCAAACCGTTCGCTGGTTCGGCTCGCGAAAACACAAGTTGAGGGCGACTCGACTCATCAAACTCATGAATTCGTGGACGAGCCAATCACCCTCGTTGAACCACGAGTCGAGCCGCTCGTGGTTCAAAGAGCAACTCGTGTCAACGAGCTTAACGAGCCGTCGACTCGTCAAAAACAAAAAATAAAAATTGCAACGGTCAAGTGACCGTTGCATGGAGACCAAAACGGTCACTTTTGTGACTTGACTAGAACATATATTTTTATTTTTATTTTTTGATTTTTTTCCCTTACTTTATAAATACTATACTAACACAACTTCAATTCTACAATTCTACAACTCTCTAAATTACTCTAATTTGTATTCTACACTCTTCCTCCACTACATTTACTCTAGTTTCTACAATTTTACATTACAAATATACAATCTTATGGTTTACAAGTCTTCAACTACAAGTTTTAAGCTTGTTTACCAATACTTAGTTACATATTTGATATTTCAATTTCAATATCTCAATTTGTCATTACATCTCTCAATTACACATATTTCATTTTATATTCCAATTTTTCCACACCACATCACATCACATACAAAAGAATGGATCCCAGCAGCCGAAGATTTGTTAATGAATTGCTCGATAGTCCACCTAGATTTGGAGGGTATGATGACTCAACACCATAATCTCACGCTCATTTCGACAATCAATTTGCTGATCTCAACGACATACCAATTCTCTACAATATTGAAGAAGATCCATTAAATCAACAAATCGATTTAGACGATGTTGAAGAAGATCTGGATGTTCAAATCTTACAAAATGATCCCAATATTCCCGACGCAAGAGGAAAAAGTAAAGCTAGAAAAAGTAAGAAGTCAACTTCAAAGTGTTGTGATCACTTTAAATTGGTCGCAACGGGAAAAAAAATTGAAGGAGAAGATGAATTCAAAACTGTGTGCAAATATTGTGCACAACAATTGACATGGGCACAGGGGATTGGTACTACACACCTCAATCGTCACTATCGCAAGTGTCAGACCAAGCACGGATTCGTTGAATCGAATCAAAGTCAACTACAATTTGGTTCATCGGCCGCTAGTGGTTCTGGAGCGAGATCTACAACACTTTCAAATTGGATGTATTCCGAAATAGAGAATCGAACTGGGATGGTTCAATTCGTTGCTGGGGTGGAGTTGCTACTAAGCACAGTGGACAACGAACACTTTGTTACATACATCAAGCATTATCTTCAACCCAGGTACATCGGTATTACTCGAAACACTCTGCGTTCTGATACATTATAATATTATCTTTAAACTAAGAAATAATTAATAGTCGATTTAAATAACTATGGTGGTGTTATTTCTTTTACTTCCGATCTTTGAGAAGGTATTAATAAAAAATGTTATATTGCTGCAACTGCACACTATTTAATGCAGCCAACATATTTAATGATATACTTCATATTGTTAGAGAATATGGGTTTGAAAGTAAAATTCGACCATTTACTTTTGATAATGGCAGTGTAAATAAGTCTGTAGTAGATAAATTATGTAGAATTCTTAATCCGAATTTTAGTGATTTCTTATTTCATCTTAGATGTGTATGTCATATTTTAAATTTAATTGTTCAAGATAACTTGAAACATATTAAAGATGAAATGGATAAAATTAGAGATGCTATAGTGTACATAACCATATCACCGAGTAGAAAATAATATTTTGAAGATATGTGTTTACAATACAATTTAGATTCTAAGAAATTTATTACCGACGTAGGCCATAGGTGGAACTCTACATATTTGTTACTTAAATCATGGGAATGTTATGAACACATAATAATGGAATATTATAACAGTAGAACACTTAAGAAGGACGATGATCCTCTATTAATATAATCGGATTGAGAAGCTGCTTTTAAAGTAAAAAAAAAAAATGACAAGTTATTACTATTCAACCAACATATTATCTGGGGTATATTACCCAACTAGTTCAAGAGTTCTTGAACGTCTTTATATTATTGCAAGAACTTTTTATAGATATAGATATGACTCATTTTTTACTGAAATGATAATTGCTATGGAAATGAAATTTAGAAAATATTGGGAAGATTTACCTATATTATTTCCCTTAGCATACATAATGGACCCGCGTTTCAATTTAAAGGGTACGAAAATTCTTGTTTCAAAAATCAATAGCTCGTTGATTTTGGATAAACCTATCACTTATAATAATTTAGAAAGCACGCTAACAAACATGTATATTGTATATGCTGCACGATTAGTAACTAATGTTAGTCATAAACAATCTATACCATCACGTGACACTACACTTGGAGACGACGAAGTAGAATTATACAATTTAATGGAAGAAACGAGTCAAGCACAAGGAACTTCTTCTTACAGTATGTCTTCTAGTACCAACGAATCAGGTTCACTTCAAATACTTGAAGAATTGAAAATTTATTTTGGACAAGATCTACTTAGAAATGTGGAGTCTACTAATTCTTTAGAATTTGATTTACTTTATTATTGGCGAACAAACGAATGAAAATATCCGATTGTTTCCACCATAGCGAAAGATCTACTAACACCTCACGTTAGCACGGTAGCTTCAGAGTCTGCTTTTAGTGCAGGTAAAAAGGTATTGTCAGAAGTCAGGATCCGACTCAAAGAAGATATTTTGGAAGCGTTGATGTGTGTCAAAGATTGACAGGACGGTGATTTATGCATACAACATAAGTATGCCAAAATTGCATGCAGTCGGTAAATGATATTTAACTTTAAAATTTTAATTTCTTTACATATATAAAATAAAATATAATTTTGATTTCAAAACAAAAATTGTACACGTAAACATATTGTTCGTGTACAATTTTAACTCCGCCTACTAGAATATTCAATTATTCAATTAAGACTATTTAGTAGCCGGTTCCAAGCCCGAAAAAAAGGAGGAGGATTTTATTTTATTTTTTAAACTTTTAAATTTTAATTTATTTACTTAATATTAGTTTTTATCTTTTCAAATTATAATTGGATATTTGATTATTTTAACAAGTTTTTATTTACGTTATAAACTTATAAATTATAATTAATCATTTCGACTTTCAATTTAATTCACTAATAACTAACAAGTATAACATTATTTTTTTACTTATTAAGTTATTAATAATTTATTTAATACATAACTTTTAAGTTATAACTAATTACAAATTTATATCAATAATATTAATATTCAAGACTTCAAGTATTTTAAAAATAAAAAAAATTCTCGAGATAAAGTTACGGCCGTAATAAGTTAACTTATGGCCGTAAGTTGCTTGCGGGTTAAGAGTTACGACCTTGAGATATAGACATACAGTCGTAAGTCGTTTTCTTTCTAGAACTCCTATTTGCATCCGATACATTTATGGCTGTGATTGAAGAGAATTTATGGCCGCAAATTGGTCGGTTCAACTCCTTCTTCGACTGCTTTAATGATGTTGATTCATTCATTTTTTCGGCTCGACTCCAACATGAAACTTGCTTATTTTCCAGCCAAGAGTGCTGTTTTGTCCATCGTTTCTTGTACAAGCGTCTCCGTTGCTTCTTTAACCTTCTTCGCCCCCAATCGAGTCATCGGTCCTCCTTCAACAATCAAGGATCTTTGCGTGAACTTGTATCCGTGATCTGGAGCACATCATTTATTTATATTGTATTTAACTTTGTAAAATTAGAAGTAATTCATGTAACATAAAATATAAATTTGGATTCTATGTAAACATTTCTTTGTATACTAGTGAGACGCACGTGCTTCATTTTAATGGTGTATTTAATAGTATAGCATAACATAGTATAAAAGTCGATTCAATATTATAAAAAATGAGAATTGAATCGAATGACATATAATATGAAACCGGCATTTCAAATCAAAGTGAAATGTGCTAGATACACATACATGTTAAAATCAGAGTGCAAAATAAATAAATAAATAAATAAATACGAAAAAAAGGTAATCAAAACAACCATTTGGGAAAAAAAGAAAAAGAAAAAAAGGAATGGCTCAAATGGCTCATACGGCTTACACAGCTCAAATTGACTCAAATTGGCTTATGAATAGGAGATTCAAAACTTATTCTTTTAATATATAATATAAATATAAATATAAATATAAATAGGGAAATATGAATTTATCATTTTGTTCATTTCATATTTAACAATTTAAAAAAAAATTATTTTTGCTACATATATGAAAAATTCTATATTTACTTATACGGGCCAAATCGGAACGAACTGCGACAAACATGGGCTAGCGGGAGGGCCTAAGTTGTAATTCAAAATTTGTTGACCAACCCGGACCGGCTTGTAAACTCGCATTGGGCAGGCTTTTTTACTTGCGGGCCGTTATCAGGCTCATATATTGAGGGTTGACCCAGCTCGAACCACCCAGACTGACACCTCTAGTGAGATAAAAGGGCAATGATACAATAATCACCGTGGTTGACCGCCCACCCCACCCTCTCTATTTAAGGGGGGCAGCCAGCCGCAGTCACACTCGTGATTTATAGAATTGTGTTTTAAAAACAATATTTTTAAATAGTTTACCAAATAGAGGTTAAAATAATTACATACTTTCACTTTCTTTATTAAATTGCAATAATAATATTATTAAAAAATACATAATACCATTTCACATACAAAACAAAACTAAAAAATTCACACTTATAATTTCAAAACAAAACTACTTTTTTGAATTTGTTTTCTACAATACGAAAAGTACTCTCATTTTTTCATCTTTTTCTACTCTAGGAAATCTAAAAAAATATCAAATACTCAACTAAAAGATTTTATCCGTCACTTGCTATTGATAAGTAGATTTATGAATATTTATAATACTATTTTTAATTCATTTTTCGTTATATTAAACATATATGTTGTTAAGTTTATCCAACAAATCTATAATTTTAGTAAACAAAAAAGATAAAAAAATCCTTTGTTATTATTTTTGTTTTCGTTAAATTATTTTGACTTATTAAGTAGAAATGAGATTAAATTTATTCAACAGACCTGTAAATCTATTAGGCAAAAAAAAAAATGAAAAATCGATCTCTTTACCACGAACATACTGAAGACGTAGACGGTCAAAACTAGTTCGGACAGTCCTTTACGGATGGGCCAGATCGTCTATCCATCGACAGGTCCGGGTTGTCGACCTTTTTTTTTTTTCATTTTTCTTACTCAAGTAACATTTTTTTTTTTGTCATTTTTCCTAACCTTTTTTTGTTTTTATTTTTTATTTTTTATTTTTTTATGCAAATATGGATTTAGGTTCAGCACTAGTTTCAATTTGTTATTTTGGTGAATTTGAAATTGATGAAATGAGCGATGATCATAGATATGGACAAGTGATGGAAGAGGCATTGATGGAATTTCGATAATATCAGATACATCATTTACATACTTGTGTTATCTATTACAAGAAAAACTCAAAGTTAATCCATCTCAATATGGTATGAATTTGGAATTTCTATTTATCTCACATTCTCCAATTTCGCTTCCACCTGTTAAGAGGAAATTATGTGGTTAAGAACTAAACAAAATTGCGATACTACTTCTCTTTGTGTAACTTTAGTAAGGAACAAATCATTGAAAGTGAACACAAAGAATATGATCATGGGGATTGAAATGTGAATGATTTTGGGGATACAGTGGAGGTAGCTCATAAGGATGAGTGGTTATTTCTGAGACAATTTCTATACACCATGATCTCACTGTCTCTCGTAGAGCTCACGAATAGTGGAAGACAATTGGAGGAAATTTCATTTACAAACGATGATCTGATTGCTTTATTCAAACATAGACATGAGCCGAGTGTAACTCACAAGTGGGAGTAGTTCATGGTCATCTAATTTTTTGCATGTGGTTCCCGATAATGAAGATGTACAAGTCCGAAAAATATTTAAGACCAAGAAAGATTTCAAAGAAGTTGTGCACAGTATTACATTGAAGCACAATTTTGAGTTTAAAATGAAGAAGTCTGTCATGAGTACCTACACAATTGTCTATATATACGACAATTGCAGTTGGCATTTGAAAGCAATGAAGGCAGACACAAATCAGTTTTTTATGGTTCACGAATATGCATGAGAACATACTTGCCAAGTCGGTATTTTTCGAAATGATCATAGACAATTCCGACCATGTTTTATCGACCGAAAGATAAATCACAAGTTTTAGGACCCTAGGATGATTTACAGACCTAGAGACATCATTAAAGACATGCAGCAAGCTTTTGAGGTAACCATGAATGTAACATCCCAAGTTTAAAAATCTAAAACCTAGGCGTGTTAACTTCCATTCACATTATATGCGGAATTAAATCGTTTAACATTAAAATCTTCATTTATCTATTATAAAATTTTACAGAAATTTCGGCAGAGTCTCCTCTATAAATTGGACTTAACCAACCTGTAGAGAGACAACATAATCAACATAAACATTTAAAACATCAATCATATCTCAGCAACATTCATCATCGCCAAAACCAATTCATTCAATCCCCAAACTCCTCAAGCATAAAATTTTCCAAAAATATCAATAGACATTGAAAAATGAAATAAGAGGTAATTTAACCTCTAATACGTCACCCATACTTAATCAGAACTAACTTCAACCAAACAATTATCAATAATAATGAATTAAGGAATAATTTAAATGATATCTTGAATAAATTTAACTTTATTAAATAATGGCGACAGCGGGTACTGTCTGAGTCAGCCGCCAAGTGCTCTCCTCTAATCATCTAACTTTCATCACCTGAAATATGGGGAGGGATTGGGGTGAGCTAAAGCCCAGTAAGTAAACTTTATGCATGAATGCATGCTTATGACTTGAATGCTTTAAAAAATTTCCATATGTGTATCCCAATTTACTTTACTTTCCAGAACATTCAAACTTTTCAAACTTTCACTTAACATTTCAAAACTTTCACTTCATTTCCATCGTGACCTCACTTGATGTAACTTCTAGTCAAACAGATAACAGTGGACAATTCTTATTTGGAACCAGATTAACTTTCACATTTCCACCGCAAAGCGGCTCATTACATTCGGGTACGCCGGTCCCCCGCGCCCCATTTCCCCACTCGCATCTTTCATGACATAGAAGTACACCCATTCTTTCTTAAAAAACTTGGGATACATAATTTTTGACAAAAATTGCACTTTGACACATTCCTTTCATTAAAACATTGACTTTCCCATTTCGATGCCAATGCATGCTTGATGATGCAATGACATGTAACGTGCATGCTTGAACATTTTTCTTAATAACATATACTTCCATACAGGTAAACAAAATTCATCAAAGTAAGTAAGTTGCAAGAGTCGTTTTCACATAAATTTCACATTTACATTCAACTTTGATAAAAATAGGGGGAAGTTTACTTACCTGTAGTCCTTAGTAGTTACTTTGCTTAATATGTAGGTGGAAGTCTTGGTTGCCCGCGACGTCAATGTACCGTTTCTCCTAATTAATTTTCATTCATTAACAAAAATATGGCTTTTAGTGAAAACCACATTTAACACTCTTAAATGAGGTTGAGACTTTCATGTGACTCATAATATAACAAATACATTTAACACCACATATAATATCATATTTGAAGTAGTACATTAAGTTCAAGGACAAATTTGAAATCTTACTTATCAAATTATTCAAAAATCAAAATTACTCAATATTATCACAACTTAATTGTCACATGGACAATTTCAATTAGCATTCTACTTACTCATAAATCTGAAAATAACAATTATAATAAAAGTTTACATTAAAATTCAGTTTAAACAACCTGATTATTTTAAATCCCCAAATTTGAAAATTTCCTTTAAAATCAACATTGAACCAATAGAAAGTCAATTAAATACCATTATCATTTAAAGTCTGAAATTTACATACATTCGATATCTATATTTATAGATATTAGTATCATCATAAAATTCCCAGATTTAAAATCAATACATAAAAATTGCATTTTCAGCTAGCAAATTAAAATCTGGAAATTTCACATATATAATATGAATACATACATAATAATATACACATTCCCATACATCAATACTCACACACATAACATCATTAACTCCTTAATTGATGGTAAAATTCGAAATTAAACAAAAACTGAAATCTGAAAATTGTGGTAAAAATACATATATACTTAACTAAATCAAAATGAAAATTAATTATTTAATTAAAATATTACAACACAAAAATATAATCTACAACTTATATTAAATGTACTGTGGGAGCATGCCATCCAAGGGAGAGGACACAAGTGAGGGATGAGCAGATGATATGTTCCGGACCCTCGACAATCGGAGTCATAGCAGGCTTGACGAAAAAATTCAAGTAATTCAAGCCAAAGCGGAGTTAATTGCAAATTGGAGCAAAAACCGAAGCAAAAAGGACCAGTTTGATCCTTACGGTCGTAACGCCCAGAAGGTCACGACCGTAATCAAGTTACTGGTTAAGAGGCGAGATTTCAATTTTACACTTACGGCCGTAAACAAACTGTCACGGTCGTAACATTCACATGAAGGAAATCTTACGGCCGTAATAATTTCAATCACGGCCGTAACATGCGATATCAATTTTGGATCAGAGAATCATTTACGGCCGTAACTGGATTCTTCACGACCGTAAAGGAGCGGCGGATCAGATTTCCGGGATTTTCCATATTTTGCAGATTTTTAATTCCTTTTCTTTTATTTAGTTATTTTAGTATTTTACTTTAATTAGAATTCTATTTTGAGCCAGTTAGGGTTGATAGGTTTTAATTTTGCTTATTTATATTCTATTTCCATTCAATGTAATATCGGACTTTGATGATTGAACAAACATTTTGAGTGTTTTACTCGTTAAAAGGTGGATTCCTTTTATTCCAAGAACTTATCAAAGATTAACTATCTTTGTGGCGTTCAAAACCAGAAACTTATCAGGGAGATTGGACAAATCCTTGTGGCATTTCGAAAGTCGTGGTTCTTTATTCCGCATCGTCGAGCCATCGCGTCGTGAATATCGGGTCATGATTCTACAGTCCGTAACAACCTGGGTTCGGAACTTTCTGGCGTTCAATTCCGCGCTTCGAATCTTATCAGGAGATCTCCTGAGAGGCCGTCTTGACCTTCTATTGGATGCTAATCCTACATAAATAAAAAAAAAATTATTTAATTAATATATTACAACATGAAAATGTAATCAACAACTTATATTAAATAAACATACCCTAGAGTAGGCGATCTAGTAGGATTGGCACAGGAGGAGATCTCTTGAGAGGCGACGGCCTATCTTCTACTTCATGCTAATCATACATAAATAAAAACAAATAAAAATGAATTTATATTTCAAAATAATACAACATGAAAATGTAAGTAACAACTTATATTACATGATCATACGAGTCTACGCATGTAGGCATGATCCTCCTCCTGCATCGATGTTGTCAACTAAGACTGGACTTTGAGCTAATATATTAACATTTCAACAAGTTATTTATCTTTTAATAAGCCATTAAATGGTCACACAATAAATTTGATCAGATTCCATGCTTACCTAAGGATTATCGGGGATAACCGACAAATCTCTAGTGCTTGGCTATTGTATTGCTCGCCAACGCAGCATCCAAGGGCTAAATGTATCCTTTCTTATTGCCCACTTGTCACCCAAGGAGGGAATAGCCTCATCTGCCCACATACGCAAAACTTACATTTATCATGTATTTAAACATAATAAGTAAACTCAAACTTAAAACTTAAATTTTGTTAACAAATCTTCAAGAATATGTTTGATATGGCAAAAATGTATTAAATCCTTGATTTGATTCCAATACTATAATTTGTAAATATAATGATTACTTACATAAATTAATTGCTAAAATATGGACATTGGATAGAATTAGTTTCCTAAATTAGTGATCATTGTACTCTATAAATTGTAAACTTCTATTAAAGAAATGTAAATCAGAAACTCATTTGTTTTATTCATCTTTTTGGTATCAGAGCTTGAAAACTCCTAAAAAAATATGTATTTCTCTTCTCGGGCTCCTGGACAATATTTACTTATGCACGCTACTTGGCCTTTTTTGCCAATTTTTGGGCTTAAATTGTCCCTCTCTTTACCTAAAAAAAAAACCAGAAACAAAGCTTCAAATCCAACCTAGATTGTCAATCAATCTAGCCAGACATCACTCGATCAACTTCAAATTAGTCATTCATCTTGTCATCTAGATAGGAAAAACTACTTAATCTGGTCTCAAAGGGTTCGAAAAAGGTTGAAAGAGAAGGGAAGCTCAGCCATTTGACTAGCCCTAGACCTAGCAAAGATGATCCAAAGTTTGAGGCTTGGAATATCGAGGATTCTTTAATCATGTCATGGCTTTGGTACTCGATGCAACCTAAAATTAGTGGAAATTGTATGCTTTGACAACTACTAAAGACACTTGGTGAATGAAACATACTCCAAAGATAAAGATGCAGCCTTGGTTTTGAAACTAAAAGAAAGATTTATTCCACTAAACAAGATACAATGTCAGTTATTGAATATTATAATACCTTGAATGGTTTATGGCTCGGACTTGGGTACTATCAAAATCTCAAGATGAAGTGTGGTGAAGAGGCTGCAATGATGTTTGAAATTTGTCAAAGGGAAAAGGTTATATTAATTCTTGGTAGGACTTAACATGGAATTCAATCAAGTTCAAGCGCAAAGTACTTAGAAAGGAAGATGTTCCTTTTTTTAGTGAAGTGTTCTCCATTATTCAAGCTGAGGAGGTAGGAATCACTGTGATGCTTAATTCTCTTGTTGTTGGAGCATCTATCTTGGTTGCAATAAAGAAGCCATTTTCAAATAGCCTTAGCGTTCCAAAGTAGAATCATGGCAGCAGAGAAGTATCTTATAATAGAGATGACCGATGGAGTGCCTTTTGCAAGAGACGAGGACATATAAGGGCAATTGTTGGAAACTAAACGAAAAGCTATCATCATTTTGTAGAATTACAAACAACAACAATATATCCCACGAAATAGCTGAGCAAACATAGTAGTTACAGATGAAGATCCCACCAGCAATGAACCATAGATAAATACACTTAATAAATAGGAGATTGAGAAGCTTCATAGTCTTTTTACTTGAATAGAAAAATTGCTTGGTTCATGTTCATTTGCGCACTCAAGTAACCATAATTTATGTAACGCTTTTAGTGTCTCAAACAATTGTAGAACATGTGATATGCGGGTCGTTGACTCAAGTGATACTGATCACATGGCCAACTAATCACATCACTTTATTACATACATCCCATGTCTCGAAAATAAAAAAAATCCAGATGGTACATTGGCATCCATTACAGGAAAAGGGACCATTTTTGTCACTTCTTCTCTCTCACTAAAATTTGTACTTCAAGCGTCCAAACTTTCTACTAATCTGTTATCTATTCGTAAACTCACAAAAGATCTAAATTGCAAAGTTATATTTTTTTTCCTAATCGTTGCATCTTTTAGGAAATGGTTACGAGGAAAATGATCGGGCTTTCAAAGGAGAGGGGAAGACTTTATTTCTTGGATATTGGTTGTGGTGGAGATGGAGATCGATTACCTTTATCTCATTTATCTGAAAGGCTCTTACCAAATAAACATCAAATTTTTCTTCAACATCTTCGTTTAAGACATCAATCATTTTTAGTTTTAGAAATTATATTTTCTGCTTTGTTCAATGTTGTAGTTGAAAAATCTCTCCATTAAGAAGTA
Organism: Ligustrum vulgare; assembly: GCA_963555705.1. Taxonomy (NCBI): domain Eukaryota; kingdom Viridiplantae; phylum Streptophyta; class Magnoliopsida; order Lamiales; family Oleaceae; genus Ligustrum; species Ligustrum vulgare. Next base: position 26,968,089 of record OY743174.1, read on the forward strand.
TGTCGGTTCGCCAAAGATCGTCGTGTTTCATTTTATTTGAGTTCTAATAAATCCATATATCCATTTTCATTGATTCATACTCATGTTTGGGGACTCTCTAGGATTTCAAATATTACTGGAACTCGTTGGCTTATTTCTTTTATTGATGATTATATCCATTTTTTTTTGTTTTTCATGAAAAATAAATCTGATGTTAGTACAATTTTTTCCCAAATTCCTAAAACTCATTTAAAACTAATTTGATACCCACATCAAAATTATTAGGTCAAACAACAGGAAAGAATACTTTAATCAGTTCCTGTCACATTTTTTCCAAAAGAAGGTATAATACACCAGTCATCATGTACAAATACACCTCAACAAAATGTGGTTGCAAAGCAAAAAATGGTCACCTTCTTGAAACAACACTAGCCCCCACTATTTGAAAAACAAGTGCCTAAACACTACTGATGAGAAGTAGTGTTAACTACAGCTCATCTTATAAGTAGATTGCATTCAAGAATTTAGGAATAAAACTCCAAGAACGTTCTTACAAAATCTACCGATAATTAAATAAATTTGATCAGTTACCACCTAGAATATTTGGTTGTATCTCTTTTGTTCACATTCATACACAATATCGGGGTAAATTAGATGCTAGAGCTCTTAAATGTGTCTTCCTTGGGTATCCTCCAACACAAAAAAGTCTAAGTGTTATCACACAAAGTAAAAAAAAAAAAAAAAAAAAAAAAAAAAATCTTCATCACAAAAGATGTTACATTTGCTGAAACTCAATCATTTTTTTGGGATCTTATCTTCAAGGGGAGAGTTCATTAGAAGATAAGATTAGTCTTTGTTTTTCTGAAATTGACCTTCCAAACTCTAAATTCAAGAAAAATCCAGTAACTACCCTTGCAAATTTAGATACTACAATCATTACTCCATCAAACATTGATCCACTTTCTCTTAAACCTATCGATAATGAGAAAATAGGGAAAGATGGTCCAACTTTGCCATTGGTGATCTATTCAAGTCTTCCAAGTTCACTTTCACCACAAAATCTCCCTATCATTGAGTTGACAGACTTTTATATTCCAATTGCAATCCGAAAAGGAACATGAAAACATACACAACACCCTATAGCAAACTTTTTTTCTTTTAATAGACTCTCATATGCACGTAAAGATTTCTCACAAATCTACACCCTATCAAAATTCCTCAAACTGTCCAAAAGGAACTTAAGAGTGAAGAATGGAAAAAGCTATGAGTAAAGAAATGAATGACCTAAAAAAAGAGACGTGGGATGTTGTCTAGATGCCAAAAGGAGAAAAAAAATAAAGGGATGCAAATGGGTGTATACTATAAAATATAATGCTAGCGGTACTTTGGATAGATATAAAGCAAGACTTACAACAAAGGGGTACACTTAAACGTATGTGGTAGACTACCATGAAACATTTGCACCGATCGCAAAAATGGAAAAAAAATTAGGGTGTATAAGTGCTTATTTGCACTTAGTTTAAACTTAAATTTGTACTAATGTCAGTATTTTAGAATGTGGTATTGCTAAATTGTGTGTTTATTTCATTTGTTTTAGAAAAAAACTCATATTTGAATGCTTATAGAGGCCTAAAAAAGAAAAATGACCAAATCTGTGCAAAAATGTCAAAGCAAACACCAACTTGAAAACTTTCAAAAGATGAAGGACTCATGTTGCAACAATGGAAGGACTTAACAGAAATAAAATTGGATTTTTGAAGACTAAAGTGAAGAAATTAGAAATATGAAGGACTGGAGGTGCAATTACTGGAGGACCAAAATGGAAGGAGAAATAAACTGCAAGCGTGGGTCAACCGTGGCTTACAAGCCCGCGGTTCACCCACGATGCAAAAGGGTTCCTGTATGCAGCCCGCGGTTCGTCTGCATTTTTTTATATTTTCTTTCTTTTTTCTTTAGTTTTATTTCATGTATTATTGGGGCCCAACTTGAAAAAAATATGAATTATTGACTTCTAAACTGTATAAAGACCTAACCGAGAAAAAAAAAGGTTGTTGTTCATTACTCTACAAAAATTGAGCCCTTCGTCTTTGTTATCCTTAACAGCTAATCTTCAATGGTCCTCGCAAAAACTAACCTTCAATTGTCCTTGCAGTAGTTTAATGAAAAAAAAAAACCCCATTTTCGCATGGTGATTTGGTGGAAAAAGTTTATATGGAGGCACCTCCTGGCCTTACCATGGGTTTTAGATTTAATAGTGTATACAGGTTGAAGAAAGCTCTGTACAGATTGAAGTAATTTCCTAGAGCATGGTTTAGAAGATTTACCAGCACAATGAAATAAATAAGATTCAAGCAATCACAAATCGGTCATACACTCTTCATCAATAAATTAAGAAGAAGTAAAATTACTATCCAGATTGTTTATGTTGATGATATTATCTTAACATGGATCTTGAAGAAATTGAGAAGCTTAGAAAGTTGTTGGCAAAAAAAAATTTGATATAAAAGAATTGGGAAATCTGAAATACTTCTTGGGGATTGAAGTTGCAAAAAATGGCATATTCATTTCTCAACAAAACTACATTCTTGATCTACTACAAGAGACATGGATGACAAGTTGTAAGCCTTCTGAATTTCCCATTTAAAAAATCACAAGCTAGGAGAAACTACAAAGGATACAATGGTGGGCAAGTGAAGATATCAAATATTAGTTGGAAAACTTATTTAACTGTATCATAATAGGATTGATATTGCTTATGCTGTAAATGTGATAAGTCAATTCATGCATTCTCCAAGGTAAAAGATGAATGCATGTTCATACTTTATACAAGAATTAAATAATGAGATTAGATTACCAGCATTTGGTCATTACCTAACTTCTATCTATCTGTCAAGATCACTCCACACATGGAATCAACATGTCCCCAAATAGTCACTACCAAAATTTCTACTTCCCAAACTATATATTTAATTGGTTCACTGATTGAGTAATATTTTTCATATGAGTTTTTGTTGACCTATGATTAACTTAACATTATTGTTTTGATCATAACAAACAAGAACATATTGTGTTATTAACAAGCGTGCTTCAAGTTTTTCATGTAATGATAAATCTTCTAAGCATTCAATGTTCAAATTGTCTCTCAAAGATATAAATCAAAAATATTTGATCAAACACACGAAACGCAAAGATCAAAGTAATTCAAGATCAAGATTAAAGTTGGAGAGCATGACATGAAGATCAAGAATTCAAGCATACAAGATTAGAATTCAAGTTTAATTTTATTTGACATATGTAAAGGTATAATTCTCTCAATCTTGAGCGATGAATTCCAACGAGCTTGAAAATATTTTTTTATGCATCAAGACACTTACTTGAAAATTCATCACTTGCATAAAAATATTTTTGAATCAAAACATAAAATAGATTTGGAAAAAGTAACGTTTTGATATAAAAACTTTATTCCAAAATTTATATTCTTTCGTCGACCGAAGTATACACCGGTCGAATGAACTTCTGTTCAACCGGAAGATCTATTTGGCTCAACCGAAATTCCAAATGTTTGAAAGTGTAACGGTTATAATTACACTTTCGATCAACCAAAACTGAATGAAACTACCTGAGGTTCAGTTTCTTGTTCTATAAAGAGTCAATTCTCTTGCATTCGATTTCAACAATTAAGAAGAGATTTTAAGAAAGCTTTCTTGTGAAAATTCATTACTTGATTTATATTTATCTATATTTATTAGAAGATTTTTATTGGTCTAAACTTAGATTTATCAAATTAGTCAAAAATTTTGAAGGTTTTTGTGAAGATTCTTTGTTTACATTGTATAAACTTCTTCAACATTTTCACATTATATATTGGAATTTAAGTGTAAGTCCCTCTTTGTTCTAAACTTGTTTTAATCTTTTAAAAAGAGAATTATTATCGCCTCTGTGGCGCCCCAAATTCATTTCTATTTTCTATAAATTTATTTATTCTCCCACCATATTTTGACTTTTCAAACGAATAAAATAGTATTTTATCCACCATCTCTAAATATAAATTTGAACTTTTATTTTTAAAGCATAATTGAACATTATTAAAAATAAGTATTTTCCCCAGAAATATCATTTGTAATTTAATTTAGAAGAAAATAAAATAAACTAATTATAATATGAAAACTTTATAGTTAGTAGTTGATATAAAAATATCTGTTTAAAATAGGGAACAGAGAGCGGATAGCGGAAGATAGCCGGGAATTTGCTATTTAAAATATTTAACTATTTTGAAACGAAATAAAATTATTTAAAAGTAGTTGGACCTTTTTGGGGTTTTCCTGGTGAGAGGCCCATGAACCAAGGTTAGGTACCTAGTACACAATCGTCCCGTCATTTGAGAGTTTGCACCAACCTCCATGCATTGTCATACCTACAATGCAAAACTAAATGAGCTAACGCTCTGCAAGTAACATATGCATGATCATGCACATGAATTTTGATTCACTTTCTCAAAAATTATCTCATCACCAGGCTCCGTGCCTTCTCGTCATCTCAATTTATTCACATTTTCTACTTGGGCCTGAATCTCACTACGTTGTACCGTATGAGCTCAAATATCGACATGGCCGATAACATGCGCCTTCCAATGCCTGTGGCCCGTCATCGCCCATCGAGATTCAAGACTCCACAGTTTGTATTCATCTTCGCCCACCGAGACTCAAGATACTGCACCAGGAATTATATTATATCAATCATGCCTGGCCTATTATATACGGCACTCGACGTGCCGATCCGCAATCCCAAGGACACCAAGAGACCTCCCGACACCGCCCGTATACCTTCGTCGGACCGCCAACACCCCATCATCGACTACCCTTAATGACCGTCGGGAGTTTCAAGGGAGAATATATATCCGGACGCGAAGTAAATTACGGTACAATTGTAGGGCGATTCTACTATCATCCACATCATTCTCTCTCCATATATCTCCATATACTTTTTATCTATTTCTTTATCATTTATGAAGGACTTCTTCTAAGTCCACACAATGCACATGTCAATGCCCATGAATGCCAACATATATTTCGTGCACCAGTTTTATATCATATAATCACATAATATTACTTCCAATGATATTCATGTGCATTAATAACATATTATATCATCAAATCATGTCTCGCATGCTCTTACCATATACAGATAATTACCACATCATATTCCATATATATTGCACCAACAATATACCTCACATATAGTCACATAAGAGCACATAATAATATTAATACTATTGTTTTGTATTGTAGTTGAAATGTTACTTACCTTACTCTTTGACTATAATAGAATTTGCGACTTTATTCCTCAATATTTTGCATCACTAATTCACTTGGAGTCAAACAAGATTGATCATAACTCCTTACCTACCATATATATAAATTATAATTTAGCATTTTATATTTCAATTACTAAATATAAATTATGGTCCAACAAAATTAAGGTGGACCATTTCCTCACAAAATATTTAATTGGAATAATTATTGGGATTGCCCTAATTAAAGGGTTGACCCATTTTATTATGACTCATATAGGAATTAGTCTAATTTCCCTATTAAGTTTGGAATATTATATTTGTTCAAGAGAGCATATTTACTCGTATATGTTCTTCAAGCAATATTCTTATAATTTGAAATAAGAAGTAATTAATAATAACTTCATGTATAAAATTCCCAACTTCTTATTCCAAATAAAATCACTAACATTTAAATCATTTACAAGAGTTCTTTTAAACATCATATTCCCAATCAATAACACTTCATCTATTTTTCAATATCTAGTAATGAATTTGTCGGGAACTATAACTAGCCAACTACTACCTAGCGTGGATAAAAATTATAAATCCTCTCACAACAAACATCAAACATGTAAAATTAAAATAATCCTTGACTAAATCACTACTACTTTAAAAGTGTGGATAGGAGAGAATCTTTCCATTGACAAGTTTGCCCTCACACATTTTACTTTAAATCAAGAATACCCTTTCTTAATACTATTACATATATTTAGAGCCCATTTGGTAGTGAAAATTTTTTTACTTCAACTTTTCAAATTCAATCTCAACCATCTATTTTTAGTCAAGCCCACATTTTTAACTTTTCAAACTTTTTAAAATTACAAACTTTTTAAAATTACACATACATCAAAAAATAAAAATAAAAAACCACAAAAATCTAAATTTTACCCAACGGGATATTATTATATGTGTGTTTGGTATTGTTTAAAAAGATTTTTTTTGAAATGAATAATTTGGAGAATGGATGATTGAGATTTGTTTAAAAAGTAAAATATTGTGAACTTGACTTAATAGATGATTGAAATTGAGTGCCGTAGAAAAAAAAAAGTTTAAAGAAAAACAAACAAGGACTATATCATCATATCACCGAGAAACAAAAGGTCACTCCCGACTCCCACGATCATCACTACTCACTACTACTTTAAAAGTGTAGATAGGGGAGAATCTTTCCCTTAACAAGTTTTCCCTCACACATTTTACTCTAAATCAAGAATACTCTTTCTAAATACTATTGCATATATTTAGAGTCTGTTTGGTAGTGAAATTTTTTTTACCTAAACTTTTCAAATTCAATCTCAACCATCCATTTTTAGTCAAGCCCATATTTTTTTTTGTTTTCAAACTTTTTTAAATTACACATCCATCAAAAAAAAAAAAAAATCACAAAAATCAAAATTTTTCATATTACCAAACATGATATTATTATGTGTGTGTTTTTTATTGTTTAAAAAGAATTTTTTTGAAATGAATAGTGATTTTTTGGAGAATGGATGGTTGAGATTTGTTTGAAAAGTAAAATATTGTGAACTTGATTTTTAATAGATGGTTGAAATTGAGTGCCGTAGAAAAAAAAGTTAAAAGGAAAATAAAAGGGCTATATCATCATATCATCGAGAAACAAAAGGTCACTCTCAGCTCCCACGATCTCTCCCCATTTGAAAAACCACCGAGAACCCTAAGAGCCAAGTAAAAGTAATGAAATGAAAAATCCCATTTGGACAATAATCCAAATGGAATTAATTCTCATCACAGGTATGTAGTTTGTACTTTTTTATTCTTTTTCTTTTTTAAAACCTATTATTCTTGATCTTTGTTCCACCCCGATTTCGTCTGTTCACAGTGGAACAAATCGAAGCTGGAGCAACCTGAATCACTTTTTCTATGGCTTAGGTTAACATGTGCTACTTATCAACCAATTTAAGAGTAAATTTCTCCACAATTGTCGTCGTTTACAAAATCTTTGATTTATTTTTCTTTTTCTTTTAAAAAAAAAAAAAAAAAACCTTTTGTAGCATGTTTTAGCTCGTATTCTTTAATTACCTCATTTGCCTTAAAATAGAGTATAGCTTCAACTTTAATATTCATATCATGTATTGTTTACGTGAGACGTGCAACGCACGTGCTTACTACTAATATGTAAAAGTTTAACCAACTTTAATCATAATAATAACGATGTAAAGGGGAATTTTAGTCACCACAATATAAAAATACCGTTGGGACTATAATCTATTTGGATTTACACTTAAGATGTACTATTCCATTGCTACTCACTACACTTGACTCCGCATTAGTTTATCAATACCAATTAAATTAACTCCATAATATTAAGTAGAAAATCATTACTAGTAATTAATTCCTTTCATCCCCAGTTTACAGCTTCCTATGAGCAGTGAAACAATCTCTACGGCAATTAAATGAAAGATCGATTACTTCCCATCAAACAATCCGTTTTGCACAAGAAAATTCAAAGAATAAATTTCTCTTTCACAAACCCAATTCAAAGTTTTACTTCCTTTAACGTCAACCTTCCAATAAATATTCATTAACTATATTCTAGTTTAATAACTCAAATTATATTAATAACCCTTAAAATTTTGAATTCAAGTAAAATATATATATCTATATACTATACTATATATAAATGGAGGATATTGGATTAGTGTGAATACAAAGTGGATTAGTGTGAATGCATTTATTGACACACACACACACAAAAACACTAAACAATAGTTAATATATATTAATAATTTTTAATTTTAATAATTGTGCAAAGATTATATGATATAATAATTTCTCGATTTTCAATGTTGTTCAATTGTCGTATATTTGATGAGTTAAGATTAAACACATATTTATAATTTATTGTGATTTTTGATCGAAAATTGAGAAAAAGTTAAATATGTGAGACAAATGCAGAAATTATAATAAATATATTTATATCTTGAACAAGCATCAATATTAGTACTCATAATATTACATCTAACATGATATATAATTAAAAAAACTACAGAATTTGCATTTATCATTCAATGAAGTTTTCGATAATTTGGATTATTTATGTTGTTTTTAATTTTTAATAATTTTTGTAATAAAAAATTATTTTTTTATCTTTTGTATTTGTATTGATTATGTATAATCATTAAATTTTATGAATACTTATCTATATTGTGGATAAAAATTTCAATTCATCGCATTGGTGGAAATATATACTATACATAAAAGTAGGATAGTTTGGCAAAATTTAATTCTTAAATTCTTTATATTTTAGTATTATAGTAAATAATTAATATAATGTTATTGTTATTTGTATATTTTGATTATAATTATTAATTATATTATTAACATTAATATTGAATGAGTTCAATCAATATTTTTAGTTATAAGAATTAAAATTATTATTTAATTATTGATATTTTTATTTATTTTTTGTTCTTAATATTATAAATCCTATGTGTAGCCATCAATAATTAAATTGTGTTTTAATTATTAATGGTCAAATCATTTGTTATCTTTAATATTACAAATCATATTTTCTAAGTATATATTATATATATTATTATTAAATATTTTAATAAAATAAGCCTCGGTTCAGCAACCACTTCGAGGTAAAATGTGTGGTTAAAAAATAATTTTGAAAAAATATGTGATTAAAAAGTGGGTTGAAAAAATGTGCTACTTATAAATAATTTATAGAAAAAGTTATTGAACGAAGGTTAATATTGAAGAGTTAATACTTTGAATTTTTTAGTTAATAATATTAATAGAATGATTAATATTTTTTAATCATTCTTAATTTTAATAAATTTTTAAAGATTATAGAGTATAATTTTCGGTATAATTTTGTAATCTCCAACTTTACTCGGTTGTCATATTATGATAATCGCGAGATTTTTAAAATTGTTATTTTGACTATTTATTTTTTTAATTATTATGATTGATATCTTTAAATGAAAATTAAAAAGTACGTTAAATACAAGATACAAAAATAGAAGTTATGAGAAATATGCTAATACCTTTTACATGCATCAATAGTCGTGCACATAATATTAGATCAAATATGATATACCATTAAAAAATTACTAAATTTACATTTTCAATAAATTTATTAATAATTCATAAATAAAAAAAATTGAAATCAATAATAATTTATTATTTAAATATATAAATTGACGTTTACTATTAAAACAATTTTTTGATAATTTGAATTACTTATGTTATTTTTTAAATTCTAATAATTATTGTAATAGAGAATTCTTTTTTATACATTTATATATGTGTTGATTATGTATAAGCACTAAAATTTTGCAAATATTTATTGAAATCGATATTGTGAATAACAACTTACGTGTATCATACGGGTGAAATACTAGTTTCTATAAAACCAAAAATATAATTTAACATCTTGTTTTTTTACAAACCTAAATTAAAGGGAAACAATTAAGAAGTCAAGATTGAAAAATCGTCCCCTTCCTTTTCTCTCTTTTTCTTCATTTTTCTTCTTTCCATTTCCTTGATTTTTCTTTCCTTTGATTCTCGGTTTTCTTCTTTGTTCCCAGCCTTAATGTCGGCCTTTCTGTTAATGTCTATCCATTTTGTCCCAAATTAGAGACAATAGGATTAAATGGTGGAGAAGAAATTACCTTTTGCAACATAAGTCCCTCAGTTACCATTGCATAAGAAATTACCTTTTGCAACATAAGTCCCTCAGTTACCATTGCATATAACCTTTAAGTCACTGACTCATCAAAACTGTAAATTAAATTCCCATGTTTCTATTTTAATTTATATAATTAATCCATCGAGCACTTTTAAGTATAAAATAAACCCAAAGAAAATCTCTTGTTCAATTTAAGTACCTAATAGACATTGACTAGTAAATCTTTAAACATAGAAGAAAAATCAAAGTGGGTCCATTAAATATGAATAATTTAATATAATAATATGACGAATTTTTGGGTCGTTACAGCCTCAACACTTTGAACTTAACTTATTGTTAATTATTCAATTATTGACATCTCTTGGTACTTAACTTGATTCAATCATTTAACAAGAGATTATATTCTTGAAAAACTTTGTTTGATTGCATTGAACTTTTCATTATCATTTACATCAAAGTTTTTCTCCAACGCTCGATCTTAATTCATTGCTATGTATTGAAATGTTAGTACATCATTTGTCTCCTGAGACTTAATTTTAGTACATCATTTGTCTAGAGATTTATTTCAATTGTAATTCAATTCATTCATTATATTTGGTGGCTTCGAGAGCCTTGTGAAAACTCGATTGTTGTTAAGGATAAGTGCTCCTTATTGTGAGTCACTTAAGGATAAGTACTCCTTATTATAAGTCACTTAAGAATATGTACTCCTTATTGTAATGTACCTAAGGATAAGTGCTCCTTGTTATAAGTTACTTAAGGATAGTCTGTCCTTATTGTAAGCCACCTAAGGATTTGATACTCATTGTTGTAAGTTACCATTATATTGGATTTGGTCTTGCTCATGATGGAGAGTTTGGTAACAGAGGACGTAGATCAAGTTGTTTAATTGAACCTCCTTAAATATCGTTTGCATCTTCTTATCCCTTTTACTTACTTATATTACACTTACTCTATTCTATTAATCTATATTGTGTAATACTATCTCTAAGTATTATACTTGCTTTTCAATTAAGTTTGCATCTTTATAGCACTCTACATTGATAGTTAAGTTACTTTGCACCTCTACAACACTAAGTGTTTAAACTTGTACCTATTGATTTTAAGCTTGAGATTATTTATCAAAAAAATTTTATAAACCAATTCACCTCCCTCTTGGTTAGTTACTCATAGGCTAACATTTGTATTCTTATTTCCATACTAACAACCTATTTTTCTGTTCATGTGCCAATATATGTGCAGTAATCAAGTTGACCAAGTGCTGAATAAATAATTTTACATGCAGCCATGCGGTCTCATGCCTACATGAGGTGCGGCATCGCAGTTGTTCGTGTAGTGCAATTTTCATCTCTTCAGTCCGTTTAAGTTAGTCCTCTTTCTTTATTTGCACGAGAGGTCCTCCATCTTTCAATTAGCGCATTCTGGTCCCCCATACTTCTGATTTCTTATGATTAACTCCATTTTGACCTCAATTGACTTTCTCAACTTCTTGTGTGCAGAATTTAAGCTCAATTTTTCGTCTTTTATCCTTTAATTAACCTCAAATGCTTCATTCTCTATCTTTTGGGATTTTTTGAAATGCAAACAAATAAACACAAATTAAGTAATATTTATTCTAAAACGACAATATAATATCTTAATTTTAGCGTATAAATAAGTGTATAAAATGCACTTTTCAACACCCCCAAACTTAAATATCACATTGTCCTCAATTTTTCAAAAAATGCATTAACTAATAAAAACACAAAAAGCATAATGTACTCCCCTAAGGTATAGCTTGGAGTTGGTGAAGATTATTTATAATTTTGATTTGGAGACATGCATGCCCAAGGTTCCTTAAGTATACTCACGTTCCAAAGTCAGTCCTAGAAAGACAAAAGTGAATTCTTGGCATTAGGCATGTATTGAATGAAGATGCTAAAATAGTTTAAACACTTAAAAAAAAAAAACATCATTTTATACTAATGCAATAGAGTTGAATAAATAAAAGGGAATATAATTATGTTACCTCCCAACAAGCGTTTGTTTATATTGACTTTGATGTTTTTGCTATTCTTGATCTGGATTATTAAGTGGTAGGATTGTCTTTTCATTGGACTAATCTCCTCTCCTATAATCCTTCAATTGATGCTCATTTATCTTCAACCTTTGCAAGTGATCTTGAGATACAATCTCCATTGTGCCATAGGGATGGTTGGCCTTGACCAGTTTAATACTACCTGATAAGTGTGCTTTTCACACTTATTTAGTTCCTAAATTAGCACTTTGATTGACAAAATGAGCAAAATTCTACTTATAAATTGTGTTTATCTTGTATATTTAGGTACAACCTCAATTGGAGTGAAAATGGACAAGATTGAAGAGGAATTGAGCTAAAAGAAGAACAAATTTGATGTCCAGTGACCAAATTGATAGAAATCAAAAGTTTGGGGACTAAATTGCAACATCTCAAAAGGTTGGCCGATCCACTTTGCAAATATTTCAGGGTCAAAATTACAAAATGAAAGAGAATACGTCAAAAGGGAGTGGAAATTGATTGAAAGCATAAAAAATGTGAAGTTGGGGACCAAAGTGCACAAGTGCCTCAAGTTGAGGACTTGGGCTGCAAAATCAAAGTTGAGGGACTTGACATGTAAATATCTAAGGGACTTGGCAACAAAAATTGAAAATCAGATTTTGGATAATTGACAAAGAATTTTGGCCCTTAAATTGAGAGAAAAATAGAGTTTGGATTCATTTTCACTCACCTACCAAAATGCAAGGACCAAAGCTGCAATTTCCTAGGTTTAATGTTAAAAATCTGATTTTGAACCAGCTGGACGGATTCTTCTTCTTCCTTCTGCCGAGAGTGCTTTTGCCGATTTTTTCTTCTTCTTTTCTTTTGTTTTTTTTTTTTTTTCGTTCCTTTTTCTTTTTTTTTTCTTTTCTTTTAACTACTTGATAATTTTTAGGAGAACAAATCAAGAACACAAGGAGAATATATTGAAGGTGGAGAAATATTTGGGAAGATCATAGTCAAGCTTCAAAAATGGTTTTATCCATAACTCTGTATTTTATCATTTATTTTGCCACATTTGTGATGTATTGTCATAAATATTTTCCTTTATATCATTCATACAACATGGGCTAATTGATTGTGTTGGGATTTATGGTAGTAATTTAACCTAGCTTGGATTAATTTTAATATTTTCTATTTGATTATTAAATGCTTATTTCATGTAAGTTTGTTATTGAGATTATTCCATGTGTTTGATTGATCACCAAATTTGTGATTTGTGAAGTGTATGATGATCGAGAGATATTGTGCATTTTAGACCAAATAACAAATGCCCTAGGTATTAATTTAGGAGATAGAGATATACTACTATCCCTAGGTGATTCATTGAGCTATTTTCACAAAGAATTAATGCAATTGATTGAATTTTAATTGACATAGAGATATAGTAGGTTAAACCAATTAATTAGGGTTAATTTCACTCGAGAGAGGTAATTAGCTAAGCTTGGAAAATCGGGTCTGATATTGTAAATGAGTAATTTGTTAATTTGCATGTTAAGAAATTAATTAGGCGACGGTTAAATGAAACCATGAATCCCAACCACGTTTTCCTCAAAGATTTTCAAGTATTTTTTATATTTCCATCTTTAGTAGATTTTTAGTTATTTTCTAAAATCCATCTTTAATTGTGTGTTTTATTTGTTAAGATTAAATTAATTAGAGTATAATAGAGTATACATTCCTCATGGAATCGACAACCCGAACTCAAAAAATTCACTTTATTACTTGTACGCGACCCGTGCGCTTGTGGTACATACTATTTTAGCGAACACTATCTCAACTTTGCTTGGATCCACTTTTGTCCCTCGGGATGTGACATCATCTCCAAGTAATACTACTTGATCTAACCAAAACTCATATTTCTTGAACTTAGCATAGAGCTTCTCCTTCAAGACTCCTAATACAATCCTTAGTTTTTCTTCGTGTTCTTCATGACTCTTGAGTAGACCAAAATATCATCGATGAACACGATGAAAAACTTATTGAGGAACTCGTGGAAGATACAATTCATCAAATCCACAAAGACTCCAAGAGCGTTAGTTAAGCAAAATGGCATAACTAAGAACTCGTAGTGGCCATACCGTATTCTAAAAGTTGTCTTTGGGATGTCGCTAGCTTTGACTTCCAATTGATGGTAACAAGATCTCAAGTCAATCTTGGAAAATACTACTACACCTTGAAGTTGGTCAAACAAGTCCTCAATATTGAGGAGAGGATATTTGTTCTTGTTAGTGAATCTGTTCAATTCTCTGTAGTCGATGCACATTCTCATTGAACCATCTTTTTCTTAACAAATAGTACAGGAGCACCCCCAAGGTGACACAATGGGTTTTATGAAACCCATATCGAAGAGTTTCTCTAGTTGCGCCTTCAATGATTATTTCTGGGGTGCCATTCTATAAAAAGCCTTAGAAATGGGTGCAGACTCGAGAACTAGGTATATGGAGAACTCTACTTCCCGCTCTGGGGATATTCCAAGTAAATCTTTTGGGAATACTTCTGAAAAGTCTTTGACTATGTTGACATCACCGACTATCAAACCCTTTCTCTTGGGCTACTACTGACATCAAAAATCCCGTACCATCACCCAATCACAAGAACTATCGGATCTTTAAGGTAGAAATAATTTAAGGTAGTGGTGGTAGAGCCCATTTTACATGTACATCTCATACATTTTAGGCAGTAATTTTGGAGTAATTTGGATAATTATCTACTTATTTGTGTATATTTTGTATCTTTATAGGTTGACTACTCAACTTCATAGAGAGAATTACAAGAGAACACAAAATGAGTGCTAAATTGGAGATTTTGGAGGAAAAATAGTTAAAACATACAAGCTAGGAATTTTAGGGACCAAGCTGTTACTTTTTAAAAGTTCAGAACCAGGCATGCAATTAAAAGAGGGACCAAAATGTATATTTCCAGAAGTTGAAGGACCTCAAGTGCAATGTTTGAAGGATCTATTTGAAAGAAATCTAAAAATTTGGGGACGAAAGTGAGCTGTCCAGATAGTTGGAGAAACTAGATGTAAATAAAATGGGCAAAGTCTACACCAAGTGAACCACACGGTCTCTCCAACACGCATCTGCAACTCCTCACTTGAAAGGGTTAGAACTTTTGAAGTTAGCTCACTAGAGAACTGTGAGGTTGTGGGCATTAAAGCCACACGGATTTAATTTCCAAAGTATTTTAAGGGTTGCTCAGGTCGACCCTTTTATTTTAAGCTCTTGCCACTTTTCCATTTTATTATCTCTATCTTCTCTTCTATTTTCAAGTTTTAGTTAGGTTTTATTTAGTTTTCGTAATTTTGGTGGTTAAATCATTGATTGAAGAAGGAAAAACCTACAACAAGGTGGAAGAATATTGAAATTTGAAGTCAAGATTCTTGTTGGAGGAAAGGTTTTATTGTTTAATCTTCATTTCCTTGTGTATTTTGACCTATTATTGAAATGATATATTTAAACTTTTAGTTTTGTTGTAATTTCATTATGGGCTAACTTATATTGTGTTGGTATTATTGAGGAAACTTGACCTAACTTAATTGATTTTAATGCTTATATTGAGAATTTGAGTTATTTATTATCTTGTGAATTTATTGTTGTATTTATTGTCTTGCATTTATTTTGGCCAAATTAATGCTTAAGTTTTGTGGAATGTGTAATTGTTGAGAGATAGTTGTATATTCTAGACCAATATATTATTTGCTTTAGGTTCTTGTTAAGGATAGAGATATACTTTAAACCCTAGATGACCCATTGAGTTATTTTAATTTTTCATTAATATTAATGAAATTGGTTGGATTTTAATTAATTGACATAGATATAATAGGTTAATCTAACTAATTCAGAGAGCAAAATTGGGCCTAACATATTTAATGAATAACCTATTAATTTGTTTGTTGAGAAATCAATTAGGCGAAGGCCAAGTGGAATTAAGAATCCCAACTCTCTTTTATCATCAATCCATCAACTATTTTCTACTTATTTATCTAATCTATTGTGGTTTTAATTTTAAGTTCTATAACATTTCCAAACTCAAACTATATTATGTGTGTTTATTGTTGGAATTGATTACACTAGAGTGCAAATAGAATAGACAATCATTGTGGGATTAGTAATCCAGATTCATTATTCCACTATTACTTGTATGCGATATGTGCACTTGCAGTGTATATTTATAGTGCACAGTTGTCTCATTTTTGTTACTAATATTTGAAGTTCCTTCTCGCCTAGCATCTGGAAGACTATTCCCTTTAGAAACAATGAATGGTGGCATGATTTTTCGATAACCAGTCCATCCCTAGAATTACGTCGAACTCATGCATGCCTAACACATACATTTTCATTCCCAAGTGCCTACCATCAATTTCTATTCTAGTGATCTTAACTGTATGAATCGTATTTAACATATCTCCAAATGGAATGCATACCTCTAACAGAAGTAATACATGTTATACATTCATGCCTAGTCTACGCACATACTTAAAAGATATGAATGAATGCGTAACACCAGAATATACTAGTATATAAGTAGGAAATCTAGACATAATGATGTTACCTACCAAGATGTTTTGATTGTTGTCCTCCTCATGTCTTGTCAAAGCATAGATCATTGCATTCTCTTGCTTCTGTTGATTGTTACCATATTTTTGCCGCAAGTTTCCTTGTTGTTGGTTCTTTGGAAAGTACTTAGAAATGTGTCCTTGTATACCACATCAAAAACACAATTCGTTCCAACGAGGCACTATCCCAAATGATGTTTCTAACATTTTTTACAAAGCGGAAAAGTCCTTCGTGATCGTTAGAGTCGGGCCGCCTTTATTCTTCTTTGAAAAGTGGTGCTTCTCTTTCCATTTGTTGTCATCCCACTTATGCTTCTCAGATGGTCCATATTGTTGCTGTTTATAATGACTATCGGAATTCTCCTTGAAATTGGCTATTTGAGATTTAGCTACCACTTTATGGTATGTAGGCAATTCAAACGTCACCATAGCTATCTGAGATCATCTTACAAGCCTTGCTTGAAATGCCTTGCCCATTTGGTCTCAGTGTTGACTAGTTCTAGGGCATAGTGCGACAATTCATCAAATCTTCTTTCATAGTTTGTCAGGGTCATTGTACCCTATTTCAACATCAAGAACTCTTCCTCTTTCTGACTTCGAATGCTTGGTGGGTAGAACTTGGTTCCTATGTAACCAAGTAAAATGGTTGTACCTCTCAATCCGGCTTGTTCTACCTTGTCCACTCACTATATATAAGGAAAGGAAATGAGTATAATCACTTTTATTTCTAGAGTAGAAGTTTTCAAAAGCTTCAAAAATAATTTTTTCTACGATAACATTGAATTTGGGTGGGTGTTTTCTTGATATAGGATTTTGTTGAAGATTATTCATGAAGTTTGAGAGAAGTTGTTTTCTCATATTACTATTATCGTCGTTTTGTTTATTTGGGTATATCTATTAAAAGACTTCCAAGAAATTGAAGTGATCACTCCGGTCCCACTTAAAAACCAATTTCATTAGGCATGTTATTAGCCTAGTGACAAAGTCCTTAAGTGCTACGAACGTGCAAATCAAGAAAACTCAAACAAAAGTACCAATAATCATCAACAATTTTCCCTTGTTTTTACACTAAAGTAGTGATAAAGGGATAAATCATTGCACTAGGAGTTGGAATTTAAAGAGGGAGTACTAATAATCATCCACGGTTTTTCCCTTGTTTTTACACAAAGGTAGGATAAATGGATAGATTATTTACGCGAATTTTATTATCACATTATTCTTTATTATGCAAAGGTTTTATACCCGACTAAAATCCCCTACTTGTTATACATGCAAAATGACATAGTTACTACAATATATATCTCTTTGGTATAAAATACAAAATGAGTTCTTCTATCAATTATTATCCTATGTAACATATAAGATTTCATAACATTATGAAATCTCGTGTTTAACACGCTTCAATGAAATCATAAATGACTTGCAAAGCATATAATAAACTTTTTTCGATGAGTCAAGACGTGAAGGGAGTGGCACAGTAGAATGATGACTCAAAATACTTCATAAGAGTCCATTTCTTAGAAATAATTATTAATCATTTCGCTTCTTTTTTTTAATATGTACATAAGATTGGGCCTAATTAACCCACTATCAATAAATGACCCACTCTGTGACAATTTAGGTAGCCCAATTAAATTTTCATATAAAATTGGGCCAACCATATAAAAAGTAGGGGCACTTGGACTGATGCTTGTGTAAAAACCTGGTGCTTGGAATGTATCTGACTGAATTATTGATACCCAGGGAAACCACCTTTGAATGAACCATTTGTAAAATTATCATCCTTGATTATAGGAAATAATATTTGAATAAAATAAAATAAAAATATACTAGGATCGGTTACACACCCAAATAACCATAACTAACTTTACTAAAAAAAATCGAGATGATTTTACGTGAAGTCAGGAACCATATATAGCATATCCACCTCCCATTGCTAGAAATTAAACTTGATTTAATGATAGTAGACTCAATGAAAGGAGATTTCAAGATTACAACATATATATTTGAAGTCATTTTAAAGGTCACTAGATTTATGATTTAATAAATACAATGTCTAGATAAACAAAACAATGTATCTAGTCTTATGTCATTAATGTGAGTCTCAAATTATCTTCTGAGTTGTATAAATAGATATGTAATCTGCTGGAAAAATCAAGTAAAGGAAACAGTTGAGTTCCTCGTTCTTTTCTTTGTCAATTAGAGTGATTGTGAGTTTGTGCCCACCTACTTCCAATAAAGTGGTATCAGAGCACTGGTATGGCATCAAAGGCAGTTGCTATTTCCTTTCGATATTCACCACTCACCAAATCCAACTATGAGAATTGGGCAATTAGGATGAAGGCCATTCTCAGTTCACAGGAAGTGTGGGATATTGTGGACATAGGATTTGAAGAACCTCAAGAAGAGGCGAACATGACACAAGCCCAGAGAGATGCCATGGAGAAGGAGAGGAAGAAAGATCAATGTGCACCCACCATCATCCATCAAGGTTTCTATGACGAAATGTTTGAGAAGGTCGCTCATGCAACCACATCCAAGGTTGCATGGGAAACTCTCCGTAATTCAGTTATGGGAGTTGAGAAGGTGAAGAAATTCTATAATGCCCCGAGTTCTATACACCCGGAACTTCACGTCATCCTTTAAACTCACTTTCAAGAATAATGATTGTGCGAAAAATAACTGAAATTCAATCGCGTTATTTTATAAAAATGACTCCAACAGTAAACATTTCAAGGTCAAAATAAAAATTGAGCGAAAGCAACTAAAAATTCAACTTCATTTAAAACTCAATGGTCAAAAGTTCAACCATTCAAAAATAACTTAGATAATAATTTGAAATTCGAAATATCAAAATTATTTCAAAACATATTTTATAATTCTTCAATAGCCACCATCGTACACTCAGTCGCCAACTCCGTAATCTAAAAAATTTGCAAGTTTAAAGAAATGATGAGCATTTCATAAAAATACCCAATAGACTCAGCGCAAGATTAAATAAACTATATCATAAACAACACATATAATCATGCAATTTAAGTTCTAAATTTTCATAACATTATGCTTATACAAGCATGTGATTCTCATGCCCGAAGGCAAGTAATATCATGTTCGAAGACAAATAATTCTCATAAATCACATAATAACATGTAGGTATTTACAATAGTAATTTACTTAATATTGTACAGTTAAAATAAAATGTTTTTGAAGTATGAACCTACCTTGAAAGTATTTTCGAGTTTGTTGAGCGTGAAAATGTCAATTTTCTAAATGTTCAAATGCCTCTCGTCTAGCCAATATATAAAATAAATCTTAAACTAATATTTTGGAATTCAAAGATTTTAAAATGAAAGAGTTTTTAAAAGAAGAACAAAAATTTAGGGTTTAAATTGAAAATCAAACATAATTGGGATTTGAAAAGAGTTGGGACCGAAATAAATGATTTTAAAAGCTATTGGGTTGACTCATATGCTTCAAATATCTTTAGGGGCTGACTATTAAATTTAGCAGTTTATATATGAACAAAAATCAAGATGGATGGGCAATATATAAAAAGCCCAATTCAATCATTTTCCTTGATGGCTTTGATTGTTACTCAATAATAGAAGAACATAGGTCATTAGCATTGGTTTCTTTATTTTGTTTAACCAATTTATCACCTTCCATAGATGGGAACCCATCAAGCACCAAAACTTGTTTTCTATTATTCCCATTCGAGTCAATATCTTCGATATTAGCATACATTTCACTATCATTATTTCCATCTATAATTTAGCTAGGATGGGTGTAAGATGACTCTGAATGCAAATCCTTTGTGCCACATGCTGCACTTCTATATATTGAGTATCATTTTTTGTGTCATTCACTAGACTTGTTCACCACATTTTGCAGAATTTTGCACTTGAGACTTACCAGGCTGATCCTGTAGTCACTATGTTATTACTTCTTTGCTGACATTAATAAATAGGGGAGATATTGAGATATTTTCATTCATTTGCTTCCATTGAAGAATAAAAAGTTTTTTAATCCATATCATTAGTTATTTGACATTTTATTGGATTTGATAAAGTTGCAGTAACCTTAATTTGACTTCAATTTATGTCCCTAATGCAAGATGTTGGATAAAATGCCTCAACCGGATCTCCTATAAATTATGGTGCAATATGGCCTCCAGTTGTAATTGCTGAGCCTTTTGATCAAAGCCGCCGACGCAACTACCGCTTAATGCTGAGCAAGGATTTCCTTAGGTCCTTGGTTATTTCTGGTTGCAAAAACGAGGTGTACCTTAACACTCTTTATTAATTCAATAATCCTTACATAATGCTGATCATGAAAAGTTTTGCAATCCTATAATATATGTGGTTACTGCTAAATAAAGAGCTCATCGAATCTTGATAAGATTACTTATCTTTGCCTAATCTGATAATTAACTCGTTAAGTTGAGATTAAATTACTAAATCTGCAATAGCTTGTGATATGTGAATTCCAGAAATATGCTCTCCGATCATAAGATATTTGTTGGCCCTCTATTTCTTAGAACAAGTCGAGAGCTGCGACCAAAACTCAAAATGGAACATTCCTGGTACAATTATGACAAAACCATTATGATTTATGAGCAATATACCTAAAGGATTTCAATCAATTAATTATTGATCTTTGAAAGCTTCATAATCTGTTAATATGCTGATTTAATTGATGAAATCCAATTGTAATTTTGGTCTCGTTATTTACAAGTATGATCATATCAATAATACGCGAGTTGAACTCAATTGCTTGCTGATTTTGAAGTTATTTGATCCGTTCCCATGATAATTCATGCTATTTTTTGTGATCTAAAGTTTGTATAACTTGGAAATTAGCTGAGTTAAATAGTAAATTATAAAGTGTCTCACACAGTGACCAATTATATGAAACGTCATATTTCTATGTGATCACCAATAAAAACTCTTAATATACTTTAGCATGACCTTTTTGGGTGCAATCTACATTGATTAACACGTTCCAACAATTTTCTTCAATAGCTAATCATATTAATTGGAAAAAGGTTTGCTTTTAATCAATTAAATTCATGGATGTTTTAGCGGGAAATATTTGCTAACATGAGCTTGGCCTATAATTCCCGCTAAAACAAACTTGGGCTTATTACTCAACATAAGCTCGGCTTATTCCTTACTCAAACATAAGCTCGAGCTCATTAATTAGCATGAACTCAGCTTATGATTCCTTAACATTAATCGAGCTCATTACTTAAACATGAGTTTGGCCTATTATTTCCTAACACAAGCTCGGGCTTATGTGCTAACATGAGCTCGGCCTATAATTCTCACTAAAACAAGCTTGGGCTTATTACTCAACATAAGCTCGGCTTATTCCTTGCTTAAAAATAAGCTTGAGCTCATTACTTAACTTAAGCCCAACTCATTATTACTAACATGAGCTTGGCTTATTACTTCTTAACATAAGCTCGAGCTTACTACTTCTTAACATGAGTTTGGTTTATTGCTTCTCAACATAAGTTAAAGACTATTACTTAACATAATCTCGACTTATTCCTTGCTAAAACATATCAATAGGTTCTATTATCAATGCAAGCCATAATCCCTCGCCAATCTGAGGTTAGCTTCTATGCCCTCCAGTCATTGAACGAAAACAACTTTGATAATTGCAAAAAGCCTACCATACAATCACATTGTGAATGATTTACAAGGTTGGCCACAAAGCACGACTTTACAAATTATCTCCCAAAAACATGAAGTCAAATAATTTACAAGGTAGGTCACATGATATGACTTTACAAATTATTTTTCTCAAATAATTTACAAGGTCGGTCACATGGTACGACTTTACAAATTATCTCCTACAAATTATTTATAAGGTCGGTCACATGGCAATACTTTAGAAATTATTTCTTACAAATAATTTACAACATCTGTCACCTGGCACGACGTTACAAATTATATTCATACAAATAATTTACAATGTCTGTCACATGGCACGACGTTACAAATTATTTTCCCAAATAATTTACAATGTCTGTCACCTGACATGGCGTTACAAATTATTTTCATACATATAATTTAGAATATCCGTCACATGGCACGACGTTAAAAATTATTTTCATACAAATAATTTACAATATTTGTCTCATGGTATGACTTTACAAATTATTTCCCTCCAAATAATTTACAATGTCTGTCTCATGGCACGACGTTACAAATTATTTTTTCAAATTACGCAAAGTCAAACGCTTGATCCCTTCTTTGAACAAAAAATTTACAAGGTCGGTCTACATGCCCGACCTGACAAACTATTTTCTTAAATCACAAAGTCAAGTGTTTGATCCCTTCTTTGTACAAAAGGTTTACAAAGTCGGCCCGACTGCCCGCCATGTCAGCTATTTATTTGAATTACACATAACGCGCGGCACAGTAGTCGATAGTGGGGTCATATATCCCAACATGAGGTGTTGGTCCAAACGATATATATTTCGAAAATATTGTCTAATCCTTTCTGTTGACTTCTCGTAAATGGTGCCATGTCTAAAATCAATTATACAAAGTCCAGTTAGGGTTCATCATTTCTAAGTTCGAGGACAAAAATTATTATAAAATCATTCTTAAATCATATTATTCACATTATGCTCAACACTCGTTCTCTTTCTTTTCTTTCTCATGCATTTAAGCAAGTAATTCTCATGAACATAAAAGTTCAAGTCTCATGCATTTAAGCAAGTAAGTTTTGACAAGCATAACGACATCATTAATCTTCTTTCTCTTTCTCATAAATCATTAAAATAAGTATCCGAAATACTCTTCATTCTTTCTCATAAATCAGTAAAATAAGTATCCGAAATACTGAAATAACTTTAAACATTGTAAACTTCTTTACCTCGGAGTTGGTGGGACGAATGATGGCAGTGGCAATCTTCATCAATAATAATTAAATAATGTAAAATGTTTCTTGAAAAACTCTCTTTGAAAATTTTCCAGTCTACAGAAACACAGACCGGCTCTGATACCAAGTTGTAGCGCCCCGAGTTCTAAATACCCGGTTCACCACGTCATCGTCTGATCTAACTTTTCAAATAATATTTTTGCGGAAGAAATATCTGAAATTCATTTTTTGGCAACATTAAATAAATTGTAATGGTCGATAAAATTGAAAACATTTATGAAACAATTCAAAATAATAAATCGAGCCATTAATATTGTAAAGCAATTGACAATGTCATAATTTCTCAAATAACTGAAATTCTCAAAATTATCCAATGATTGGAAATACGGAAATCATTAAAATAAGGTTTTCAACCATTTAACGTCTATTGCCACAATTATCCATCACTTGCCACCCTCTCCGAGATCTGCAAATGTTGTTAAAATAGATATGAGCATTTCAAAGAAACACTCAGTAGACTCATCGCCAATTAATTAATATTCAATATAATTGAACACATAAATGCAGGCTCTTTAGAAATATAGGGTGTGGGTAGTCTCTTCTTGTGCATTAAAGCACGGGGCTTCTTTTGAAAATCATAGGCTCTTTAGAAAACCGGGTGTTGGTAGTCTCGTCTCGTGCTCATGAGGCACGTATGTTATGCATAACATCATCATTTCTTGTAGCGGAGTGGGTTCCCTCAAGGGGCCTTTTCCCAATCTTGCCCGCATACTCATATCATCATTATTCCTGACGAGGGAATACATGCTCGTTTTCATAAAAATGACTTTTCACAAGTCACATAACATACACATTCACATGCAATCATAATTTAAATCAATTAATAGGGGCGAGTCTACCTTAAACTTGACGAGTGCAAAGTTGAGCAGGAAACGACTTCAATTCTTTAATTCTCCGTACGCATCGTCTAGTCAATTAGAAAATAAGTTGAATTAGTCTTTCGAAATTTATAGTTAAAATGATAAATTACAATTTGGGGACTGAAATTGATGATTTGAAAGTTGAGGGGCTAAAATGAGTAATTAGAAAGTTGAGGGACTAAAATGGATAATTTGAAAGTTGAGGAACTAAAATGGATAATTAGAAAGTTGAGGGACTAAAATGAATACTTTGAAAGTTGAGGGACTAAAATGAATACTTTAAAAGTTAAGGGACTAAAATAAATATTATGAAAGCTGAGGGACTAAAATGAATAATTTTCAAAAGTGGGTCGAAGCTCGAGACGAATATTAAATTGTAGGGCTTGAAATAAGTGATTTTGAAAATGAAAGGCTTATTAAAATCATTTGGAACTTAATGGGCTGAAATGATAGGTTTTAAAATCTATAGGGATTGATTTAAAATCATTTGCAAAACTGGGGACCAAAGTGCACTTTTGAAAAAAAATCAGAATTTAATAAAACAATCTTTACTCTCTCTTCTCCCCATTTGGTCGGAACTGACGAGAGAGAGAGAGGGAGGAGGGACGCAGCGACGCCAGGCCACGAGCGAGGTGATCTGCCGGCGTGAAACGCCGGCGATCCACGACGGTATCTCCGCCATCGTGTGGCGGTGGCAAGGAGGAGAGAAAGGCCACGGTTTGGTGCGAAAATCAAAGTGAACCGAGGCAAAACGAGTCTTAAGGTGTGGCGATTTCCGGCTAAGAAAAACGGCGATTGAGGTAGGTAAGTGTCTGGGTAATTTGTTTCTTGTGTTTTTGGTTTTCTTTGGGTTCGATTGATGGGGATTTGAGTTGGGAAATGGAGAGGATGAATCCGGCGGTGAAGGTGCAGGTGTTGGGTGCAGTGGTGATTGAGGTGGTGATGATGGAGGTTGGTGGCGTGATAGAGGTGGTGATGATGATGGTGATGGTGAACGGTGGTGGTCCTTACCGTGCCGAACCTGGGGTGTAGTTGTTGAGGTTAGGTTGATTGCTAAAAATGGTGATTGCAGTGAGTGTGTGTTGAGATTGATTTTTGGCTATGGTAGTGGTGATGATGGAAGTTTGCTGCAGGTGGTGGTTGGTTGTGTTGGTGATGAAGGAGGTGGCGGTGGTGGTGAGGCTGGTTTGACTTGGGTGCTGGTGAGGTGAATTGTGTAGTGTATAAGAGGGTTTGATAGGTATGGTGTAGAATAGGATTGATGTGGTGGATGGGGGTTGGTGGTGTGAAACTCTATACAAGACTTGCACGTAGTTCGAGGAAAAATCGTACGCGAGTTGAACTGGGTCGGAAGAATGAAACTGATAAAATGAGATATATGAAATTTTGAAATTTAAAATGATTTTGAGAATAATAATTTAAATAAATAAATAAAGAAATAAAATTTTGGAAATTCGGAATTTATTTAAAATCGAACGAACTCGATATTTCTCGACTTGGCTAGACGAACGCGTCGTGAAGTTAACTTAAAAATGGGCGAGATCGCAGCGACACGGTTTTCAAAATTTTAAAATAATTATTTAATCGCTTGGAAAGTTCTTGGTCGCTACACATATTCTGTAGGAAATGGGTCAACTTTGACCTCAAAATTGAGTGGGACCCTACGTTCAATTTGTCCAAATTAATGTTCAATTAAATTCTACGTTCCGAGTATATGAATGAAGAATATTTAATTGTGTGAAACCATTTCAATATGAATGAGAAATTATGGAAGAAAGTTGGACAATAAATAGGAGGAATAAATGGGAAAGAATTGGAAAAATGTTCCCATCCCACATAGGTTGCAAACTCAACTTTGAACAACTTAATAATCTCCAAGTTTGGATATAGGTTTGGGCCCCAAGGGATACCAATAGTCTTTGAAAGGGAAGAGTACTCTTAGACAATGTCTACACTAGTCGAAGGCCACACGTGGGTACTAGTAGTCTTTAAAGGGGGGAGTCTTTGACAATGTCTAGACTAGTCCAAAGGTCACACTCGTGCGCCGCCACCACCGTCCGTTTGACTGATTGATCGGCTCGGGCTCGAGTAATGGCCCTGGGCTTGGGCCGGGCCTAAGTCAACATTAATTTTTTGGATAAAATTTAATTGATTTTATTTGAATTAAAAAATTCCCTCCAAAGTTTCAAAGTGTGCAAGTGCTGAATCAACCGTGTGTATAGTGGGCGTGAATGAAGTGTTGGGAAAAAATGTTCAACCGCCACTTTCTTTCTCTATTTAAATGGTCCTCAGGCTTTCAGAATATATAGGCATTTTATATACTTCACGTATTTTTTAGTGCCTGCATTCTGCACAGTTCATTTCTGGGTTCGTTGTTCAGAGAGTTCTTTTCTGGGTTCGTTGTATTGCAGTCGTAGTACTACTCCAGGAAGTGTCTAATCTTTGTATCTTAGGTGACGTTTTACCACATACTATAAGCACCGTGTGACGAGGTAAAAACGTCTTAAGGATAGAGAGCCTAGTTCTCGCCTCGATCATCCTTATTTCAAATTCTAGACTCGTTCTTGAATTCTGTTCTTACCGTTTTGCATATTTCAATTTTTTTAATCTATTTCAGCATGTCATGTTTTGGAAATTTTTAATCAGTGCAACCATTAATCCTAACAATCTTAAGGCGTTTTTAGGTATATTAATATACTGTTCCCGAAATTGTACATGCTAATTTCTTACCTTTGTAGTTTTTGGTTTGATTTTATTGTTCTGTAGAATTCTAATTTGTAAATCCTAACTATTAACTTCTAAACTATAACACAGAATTTTGACTTATTGAACTACCGTTTTGGAAACGAAAATGGCTAACACTTTTGGGACTAATGCAATTCCCCTACTGTGACATCTACTATGACCCCTACTGTGACGCCTATTGTGGCTGGTCCGTCTTCTTCAACTTATATTACTTATAGGGAGAAACCTGAAAAATTTAATGGGGTCGATTTTAAGAGATGGTAGTAAAAAATGCTGTTCTATCTCATCACGGAGGATCCTTCTTCTGTTTAACAAGGAGAAAATAATCGAGCTTCAATTATTGCCTTGGACGCATGGAAACATTCTAATTTTCTATGAAAAAACTATGTACTAAATGGACGTAATGATTCGCTATATGGTGTTTATAGCATAATAAAATCTGCAAAAGAACTATGCGAATCTTTAGAGAAAAAAATATAAAACAGAAGGGCTAGAACTAAACAGTTTCTTGTTGGAAGATTTCTGAACTATAAAATGATTGACTCTAAATCTGAATGATTGACTCTAAATATGTTATTTCCCAAGTTCAAGATGTGCAGGTATTCCTCCATGATTTAGATGCTGAAAAATTGACTGTAAGTGAGTCTTTTCAAGTAGCAGTTGTAATTGAGAAACTCCCACCTTCATGGAGAGATTTCAAAAATTAGCTCAAACACAAGCATAATGAAATGAACTTGGAGGAGTTGATTGTGCGCTTGAGGATCGAAGAAGACACTAAGAAGCCTGAAAGGAGGAATGGGGGACCAAGCATGGAAGCCAAGGAAAACATGGCTGAATTAAGTTCAAAGAAGAACATGAAAATGAAGCATTCAAATTTTGCTCCTAAGAAAAATGAAAACAACCAAAAGAACAAGAAGTTCAAAGGAGACTGCTTCAACCGTAGCAAACCTAGACATCATGCAATTGACTGTCGCAAGCCTAAATAACAAGATGATCATGCACATATGGTTCAAACTAAAACGCTGTCTAAAGGTGTCCAAGAAATGTACCTATCTGCTGTAATATCCGAATGTAATAGTGTTGGAAATCCCAGGGAATGGTGGGTGGACACTGGTGCCACTCACTACATATGTGTTGAAAAGAACGTGTTTTCTAATTACAAAACTATTGACGGAGAACAACTGTTCTTGGAAAATTCTCAAGCTAAAAGGTTGAAGGACTCGTCCTCAACAATGTGTTGCATGTGCCAGACATTTGGAAAAATCTTGTTTTTGGTTATCTTCTAAGCAAGAATGGCTTTAAGTTAGTATTTGTCTAACAAATTTGTACTAACTAAAAATGAATGTATGTGGGAAAGGGATATATAACTAATGGGATTTCAAGATGAACGTCGTTACTATTGTACCCAAGTTGAACAAGATTAATGAAATTTCTACTTTTGCGTATATTTTTTAATCTTCTTGTTTATGGCATAACAGATTAGGACACACAAACTTTAAATCTGTGCGCAAATTAATGAACTTAAATTTGCTACCTTCTTTAAGTTTTCATCCTAATCACAAATGCAAAACTTTTGTTGAGGCTAAGTTAACCAAAAGACTGTTTCCTTCTGTTGAAAGAAATACTTCACTTTTGGAATTAATCCACAACGATATCTGTAACTTGAAATTCCTACAAACTAATGGTTGGAAAAGTATTTTGTTACTTTCACTGACGATTGCACTCGATACTGCTATGTTTATTTATTAAGAAGCAAAGATGGGGCTTTGGAAATGTTTAAACGTTATAAGAATGAAGTTGAAAATCAACTTAGCAAAACAATAAAAATTATTCGAAGTAATAGAGGTGGTGAATATGGAGCGCCATTTGAGGAACTTTGTTCTGAACAAGTCATTATTCATCAAACAACGGCTCCTTACTCACCTCAATCTAATGGTATTTAGGAATGAAAGAATCACACATTTAAAGAAATAATGAACGCCATGTTGATTAGCTCTGTTCTACCCCAAAATTCGTTGGGGGGGAGGGGAGCTATCCTCTCAGCAAATCACATTCTTAATAAAATACAACACAAAGATAAATGATGAAACACCTTATAAGTTATGGAAAGGTCACAAACCTTTATATAAATACTTAAAAGTGTGAGAGTATTTGGTAAAGGTAGAAGTGCCAAAACCTAAACAAGTAAAAATTGGGTCAAAAACTGTAGATTTCATATTTATTTGATATGCTCATAACAATAGTGCATATCGGTTCCTAGTGCAAAAATCCAAGATTCCTGATATACATGAAGATACAATAATTGAATCAAGGAATGCAATTTTCTTCGAAGACGTCTTTCCTCATAAAGACAAAATTGATTCAAGTTTAACAAAATGAACTTATGATACTGCAAATGATGATGAAAGTGTAGAAGAACCCAGATGTAGTAAAAGGGCTAGAAAGTCTACGTCTTTTGGTTCATATTTCTAACATACATGATCGAAAATGAACCTAAGACATTCAGTGAAATAATGTCAACACTAGAGGCTCCTCTTTGGAAAGAAGCTATCAATAGTGAAATCGAATTGATAATGCAAAATCACACTTGGGAATTGGTTGATCTCCCACCTGGAAATAAACCTCTAGGTTGCAAGTGAATTTTCAAAAAAAAAAAAAGTTAAAACCAGATGGATCTAATGATAAATACAAGGCTCGGTTGGTAGCAAAAGGATATAGAAAAAAAGAAGGTCTTCATTTCTTTGATACTTACTCACTAATAATGAGGATTACTTCGATAAGAATCCTTATTGCAATTGCTGCGATACACAATCCTCATCAAATGGATGTTAAAACAGCCTATCTAAATGGTGAGTTAGATGAAGAAATAAATTTGTCGTTCAGTGATAAGAGAAAAAGGTTTGCAAACTCATTAAGTCCTTATATGGATTAAAACATGCGTCAAAGCGGTGGCACCAAAAGTTTGACAAAATAATATTGTCAAAAGGATTTAAAATTAATGAGTGTGACAACTATGTGTATAATAGAAGTACACCAACAACATATTTCTTAGTATGTCTATATGTGGATGCTAGGCTAATAGTAGGGAGCAATCATGATATTATCGTGTCTACTTACAAAATGCTAACAAAACATTTTGACATGAAGGACATGGGTGCAGCAGATATAATTCTTGGAATTAAATTTTCTAACACACTAGATGGCCTTTTTCTCTCACAATCTCATTATGCTGGGCCTGTGTTAAAGAAATTTGGAGTTTTTGATGAAAGTCCAGTCAAAACTCCGGTAGACACGAGTCTACACTTAGCCAAAAATAGATGTGAACCTATACACAATTAAGATATTCTCAAATTATTGGAAGTCTAATGCATCTAACAAACTGCAAACGTCCAGATATTGCATTCGCAGTTAATAAATTGAGTAGGTTCACATGTAATCCAAGCAATGATCACTAGAAGGCATTGAATAGGGTACTTCGATATTTGAAACATAACTTGAAATTTGGATTACATTATATAAGATATCCAGCAGTAGTAGAAGGATATTGTGGTGTAAATTAGATATCCGATATGAAAGATTCTAAATCCACAAGTGATTATGTATTTACACTTGGTGGTACCGCTGTGTCTTGGAAATCCTCAAAGCAAACTTGCATAGGTCGATCAACAATGAAATTGGAGTTTATAGCACTGCACAAAATTTCATGTATAATGGTAAGTCTAGAAATATATGTCGTAGACACAATACCATAAAGTAGTTGATCTCAAATGGTATTATCTCCATTGATTATGTGAAATCAAAGGAGAATCTCGCGGATCCACTTACAAAAGGCCGACAAAGAGATCATGTATATTATCTATCAAAGGGACTAAGATTAAAGTCGAATATGCATGAATCTTAATGATGGTAACCCAACCTTGTTGATTGGAGATTGATAAGTGTATTTTATACACTTATTTCTATCCTAAAAGTAGGATTTTATTGGTTCGTTTGAGAATATTTGCTATTGATTTCATTATTATTTGTTTATATTTCAGAAATAATCACAAAGTCATGGAAAAATAGGAATTGGAGCAAAATCAATTCAATTGGATGATAAAAGAACCAAATTGTGCAAATCAAGATTTGATGAAGTTAATCAAGGAATTAATTGGAATAAAATTCGAAGAAGAAATAAAATTTGGAAGAAATCAAATGTCCAAGGATCAAATTACAGTAATCGAAAATTGAGGGACCTGTTGCGCAATAAAATATCAAGGACCAACTTATAGAGCTTCAAAAGATGAAAATTGCATGTCTTCAGAAAGCCGGGTGATCGCATGGAATCCAACCTGAGCGATCGCATTACTTGTTCAATTGCAAATAGAACTGAATTTTTTATAATCGTACAATCGCACGGACGTATACCGTGCAATCGCATGGTAATATTTTGGTCCCGACTGTAGGCTTTTTGTGTGATTTTCAGTAGGTTTCTCATTGTTTTGACCTAGGCTTCGGGAGAACTTATAAATACCAGACCTGAGGCACGTTTTGGGGGTTCCCAACTTGTTGATTACATGCCAAAATATTGTCCAATTGTTGAGGAATCCATGCAAAATCGAAGGCATAATTAAGTCCAGAGATCAAGAAGATGAATGAGTTGACTTCTATTCACTTTTCTTGTATATTATCTTTAATTATGTATCTAGGCTAAGTTTCTAATGTTGAAATTGTGATGATACTGATGTGTTCCGGATTCTCGACAATCGGAGTCATAGCAGGCTTGACGGGAAAATTTAAATATTCAAGCCAAAACAAGAATTCAGCAGGTTCGACGAGCTTTGAAGATCAAACCGTGTCGAAAAGAACCAGAAAATTAAGCAGCAGACCTTTTACGACCGTAACCTTTGGAATTACGGCCGTAACGCAGCTATCGCAATTTTTGGACAGAACGTGACTTACGGTCGTAATCAATTTTGTCACGGTCGTAACTTCGGTATCAACTTTGGACCCGAGAGGGGCTTACGGCCGTAAGCCCGGTATTTACGGCCGTAACTGAGGAGCGGATCAAATTTCGCAGAATCTTGATTATTTTATTTCATTTTTCCAATTTTAGTTATTTTAGTATTTTAGGTCAATTAGGAGTCTATTTTGAGCCCATTCGCGTCTAGGGTTTTTGTTTATTTATTTATACGCTTTTTCCATTCATTGTATTTCAGGCTTTGATTTTGATTAAACAGTTTATTGAGTGATTCAATAAAATTATAGGTGGATTCCTATGTTTTTCGAACTTATCAAGATTATTTCTTTTGGCGTTCAAATATCGAACTTATCAAATATTTGCTAGAATATTTGTGGCGTTCAAATCAGAGACTTATCATGGAGATTGGGAAAATCCTTGTGGCGTTTCGAAAGTCGTGGTTCTTTATTCCGCATCGTCGAGCCATCGCGTCATGAATATTGGGTCATGATTCATCCGTCCAACCACAACCTGATTTTGGAACTTTTCGGCGTTTCTTCCTCGCTTCGAATCTTATCAGATACTTTAGTTTTCGGATTCTATATTTTGACTTGTTATTTAATTTAAGCTTTTCATGGGTTTGATGCAATTAAATAGTGCTTTTATTATTATGCAATTGTTTGGCCAGCGTTTGTGTATCATCTTGATGTTTTCTTACGTTTGAAAGGGTAGGAATTCATTAGATGTTATTTAATTGCCACAATGTCCGATAGGAGATAGAAATATACCCTTATACTTTGTGTTATCCTTGATAGTGTTCATAGAAATATAGTCAATTTACATGTAGGAAAATATTTTTATGCATCACTTGAATGGGGACATAAATAACTTTAAGAACACGAATTTTCAACACTCATGGATTGCATTTAAATAATTTAGTCAAAATATGGATGATGGAACAAAGTGGATTCACAATTCTAACATCTTCATTTCATCGTTTTCATAAGTCAATTTTTCTTGTCATTCTTATTTTAATCATTAGTTTATTTTTCAAACAAAACTCTCAAATCAAAAGTTTTCTTAGTCCGGTTAAGGATTCGTAATCCAAAATCAATTTGCACAATCCCTATGGGTATGATATTTGGACTTAAATTCACTTTATTACTTGTTCGATCAGTACCTTTGCAGTTTGGAACAGATATACTAAGATCTTGATTCAATGAGACAACTAAGTTGTTAAGACTCAGTTACGCAATTAGCCATTCCTTGTTAAAAGTGCTGTCTACGGAATGTACAAGGTTAAGTTGTAACTTTTAATAATTCATATAGCTTGGATAAACTAAGTGGAGTATAGCAGAATACTCTTAATAGGAGATCATTTATGTAACTGTGAAGTGGAGCAGCTTCTATGAGAATTTGGGGCTTAAATTTTTCAGAGCACTTATGAATCCCAAGAATTTTTCAGGGGCAAAATGAACACAATTATGAGAACCTAAGAATCGATAGGAAGGTTGTTGTGTGGATACTGTTGCCTTGGTTTACACAAACGAATGAACAATTCAAGACATCACGTTCACTGATTAGTCAAGTAAACTCAATAGTATTCCACTAAGCCAGGTTCAAAGCCAAAAGCTACATCTCCTGATGCAATAAGCCTTTCGCATGTACTCTTATCTAGTGTGCATTGCATTTTACATGGTCATAATAATTTCCATTCATGTGGGGGATTGTTGGAAATGGGTCACCATATGGGTCAACTTTGACCTCAAAATTGAGTTGGACCCGATGTTCAATTTGTCCAAATTAATGTTCAATTAAATTCTACGTTCCGAGTAGATGAATGTAGAATATTTAATTGTTTAAAACCATTTCAATATAAATGAGAAATTATGGATGAAAGGAAAGAATTGGAAAATGTTCCAATCTCACATAGTTTGTAAACTCAATCTTGAACCACTTAATAATCTCCAAGTTCAGATATGGGTTTGATCTCCATAAAGCATTAATGTTTCTTGTTTTGATTGAGGAAGAATGTTGAGTAATGGGGTTGAAAATGACGCGTTTGGAGGTGATGATTGGAGAAGCTTAGGAGTAATGAGGATATGGATTATAATGTTAAAATTAGGAGGAAAAAGGTACACGTGTGACCTAACCTGATTCGGGTCAAGTCAATTTTTAGAACATTTCAGGATCAAGTAATTATGGTCGGGTCGATTTATAACCAAAAGCAACCCGACCCGACAATTGCCCAACCCTACCCAATACTATGATAGGGACTCTATCAAGCTAATGTGGTAAAGTTAAAATGGACAATATGTAGGGTATCGTAAAACTCTATTAGACATGAGTAATTATATTGCATATGTTGACTCATATTTTCTATGCAAATTTAGATGTATTCTTTCAAAAAAAAAAAAAAAGACACCTAGAGTAGCATTTTTAGGTCGTATATAGAAATCATTGACCGATTTTGAACTTGAGGGTGTGTTTGATTGACCTTTATTTTTCAAGGAAAATGAAAATAGTTTCCTATTTTACACTGTTTGATTGCAAGAATTTAACCTGGAAAATATTTTCTTTCTTTTTTCCTCATGTGCCCATTTTCCTTGTTTAGGTTGAAAAGATTTTCTTTTTTTGTTGAGAAATGATTTTCCATGATCCGACACATTTGATCAGTTTTGTTGTTATTAATTGACTTATTTTTTTTCAAAAAATAACATTATTTTTATCAAGTACAAATGTATTTAAAAAGTAAAAAAAAATAATTAAAACAGCTAAAATTTAATTTTTTTGTCATAAAAAATAATGTCAATGAAATAATAAAATTTGAAAAATTCCACACTTTTTCCACCTAACAAAATCAACCAATTAAAAACTTTCAATTGATATTTTTCAAGAAAATAATTTGCAGACAAATCAATTCATTGAAAAATATTTTCTTTCCGCCTATTTTCCACCATCGCAATCAAACACACCCTGAGTTCATATTCATTAAAGATTGATTTTGAACTCGACTCCATGCATTATACATCAATGACTAGGAAGTCTTTCAACTTGAATGTTGCCTAGATAGAAAATGATGGTGATATCGACAACACAATTTCTTATAGGGACATTATATTATAAATTTTGCTCCCCTCCCCACTTTCTTATAGGGACATTATATTATAAATTTTGCTCCCCCCCCCCCCCCCCCCCCGTGGCGGGGAGGGGAGCAAATCCCCGCCCCCTCACAAAGTCCTAGACTATTTTTAGATCAAGTTCTTTTTCAGAACCCTTAACCAAAATCTGTTAATGAGGCACAAAAATAATTATTTGTCCCTCTTTTTTGAAATATACAAATACAAAATAATAAAAAATACAAAAGTGTGACCATATATTTATAATTCATTTATGTGCTAATTAGTGAATCAAAAGGGGGGAAGTAATCAGTATATCTGTCAACCTATATGAAAATGTATGACTACTCTCAACAATATTTTACATTTGACTAATCCCAAACTAATATCCAAAGGAGTTTGATTCAACCCATTCCTTTCAATAAGTGGGGTCTAAGTTTATTAACATCAGATTTTTGAACTGGTTTCAGGAAGAATTCTTCTGCTCCTTTCTCTAAGCAACTGTTAATCCTCGATGGAACATTTTCTGATGACATTATCACAACTGGGATGTTCTTTAATGACTTGGATTCCTTGATCTTTTTAAGGAGATCATAACCAGTCATTTCAGGCATACTGTAATCTGTAATAATTAAATTGACTTTTTCTTGATGATTTTGTGGCGTAGAAGTAGAGTTAGACTCAATGCTTCCATTGTCATCATCAAGCAGCCCCAGATAATCAAGAGCCTTTACTCCAGAATCCACAATAGTAACTGCAGTTAACAATTGAAATCCCAATTTATATTTATAGTCATAAAAAAGTACACATAAAAATTTGAAAGGAAACAATGTTCAATAAAATAATTCAGTATATCTGGATTTACCACGATAAGAAGAAGTCTTGAGGAGTCTCTCAATCAACTTTCTATCAATAATGCTATCATCAACTGCTAATACATGGAACTTTGCTTCTAAAGATACTCCACCCATTGCCATTCTTTTGATCAGTGAATATTACAAACACAAAAACTGGTCTAAATTAAACTGAGTGCAGAATGGAGAAACAATGGAGAATACTGATATGTATATATGAGGAGGATTTGATGAGATGG
Source organism: Ligustrum vulgare (assembly GCA_963555705.1). Classification (NCBI taxonomy): domain Eukaryota; kingdom Viridiplantae; phylum Streptophyta; class Magnoliopsida; order Lamiales; family Oleaceae; genus Ligustrum; species Ligustrum vulgare. The sequence continues at coordinate 27,004,384 of OY743174.1, forward strand.
AAAGATATTGAGAGTTTAGAAAGAGAGATCCCACCAGATATCAATCAGAATCTCCCGTATCTCTAATGTTGAATTTTAAATTTCAACGTTTTATAAACTAATACTTACTGTGGATCTTTGTGTAGGCAAAGGCCGTATTGTGGTTGTCCCTTCATCTTTTGTTTAAGTTGTATGCCCAACTGTTAACGGATCCTTTCCGTCTACATGTGCACAATAATTTTTGGGGTTAATGGACAAATACTCAATTTTTTATATCATAATTGAAACTTATGTCATTTAAAAGTATCACTGATTAATACTGCAAAAAAATTTATTATTATTTTTTTAAACTTTACTTTCTTCAAAACAAATATAGCATTACGATACTCATAATAAAGTTTCATAATATAATACTTACGATATTTTTCAAATTTTGGTATCACAACTTGAAACTTTTTCAATTTTTTATGATATCCTTAAGGCGAATTTTAGTATCACACCTTCATACTTTTAACTTTTTTATGATATTTCGATCAGACATTTTATCAAACACGTTGTAGAATTAGTAAAAACTTAATAATATGACTTCTTCCAACATACCCTCCCTGAGTAGGTCGCTGGAGCCTTGTCGAGAAAAATGGAGGTGACATGGAGGTGGTGACGGGATGTTGGTTAGAATATTGTAAGGTTTGAAGAGGAAAAAGAAAAGTAAGTAAAAATTAATTAAAATATTAATGTAAATAAAATTCCAATAAGGGATAAAAAAAAAAAAAAAAAAAAAAAAAAAAAAAAAAAAAAAAAAAAAATAGTATGAAGTGTAACTATCCCATAAATTTTTTGTTATGTTCCCACTCCCTTTTTAACACATATATAATATAATAGTAAGTAAAACATTAATATTCTACGTACAATTGGAAAAATCAAGCCATTATTTATTTAATAATATTGAGGTTGACACAGGAAAATACTCAACTACATGCCTAATATATTTTTGCATTTTCACATATTCAAATAAATAGTCAAATCTTAAGTCATCGTGAAAAAAAATTATATAAAGACTTGTTTGGTAGATTATTTAAAGTTAAACAAAATGATTAATTTTTTTCTTGAGATTTCATCTTATAAGATTAATTTTTTTAATATGAACCGTTTAAACATTGATAGGTTGGTTAATGCTTTTATTTTTAAACAATGTGAATTTATCTTGCCTTCATAAGATAGCAACACATTTGAGAATATCGATTTCGAAATTCAAATGTTCGTTTGCGTTAGATGAATTAAATTGATTATTTATTTAAAAAGTTGTGGAACCCGTGTAATATGTGGTTATGATTAATTGTTGACTTTGCATTTAATAAAAATTTAGATTAAAACCTAAATCAAACAAAGTTTACAATTTTCAAAGTAACAGTGCCTTTGTTTGGTAAAAATTTTTCGTTTATAAATAAATAATGTGAAGTTTTTAAGGTAAAAGATATAGTTCAAAAGTGATTTGAGGAAAATGTGTTATTTATAAACTTATTTGTAAACAAGTTTACCAAACAGAGGCCTATCATGATTGCATTTCGCCTAAACTTGCACAGTTTTGAGGTTCTTGATTTATTTTATTAATCATGCTATTAGGTAACCCCTAATTAAATACAGTCATTGTTTAAGTTCTAAGGGCATCTTCAATCCAAGAATTCTATTTTGGAGTAAATTTGTACCAAAATGGTGCAAATTTCGAACTATCCTTCATAGTCATCTTCAACTCATGACTCCAAATCTTACATCAAATGAACGTTAAATTTTACATTATCTTATTAATTTCAATTCTCAACAATTAATTTATTTCAAAAATTATTTAATTATATATTTTACTACTACTTAAATTTTATAAATTGATAATTTAAAATAATTATCGAGAATATTAGATTTATTTAAAAAAAACATTAATATTAATATCTTAATTAATAAAATGAGCCATTTTACATAAAAATGTTACATATAAAATGAAAACAGTCACAAAATACAAATTGAAATCATCTACAACCATCTCAACTTGAGGAGTGGGTGCTTCGCGACAATTGAGATGGGTGCATCAACCACTACAAGAAAAAAGGCATTTTGCAATATGCAAACAGCAACATTCGTTAATTGCATGTTACTAAAAGGGGTTTACCGCAACATTCAGTGGTTGCATGTTACTATTGGTTCATTTATTTGACATTTAGCAATATTCAACAAGTGAATGTTGCTAATGCTATCTTTTTGCAATGTTCATTGCGCATTACAAAAAGGCTTGTCTTTTGCAAAGTTCATTGCGCATTGCAAAAGACAAACATTTTTGCAACATTCATTGCGCATTGCAAAAGGGGTCGTTCAAGTGAATGTTGCGAAAGGGTACCATTTTGTAACGCGCAATGAGTGTTGCCAAAGGGTACTCTTTAGCAACGTTCATTGCGCGTTGCGAAAGAGTATCCTTTCGCAACATTCGTACATTTTGCAACACACAATGAATGTTGCGAAAGGGTATCCTTGGGGTAAGATTTCACATTACCTAAAGTTGTAAGACTTAATTACACAGCTGAAGAGAATTGAGGACCAAATTGCAAATCTCAAAAATATAAACCTAAACCTATTCTTCCTCCCGCAAAATTGACTCCTTCTTGCCTCCCTCATGGCTCTCTTCTCTCCATCCCCTCTCAATCGCCGCCCCCTCCTCTCGGCCTCATCTTCCACCGGCAGCCTCACCAACCACCATCAACACCACTTCCCCCAACGGTTCCCATCCCCAGTATCTCCCTCGTTTCTATCTCTTAAACGCTTGGTCACCTCCCACCTCTCGATTTCTCTCAATTCGTCGTCCACCACACCTCGCAGGTCACCGCTATCAACGCCGCCGCCACCACGCTTTTTGATTGATCATGCCGCAAAATCTATGGTAAAAACTACAAATCTAATATTTTTTGGCATTTGAGTATTCTTTGTCAACTTACTATACTTAATTAACTTCTAGCGTTGCCCTTTAGTTTCTGAGCAATTTTCTGGGATGGACCATTTGTTGAACCCTTAAGCATCTCGGTAGCATGCTTTACCCATCCCGAAATCAGTATGGTTGGATTAACATAGGTATAATTTTACTTTCTAATTTTTTTCTTAACTTTTATACCTGTTTCTCTCCAACACACACACACACACACACACACACACACACACACACTCTCTCTCTCTCTCTCTCTCTCGTGCAAATTGCCTAATTTTTCAGAAAGCAAATTTTCTTTTTATATAGTTATGTAGATGTGCATCCTTGTGAAAACCAGCACAGTAGTTATATTATGTAGTAAAGGTTCCTATTTGTGAGGATTTATTTGCTTTGATTGTTATATTTACAATCTTTAAATTTGTAAATTAATCCCTGTACTCGTTGATAGCATCTAATCTATGAAAAAAACATATCCACCACCCATTGTGTAATCATTGAAGGAGTCGAGAGAATTTAACCCAGTGGAACTGTTCTTTTAAATTATGCACAATTTCAAAGTATTACCTTTATTCTACATCTAAAAGTTTTTGGGCAGGACTTATTTGGAAGTTTCGTGAAATCATCTTTAGCCTTTAGGTAAAATAGATATATACAGATCACATTGTGGTATCGAGACTGTTCGATAACTTGTTCAAATAAAGGATGGGATGGTAGATTATCAGCAAAGGAACTCTGTGTAGGTTCAATTATGGGATGCTCGCTTAATGTACTCCATGTGATAGTGGTGATGGAGTTATAGAATGCATTCTTCTAATCAGCAGTTTTACTTTGGCCACAGACCGGTCTTGTAAAGCTTGAGAGAATATTTGATTCGACTGGTATTATCCTGCATTGAAATATTTGTACCTATTATGCATTTTTGGAGAATAATATCATATCTTAATTCGTGGTTTGAAGAAGAAATTTTTCCTGTTTCCCCAATAGTCATACTGATTGCAGGAGAAGATTTCATCGCCCTTCAGATACTATAGTAGATATTATAAACTGAAATTTTCGTTTATGTTCAGATTAGCTTGTTGTGGACTGTGGTAATGCCAGTCTGAAATATTATCCCGCATGCACTCACGATGACACACAGAGAGAGGGAAAGAGCATTTTTATTAACACCTTTTAAATGCAAATATTTTATTATTTTACTTGATCTCAACTATCTATCTGATTTTTAGCATTGATTTTATAAAAATTCCATCCTTGTTGCTTGGTTTATGTGATGTCCATCCAAGTAGTGGAAAGAACTTAAAAAAAAAAAAAAGAGGTTTAGATAATTTCTTGCAGGAGACTTTTATGATTACTATTATTTATTCTATAGAATTTTGCTTGAATAATCTTGACTTTGGCAAGCTCAAACAAGAGATGAAGCTGAGGAGGAGGGATTCGAAGTGAGTATTACAAAGACAAGTTTCAAAGCTAACACAAAAGCCCTTGCAGAAAATGAAGGAGAAGGAATTGCCAAGGTGATACATGATTATTTAGAATTGTTGTATAAAAAATATGAATCTTGTCGATACTTTGTCATCACTTACATCTTCATGATAGCAAAAAGTGGGATAATTTGGGGAGGGGGAAGCTTCAAATAATTATACACTCAAACACATACTTTCACCGCCATCACCACCGCCACCGCCACCCCACGTTATATCAAGATTAGTAGATATATGATTGATTTTTAGGTTAATATTAATAAATCATTACTATATTTGATTCACAAGTTTTGGAGTGTTTTTTTGGATGCATTGAAGTCATTTCGACCAATGAAGAATGAAATTCATGTTTATAAGTACTTGAATTAACATTTTTGATATCATTGTAAATCAATTTGGAAAAACAAAGTATCTTAATTTTTGTCTTGTATTAAAATATATTTGGTCTAACTTAAACTTTATTTTTAATAGTTGATTTTTATAGAACACGTATTTCATATATTACATAGTGAAATTTGTTGATTAACAGTGGAAGTATCTATATTGATTTGGAAAAATTGAAAAAAAAATGTAAAAGATCAACGGCCACGTGCAATGAATGTTTCCAAAAGTATCAACGGCAACGCGCAATGCGCATTGACAAAAGTATCAACCGCAACGCGCAATGCGCGTTACTAAAAGTATCTACCACAACACGCAAAGAACGTTGCTAAAGGTTTACCGCAACATGCGTTGAACGTTGCCAAAAGTATCAACCTCAACACGTAATGAATACTTTCAAAGGTCTACCGCAATGCGCAATTTAACCTTTTGCAACACGTAATGAACGTTGACGTATCATTTCCCTCTACGGCAACACTGCGATTTGCAACATACACACAAACGTTGCAAAAGGTCTTTTGCAACATTTTTTGCGCGTTGTCGTAGGAAATTTTTGTTGTAGTGAACATCATGTTCGTCATTGATAATCATGTTGTGCATAATAATGCACGCAAAATTTATATCATTTAACACATGTTTGGACCAAAATCATGCATGTGCTGTGACTATCGCAAATCATGATTGATGCGCGTCAAATGCTCGTTCGACATCTTTTCTATAACTTTCTTGTCTTGCTACAAAATATCTTTTTTACCTTCTGAATCAGGAATTGTTTGCATAAGAGTAGACCATTTTGGATCTATACTATCAGCTAAATAGTAAGTAATATAATATTCTTTTCCTTGAATGATATAATTCCCAGGAAGAGCTGTACCTTTAGCGAGATTTGCGAACAAAAGGATGCCTCGACACATTGAAGTCATTGTTTGATCATTCAAACTAAAATGTGCATGCCATATCCATAACTCGTAATCAGCTACAGCCTTGAGGATAATTTTCATGGATCCACGACCTGCATATTGTCCTTCCCAAGCCGTTGGACAGTTTTTTAATCAGCATTAGACATCTTAGTTTTTATAAAATCACTAGAGTAAGTGTATCAGTTTCAATGTAATTCCAAATAATTTATACACATAACGGCACCAATGTCGTTATGGGTACAATGTCATTTCAAACAGTTTAGACACATAATGGCACAATTGTCGTTATAGGTATATTAAAGCGGCATACGTGCCATTATGGTACTAAACGAGCATGTCTATCATTTCCATCAAAATTGCAAATCGTTTTTTTCGATAAAATCACTTTAATAATTCATTTTATCACTTTCAATATCATTAAAAACAGTTAGACACATAACGACACAATTGTCATTAATATGTGCCGTTATGGTCCAAAATGAACTTGTCGATCATTTGCATCGAGATTGCACATATTATGTTCTATAAAATCACTTTAATGATATTGAAACTGATACAATGAATTATTAAAGTGATTTTAGACACATAACAGCACAATTGTCTTTATGGGTATACTAAAGCGGCATACGTGCCGTTCTGGTCATAAATGGGTTTTTCGTTCGTTTGCATGAGTAGTAGGACATCTTATTTTCTATAAAGTCACTCTAATAAGTTAGTGTATCAATTTTCATGTCATTCCAAATAGTTAAGAGGTATAATAGCACAATTGTTGTTATGGGCACATTAAAGCGACATACGTACCGTTATTATAAAAAATGAATGAACACTTTTGGTGGTAGTTCCGCAATGCACCACCACCATCATCTTCCCCTCACCAAACTGAACCATATACCACCAGTAGAACCCACCATATAACCCCCTTTAGCCCTTATATGACTTGGCGTCGCCTAGGATTTTGAATGAAACCCTAGCTGCCAACGATGCCAACATCGGTCCCCTTGGCCTTGGTCCACCGTTTTAGAGGTCTTCCACACCTGGAGCCTCTACTATATCCCTGGAAGTCCACCATGCAAGCATGCATCAATAGTTTGCAGCGCCTAGGGTCTGTCTCAAACCCTAGGCACAGTTTTTAAAGGTTTCCAATTCGGCCTTTTCTACTTTGATTCAGATATACAGCACCTACTCCATCAGCTTCAGAAGGTCCAACCCCACCCCCAACCCCAAAAATACATCCTGTTTCCATCCAATTTTAAAGGCAGTAGCACTTTGGGAATCGAGCCTCTATGCACGGGTTTAAAGGCAGTGAATTCTAGTGATTCTGGGCTAATTCTTGACATTAGGATTGCACCATTGGATTCAAATGCACCATATTACCTAGAAGTGGTCCTGAATTCTTGTAATTTTGAGCGGTTGTCTACATTCGAAAACGTACCTTTTGGTACGCATTTCGAGGCAGCATGTTTGGCTGAAAATTTCAATCTAAAAACATGCACCATTGGCTCCAGAACACTTGAAAAATGAGGGATTGATATCAAACCTGCTTTATTTCATCAATTGTGAGTTGAATTCATCATTAGGAAATGTGCATTCGGGTGCGAAATTTGAGACAGCAACTTCTAGTGCAATTTGGGCCCCGAAACTGTCACCACCAGCTCCAAAGCACCTAAAAACCATGGGGATGTCATATATCCCAAAAAATTTGGTGACTAATGGTGCATTGAGAATTGTTCAAAGTGGCACGCACTTCGAGGCAGTGGATTATGGGATTTCTTGGTAGAGTCTTGGCAAGCAAGCAGCACGACTGATCTTAGATGACCCATAATTACCCAAGATTGGTCATTGTCCCATCTGATTTTTTTGATAACTCTACATTGGGATTCATGACAACACGCAAATCGGGGCTGTGATTTCTATTCTTTCTGGTGCAAATATGATTATGAAACTTATTCCATCATCTCCAAAACACCAACAAAAGGTTAGGGTGACTTCTTTAATACCTAGTTCTCCTGTGTCTATTTCATTAGGAAGCGTGCCTTTGTACACACAAAACGAGGCTGTAAATTTAGATGCTTCTGTCTCAAACCAAGATTCTATACTTGTTCCAACCACCTTGGCACCATCTTAAAGACTTGATAAGGCCCCTTTGGATGCTTTCATAAAGGGTAATGCTCCTTTGACTAATACTTCACCACCTTGGGATCCACGTCGGCCTCCTGTGCATGGGTAACTCACACCCCCACATGCTGCTCCACGTGGTAATACAACTCCAACTCTTTCTACTGAGGCACCTACTATAGCTCCAGGGATACAAGCTCGGAATAAGATTTCATATGCTATTACTTTAGCTAGAAAACCATCTATCACTCGGACTGAGAGGAGCCAGAGTACATCATTTGCTTAAGTCAAGCAGGCTCTGCCAGATTCTTTTTTGTACAGGTTTACTACTAAGACTCCCTCTTTGCACTTGAATGAATATGTTGTTATCTTTGATGATGAGGATGATCAATTTTGGCTGAGCCATACAAAATCACACTTGTTGGCAAATTCCTGAACAAGAAGCCCTCTATTAACAATGTACGTGAGAGCTTTCTTAAGTTTGATTTTTGTGGTGATTTTTCTATTTGTCTTATTGCTGCACACCATATACTTGTTCATTTATCGCACGAGGATGATTATGCTCAGCTTTTCCTCAAGCCATCTTGGTATATTGATGGGTGCCTTATGAGAGCTATAAAATGGACACCTCATTTAATCTTGCTTATGAGAGCCCTATAGTTCCCGTCTGGGTTTCTTTTCCATTGTAACCAATACATTTCCATACAAAGTGTACTTTGTTTGCTTTAGCTCGGGCCATTGGGACCCCACTGCGTATTGATGAGGCCACTACTGAATTGAGGAGGCCTATTAAGGCTAATGTATGTATTGAGATTGATTTATCTTTTGTTCTCCCTAGCCGCATATGGATTCAACGTGAGAAATACTTGGGATACTGGGAGCTAGTTGTTTATGATAAGAAGCCAAAATTCTGCAGCCTCTATAGACATTTGGGTCATATTGTTGATAAATATTTGATTGGTAGGCCTATTGTTGCTATTACTACTCCTTCATGTATTGGTAAGCCCACTTATACACCAACACTTTATAGCATTCGTCCACAAAATGCAATGGGTTTTTACCCCATTCCAAAATACTAGCAATTGCTTGTGGACAAGGCAAGCCAGTTAAATCTCATTTTCGACATGCACACGTCCTTCTTTGTAGGATAACCACAAACTAACCATCACTATATGGGCTTGATACTCGATATTGAGTTTGATTGGTAGGCCCATTGTTGCAATTACTACTCCTTCATGTATTGGTAAGCCCACTTATACACCAACACTTTATAGCATTCGTCCACAAAATGCAATGGATTTTTACCCCATTCCAAAATACTAGCAATTGCTTGTGGACAAGGCAAGCCAGTTAAATCTCATTTTAGACACGCACACGTCCTTCTTTGTAGGTTAACCACAAACTAACCATCACTATATGGGCGTGATACTCGATACTGCGTTTGATTGGTAGGCCTATTGTTGCTATTACTACTCCTTCATGTATTGGTAAGCCCACTTATACACCAACACTTTATAACATTCGTCCACAAAATGCAATGGGTTTTTACCCCATTCCAAAATACTAGCAATTGCTTGTGGACAAGGCAAGCCAGTTAAATCAAATTTTCGACATGCACACGTCCTTCTTGATACTCGATATTGCGTTTTCTTATTATACAATGCTCTTCAAGAATGATTTTTAAATGTCGTGTGAATTTGTTAAGAACTTTAGGACAATTCTCTGCCCCTGTCCTTTCCATCTTTTCTCTTCTATTGTACATGGGCTCCATGAGTTTAAGTTGAAGAGTCTATAAGAGTACCAATATGTCCTTTTCCCTTGCTTCCCTAATGAAATTGTTGAAGCTTTTCATAGATTATTCAGTAGAATATCTAAGTTTGAGATTGTTTGGAAATGTGATTTTGACCAGCCAAAACTTTTCCCTCCCCAGCTTCTCTTTCCGCTGGAAGATATTCCACTTCATAACTGTACTTTAGCAAGCACAAGAATTTGAGAAAACCGGCAACAAAATAACGTAGAGGACCAAAAAGTTTTTGATATTTCTCAGATAGCTCCAAAACTGCAACAAGTAGAGACAGAGGCAAGAATATAAATCCAACATAGATAACTTAAAATCTTGACATCCCAATGTCCACCAAATTATGTCATCAGGAAGCAACAAAGAAGAAAAACTTCAATAAACTGACACAATAGGTCAACATAATTATTATTTCTGTATATATACACAAAACCAAAGGAAAAGAAGATTTGACATAACACTTGTAAACCTAATGGAAAGTTATATGAAGCTCGAAAACCAAAACAAGCAGAATTAAGCACCAACTTGATGATATCAAGAAATATGCAGATCCTAGATCTCTATATCAAGAAATGCAACATTTGGAGAAGTTCACCTATCAAAAATTTTTACAACATTAACACAAAGCCTATTGACAAAATGAAAATTCAAATATCTTGATCACTAATTATACGCTGCCAATACAAGAAGAACATGTTAACATGCCATTTATTAGATACCTGCATTTCACCATTTCTTTAACATGTGAAAATGCATTAGTCTAATGCTGACTGAAGAATAAAGATGGGGCTAAAATAAAATGCATGCATTACAACATGACAAGAACAAGCAGAAATGCCATTTTCTCTAAAATCTAGAATGCGACGTTCTGACAAGTAAATGAAATATTATGCATGTGTATAGATGCATATTATGCTAGAGTGTCAATGTTTCGCACTCTTTCTTGACACTTATTAAGTATGATTGATGTTGAGTACATAGCTATATGAAACAAATAGTTGTTAGATGGACTTGGTGTACAACAATGGGTATATGGACCTAGGTAAAATGCAGGATCGCAGGTAATCCAACATTATGGATACATAAAACCTTTAAATTTTGGATCATAGACACAACAATTGTATATGAGCTACCTCGTATAGCTCTTCCTAAGAACTTGAAGTCCCCTTTCTCTAAACTAAAAAAAATGCATTTATGGGGTAAAAACACTTTTTTCATAAAAAAATATTAATAATGTCATCTATTTTATTATTCTATGGATAAATGGTCTGTAACATAAAATTAAAAAAACAAAAAAAAAAATGGAAATGCATTTTTGGATCTACTTGAGATAGTTGTTACACGAAACCAAACACATATAACAAACTTTTTAAATGTGTCATTGCAAAAAAAATAGAAAAGCTTCTTTGAGTATCAAGTATCTAATATACATTTGAAAAGGTCTTAAGTAACATTGAATAAATATATCTTGAGATGCTATTGAAGATCATTTGTCTGCTCTAATAATGACCTTATAAATTTTACACCAAGCTTTGGTAACATGTTGATGTGCTATAATAATTAACATGCTACAATAATTTTTATTATATTTTAAGAGAAGTATATTTGACTCTCATTCTATATCATATAGTTCAGTGTTAGAGAAGTTTGCAATGTCGTTCGACAAATATCTGACACAAAAGATTTTAATATCTGCATAATAAGAACGGTCGAATCTAGCCAAATCAGAAACAAACTTCAAATATAAGGCCATGTTCTCTTTGCTGTATTGAGGTCGTTTTCTGTTTTTATTTTCGAAAACACTAAAAACGCGTTCTCTTTACCATTCTCAAAAACGTATTTTGGAAAAAATAAAATTGTACACAAAACCCAAAACACCCAAAACCTCATTTTGGGCATTGTGTGTATTTCAGCAAAAAAATGTTTAAAACGCGGAAAACGCGTTTTGCGATTTTTTTTTTTTTTTTTGAAGAATTATTCTAACTTAGAATTAAGCTTAATATAAAGTATTTTTTTTTTTTTTAGAATTATCCTAACTTGGAATTAAGCCTAAATAAAGTGTTTTTTTTTTTTTTTTTTGTGCAGAATTATCATAACTTAGAAATAAGCTTAAATAAAGTTTTATTGAATTAATATCAACATTAAAAAAAAATTAAGTGAAAATTCTTGTTATTGTATTTCAAAAAAAAAAATCTTGATAAATGAACTCTGGTGATTTTGAAAGAACTTGCATTTTCTAGATTTTAATATATTAGAGCTTCCACAAATTCCGAACATGATCAAGCTGTTTTAATATAGACTCTTAGTGTGTTGCATGTAACAATGTTTTCAGTGTATTGTGAAAGAGTTTAAGTAATATTCTGCAAAATTTCAAACAGAACGTGTTTTCCCGCTTTTCATTTTCAAAAACAGTTTTCAGAAATGACAAACCAAACGCATTTTCAGCAAATTTGAAAACAAAAATAAAAACAAGAAATACAAAACATTTTCGAAAATAAAAATACAAATAGAACGTCACCTAAGCTTTTAGAATTAGAATTGATGGACATCAGTGTCTATGTTATCTCAGTGATAACTTGAAACTGAAATTAATCCAACACAATTTGCTGCAACTAAGAGTACAAGATTACCATCACTAATAAATCCGAAGTATGTAATCGTCGTCCAGAAATGAATAGCCCCAGTGTTGGCCACTCCACAGCAAATACATCAGTGGCAGTATGACCTCCCTGAAAACGACAAAAGCAATCATATGTGAACAAAAGTCAAGTCTAAGTCTGACAGTGCTTTACAACAATAACAGGGAACTCAAGTGAATGGAGTTGCTAATTTGAGAATAGAAAAAATCCCATTTTAAAGACACTATTTCTGGCTTTCTGCTGCAAATAAATACAAAGTTTACACATAGGTGGGATTGTAAGGAGAATTAAAAGAATGGCCTTTAGTGCACCATGTATATTGTCACGAGTATACTGGACCAATACAACTTAGAGTGTGTTTGATTCTAGTTAAAATGATTTTTTTTAAATGAATAGTGATTTTTAAGAGAATGGGTGGTTGAAATTTGGTTGAGAAGTTAAATATTGTGGACTTGATTTTTAATGGATTGTTGAGATTGAGTACTGCAGAAATGAGAAAATTTTAATGAAAATCAAACAAGGACTTAAGTCAGTGTTTAAAAATCCTGAATATTTGTCGAGTTACTCAGATTTCTTCCTCATTCTTGTTTATGGGGTGGGATCGAGTTAAAATCATCAACTGTAGGGTCAATCATCAACTGCAGGGTCATCAACCTTCTAGAATAGACATTTTACTTAAAGATCTTTCTAGTAATTGTTTAGACAAACAGAACATGAAATGAGCCAAGAAAGTTATTGTTTATTTGAACTTTAAAATAATAGAAAAAGTACTGTAGCATCAAGCACTTAGACAAGTCCTATAATAGCTAGAGATACTAAATTCCCAGCCCAATATATTCAGTAATACTTATCTAGATTGGTCTATTTATCTTTGAAGTCTTAACTATGTGGAACGCATAACCCTGTTGGATATTGGTTAATAAATTGATAAACCAAGAAATTGATTAAGTATAAAAAAACTGACTAAAGCGACTTCGTGTCGACTTCAGCTAAATACTTAAAAGTTCGGTTCAATCAGTTTAGGCAAAATTGTTTGCCACTTCGCCGCTTCGGGACGCATAAACGGGGATTGAGAGGGCAGCGCCCCCCGTGGGAGCTCGGGGGAATGCCCCCGAAAGAGAATTTTGATATCTCTGCATGTATTGAACGGTATATTTGGCATTTCGAAAACCAATATCGGATGAATGAAAAATTACGAAAAATGACGAAATCAGGTCAAAATATTTGACCGTACGACCGCATGGTTAGGAAATCGTGCGATCACACGTCAAATTCATTTCTGGCTTTTTGCGTAAAGCCGTGCGACCGCACGGATGTCTGGTGAAAAGACACATTTTCATAAAGGTGCATGGTTTGGAAAGGGTGCACGGTTTGGCCTCAGCCATTTCGTCCACATCCTTTCAGGTCTATAAATAGGACCCTTTGGGTGTCCTATTCCTCAAAATTTGATATGCAAAACATATATCATCCTCTCTTCTCTCCAAAATCAAAATCATAGCATTTGTTGTTTTTTGATTTTCTGTCATTTCATCTTTGGAGTACATATACCAAATTTTGGTTCGTTTTACTTGTGTTTTGGAGTGCTACAAATACAAGTGAAGCCGTTGTATCTTGGGAGTCAATTGCCGGAATCCGTAAGCACCGTTGTGGGGCAAATTCGACTTAAAAACAAAGAGTCCAACTCTTACCTCGGCTTTGTCCCTACTTTTCTTCTTCTTCTTATTTGTATTTTCCTTACCGTTACTCTGTCCAATTTTTGGCATGGATTTACAAACTATAATTCTACTTATTTTGGCGTCACTATTCACATTTCTTCCAACAATCTTAAGTCGAATTCACCCTATTTTGTGAAAGTGACATTCTTGTTTGGTTAAACTTGTTAAGTTTAATTTCTTCTACACTTCTATTTTGTTTTGGTTGATCTTCTGTTTTACGTAAACAAAAATGAATACGGTTCTTAATACCGATAATACTTCGAACGTGGGAACTTCTGAAGGAAGTGTTCCTATTGGTGTCATTCCTCCCGTTGTGAATACAACTACTACTAATGTGATTCCTCTGGTTGTGGGTGCCCCTACTATCGTACATTCAAACTCCGTTTCACATGGGAAAAAGCCGGAAAAATTTGTAGGGGTTGATTTCAAAAGGTGGCAACAGAAAATGATGTTTTATCTAACAACCCTCAACTTGGCGAAATTCTTGAATGAAGATCCTTCCGCCATACAAGAAGGGGAAAACAATAGGGCATCATTGATTGCTTTGGATGCCTGGAAACATTCGGACTTCTTATGCAAGAATTACATTTTTAATGGCTTGGACAACACCTTATACAATGTATATTGCTCCAAGAAATCTGCAAAGGAATTATGGGAATCCTTGGAAAAGAAGTACAAGACCGAAGATGCCGGAATAAAGAAGTTCATTGTGAGAAAGTTCTTGGACTACAAGATGGTAGACTCAAAGACCATCATCAGTCAAATGCAAGAATTGCAAGTCATACTCCATGACATTCATGCGGAAAATATGTCCGTGAGCGAATCATTTCAAGTGGTTGCAATTATCGAGAAACTTCCACCCATGCGGAGGGACTTCAAAAACTATCTCAAGTACAAGCTCAAGGAGATGAACATTGAAGAACTTATGGTCCGATTGAGGATTGAAGAAGACAACCGAAGTTCGGAAAAACGAGTTGGGAATAGCATATGATAAGTGTGTTTTGCACACTTATTTTGCTTTTAAATCGATAATTTAATTGACAAATTGAGCGAATTTCTACTTATAAATTGTGTTTATCTTGTACAATTAGGTACAACCTCAATTGGAAAGAAAATGGACAAGATTGGAGTACAATTGAGCTAAAAGAGGAGCAAATTTGATGTCCAATGACCTAATTGAAAGAAATCAAAAGTTTGGGGACTCAATTGCAACATCTCAGAAAGTTGGAGGACTAAAGATGCAAATATTTCAGGGGCATATTTGTAATAAAAGTCAAAATTCGAGGACTAAATTGAAGAAGACCAGAAGATGACGACTTTGGTTGCAATTAGTTTAAAGAAAAGAAAGGAAAAAAAAAAAGAAAAAGACATATATATATATATATATATATATATATATATATATATATATATATATATATATATATAAACATGGGTTTTAGCCCATGCCTTAAATTGTTTTGCTGGCACACGCAATGTGCTCAGTAGAACTCAACAGATTTTTAATCTGTTGCCCATGCGATCGCGTGGGCAAATTTTGACCCAATCGGATTTTATTTTCTGTTTTTATTATTTTAAGTTAAGGGCGTATTTGGCTCAATTGTGGACGGGTTTTTGGACCTTTTTAGGTCAGATTTTGTGGGGGTATTTATACCCCCACTTCTCTCTTCACAAAAAGCCCCAATTTTTTTTACCAAACCCTAGCCCCTTTCTCTCTTTTCTTTTCTTTGTTTTTGATTTAGTTTGTAATTTGGTTTAATTTTCAAGTTGCTAGCACCCATTGGATCAAAGAAGCAAGAAGTAAAGTGGAAATACAAAACAAAGTTCAAAGATTCTTGGAGCAAAAATCAAGAAAAGTGTTGTATTTTATTTTTCTGGTATTTTTATCTTTAATTTCTATATTTTGTGATGTATTTTCATAAACCTTATCTTTTGTGGAATATTTATATAATGGGCTAGTTGTTCTATGTTGGGATAATTGATGTAGCTTAACTTAGTTTAAGTAGTTTTAATGTTTGTTTATTAATTTTGAGCTTATTTCATGTGTGTTTGTTATTGAGATTATTCCATGTGTTTGATTGATCACCAAATATATGTTTTGTGGAGTGTATGATAATCGAGAGATATTGTGCATTTTAGACCAAATAACAAATGCTCTAGGTTCTTGTTAAGGATAGAGAGATATACCTTAAACCCTAGATGATCCATTGAGTTATTTTCACAAATAGTTAATGCAATTGATTGGGCTTTAATCGACATAGAGATATAGTAGGTAAAACCAATTGATTAGGGTTAATTTCACTCAATAGAGGTAATTAGCTAAACTTGGAAAATCAGGTCTAACATTGTAAATGAGTAATTTATTAATTTGCATGTGTTGAGAAATTATTTAAGCAAGAGTTAAGTGAAATCATGAATCCCAACAATTTTATCTTTCATTTTCCTTGTTTTAATTTGGTTTCAAATTAGTTCCTTTAATTTAGAATTTTCCAAAACCAACTTTTAATTGTGTGTTTCTTTTTATTGTTAGAATTAAATTAATTAAAGTTGTATAATCTAAAGTAAACATTCCTCGTGGGATCGACAATCCGAACTCAAAAAGTCCACTTTATTACTTATACGCGACTCATGCGCTTGCGGTACACTATTTGAGCGAACAACATACCACAAGCAAAGGAAAATGTGGTGGAATCTAGCAACAACAAAGGAAAGAAAAGAAAGCATTCCGTTGAACCAACAAAGAAGAATGCAAAGAAGTTCAACGGAAATTGCTATAACTATGGAAAGGCTGGACATCGCTCGGTTGATTGTCGCAAACCTAAGAAGCAATCCCAAGCCAACATTGTCGAATCTGATGCCATATCAAATGGCATGTCCGATATGAATTTATCGACTGTTGTTTCTGAATGCAACCTTGTTAAAAATCCCATGGAATGGTGGGTTGATATGGGTGCAACCCGTCACATTTGTGCCGATAGAGGAATGTTCACATCATACACTCCAACCGAGGGAGAAAAATTGTTTATGGGAAATTCCTCAACATCCAAAGTTGAAGGATAAGGCAAAGTGGTCTTGAAGATGACGTCGGGAAAAGAACTTAGCCTCAATAATGTCCTTCACATACCGGATATTCGCAAGAACCTTGTGTCGGGTTCTTTGTTAAGCAAGAATGACTTTAAACTAGTCTTTGTATCGGATAAGTTTGTATTTATCAAAAATAATATGTATGTAGGCAAAGGCTATGTAAAAGATGGACTATTCAAAATGAATGTCCTAACTGTTGTACCAAATGCTACAAGCAATAAAACGTCATCTTCAGTTTATATTCTTGAGTCATCTAATCTATGGCATCATAGATTAGGACATGCAAACTTTAATTCAATACGCAAGTTAATGAATTTAAGTTTACTTCCGAATATGCATTTTAATAATGAAAAATGTGAAACATGTGTAGAGGCAAAAGCGGCCAAAACACAATTTCATTCTGTTGAATGAAACACCACACCATTAGAACTAATTCACACGATGTGTGTGATTTGAAGTTCGTACAAACTAGGGGTGGTAAAAAGTACTTTATCACATTCATAGATGATTGTACAAGATATTGTTATGTATACTTGTTAAAAAGCAAAGATGAAGCTTTGGAAGTGTTTAAACACTACAAAAATGAAGTTGAAAATCAACTTGAAAAACGAATAAAAATGATTCGTAGTTATAGAGATGGAGAACATGTTGCACCGTTTAAATAATTTTGTGCAGAATCTGGAATCATTCATCAAACAACGGCACCATATTCACCACAATCTAATGGAATTACTGAACGCAAAAATCGAACGTTAAAGGAAATGATGAATGCAATGTTGATTAGTTCGGGCTTACCTCAAAACTTGTGGGGGGAAGCCATACTTTCTGAAAATCATATCCTAAATAAAATACCACACAAAGATAAGGTTGAATCGCCTTACGAATTATGGAAAGGTCGGAAACCTTCCTACAAATATCTCAAAGTGTGGGGGTGCTTAGCAAAAGTACAAATACCCAAACCTAAACAAGTTAGGATTGGACCAAAGACAATTGATTGTGTCTTTATTGGATATGCTATCAATAGTAGTGCATATTGATTCTTGGTAGACAAATCCGAAGTACTTGATGTACGCGTAGGTACAATTATTGAATCAAGAAATGCGGTCTTCTTTGAAGATAGTTTTCCGTGTAAAGAAAAGGAAGTAAGTTCAAGTAAACGAACTTATGATAACATACATGGAAAGAACGATGATCTGCAAGTAAATGAAGAACCAAGACGTAGTAAAAGGCAACGAATTCCAAAGACATTCGATCCAGAACTCGTAACCAATTTACTTGAAAATGATCCAAGGACATTTGATGAAGCAATGTCCTCTCCCGAAGCTCCTTTTTGGAAAGAAGCTGTACGCAACGAAATTGAATCCATCATGAGTAACCATACTTGGGAATTGGTTGAACTCCCTCCGGGAAACAAAGCTTTAGGCTGTAAATGGATCTTCAAAAAGAAATTGAAGTCGGATGGATCAATTGATAAATACAAGGCTAGATTAGTAGCCAAAGGGTATAGACAAAAAGAAGGACTAGATTTATTTGATATTTATTCACCCGTTACAAGAATTACGTCTATACGTGTCTTGATTGCAATCGCAGCATTGCATAATCTTGAAATACATCAAATGGAAGTCAAAACTGCATTTCTAAATGGTGAATTAGAAGAAGAAATCTACAAATAAAAACCTGAAGGGTTTGTTGCACCAGGAAATGAAAAGAAGGTGTGTAGACTTGTAAAATCATTGTATGGATTGAAACAAGCACCGAAGCAATGGCATGAAAAGTTTGATAAAACTATGTTGTCAAATTGCTTCAAAATCAATGAATGTGACAAGTGTGTCTACATTAAAAACACACCTAACGAATATGAATATGTTATCGTATGCCTATATGTTGACAATATGCTAATTATGGGAAATAACTCCAAAGTCATTTCCTCGACTAAGAAAATGTTAACAAAACATTTTGACATGAAGGATATGAGAGTGGCGGATGTAATATTAGGGATTAAAATCTCTAAGACATCCGATGGTTTGTCATTGTCTCACTCACATTATGTTGAGATTATACTTAAGAAATTTAAGGCGTATAATGATAAACCGGTTAAGTCACCAGTTGACTTAGGCCTACATTGCCCGTATCTCAATTGGAATATTAGCGTGTCATTAGTAGTTTAATGTATATTACCAACTGCACAAGATCGGATATAGCATACATAGTCAACAAGTTGAGTAGATTCACTACTAATCCAAGTGTTGTACATTGGAAGGCATTAAACCGAGTTCTTAGATACTTAAGACACACGGTTGAATATGGATTACACTACTCAAAATATCCCGCGGTGTTAGAAGGATATACTGCTACAAATTGGATATTTGACACTAAGGATTCAAAATCCACGAGTGGTTATGTATTTACCATTGGAGGTGGAGCTGTGTCCTGGAAATCGTCTAAGCAAACGTGTATTGCTCGATCCACGATGGAATCTGAGTTTATTGCGTTAGACAAAGCTGGTGAAGAAGCATAATGGCTTCGTAATTTTCTTGAAGAAATTCCATGTTGGGAAAAGCCGGTTTCTGCGATTAATATACATTGTGATAATCAGTCGGCAATAGCAAGGGCACAAAACAGTATGTATAATGGCAAGTCTCGACATATCCGTCGGAGACATAATACCATTAAACAGTTAATATCGAATTGTATAATCTCTATTAACTATGTGAAGTCTAAAGAAAATTTGGCTGATTCTTTGACGAAAGGACTTGTAAGAGATCAAGTATACCATCTTTAGAGTGGAATGGGCCTAAAGCCTATTGAATAGAATTACTATGACAGAAACCCAACCTTGTAGATTGGAGATCCCAAGATCTTATTTCAATGGGACAACTAAGTCATAAATGATTTGGAATAAAGCACTTATTCCCATTCCTAAAATTTAAAATGCTATGTAAAATGTGTATAAGGATAAGTGTACATATATACTTTTAATGATTCATAACCTTGAGATAGAAAGGTATGAGATCACCTATATAAATGTAAAGTGGGGGTGCTTTTACGAGAGTTCGAGGCTTAATTCTCTTACAGCACTTATGAAACCAAGAGTTGTCCAGGGCCAAAATGGACACAACCATGAGAACCGAATTGGTTAGATAAATCATGGTGTTGGTATAGTTGTTTGGTTTTACACGAACGGCTGGATGGTTCAAGACATCGCGTTCACCAACTAGCCTAGTAAATCCGATTGTATTCAACTAAAGAAGGTTAAAGGCCACAAGCTACCTATCTTGATGCTATGACTTGTCGTGTGTACTCCATTTGTTAGAGTCTGCACTTCATTTGCATTGCATTCGCATTGTGTTGCGCATATCGAGGAATTTTCATTCATGTGGGGGATTGTTGGATATTGGTTAATAAATCGATAAATCAAGAAATTGATTAAGTATCGAAAAACTGACTAAAGGGACTTCGTGTCGACTTCGGCTAAATACTCAGAAGCTCGGCTCAATCCGTTTAGACAAAACTGTTTGTCACTTCGCCACTTCAGGACACACACATGGGGATCGAGGGGGCAGCGCCCCCCGTGGGGGCTCGGGGGCAACGCCCCCGAAAGAGAATTTTGATTTCTCCGCATGTATTGAAGGTTATATTTGGCATTTCGAAAACCAATATCGGATGAATGAGAAATTACGAAAAAGGATGAAATCAGGTCAAAATATTTGACCGTGCGACCGCATGGTTAGGAAACCGTGTGATCACACGTCAAATTCATTTCTGGCTTTTTGCGTAAAGTCGTAACACCGCGCGGATTATAACCATGCGGCCGCACGGTTGTCCGGTGAAAAGACACATTTTCATAAATGTGTATGGTTTGGAAAGGGTGCATGGTTTGGCCTCAACCATTTCATCAACATCCTTTCATGGTCTATAAATATGACCATTTGGGTGTCCTATTCCTCACAATTTGATATGCAAAACATATATCATCCTCTCTTCTCTCCAAAATCAAAATCACAGCATTTGTTGTTTTTTTATTTTCTTTCATTTCATCTTTGGAGTACATACACCAAATTTTGATTCGTTGTACTTGTATTTTGGAGTGCTACAAACACAAGTAAAGCCGTTGTATCTTGGAAGTCGATTACCGGAATCTGTAGGCACCGTTGCGGGACAAATTCGACTTAAGGACAAAGAGTCCAACTATTGCCTAAGCTTTGTCCCTACTTTTCTTCTTCTTATTTGTATTTTCCTTTCCGTTACTCTGTTCAATTTTCGGCACGAATTTATAAACTATCATTCTACTTATTTTGGCGTCACTATTCACAATTCTTCCAACAAACCCTAGATCCTTGGCCTCCAAAGTCATTCAAATTTTCAATCCTGCCATATTTTAAAAAGATCAATCTCATCCTCCTTAGTCCCTATTCTTGATGTATTATAAATAATTCATATGATACAGTCCAAAAATGAAGTTCCGTACAAATGAAAAGAAAATATAAGACCTAAAAAATTACAAAATAACACGGTCATATTATATTTTCCGCATCTTGGGAGATATTCTTTCGCAGCAACTTCATAGATTCATAAGGCTCTGTGGCTTTGTTTGTTAAAAGTTTTTAAAAAAAAATGTGATATTTTCGAGATAAAATATACGATTGAAAAGTGATTTTAAAAAATGTGTGTGATTAAAAAATAATTATGAAAAAATATATTATTTAAAAACAAGTTCGTCAAATAGAAGCTAAAGTATAAATTTTTCAATAAGGTAATTTGCAGTATCTGTAGCTGCCAGAAGTCAAATTAAGCTCTTTTTAGGTACTTCAACCCATGGCACCCATGTGGTCAGATACACCTAGACTTTGGCAGCATCGAAAGAAATTTCAGCACCTAAATAATATATTTGAACGAAATATTCCCCTCATTCATGGAATATAAGAGCTTGTTTGATTTTCATCAAAAAAAAATTATTTTTCTATAGTATTCAATCTCAATCATTTATTAAAATTCAAATCTACAATATTTGACTTTTCAATCAAATCCCAACCATCAATTCTCCTAAAAATCACTATTCATTTAAAAAAGAACTCAGTTTAACTTAAATCAAACGCACACTAAATGAAAAAGCATGAACAAAATCTGATATCTTCTAACCTCATTTACAATTCCATCGCCTCCAACACATATAATACCTACAAGTACATAAAATGTCAAGTGGATAGTCAACTGCATTAATTAAACTAGATCAAACGCTTATTAGAGAAAAGAAACGACAATTACCACTAGGACATGTATTGAAGTCAACACTAGATGCGAGTTTTCTAGCATGACCAACAAAAGTTATGTTGACCAACTCAAACCCAGCTAGCTATAAAATAGCACATCAAGGAAAAACTAATTTAACCCTAGGATTAATTGCACAAAATACTAACTTAATCAAACAAAACTGATTTTTACTTATCAAAAAGAAAAATCTGAAAAATACTGGATGAAGTTGCTCCTCTGCACCAGACTCCAGTGCACTCTATCTTCGTCGCCTCCGGCCATTTGCACACTAGACATGGTCTTCTCCCCGAGCTTACCACTGCACCACCACTAACTCCCCTCCGCCACCACTGTCACCACCGAACCACCATCCCCTTCTCCAACAACATATCGTGACTGCAGCCTAAAATCATGAACGCCGTTGCCACTTTTTGTTGCTGATTCGCAGCCAGTTGGAGACCTGTTGGTTGTAAAGAATCTGCATGGTGGTCCGACGATGACGGGGAGGGTCCGCGACCATGTTGCCAGCGCGACGACGTCGAAAATGGAAATGGTTGGGTTCGGTTAGTGCGAAAATCGAATTGAAGAAAGTTCAATTGATAATGATTTGGTAGATGTGTGGTTGAGTTGTTGGTGGGGGTGGATTGTAGAAGGTAAACCGTCGGCTAGAGAGGCGTTTTCCGACGGCAATTGGGCGGTTCAGTGGGAGAAGACCATGGCAATCGCACTGAAGAAGGTCCAATTGATAATGATTTGGTAGATGTGTGGTTGAGTTTTTGGTGGGAGAAGGTAAACCACCGGCAAGAGAGGCGTTTTCCGACGGCAATAGGGCGGTCCGATGGAAGAACATGGCGAAAAAATCGCCCCTAGGTCATTTGTGACAGTAGAAATAATTGAAAAGGTATAATAAGTATCGCATTATGATACTAGAAAAAAAAAAAAAAGTATCACAAGTATCACACTGTGATAGTAGAAAAAATTGAAAAATATCATAAGTATCACACTGTGATACTAAAAAAAATTGAAAAGTATCATAAGTATCACATTGTGATACTAACAAATTTAAAAAGTATCATATTGTGATACTAAAAAAATTGAAAAGTATCATAAGTATCATAATGTGTTACCAACATAATCAAAAGTATCACACTGTGATACTAACATATTTAAAAAGTATCATAAGTATTTTTCAGTTTTCAAGATTTTTTTATAAGTAATTTTCAAGTTTTATAAAATGTAAGTAAATTTCAGTTTGATCTTTAAAATTAGGGTATTTTTGTAAAAAGCCCTTAACCCTACCTCCAAGTCCAACCATATATAAACATGGGCTAGTTACTTGATCCAAATACATGTTGCAAAAAATACTGATATAAAAGGATATAAAATTGAAGAAGTTCAGCAATCCATCTATGACTATCAACCTACACATCTTTCTCATTCACAATTAACATACTCCAGGTAAAACTAATTTTAGAGAGAGAGAGATTCACAATTAACATACTCCAGGTAAAACGAATTTTAGAGAGAGAGAGAAATAAATTAATAAAAAAGGGAAAAACAAAAAGCCTTAACTCACATTTATTTGGTGGCGGCTACATTAATCATGCATCAATCAGGACAGAATTAGGTAGTCAAATGGCTTATTGGATTCATCGCGAACCCATCTTCAGATTTCATTATTCATAACATAAACCAAATAAATAAAGTTCATGCATATGGTCAACCATAGAGTATTTCATCCTCCATATGTTATGTATTCCTTTCATTTATTTTCCATCTCCATGATGGCTTCCAGTGCATTCTTTATATCATATAGAGGGGCCACATAAACCATGTATATGACTAAAATTAACAATTAGACCAAATGAAACAATTTTGTTTGGTCAAACTCCAGAAGTAGCAGCAAAGTATTTGCATTCATTTTGCTCCTCTTGGATTTCTACCGGTGAAAAAAGATGTCACTGTATGGTGAAATATCAAAAAACTGAATTCGGAGAAGATTAATTTGCTCGTTAATACGACTTTTTGGTCCAATGATGAAGCATTAAAATTCTATTTCATCATTAAATAACTAATTCTTAAATCTTATTACACATGTTCACATTCCACTTTTGTATTTCTGAGCACATATTCAAATGAAGAAATGCCTTGTGCAGAAAATTTGAGAATTCGGTTTCATTAGCAGACATTTTCCAGATTTCAAACGGGAAACCTTCCAATATTGGTATTCCTCCAAGTAAATCCGAATAGTGCTTAACCTTGTTCCCTCTAACATTTTACCAAATATAGCCTAATCATTCCCAAAAAATATAAAGTTCAAATAAATCCGAATTGATGACTATATATATATATGCTCATTCAGGACTAACACCCCCAATTGAATGTACAAGGCTATAAAAGATAACATCCATGCTTATAGCCTCATAAAGTTACCCAACTGTTGTAATTCTTCAAAAACATATAAAACTACAGATTTTTAATTCAAAGCAGGTGAAATCAATATTATTGTGTAATAGGTGTTTCTTAGATACATGTTATTATGGAATAATATCTTCAAAAAACAGTTCAGGATCCACTCAACTTCATTAAATCAGTGTCCCAAATAATTAAGCCTCTGTTTGACAAACGCAAAAAAACATATTTGTAAACAACATAATTCCCTAAATTATTTTTTAACCATGCATATTTTCTCTACCCACTTTTCAACCACACATCTTACCTCGAAAACATAAAAAAATATGTTTTTAAGCAAAAAACTTTTAACAAATAGCAGCAACAAAAGGGTAATCGAGGGGTTAAAGCATCCCCACCCCTAAAACGAGATAAGAATAAAAAAAGAATTTCATCACTTCCATATGTTAATACATAATGTTTCTCAACTTTCACCTGTAGCAATTTAAAAGAACCTTAAAGCTATGTTGCTCGGACTCGGGTATGGGTATCGGGTACGTATCTAAGTGTAGGATTCTTTCTTTTGGTTAAAAGGATTCGAGAAGGATCGCATACCCATGTCCCATATCCGAGTGTACGACACGGGTACTTCTTCAAAAGTGAAGAGTCCGAGCAACATTGCCTTAAAGTAGCGAAAAATCTGAAAAGAATTCAAAGGGTAATTGGAGCAAAAGGTCCCTAACTTTGGACATTCTTGTGCAATTCATCCCAACGTTTGATATTTTGGTATTTTCACCCTTACCATCACATTTCTTTGCCGAAAACGTCCCTACCATATGATTTCATCCAAAAAACCATTAGGTGACTCAAAAATTACATATTGATCACTTTAATGAAGGATACAAATGTTATTCTGTATTATTACATTTTAAATTATTATTAATATAAAAAGAAAGGGGAGAGAAAAAATAAAATAGAAACAATAAAAGATAGAGCATCTTGTAGTTAGTATATGAGATTTTATTAATCTCTTATGCATCTTGTAATTATGTTATCTTTAAACTTTTCTTTCGTATTTTCAATCGAACTTCTGGTTCGTATTTTTAATCTCGAGGATATAGATAACATAATATGATGCATTTGTATGATTTTAAGCTACTAATCTTCTCTCTAATGTTGAGAAAATTGTCGAATCAAATTGACAATCATTTTTTTGGCGTTGTAAAATATCATTCATTTGGGATATATGTTCAAACAATGCATTTTTTCTCAACATTATTTATTTTCCATTAGGTACATTGTGGTGGATCAATTGCACTATAAAAAAATTAGATGAAAAAAGTAGGCTCTAACTATCAGTCAATTATAATAGAGAGAACTATTATGTTGACATGATAAATAATATAATTCCCTAAACAAAAAAATGGAAAATGTTTTGTTCTCAATTAAATTAATTGGAGGCGTTTAACAAGTAATAATGTTAAACCATTTATCAACATCTCAACTAACACTTATTAAAATGTTGAGATTCATGTTAATTAGCATTATCAAGACACATTCTTGATTGTAATTTGAAAATTATGCTCATAATTTAAAATTTGAACAATAATTCAGCAAACTTCAGGTTGAGAACACCATGCAATATTCATCTAGTATATGTATCAAATCTATTAGATATAAATAATATTTAGATGATCAACGTCGAGGATGAAGGAGCCCCATTTATCACCCTAATTAATTTTCAGAAATATAGAAAATTTAATCCCTATTTTAACTAGTGATGGTTAATAAGAAAGATTTCATGAAAGAAAACAAACATCATATAGGATTGAATTGAAGAATGTTATGGTTCTTCATTGAGTATCCATATCAATTTCGAAACATGTGCTACTTCGAAAGAACATTTTATTGCTCAATCAATATTAATATGTCAATATTTTTCTGAAATATTGAAATTGTAATATCATACTTTTTAAGAGTAGTTGATATTATTTTATAATTGTTATTCTTCTTTGAGAGCAACAACATATTAAAATTGAATATTCAATGTGAAATAAGATTTTGTTTCTTCAAGAGCAAAAACGAAATATTCTTCTGGAATGTTTTATTAAATAACTCAAATGAGATATTTCTAATGATGCAATATTCTGCTAGAATATCGATTTAGATCAATATTTTTCTAGAATGTTGATTTAGATTGTTTTTTTTTTTTTTAGAATAGTGATACAACTGGAATATTGTACTATATTATTGAATGTGAAGTATACATTCAAACAAATATTTATTATAAGTTGGTATAATAAAAAAGATATGATTATATCGAATAACTATACCGCTTTCTATGGAAATTCAAAGTTAATAGAATACTAACCTTTACTTTGAGCAGAAAAAGAAAATATGTTATTCATAAACAAGTAACATAATAAATTGAAATATTTATCATAAAATAAAGTTTTTAATCTTCAGGAGTAATAACAAAATATTTTTTCGGAATATGAAATTAATAACATATCTCATAATATTGGGCTCTTCAAGAGAAAATTATATTCCGTTATAATATTTAATATGAGGTAAAATTATGATTCTTCAGGAATCATCACAACAATATATTATCTACATCATAATAATCTTCTGGATTATTAATAAATTCAAAAATTCTAATTTTTTCGAGAACAAGAATGCAATATTTATCTCATGAGTAATAAAATAATATTCTTCTAGAATATTGAAATATAGCAATAACGCAATATTCTTCTAGAATATTGATTCGAAGTTTATTCCATTATAAAAATAATTAATATATATTGTGCTAGTTAGGAGCAAAAAATGAATTATTATTCTGGAATAATTATATTTCTAAAATTGTGATTCTTTAAGAATAATAAGTCAATATTCTTCTGCAATATTGATGAATTATGATCTCCAGGATCAAACAGTATTCTTCTGAACTATTGAAATTAACGATTCGTTCTACCTTTCGAACTAACAATATTTGTGCTCTACACGAGAGACAATAAAATATTCTTCTAGAATATTTATCTAACGTGGGTTGTGTTTCTTTGAGAACACCAACACCATATTCGTTTAAAATATACTTTAAATTATACTTCTTCAGGTGCATTAAGTCAATATTCTTCTAGAATATTGAAATTGTAATACACTGCTCTTAATGAGCAAGTGATATTTGTATAGAATATCAATAATGTTGTCCTACTTCGTGAGTAACAATATGATACATTATCAACTCAAAATTTATGAATGAACATCTACAAATATTTAATCAGCTTAAATAATATTAATTATCTATAAACATGATATGAATTTATACATAAAAATTAATTACCAAACATATATCAGGAAAAAGAATCTCCATATATAGAAGTTAACAAAATTGACTAAATATTCTTCTAGAATATTGAAATTGTAATATACTGCTCTTAACGAGCAAGTGATATTTGTATAGAATATCAATAATGTTGTCCTACTTCGTGAGTAACAATATGATACATTATCAACTTAAAATTTATGAATGAACATCTACAAATATTTAATCAGCTTAAATAATATTAATTATCTATAAACATGATATGAATTCATATATAAAAATTAATTATCAAACATACATCAGGAAAATGAATCTTCATATATAGAAGTTAACAAAATTGACTAAATCTTTTATTGGCTAAACCTTTTACCAATATGTAAAAAATATTAAACATGCACGTGAATTCCATATATAAAAATTAGAGGTATAAGTGGTAGAATCAAAAGGCATAAATCTAAATAATTTATGTGGCAATTCAAAATAAGTTAGTGATTGCTAACGATAGGATTGAAAGAGCAAAAGCAAACTTAACGGTACAACAAATATAATTGATATAGGCAAAAAGAGCAATGACAAATTTTCAGTACCTTTTAGAATGAAAATTAATGTGCTAGAACAAGATATACCTTCTTCCGCTAACGAACTTATATAGATTCTTCAAAATAATAAATCAATATTCTTCTGAAATATTGAAAATTATAATTTATGCTCTTCATGAGCAAATAATATTCTCCTGAAATATTAATTATAATGTTGTGCCACTTTAGGAACAACAATATAATGAATTATCAATTTAAATCAATAATAACAATAATACTTGTAATTGATAGATCTATAATTAATATTTTTCTGAAATATTAATGTATATTGTTTTGCTACTTATAGGAGCAACAACACAATGAATCAATAACATCAATAAATTTGTAATTGACAAATTTATGATTAATATTCTTCTAGAATATTAATATATTTTTGTTATTTCAAGAGCAACAACGTAATATAATAATAAAGAAATATGCCCACAAAATCTTTTACATCCTCCCGACTGGAATCTAAACCACTGAGGCTGTATAAATGTTCAATGATACTGATAGATTATCTCCTCCAATAATGAGAAACTATTTTCAATATGAAAACTGAGGTGCTTCTATGGCTCTGTTCGGCTGAATTAATATGGAATTGAAATTATTTTGTTGATTTATTTGTATTTTCTAGTTAAGATGTGAGGTTAAAAATTGGAGAGAGAAAATGTGGATGGTTAAAAAGTGGTATGAAAAATTGTGAAAATTAAATTTTTTGTCTTTTTTATCTTCTTGCAAATTAAAAGGTAGCAGCCGAACGGTGCCTAACTAATATTTTGATATGTGAGATTTTGAGAAATTTTCTTCTAACTCATTTTGATAGAGACTCATACTGATAACGTGTTATAAACTAGAGAGAAAAGAGAGAAAGAAATAAAGATGTCAATAAACTTGTGTATTTTATTATGAATCAGAGCCCGATATATATGGGAGAATAGGGATATACAAAGTAATAATGTCTAGGGTTATAGAAGTACAACTATCATTCACCAATACAAGATAATATTTACAAAACTTTTTTCCTATTTTATATTTATGTTTTCTATCTTTTTATAGAATTTCTCTTTCTTCTCTTGTAAGCATAGGTATGTGGTGTATATAAATCGAATAATTTAATTTCTTTATTTATTTTTGAGCTACTTTGTTAATAGAATATTCTTTTAATTTTATGAATTATAAATTTATAGTAATACTAATAATTGTTCCTTTTATTGAGGTGTTGATTTTACATCATTTCTAATCTTATCATTCCATAGTGATGTGATCCTTCTATATAACTAGTGAGACGCACTTGTAAGGCACGTGCATCATTTTAATAGTGTATTTAATAGCGTAGTATAAAATTCGATTCAATATTTTTAAAGATGAGAAATTGAATGACATATAATAAGAAACTTGTATTTTAAATCAAAGTCAAATATACTAGATATACATACATGTTAAAATCAGAGTGTTAAATAAAATAAATAAATACGAAAAAATCAAAATAACCAATTAGGAAAAAAGAAAAAGAAGGGTTCAAATGGCTCAAATGGCTTATACGATTTAAACAGCCCCAATACGGCTTAGACGGCTGACATTTCAATTAGCTTAATTGACTTATGAATAGTGTTTTGAAACAACTCTTTTAATATATAGTGATGTATCAAGTATGGATACATCTAAATATAATCCTATAACACTAACTAGTCTTTTAAAATCGAATAAAAATTGTTGTATATACTTCATGTTACTTATACTTAATTTTTTTTATTTCCTTTAAAACTTTGATTTGTTTACAATGGTTCTCTACTAGGGTCAGATCCAATAATTATTTATTTAATAGAGCTGGAAAAATTTATAGGATTTTCTCCTCCGCCCATTCTTAGTCTAATTTCTTCTGGTTTAAGTCTTTTGGCTGTAACATATATGTCTAATGTTGTCTTTCATAAATAATTTCAAAGTAAGCCCACATTTCTTCTACAATCATCTGTATATGTACACTATTATATACTCTAATTACAATTTTATTTTATTTTTTTCATTTCGTTATTGTATTGGGTTTGTCTTGAGATTTACAATTATTTATTTCTAAAATTACTTTCCCATCATTTGCTATTGGTAAACTACATCGTTCTTCTACTTGTCATTTTCCTAATTTTTTATATTTTTTTATCTTCCCAATCATATAATCTTGAAGGGAGAAATGGTACTTCCCACAATATCGTATTCTTTATTCATTGGTCCCCCCCCCCCCCCCCCCCCAAAATTCTTGATCTATTTCTAATTTATTAGTTTCACTGCATTCTTCCATCTTAATTTCTACATCCTTTTGGTCGTCTTCTAATCTATATCTATATATTATTAATGTCAACTGAGATTTTATCAATTTTGACTGGATTCTCAATTTTAAACAGAATCTACCGTGCGAATAGAATATTAATTTTCGTCAAAACAGTAAACATTATAATCAAGTTTTCCTAGCCCATTTTCTATGGGGTAATTATATTGACACCACTATTTTTGTTAATTACACCACATTTTTCATATTTACGAAATTAGTCACAAATAAATTTACTTAAATAACCATCAATTATATTAGTTTCTCTTCTTTTTTATTCTTGTGTACACCACAAATCTTAAGAATCCTAACTTATATATGTATTATTTATTTGAAGAAATCCTTGTTGGACACCATAAGTTGGTTCTGAAATGAAGTAGAATCCATGTTCTCATCGTCAAAACCAAGTGCAACCAATATCCTTTTTCATGCTGCTTCCTCCTTTTCTAACCAAATGCCGAGAAGTAAACATGTAGCCGTCATTTCCCCATTTTCACTTGCTTTTTAATTCTAATCAGTCAAACAATATTGTAAAACCTAAAATGTGTCATAATTAGATGAGAGACTTCACAGATAATAGAGAATGATAGTAATGCTCTTTAATGTTCAGGGGGAAAAATAATAATAAACCTACATAGAAATTAAGATAACATGAAGGATTTTGTACCCGGGGGGGGGGGGGGGGGGGGGGGGAGAGCACATACTAGAAAGTACCTAATGATAATGTTTAAATAGATGAAAATGGAAGAAGATGACTGTGGTGTATCATAACCATCCTTGTAGACAGAGAGGAAGACAAAAAAAGATGATTGTGGTGTACCATATTTTATTTTCATTTTATTTAGTGGAGGTTATTTTTGTAAAAAGAATGTGGCACAATTATAAAATTCACGTTTTAATAAATCTTTATATTCTTATCTTTATTTTTATTTTTATCTTTATATTATTATTATTATTATTATTATAAGTAGAAGTCATGTGAGAATCATTAAATGCATTTTTCCATCCAAAATGCACTTTTTAATAGCTAAATAAATTTTTGTAGGAAAAATTATTATTTATTACATATTTCGTAATGATTGTAATAAATGTATTATGCGCAAATGTGTTACATTGGAAATGAAAAAATTAGATTAATATATTTGTACATAAATAAATGTGATATATATATGTGTGTGTGTGTGTGTGTGTGTGTTATGTAGGAAATGAAAAAATTGGATTAATATATTTGAACATAATAAATGTGATATCTATGTAAATGTGTTATACAGGAAATGAAAAAGTGTATTAATATATTTGAACATAAATAAATGTCATATCTATGTAAATGTGTTGCATTGAAAATGAAAATTTTGGATTAGTATATTTAAAAATAAATAAATACATGCTATATAAATTTGTTAAGTTAGAAATGAAAATTTTGAATTAATATTTTTTGAAAATAAATAAATAAAATCATTGAAATTTTACTTTCTAATATGTCAATAAATGAGTAAATTCTTCAATAAGCATATTACAAAATAATTAATTATTTGCTATCAACTTTTTACCACTAATAATAAATTGGTCAGAAATTTAATCATTTCATCATTTTGACAAAATTTGGTATGTTTAGAAAACGAGGAAAAATAAAATAAAATAATTATTAGATTTCGAATAAAATATATGTAAGCAATATATTAAAAATAAAGTTAATTAAAAATTATAACATATTAAAAGGAAAATAGGTAATAAGGTGGGCAAGTTTTCAGAGAAAAAATTAAATAAAATTTAATATAAAAAATTTAATTATGTGCCAAACTTTGCGTGACACAATAAACTCAGTGTACATGTAGCATTTTTTATTTTAATTAGTTTTGTCTTTTTCAAAGTTTCAAATTTAATAACATGTGTTATGTAGGAAATGAAATATATTTGAAAATAAATAAATGTCATACCTATGTAAATTTGTTACATTGAAAATGAAAATTTTGGATTAGTATATTTTAAAATGAATAAATATATGCTATATAAATTTGTTACGTTAGAAATGAAAATTTTGAATTAATATATTTTGAAAATAAATAAATAAAATCATTGAAATTTTACTTCATAATATGTCAATAAATGAGTATACTTTTCAATACGCATGTTACAAAAATAATTAATTATTTTCGATCAACTTTTTAACCACACATATTTTCTCTCTCCAATTATCAGTCACTACTTTTTACCTTAAAATCATAAATAAACAAGTTTATAAACCAAACATTGTTACCAAATGGAGGCTTAATCATTTCATCATTTTAACAAAAATTAGTATGTTTAAAAAATAAGAAAAAATAAAATATATTAATTAATATATTGGATTTCGAATAAGATATATGTAAGTAACACATTAAAAAATATAGTTAATAAAAAATTATAACATATTAAAAGGGAAATAGGTGATGAGTTAGGCAAATTTTCAGAGAAAAACGTAAATACGTGTCAAAAGAAAATTTAATATAAAAAAATTAATAAGAGCCAAACTTTGAGTTGCGTTGTATACTTAGTGTACATGTAACATTTTTTATTTTGATTAGTTTTGTCTTTTTAAAGTTTAAAATTCAATAACATTTGTACTAAAGTTTTATTTGAATTATATTTTTTATTTGATATGATTATATAATCAAGATATTTTCAAAATTATGATTTAAAAATTATATATTTTGTACATCGCACGGGTGGAAAACTAGTGTGTATATATAATGTGGTAATATAATTACCATTTTCTGTGTTAATCAATGGATTTTAAAATGACAGGAAGTTTCAGTAAAGCCTAAAGACGATTTCTTCTTGGAGTTACACCGATTTCAATGTTTCAACTACCAAATTCATTTTCTAACATCATTTTGAATTTTTAGCTCTAGATCTTGTTTGCTAGGTCGCTGGGTTTTAGTATATTCTCTGAAAATCAAAATTATATTATTTTCGGTTTTAATCGAATGGGTCCTGGTATTCTTGGATAGTTGTTGGATTTAGGTCATGGAATCACTTTCCTCTGCCAAGATGTTACTCTTCTTCTTCTCCATTTGCCTCAAATCTGGTACGATTTTTTTTTTTTTTTTTTGGAAAATAAATCTGGTACGATTATTGAAGTCTTTATTTTGTCCCTTGGGGAGATTTAGGCCCCGTTCTCTTTGTCGTTTTCCAGCCGTTTTCTTTTTTTGTCTCCGAAAATGCATTCTGTTACGGTGTTTTAGGAAAAAAAATTGAAAACATTTTCTAAAATTAGTAAAGAAAGTGGAAAACGTGGATATCTCGTTTTCCACACAATATCGACCCAGATGAAATCACGTCCTTCGAAAAATTTAAAAAAAAAAAAAGACAAAAACATAAAACCTACCAAAACATATGCAACAGTCTTCCTCCCTCTCCTTCACTCAAGCCTCACACCCAAGGGCAGATATAGTGGGGGGCTGGACTGGGCTGTAGTCACGCCCAGTTCTAGCCCCGACCCAATTAAATTTCAGAGGAAAAAGAAATAGGGTCTTCACATAAATACCCTACAATTTGGCATTAATCAGAAATTTACTTAGAATATATAAAACTTGAAAAATACTTACAATAAAATTTGAAAAACTTAAAAATACTTCTTTCTAAACCTGTTAACCATTTTTCCGTTACAATCAAAAGCCCATATAGAGAGAAGTTTCACGCCCAGAGAGAGAGAGAGAGAGGTTGATCTTAATGGAAAAATTGACATATCCACCTCCTTCGGATCTCAACATCTTCATCTCCTTCAGATTTCAACGCCTGAAAAAGAGTAGATTCACGTATATTCATCAGTTCAACAATTCAATTATCTACAGAACAAAGGTATTTTCAGCTAACATTGATTCTCGCTATTTTCAATTCTTAATCTCTGATTTTTTGTTACTTCAATTACGAAAAGTTGAATTATATTAATAATGTTGGATTATGTTCAACGATAATGCTTCATCTTTTATGCTTTTTGTGTTTTCAATTGTTTGTGATATTTAGATTTCAAAATTGGCATGATGTTGATGTGCAAATCATGTTTGTAGATAAGGTGCTTGATGATATGTTTGAGAGATGATCCAATGTTGGTGTGTGCTGAAGTATTATAGTTTGTTCTGAAGTATCACACTCTGATACTTTGTCATTAAAAGTTGATTTGCACATAAACTTTCAATCGAGTTTTTATCACAATACAATAACATGAAGAATTATTTGTTATGACACTGTTAGAGTGTTCTGAAGTATCATGTTTATAGATAGGGTGTTTGATGGTCTGTTTTAGAGATGATCCAATGTTGGTGTGTGCTGAAGTATCATAGTTTGTTCCAAAGTATCAAACTCTGATACTTTGTCATTAAAAGTTGATTTGCACATAAACTTTCAATCGAGTTTTTGCCACAGGACAATGACAAGGAGAATTATTTGTTGTGGCACTGTTAGAGTGTTGTGAAATATCATGTTTGTAGATAGGGGATTTGATGATGTGTTTGAGAGATGATCCAATGTTGGTGTGTGCTGAAGTATCATAGTCTGGTCCGAAGTATCAAACACTGATACTTTGTCATTAAAAGATGATTTGCACATAAACTTTCAATCGAGTTTTTGCCACAAGGCAATGACATGGGGAATTATTTGTTATGCCGCTGGTAGAGTGTTCTGAAGTATGATGTTTGTAGATAGGGTGTTTGATGATGTGTTTGAGAGGTGATCCAATGTTGATGTATGCTGAAGTATCATAGTCTATTCCGAAGTATTACACTCTAATACTTTGTCGTTAAAAGTTGATTTACAAATAAATTTTCAAACGAGTTTTTGCCACAAGACAATAACGTGGAGAATTATTTGTTTTCACACTGTTAGAGTGTTGTGAAGTATCATGTTTGTAGATAAGCTGTTTGATGATATGTTTGAGTGATGATCCAATGTTGGTATGTGCTGAAGCATCATAGTCTATTCCGAAGTATCACACTATGATACTTTGTCATTAAAAGTTAATTTGCACATAAACTTTCAATCGAGTTTTTGCCACAAGACAATGACACGGAGAGTTATTTATTTTGGTACTGCTAGAGTGTTGTGAAGTATCATGTTTGTAGATAAGGTGTTTGATGATGTGTTTGAGAGATGATCCAATGTTGATGTGTACTGAAGTATCATAGTCTGTTCTGAAATATCACACCATGATACTTTGTCATTAAAAGTTGATTTGCACAAATTTTCAAACGAGTTTTTGCCACAAGACAATAACATGGAGAATTATTTGTTTTGGCACTATTAGAGTGTTGTGAAGTATCATGTTTGTAGATAAGGTGTTTGATGATGTGTTTGAGAGATGATCCAATGTTGATGCGTGCTGAAGTATCACAGTCTGTTCCGAAGTATCACACTCTGATACTTTGTCATTAAAAGCTGATTTGCACAAATTTTCAAACGAGTTTTTGCCACAAGACAATAACATGGAGAAATATTTATTTTGGCACTGTTAGAGTGTTGTGAAGTATCATGTTTGTAGATAAGATGTTTGATGATGTGTTTGAGAGGTGATCCAATGTTAATGTGTGCTAAAGTATCATAGTCTGTTCCGAAGTATCACACTCTGATACTTTGTCATTAAAAGTTGATTTACACATAAAATTCCAAACGAGTTTTTGACATAATACAATAACATGGAGAATTATTTGTTTATGGCACAGTTAGAGTGTTTTGATGTATCATGTTTGTAAATAGGGTGTTTGATTATGTGTTTGAGAGATGATTCATTGTTGATGTGTGCTGAAGTATCATAGTCTATTCCGTAGTATCATACTCTTGTACTTTGTCATTAAAAGTTGATTTGCACATAAACTTTCAATCGAGGTTTTGCCACAAGAAAAATAACAAGTATCATACTCTGTTCCGAAGTATCAAACCCTGATACTTTATCATTAAATCTTAGATGTTATATGCTTTTTGCTTGTATTTTCTAACATGAACTACTTTGTGAAGGAATGGACACGACTCTTGTCATCTTACATCATGGAGGTAAATGGGTACAGGACAAAGAGTACATTGATTTCGAAATAGTTGGGATACCAGTTCCACATGGATGCACATACAGTGGACTTCAAAATATTGTGTTCTCTACATTGGACTTGGACACAACAAAGGTAGCTCTGACAATGCATTATGAACTCAAGAAAGGAATGCCATTGGTGAAATTTGTGAATAATAACTCAGTTTCATTCTATTTGAAGCTAAAGAAAATCAACCATGACATTGGAAGCTATCCCCTATTAATTGATACCACCCCAGTTTCAGAAAGTATCACATATGATACTTCTCAAAATCACCAACTTGAGCACTCTGATAATGTTCAACATGATGACAGGATACAATTACAACCAGTTGAAAGTGAGAACTCAATCTCAAAAGCTGTAAAATCGATCGAAGAAATTGCTTTTGAAGTGTATGAGTGCATAGAAGGTAAACAGGTGGACAAAGAAGTGGATGATAAAGTACAATCTATTATATTATCAGAAACAAATGTTGCCACATTTACAAAAATTTAGGTATTCCAAGATAAACAAGTATTGAATGCGTCTATTGCAAAGTATGTCATGCGTAATATGCTTCAATTCAAGGTGAAAAAATCTGACAACAACTGTCAATAGACTTTTAGGGCTTCAAAGGTGGGGAAAACAAGTATGTTTACAATACATTTCATAAAGAATGATCATACATGTACATTAGATGCCATAATGAGAGATCATCAACCAGCTTCAAGCTCAACAGTAGCCCTCTTCATTAAGCACAAATATACAGCTACAAAGACAATCTACACTCCAAAAGACATTATAAATGACATGTTAAATGACTACGAAGCATCAATGAGATATGACAAATCTTGGAGGGCTCGAGAAAGAGCATATGAATTGTTGATAGGAGATCCTCGAGAATCATATCAAAGACTACCAACATACTTCCATATGCTACAATTAACAAATCCCGGATCTAGCACAAGAATTGAGACAAATTCAACCAACATATTCAAATATTTGTTCATGAAATTGGAAGCATCTATAGAGGGGTGGAAGTTTTGTAGGCATGTGTTAGTAGTTGATGGAACCCATCTAAAGGGACCTTGTGGTGGTACGTTGTTCACAAAATGAACTCAAGATGCTAATAAAAACATTTTTATACTTGGCTTTGGGATAGGTGACTCGAAAAATAATGATTTGTGGGAATGGTTCATGAATAGGATGAAGGAAACATATGGCGAGAGAGAAGGTTTGTGTATTGTTTCAGATAGGCATCCAAGCATCGAAGTAGTAGTAGAGAATATATCCAAATGTGTTGCATGGTTATGTTCAGTCCATTTGTTGAAGAATTTGAAATTAACTTATGGAAAGAATGCAAAGAATGTAACACAACCATTCAATGCAGCTATTAGGGCTTACACAAAGGAGGGATTTGAATATCAAATATCTCAGATGGATAATATAAATGAAAAAACTCGTGGATACTTGGTAAGTATAACATTTGATATTTAGTATCATAACATGATACCTTTTGAAAAATAGATAATAAGATTAATATTTTCTTATCATCCTTTTGCAGGAGAAAGCTGGATATGAAAAGTGGTCAAGGACATATATGACAACTAATAGATATTCGATAATGACATCAAACATCATCGAGTCAGTGAATGCGGTAGTAAAGGCAGTGAAGAAGAAACATGTAGAAGCTTTGATGGAATGCTTAAGATATGTGTTGCAGAACTGGTTTTCCAAGAATCAAGAAAATGTAATGGCTACATTTACAAGATTGGCTGCTACATAAGAAAAAAATATTGAGGGAAAGGACAATCAAGTCAACAAAAATGAAGGTATATACAATTGTTTATATGCTCTTACATCATGCACATAACATTACTTGTTTCTATAATGTAATGGTCGTAGCATATTGGTTGATTAATAACATGATGTTGTGGGTTGTACATAAAAAAAGAGAGAGAGAGAGAGTTGCAATGCATATTCCTTTTATTTCAAAAGTATCATAATATGATACATTTTCTGAAAATGTGTCATTATGAATTCAATTAATTCCTTGCATTTTTTTCACCACGGACAATTCCTTCGACTCCATTGATATATGAAGTTAAAAGCACCAGTAGATCAGATTTGATAAATAACAAGGGAGGACATGCACTTGCCACAAATTTCAAGTTGATCAAATACCATGTGCTCATACATTAGCGGTTATTCATACAAAACACTTCAATGCCTATGATTATTGTTCTAGATACTACACAAAGTCATCGTATGTTGACACATACAAAGGTACTATTTTTCCACTTGGTGATCGTAGTGATTGGACCATACCAATTGATGTCTTATCTAGAGAGGTGTTACCACCTTTACCAACAAAAAAAGCTGGGAGGCTTAAAGAGAAATGAATTCCATCAAAAGGCGAGCACAAAGTCACGATCAAATGTAGAAGATGCCAAAACTATGGGCAAGATCGAAAAACACGCAACAACCCAATACCCTTGAAGAAGAAGAAGAAGAAGAAGAAGAAGAAGAAGAAGGAACAAGATTGAAATCATTGGAAAGTTACAATATTTGATACTTAGTAGTTAAATGTGATACTTTATAGTTAAATAATAATTTGAAGCACTTCCAAGGGACGCTAAGTCTTAGTATTTGTTGGTCAATTAGTTAAGAAAATGTGTTCAATAATGTGAAGCAGTTGAACTTCATCATTTCTATCAGGAACTTCTTATTGTATTGAATTTTCTTACTATGGACTAGAATACAAATTTTTATTCGACAATCTAATTGGTACTTTTTTGAAGGTAGTTTAAAAGATTGGAAATGATGCACTCCATCCATGTTACTAGGTGTTGTCTAATTTAAACTACACTACTAAAATCACGTTTATGACTAATTGTAATTGTGATGAATATGGTTTTTACCTGTTGGAACACTCGAGTCATTTTAAATGGATGATGACAATGTAGGTTCAGTGACAGTCAATTGGCATATGCAAAACTCTTTTCAACCTGTACTAATTGTAAAATTGTATGATACTTGTATCAAAATGTAACCTAGTATCGAACTTATCAATACTCAAAATACAACACAAAAACTCAAACACATGTTGAATCTAATTTTAAACATGTTAACATTGTCTTATATAGAGCATGGCGGCCACCACAGTATCTATGTAACATTGTATGATACTTGTAATAGAAGGTAAGGCTAATATGCTTCTCTTAGCAAAAATCTAATTTCTTACTATTCAAAAGCTAAGACTCAAAAAATTCAAATACATCTCGAGTAAAAACAATCATATGCCTCTTCAACTTGATGATTCATCATCAGTCATGCATTGTTCTTCTTGTTTCCACTTTGCATAGCTGAATAGTTTATTAGCAAGGGCAGCACGAAACTTAGACGAATCAAAACATTCAACCATCTCATTCATATTATCATGAACTAGGAACTGGGCATATCCAATCACAAAAACACCACAATTCACGCTTTTGCAAGAAAAATACTAAAATATTTTAAAAAGGTATCATTATTGATACTCCTAATGAAATTAAGAAATTTAAACAAATTCACACACAAAAAAAGAGAAATACCAAAAATAAATTTAAAGAACCAATCTAAAAAGAAACTAACCCACTTTTCTATTAAGGAATTTTTTGTAAAATGTTGATTAATAATGGATCAAGAATATCACGACCACGTAGGCTGGGATCAAGATAATCATTGGGCTTCCCATCCCAATAACCAGAATTTACTAAGAAAAGGAATTATGTGAGCAAAATGACGAACAAAGTCAATTAGAGTAAACCCTACCCTGAAATCGTTGAGCGTGCGTCTGAAATGAGATTGTAATAGAGTGATATGTTTCTTTTTGTTTTGTGTTTACCAGAAAAGATGGGCCCTTTGCGTTTTCCACCAGAGAGGCCCAGTGGTCCGATTAGTATTTTTCATTTTTTTTCAAGAGATAATAACACTACACAACTATCTAGAATATTAAATTCAATATTTACTTACCAACATTTTTTTATTCCACAATTACTACAAATAAGTAGTAAAATTGATTTCTTAAAAACCACCTCTCTCATCAATCTATTTTTGCTAAGAACTTTAATTACTGAAGTAATCCCCATAATCAAGCCTCTGCATCACATCACATCCCAAACCCAAAATCAAGCATTACTTTCACAATATTAGTACCAAATATTCTACTACTGCTACGTTTGAATTTCATACTTGGTGGAGTTCAATTTCCACAACAATCTTCAATGTTCATCACAACTTCAATCCACGATTATTTATTTTTTTATCATGTGATGTATATGAAAGAGATGAATAAGTAACACATGGGGTACAAAGTTTGTGGTGCATCAAGCCTGCTTCGCTGGATTTGCTTCTCAAACACATCAATATGCTAATCGACGGAAAGGCCCTAACTGAATATGGATGACATCATCTAAGATGATAATTGTATGGGCAGTACATGGTCATTGTGTTTCTGTGAGATTTATGCTGTGGATTAACGATGATGTTGTTGATATACATGAGGTAGTGATGTGCATGTAAGCTTGGTTGAAGGTTGTAGTGCGGGGGAAAATAGTGATTCTTGAAGAAGTCAGAGCTGCGTGGGAAGCCATAGATGCAGCAACTAAAGCAAACTACAAGAACAACTTCCTACTTTATATATGGTTTTTCTTTTACACTAGTCAAGAAAATCTAAATTTGTAAAGGGAATTTTGGATGAGTTAAAAGTAATGAGCGGTGATGATTCCAATTTCTTTGAGAAGATTGATATCAGATAAGATCAATTTTTTCTGCACCATAAAAATTCGAAGCACAGATTATTCAACTGTTTTTTAGTTTATATTTCTTGCAAGCCCTTTCCAGTAGTGTCAATGGGGCTGACCACCCCACATCATCCAAGACTTCGAAAAGCTCGATGCTGGTCGGCTTGGCTGCAAATTTTTCCAGGTTTAGTAGTTAGTATTGTGGTCTGCACAAGCAAAACAAAATAATATTAGCATTAGCTTCATTATGACAAAAAACTAGGGACAATCTTCATTCTGTTAATGTTGAAATAGGTCTTCATTTTTTATTCCAACTTGGACCTTCATAAACAACTATGTATTGCACATTAGTCTCTAGTGAAAAGGATTTGTAGATCAACAGAATAAATCATGAACTTAAAAAACCCAAAAATATGGATACATTATTAATGTGTCCAATTCTATGAACTTCAATATTACAAGATGGTCACATGTTTCATGGAAAGCTTATTAACTGCCCATGGGATGTGAAATAGATGCATACATCTTTTACAGGGGACATGTTACTATAAGTGATATATCTGCTGGTTAGACAGCGGCTAATATCGATATACGTACATATCATAAGTTTGATGTTTCACCAAGTACCTAAGATGTCCTCAGAATGATCATGTCAAATCGGCACCAGCAATTTAGAAAGGCAGTTTACCTGCTTCCAGTATAAGATTGTGAGCTTGTACTTTGTATTGTTTTCTCGAAATTATATATAATCGTGCCACACTCATTCGCTGTAAGAAGGGAAAAATTCTTATGATATAACCTGACAAATATATATCATATACAAAGACAAATTTGTAATCTTCGAATTCGCCTTTTAACATCAATTGATTGAGGCTCCCTCTTATACCTTTTATTTCACACTAAAGAGAATTTGTTATATACATTTTCATAGTACAAGTCCCAGTTCTCGATTGGTTGAATCGGGCAGAATATATATTTCGTGTATGACAATCATGATATTCTGTTTTTGTATATTTTCTGAGGATTTCTTTGTCTACTTTCATACCATCCTCTCTGCCTTAATAGATAGACTTGATATGACTGATAATATCGTATGAATTGAATTTGAATTCTACGTCTCTATAGTAGCCGCGATTAATTTACTGCTTAAATTTAGGTCATTAAGTTTTAGTTACAGAAAATAATGAGGATGTTTTGCAACAGTACATATGGGTTTCTTGGGTCTATTATGCATTATTTTATGAATTAAAATAATACAATAGTATTTTATGAAATATTTTAACTATGTAGGGTACATATGAATTTTTCCTTTTTTTTTTTTTTTTTTTTTTTTTGTAGTAAATATTAGTTTTGCTACCTTATTAGAGTATGAGAAAAGAACATAATTGCAACACTTTAAGTTTAATTTTCTAAAACTAGCAAACTTTACATTTTTTTTTTCAAAAATCAGGTATTTAATAATTAAAAATAAATATAATATTATATATAAAATAAACATAATTATTTACTATATATCTTATATCTTAATTATTATATATAATAACAAAATAGCCGTCACATAAATTCGCACATAGTTTCCCGCAATTTTTACCTGCTATTTTAGGAAACTTTGTAATTTTATTAATTATTTTAATAATTGAATTAGAAAATTTCAATTAATGCAAAATTAATTATAGGTGACATATAATAAATGAATTATTATTGATTTGTGAAAAATAAAAAATCTATAAAAAGGTCAAATTGAATATTGTTTTTATTCTTTTGATAATTATTTTAATATTTTGAAGTTAAAAAATATGCAATATACGTGTCAAATTCAAGATCTTAACGAGAAGTTAAATTTATATTTATTTATATATAATAACAACATAGCCGTCACATAAATCCGCACATAGTTTCCCGCCATTTTTACATACTATTTTAGGAAACTTTTTAATTTTATTAATTATTTTAATTATTGAATTAGGAAATTTCAATTAATGCAAAAATTAATTATATGTGACATATAATAAATGACTTATTATTGATTTGTGAAAAATAAAAAAATCTATAAAAAGGTCAAATTGTATATTGTTTTTATTCTTTTGATAATTATTTTAATATTTTGAAGTTAAAAAATATGTAATATATATATGTGTCAAATTCAAGATCTTAATGAGAAGTTCAATACAAGCTAACAAATGAAAGCAAACTCTAAATATATCATTTATAAAATATTCTCAAATAATAAAGGTAAAAGTTTTACTTATACTTTTTACTTTTTTCAATATCCAATCTTTTTAATTTATCTCATTTAAGTCATAAAATGATATCTATCATTTCTTACTTAACTTCAATTTGACATAAATGATTAATTTTAAATTTTTTTCTTATCAAATAAAAGAAATAATAGATATCCGATCATTTTAAGTAAATTCAATTGAATCATTTTAATTTGTACAACTTTAGGTTTCGATA
This sequence comes from Ligustrum vulgare, assembly GCA_963555705.1. Taxonomy (NCBI): domain Eukaryota; kingdom Viridiplantae; phylum Streptophyta; class Magnoliopsida; order Lamiales; family Oleaceae; genus Ligustrum; species Ligustrum vulgare. Next base: position 27,048,604 of record OY743174.1, read on the forward strand.
AACTCTTTGGTAATTTTGAAATTAATTTTATAAATTTACTCAGTTTGTTCATTTATCTATTTTTTAATTTTTATAAATTTAAAATAACATCAATTTATAAAATATATACTACAGACTTTAACAATTAATTCATTGAATTCTATGGAAAATTAAAATATAAGGTGGCGTTCTATTTGTATTTTATTTTGTATTTTCATTTTCGAAAATGTTTTATATTTCCTGATTTCATTTTTGTTTTCAAATTTGCTGAAAATGCGTTTGATTTGTCATTTCTGAAAACTGTTTTTGAAAATGAAAAGCTGGAAAACACGTTCTGTTTGAAATTTCGTAGAATACTACTTAAACTATTTTTAATTAATTTGCTTGCAGAATGCTACTAATTCAAACTCAAATTTCCTTTCACAATACACTGAAAACATGGTTACATGCAACACACTAATGTAAGCATTAAGAGTCTATATTAACACAGCTTGGTCATGTTCGGGATTTGAAAAAGCTCTACTTCTATTAAAATTCAGAAAATGCAAGTTCTTTCAAAACCACCAGTGTCCATTTATCAGTGCATTTTTTGAAATATAATAACAAGAATTCTCACTTAATTTTTTTTTGTAATGTTGATATTGAATTCAATAAAATTTTATTTAAACTTAGTTCCAAATTAGGATAATTCTAAAAATAAAAAATAAAAATATATAAATAAATTATTTAGGCTTAGTTCTAAGTTAGGATAATTCCAAAAAAAGTAATAAAAATTAAAAAATAAAAACTTTATATTAAGCTTAGTTCTAAGTTAAAATAATTCTTTAAAAAAAAAAAAATCCCAAAACGCGTCCGCGTTTTGGACATTTTTTGTCGAAATACACACAAAACGCCCAAAACGAGGTTTTGGGCGTTTCGCGTTTTGTGTACAATTTTTTTTTTCCCAAAATTTGTTTTCGAAAATGGTAAAGAGAACGCGTTTTTAGCGTTTTCGAAAATAAAAACAGAAAACGACCTCAAAACAGCAAAGAGAACATGGGCTAAGGTTTTATCAAACTTATTCTATTTAAAAATAAAATATGGTCAATACAGTTATTTAGCATGGACAAAAAATAGTTTTGTGTGTGCGTGTGACATGACCATATTTAATACTTGGTGAAAAATAAAATTTCACGTTATATTTGAAACAATTGAATAGGAGTAAGTTTGATATAGATTATAGAAATAATTTTAAATGTGTGATTGAAAGTGAAAGAAGGTAGTATAAAAAATAAAATAATTATCAAATCAATCAATTGAGTGGTTGAAAATTGATTTTCTTTTTTTTAGAATGTGTGGTTAAAATGAAAATGATCAAGTGCACGTCTAACGTGCACCATATCGTGCACTGTTCAGAACCCACAAATGGATTCTCAAAAAAGTGTACCACACGTGCACAATATGGTGCACTTCTACGTGCACAAGATCAGTCCTGGTGGTTAAAAATTAGTACGTGCAATTGTAAAAAATTAGTTTTTAAATAATATGTCATTGTGAATGAACATTAAAAAAAAAATATTTTTGAATAATCAATTCTATGTGAATAAATAAACTAAAAAAACTAGAGAATGAACAATTAACTGTTAAAAAAAATGCAATAAGTAACTTTTTTTTATTGTATATTGAATATACAATTTATGCATTAAAGTAAGAAATCTTATAAGGATAAATGAAATAACAAATTATTCACAATTTGTGCATTCAAAATATTATTATTATTATTATTATTATTATTATTATTATTATTATTATTATTTATTTATTTATTTATTTATTTTTACAACTTATTCAATAAATATTATTTATTCCGTACATCGCACTCGTGCGATTACTAGTTATATTAAAACTAATATAATAATAAATCAAAAACTCAAATTTTGACGTCACAACATCACTCACCCCAACCCCTGCCCCGCCCACAACCCCCACCACACCCTACTCTACCTACCCCAAAAATAATTTTTATTTTTTCCTTTCGATTTTTTTTCACTCTTCCCCACCCCACCTCAACCTCACTCGACCATACCCCACCTCATTGCAAAGTGACAAATTGATCACATCCCAAACATAGCCCCTGACCACCCCACCCCACCACCCCGACCCTACCCCACCCTAAAACTAAGTTTTTTTTTTCTCTCTCTCGATGTTTTCCTACACTTGGATCCCATCCCACCCCAACCCCACTCGACCCTACCCCACCTTATCGCAAAGTGATAAATTGATCTCACCCCAACCACAGACCACGACAACACCCCTCCTCGCCCGCCCGCCCGCCCGCCCTATCCCACTCTAACCCACCCCACCTCAAAAATGGACCCACCACCCCCACTCACCCCGATCTTACCCTACCCATCCCACCCCAAAAATGATTTTTTTCCTTCTACTTTTCCACACCCCCACCAACCCTGCCCCCACCCCGACACACCCTGCCCACTCCACTCTACCCCACAAAAATGAGTTTTTTTTAATCTCTCTATATTTTCCCACCCTATCCGGCCACCCACCCACCCGCACAGACCCTACCCCACCACCCACTCCACCAAAAAATGATTTTTTTCTTCTAATTTTTCACACCCCACCCGTCCCTACCTGCCACCCACCCAACCAATCGATCTCACCCTACCCCATTCAAAAATGATTTTTTTCTTCTATTTTTCCACACCCCACCCAGACCCTACCCCTGTGCACCCATCCACCCCACCATACCCACTCATCCCATTCCTACCCATCCCCCAAAAATGATTTTTTCTTCAATTTTTCACACCCTGACCCACCTTGCTCCTGACCCTGCCTTGACACCCACCCAAAAATGATTTTTTTCTACTTTTCCACACACTGTCCAATCCCGACTCTACGCCCGTCACCCACCAACCCCACCACTACCAACCACATGCAATAATGATTTTTTTTCTAGTTTTTCACACCCTTTCCTACACCCTACTCCCGTCACCCACCAATCCCATCCCACATAAAAATGATTTTTTTTCTTCTAACTTTTCACACCCCGCCCCTACCCCGCCACCCACCTAACAAACCTATCCTACCCAAAAATAATTTTTTTCTTCTACTTTTCTACATACCACCCCACCCCACCCCACCCACCTAACCAACCGAACATTTTCAGTATTAATTTTGGCCCAAATGCCCAAACATAAGTCCAAGGTTTCCACCTCTGTCTTACCATTAAACCTCCGATTCTTCTCCCAATGCCAAATTGAAATCCCCAATCCGTCTGGCTAGTGGTAGTGCCCGGAGCAGCGGAGTTGGAGTCTTGAAGTCTTCCATCCTCACCGCACCCGCTCTCCCTCAACCCTCCAACCGGCGGCACCGACCGGCGACCCAGGTACTCACCGTATTCTCCAGACTCTAGTGACTAGTCCATAGTCCATATCTTATTATTGTTGTGTTGTACTCTGATGACCGAAAATTCATATACTACTACTAGTGTAATTACCATATCCCAATCCATGGAAGCTCAAGTCACTTAGCACTGATTTGTGATTATTTAAGTTACCAATACCTATTTTTGATTTCCCCCCTTTAAATTTAAACACTAAATAATTTTAAGTTATCATTATTTTGCCAATTTTCCCTGACCTTTTCTAGTTATTTATGAGAATTGATATTCATCCTACTTGATCTGTTAATAAAAAAGAATTTATACAAATGGAATGGACATTGGGCCTGACTGCAACAGAGGAGAGAAAGAGAATTCATGAACAATACATTTCCAGCAGTCTAATTGCTCAACTCGAATTTTTTGAATGAATTTTGTGTTAGTGCTTCAGCTTCTGCAGGTTTTCAAATGTGGTTTCACTAGGAATTTTTTTCCCCAAAAGTTGGTCATTCTAGTGTGGTTTCACTAGGATTTAAGGGTTTTTGTTTTGGTTAGCATTTGTTAGGATTTATTAATTATTTGGTGTTTTTGTGTTGTGTTCACATAGGAATTCCTATACGTCCACCAAGAAGCTCTATTTTACTTTTTGGGCTCTCATTATTCTAGAATTATGGACATGGATGAGGAAAATACAGTCTCTGCTTCAGTTGCTGATACTTCCACTGGAGGGACTGATGATCAAACTGTGGTTCCAGCTATTGATACAATTTCTCTTCAACCAGTTCAACCCATAGTTGCACCCGTTATCACAACCCCAGCTGTGCCTTCAATTGCTCCGTTACCTGCTGTTCCCATTCCTCGGCCATTGGCACCACTCCCTGTTCGCCCTCCAATTGTCAGGCCACCTTTGACACAAAATGGAGACCTGAGGACTAGTGATTCAGATTCGGACCAAGATGAGTCGGGAGAAGGTCATGCTGCTGCAGGTGAATCTCTGGAATACGAGATCTCAGAAGAGAGCAGAATAGTTAGAGAAAGGCAGGAGAAAGCAATGCAAGAACTTCTGATGAAGCGACGTGCAGCTGCTTTGGCAGTTCCCACCAATGATGGTGCTGTTCGAGCTCGTCTTCGACGGCTTGGTGAACCTATAACTCTTTTTGGAGAAAGAGAGATGGAGAGACGAGATCGTTTGCGGATGCTCATGGCAAAGTTGGACTCTGAGGGCCAGTTGGAAAGGCTGATGAAAGCTCATGAGGATGAAGAAGCTGCCGCCTCTGCACCTACTGAGATGGAAGAGGATATCCAGTATCCCTTTTACACGGAAGGGTCCCAAGCTCTTTTAGAGGTCCGCAAAGAGATTGCAAAGTATTCTATTGTGAAGTCAGCATTACGGCTCCATCGAGCAAGAAGGAAACAAGATGATCCAGATGAGGATTTGGATGCAGAGATAGATTGGTCTCTGAAGCAAGCAGCAAGTCTGGTCCTAGACTGCAGTGAGATTGGCGATGATCGGCCTCTCTCTGGATGCTCATTTTCACACGATGGGAAGATGCTCGCTACTTGGTAATCTCTCCACAGCCTGTATATGTTTTTCTATTCACATGATTTAATCTGTTAGACTTAGACATGTCAAAAAAATACATAGCAATGCATGTGGTATGATATAGGCGTCATACAGTTGAAGGTGCTTTACATGTGCTGATAGTAAGGGACTATGGGCATCTTAAAGGTTTTCTGCTTGTTATATATAACATAGTTCACAAACTAATAATATTAATTAGTGGAGATCGATATCACTTTCCATTATTATTGTGTTTGACTAGACAAAACATACTTGTTATACACTTAACAGTGTCTTGTGTTTACCTTTAGCACTCAAATAAGGTCCTCAATTTCATTTTTGAGAGGTCTCCAATTGCGTGGCTTCTCTTACACTTGAGGTTTTGTTGTCGTTATTTCATTATCTGACTGCAAAAATATGGTATTCGAGTTTTAATTATGCCCCTGATTGATCTCAATTAAAATCAGGATTTTAATCTAAGTCAAGGTCAATAATCAATCTCAACCACATGTTTTATATGACCCACTACTTTTCAACCACACATCTCATCCGCTTTTATCAAAATCTATTAAAAATCTAATTTTAGTCTCCACCAAACATGGGCTATGTTAAAATTATGAACAAAATCATGAACCAGTTTGTTCTTTTTTCCTTGAGATGCCACTGTTGACTTTTAGGAATTCAATTGAGATATGATAATCATGTATGAAGAATTACTAGATGTTTCCTATTTTTTACTTTTCTGTTTCTAGTGCTCTAAGTGGAGTTGCAAAGTTATGGAGCTTGCCTGAAGTAAAGAAGGTTTCCACATTAAAAGGTCACACTGAACGAGCTACAGATGTTGCATTCTCTCCTACAAGTTACCATTTGGCTACTGCATCTGCTGACCGAACTGCAAGATTATGGAGCACGGAAGGGACTATTCTGAGAACATTTCGGGGACATTTGGATCGTCTTGCTCGCATTGCCTTCCATCCAACGGGAAAATACTTGGGCACAGCTAGCTATGACAAGACTTGGAGGTTATGGGATGTAGAGACTGGTGAAGAGTTGCTTCTCCAAGAAGGTCACAGCAGGAGTATATATGGATTATCTTTTCACCGTGATGGATCTTTAGCAGCATCCTGTGGACTTGACTCTCTTGCTCGTGTGTGGGACCTGAGGTCTGGGAGAAGTGTTCTTGCTCTAGAAGGCCATGTCAAACCGGTAAGACTGTGATGTTAAACTATTTCGTCTTTGCTTTCAAGCTTTATTATTATACTTTCTGCAGTAAAAGGGATTGTGGATGGGATTGATGATTAGGTTGTTGGAGTACAAATGATGAATCTCTTATGATTTTCCTTTCAGGTACTTGGCATCAGTTTTTCTCCCAATGGCTATCATTTGGCCACTGGTGGTGAAGACAATACTTGCCGCCTTTGGGATTTGAGGAAGAGAAAATCTTTATACATAATACCTGCTCACTCTAACCTTATATCTCAGGTTAAATTTGAACCTCAAGAGGGATACTTTTTGGTTACTTCTTCATATGATATGACCTCTAAGGTACACATCTTCTTAATCTATGCTTTCCACTTGAGTCATTGCGTTTTATATTTGTTTTAACTCATGTTTCTACGCATTTCCCTTATTCCTGACTTCCTATCTCAGGTGTGGTCATCTAGAGATTTTAAGCCTGTAAAGACACTATCTGGTCATGAATCAAAGGTTACCTCCCTTGATGTTGTTGGAGGTCAGCTTCTCTAACTTAAAATCTAACATAGAATTTATATTTTAAAATTGTTATTGGAACTGTTTTGATTCCATGAGCTATCTTATGTTCTGTAATGAGATTGGTAGGATAGAAAATGTTCATTCATCTTTACCTTTTCTTTTCTTTGTTTTACGTGGAGGGTGTGAGGAACTTGGTTCTAGGACTGGTGTCCATTGAGATGCCTGGCGATCTGTCGTATAATCTTTCTTTGTCCACACAAGTTATAAATGCTTAGAGCATCTCCAATAGGCTCTTTAAACTTAAGATGCTCTCACTCTCGATTTTTAAATGCATTAAAAAAGTTTCAATTTTCAATGTTCCTACATTAGCATTTTTTATTACATATTTGATATCATTAGTCATTCACTGTTAAAATAATAAATATTAAATAAAAATAAATAACACGATAAATATTTTTATAAATAAGTAAAATAAAGAGCAAAAAATAAAGAGTTTATTGGAGCGCTTGTAAAAAACTTTGCTCTTTAAATATGAAGAGTTTATTGGAGATGTTCTTACCATCCGTTTTTAACTGGCTTGGGGTATTTTTTCACGCATAATGCTATTCTTTGTCGGTGGGTATAATATCGCCCTACATGACATGCTATTTGAGCTTGTTTTATTATTAGTATGAAAATATAATTGATTGTTTCTCACTTTTTTTTTTTTTAATTATTAAAATCATGTCAAATAGGATGACTAATACTCTGAAAAACATCATTCGTTAATCACTGCCATAGCCTAATATCATTTTAGCTCGATCTACAAAGCTACTGTGCCTTTTGGCCCTTAACAAATGATTCAAATCTTTTTGTTAGTGATGTTCACATTGCTACAGTGAGACACGTGAAGGGATTGGCGAGTTGGAATTCATCGATGTTCAAAGTCTCAAATGATTTTTTATCTAATTTTTTGGTGTTTATCTGTTGTAGATGGGCAATGTGTTGCAACTGTTTCTCACGATCGTACAATCAAGCTGTGGTCATGTAAAGATGAGGAGAAAGAAAAGAGAATGGATATCGATTAATGAAAAGAGTGCCGGGAGATTGGGAAGGGCTACAAGTTTATTGAGCTGCTTTCTTTTTAAAAAGCAACGATTTGTATTAGCATTAAGAATCTGAAAACATTTGAAGGCCCTACATTGAATTTTTAGTTTGATATTTACGTTGTAACTTTTCAATAGTATTTCTTTTTTTTAAATGATCTCTCTCTCATCCACACTTAACATCTCATATTTCCCCTGTTTGGCTTAATTTTAAATAAAACACATTTTTCTCTCTTCTTTTCAATCACACATTTATCAATAAAATAATATTACACAAATCTATAAAATATTTCTTATATTTTAATCACACATTATCGTAAAAATCACTGTTTAAAAAAATATTTATTCAAATAGTCTCTATAAAATTAACCTTTGTAATTTTCTTCTTTGCAAATTTTATAAAGGACCTTGCTATATGTACTAACAAACTGTACTAACAGTTGTACTAATGGCTAAAAGATAAAAATTTTGAATGTTCAATTATTATGTTATCCTTCTAGTTATAATTCTTTTAATTTTCTGATGTTATGTCTATATCTCTAAATTTATTGTTTACATAAAATGCGTAATATATACTATTATATGTTAAACTCTTTTCTTCAATAATTATATTTAATTCTTCAATTTTTTTTTCTCTAAAACACTAATTATTCTTCCTTTATTTACTATAATTCTAGTAAATTGTGAAAAATCTGTAAATGAGGGTTCTTTTATTGCGTAGTCTCATAAATCATAAAATCTTCCTAAATCTTCTCTTATAACTTCAAATTGTTTAATTGTTTCTTCTCTTAAATACTTAAAGTCGTTTACTTCTGAATGATTTAATTCTATTAAATGTTCCGAATTCATAAATTATAAAATTAAATATTTAAATTTAAGCTATTAATTCAAATCCTCTTCCAATAGTTAATTCTAGTAATAGTAAAAACAAATTTTCAACATATGTAAAAACATGTAAGATATATCATAAGCAAAATGATAAATTTAAAACTATGATAACAGTACTTAGATAATATCAATAAAAAAGACGATATATAATCCACCATAAATAATCAATAATACTTCTTTCTATCTATGGGTCCATCACGCTTCTTTGTAAATCTGATTTTAAAAGATTTTTGACCAAATACTCTTCAGTTATTTATCTAAGTATTAAACACATCTTCATAGAAGATCGTTGCTGCTCAAAAGACTTATGCATTAAAGGATGCTCGAAAGACTTACTCCAACATTTTCTGTTTAACACTTAAGCAAACACTTCAAAGAGGTTCAGCACAATCCAGTTTCGTTTCCTACCTCTGGATGTACTCTTTTAACAAAAGTTTTATAAAGAATAAACTTATGAACTCATAAATAAATATAGTATTACTAACTATTTTATAGCTTCATATATATATATGTGAAGTTTAGTTACTCATACCTTCTGCTAACTGTTTCTGGATTGGTTTGATGAAAGAAAATTTTGAACTAGGAATGAAAAGAAAGACAATAGATAGAGAATATAGATTTTTATTGCTGAAAATTTATATGATTTTCGGATGCTTACAATGAGAAGAGACTCCTCCTTTTATAGTTGGTAAAAGCAATGTTGGGGAATAAGATAATATTCCCTATCTTTTACATACTTGGCTAAGATTTAAAGTAGATAAAGTAAAGTTAAAGTTACAATAATTTTTGCTGTTTTTCTAAAGTTTCACATGGGTCTGGATCCCCATGCCTTGAATAATTAACGTTCAGACAAGGTAGGCTTCATCTTCATTATAGTTGAGTAGGTCCCCACAATTATTACATTTGTGACCCGTTTCTACCTCCATTAGGTGATGTAGATATTCATAGGCTCCTTGCTAAGATCCAAATTGCTGACAAGTATATTCTCAGCATATTCTCTTAATTTCCATAATTGACAATTAACTTGATTAATTCTTGCAATACTGTAGATCAATAATTTGTCATCATTAGATTCATAATATACCCAAACATTAGTTTGTGTAAGGCTATCCCTTAATTCGGTATACATTACTCTAAATCTCAATGTCCTTTTTTTCTGGAATAGCTTGTATCTGTTCCTCTTTGTTAAATGGTTTTATTTCTGGTTCTGAAATAATAGCTTTGCTAGTTACTCCAAGTTTTACAATATGTTCTGCCCTTAGAAATTCTTCATCAATAAATTCTGGAATGGCTGAGTAAATCCTGACATAGATTTTTTCAGCTTTGGTAATTCCAAAATATGTTTTAACTGCTGTCTTGATAGAATTAGGTAATAATGATATTTCCTTCATATCCTTGCTAGGGTAGATGCACTGAATAAGTCCTTGGTCAAACAGTCCCCTGACTGTTCTTGGTTCTGCTCCTGGAGAAATAATTGCTTTATTGATTTTTTGATGGCTAATTGTCCTTAGCCATTCTCCTTCTTTTGTCCTCTTGTTTAGATACTCCACATACTTCAAGAATGTCTCTAATTTCTTCATAACTTTCTTCTTTTCTGATAGTTCCTTTGTTATGACTGCTGGTTTCTTCGCAACTTCTAAAAAAGTTTCTTTAGATGGTTCAATAGTTTTGCTAATGACTTTGGAAGATGAACTTCCAATAATTGATACATTAGATACTTCTTCCTCAATAGGAAGTCCTACAGATAAATTCTTCACTGGAGAGGATTGGGATCCTCCTTTGTACATTTCCTCAAGAGAATTAACCCTTGACTTGTAAAAAGGCTAGTTCACTGTTAATTTGTACAATCTGCGCCATGCAATTATTCACATGGTTGAATAGATTTGAATAGTTGATATTCATTTGACCCATGGCCAAGTTAATTTCTTCTACTTTCTTAAGTATGTCTTCCATGTCTTGATAAATAATCTGCAATAACATTGTCAGTACCCTTAATATGAATAATTTCAAAATCATAATGACTAAGTTCTACTTGCCATCTAATTAACCTTTTATTTGCAATAGTTGGATCAATTTCTTTAGTTAACCAATATTTGACTTGTGTATTATCTGTTCTAATTTTGAATTTTGTAGTAACAATAAATAATTCAAACTTTTTAATAGCAAATTTCACAGCTAATAATTCTTTTTCATTTATATGATAATTAGTTTGAGTTTGAGTAAAACTGCCACTAGTGTATTGTGCAATCCTTTCCTCGTTCTCATTTGGATAAATATATTTAAGCAATGCTCCCCATGCAGTTTCGCATGCATCGGTTTCTATAATCCAATCACATTCTGACGTGAACCTGGGAGGGGGTCCTCGTCGTAACTCACGGAATAACGCTTGGAAAGTTCCGAATCCAGGTTGGAAGGACGATAACAATGCAACCCCGACCTCACGACGCAAGAACTATGGGTATATTAAACCCAAAACCCGTTACGATGCGGAGATAAGAACCACAAAGGGGGAACGCCACAAGGAATGTCCAGATCCTTGATAAGTTCAATTGATTTGAACGCCACAAGATTTGAATCTTGATAAGTTCGATGTTTTAAAGGGAAAATCCTCACCTTCAGAGAGAGTAAAAACACTCAATAATTTTATTCATCAAAAGTATTCTGTTTTTTACATTGAATGGAAAAGCATATAAATAGGCAAAATAAACCCTAATCGCTAACTGACTCTGAATAGAATTCTAATTAAGCTAAAATACCTAAACTAACTAAAATAACCAAAATAACCAAAATTACCAAAATTAGAAAAAGAATTAAAAACAATTAAAGGAAATATAAATCAACTGAAATACTAAAATCCCGAAAAATCTGATTTGCACTGCTTACGGCCGTAAAAGTCGGACTTACGGCCGTAAGTCCTTCTCTGTTCAAAATGTCACCATATTAGTTACGGCCGTGAGGATCGATGTTACGGCCGTAAATCTCCTTCTGAACAAAAATACCAATTTTCATTTACGGCCGTGAGGAATGTGATGCGGCCGTGAAATCCATAGGTTACGGCCGTGAGAAACAATGTTACGGCCGTAACGCATCTTCTGCCCAATTTTCTGATTTTTCTGATCCGTTGACGTGATTTGAATCTCGACTCGAGTCCAACACGAAACTTGTTCATTTTTCCACGTAGAATTTTGTTGAATTGCCCGTATCTTGATTTCTCATTTTTGACACCTTTTCCGGATCACATCATCCCCTCTTCCTTTAAGATGATTCGTCCCGAATCATAACATTTTTCTTGGCTTCTTTTCTGGATCACATCATCCCCTCTTCCTTTAAAATGATTCGTCCCGAATCATAAAGCTGTTCTTGGCTTGCTCACTTGGTTTAGCCTCGAACCTTCTTCGTACAAGCAATGTTTGATCTTTGACGTTCTCCGAACCTGCTTGACTTCTTGTTTTGGCTTGAATTATAGTTTTTCCCGTCAAGCCCACCCTGATTCGTACCATTCCCTCCTTCTTTAGGATGATTCGTCCCGAATCATGGTGTTGTTCTTGAAAAATCAAACTGTACCTCCTGGATCAAAAGGAAAATTGTGGACTACATGACATGAATTTAATAAAAGACAATCCTCCAATTGTTGAACACGAATGTATTGAAACACGAGGTTAATTTGCCAACGTGAATTTGACTCAGACTTCCATGTGTAATCAACCTGCAAAAAAGAGTCAAATAAAATAGGGAGGGAAATGTTAGTTTCATGAGATACAAGGTATGGATCCTTGTATTCATGATGAATTATTTCCAATTCATTTTTCCCAACAACAAAATTCCGCTCTTCACCTCCTTCCTTCTTTGCAATTTCTTGCTCAACCTCTTCTATCTTTTTACTCCCAAACTCAACCAATTCTTCTAACTCCACATTCTCACGCGCAACCTCCTCTTCCAAATTTTTGGACTCTATCACCTCTTCTAATTCTTCATGCCTAACTTCCAATTTTTCCTCATCAAATATTGGAGTTTGATCACCTAACTCCACCTTTTTATCCCCTACCACAAGATTCGGTGTCTCTTCAACTATTTCTAATTCATGTTTCAAGTCTCCCTCCTTTTCAACATTCATATCCTGAAACTCCAATTTTAAATCCCCTCCAATCTCACTTTCACCATGTTGTAATTTAGCTTCAGCCTCCCTTTCACTCTCCCTCTTTCTTAACTTAGCTTCTTTTCTAGCCTTCCGTTCATACATCATCCTTTCCTCATAAATTTCTGTTCGAATCTTCAAAAGCGCCCTCGCATTAATCTCTTCATCCCAATCAACTCCAATCCCAACCCTAGGTTTATGGATACGCCTATATTCCCTTTCACGTCGTTGAGCAAGTTCGGCACTATGCATATCTACCGAGTTCTTACCCTTCCCAAACTTCGTATCTAATCTCGCATCAAGTTTCGCTTCCAATTTTGCAAATAACTCCTCAATCCGTTTTTCCATCATAACAAGCAGAGAAGATTGATGGTTATCTTTCCTAGATGATGATTTTTCGTGAAATTTGGACATTGTGGAATGGAATGGAATAATAGTTTGACACAAGGACTAATAATGAATTTTAATTTTGACTTGGGAGGTAAGGAATATCAATTAAGGAAATTCAAGAAAGTGGTTCTTGAATTTCGGAGTGAATTTTTTTTTTTTAGAATTATGATGAATTTTCGGAATTAATAAAAATAAAAAAAAAATAATTTTTTTTTTTTTTTTTTAATAAAATCCGAAAATTCGACACGAACGCGACAAAACAAACGGAACTGAATTTGGATGAAAAAAGAATAAGAAAAACACTTTTGATTTTTTTGGGACTGACTCTTATGGATCAAACTGGAAAAAAATTTACTGGCAAGAAGAACAAGAAAAATTGAAAACAAAGACTCAAACAACAAAAATAGGATATGGATGATTTTTATGGGACTCGATGATAAACATAAAAATCAAACTGGATAGAAAAACACAAAAACCTGAATCCAGAGTCCAGCTCTGATACCATATGACGTGAACCCGGGAGGGGGTCCTCGTCGTAACTCGCGGAATAACGCTTGGAAAGTTCCGAATCCAGGTTGGAAGGACGATAACAATGCAACCCCGACCTCACGACGCAAGAACTATGGGTATATTAAACCCAAAACCCGTTACGATGCGGAGATAAGAACCACAAAGGGGGAACGCCACAAGGAATGTCCAGATCCTTGATAAGTTCAATTGATTTGAACGCCACAAGATTTGAATCTTGATAAGTTCGATGTTTTAAAGGGAAAATCCTCACCTTCAGAGAGAGTAAAAACACTCAATAATTTTATTCATCAAAAGTATTCTGTTTTTTACATTGAATGGAAAAGCATATAAATAGGCAAAACAAACCCTAATCGCTAACTGACTCTGAATAGAATTCTAATTAGGCTAAAATACCTAAACTAACTAAAATAACCAAAATAACCAAAATTACCAAAATTAGAAAAAGAATTAAAAACAATTAAAGGAAATATAAATCAACTGAAATACTAAAATCCCGAAAAATCTGATTTGCACCGCTTACGGCCGTAAAAGTCGGACTTACGGCCGTAAGTCCTTCTCTGTTCAAAATGTCACCATATTAGTTACGGCCGTGAGGATCGATGTTACGGCCGTAAATCTCCTTCTGAACAAAAATACCAATTTTTCATTTACGGCCGTGAGGAATGTGATGCGGCCGTGAAATCCATAGGTTACGGCCGTGAGAAACAATGTTACGGCCGTAACGCATCTTCTGCCCAATTTTCTGATTTTTCTGATCCGTTGACGTGATTTGAATCTCGACTCGAGTCCAACACGAAACTTGTTCATTTTTCCACGTAGAATTTTGTTGAATTGCCCGTATCTTAATTTCTCATTTTTGACACCTTTTCCGGATCACATCACATTCTTTTTTGGGTATTATCTAATTCTGGTAAATCTTTACAAATGTCTTTAATTTTTTGTACTTCTTCTTCTTCGTCTTTAGACCAAGGTGTCCATCTAGTTTTTCCTTTTAATCTTTTTTGTAATGGGATTAAATGTTTTGCTAAGTTAGGTACATATTTCCTAGTCTGGTTTACAAGTCCTAAAAAGCTTTGTAATTGTGTTTTATCTTTTATATGATTGTCAAATTCTTGTATTTTTGTACCAATATGTTTTTGGAGTTTTATTCCTTCTTGGCTTATTATAGATCCCAAAAATTCTACATTTTCTTTAGCTATCTCCATTTTTGTAGCTGATAATATAATTCCATTATTCCTTACAATATCTGTAAAAATATTTATATGTTTTAAGTGGTCTTGTCTGGTTTCGGAGTAAATAAGAACATCATCAATATATACTGTAATAAAATGATAATAATCTTTAAATATTTTATCCATGTACCTTTGGAATTCTCCTGAACTATTTTTAAATCCAAAAGGTAATACATTTCATTCATAAAATTCTTGTGGTATCATAAAAGCTGTTAAATGTCTAAATTCTTCAGTTAACATAATATGATAAAATCATGATTTAAGATCAAATTTAGAGAAATATTTCTTTCCTCTAATTTGGTTAAATAATACCTGTTGGTTTGGTACTGGATATTTTAATTCTTTTGTATAAGTGTTTAACCTTTTATAATTAATTACCATTCTAAATTTTCCTCTTTTTTGTTCTGAATGTTTTATTACAATTAAGGCTGGACTACTATGTTTACTGTTAGATTCTCTAATAAATTTCTTTTCTAGCATTTCTTTTATGTGCATTTCAAATTCAGGTAATTCTTTTGGTATATGTTTAATTGGTTTTACATTAATAATCTTAGTGTCATCTTCTAGTATAATTTCTGCCATAGGTTTGTTTATATGCCATTTTTCCAAAGGATTATCTCCTGATAATTTTAATAGTTTTTCTGTAATATTTTTTATTTATTACAATTTGATCAAAATGTTCTTGTACTATATTTATTCTATTTTTATTAGGCATAAATTGTGTTGTTTGTGTTGATTTTTGTCTATCATCACCACGCTGAGCTGCTACATGAAGCATTTTTTCTCTACAGTAAGGATCATTAATTCTTATTGCTATTGCTATATGATGACAAGGGGTAGATAAAAGTATAACTTTTTCATCAATAGTTATTGGATAATATTGTTTTATGAAGTTATTTCCTAATAATATATCCCCTGACATATCATCAAATTGATATACATAAGGTATTTGTAATTCATATTTTCCTATTTGTATTTTAAGATTCATTGCTACTTTAGTTATTAGGTTTGTGCTTCCATCAAATCCTACAAGTATTATTTTTTCTTCATTATTTTTTTTATTACTCCACATTTCTGGGGGTAATACATTTTCTTTAAATAAACAGGATGATGCTCCTGTATCAAACAATGCATGATAATTTCTGCTAAGATATCCATTGTAATTCATTTTGGTTAGTATATAAATATGTTCTCTTCCTCTTTGTATTTTATTCATAATAACCTTGGTATAACTAGATTCTCATTTTGTATTGTTAATAGCATTCTATCATCTTTTATGTAATATGGTTTTACTTGCTCTAAGAAGTCTGTTCCTAATAGTAATTCTGTATTTACCTTTCCTGTATGTTCTACGTACATGTTTATGATTATTTCATTTCATTTATTTATTCTTATTGGTAATTCCACATAAGTATCCATGAGATGTATATTTCCAAAATAATCTTGTATTTGAATTAAATTATTTGTTACTTTAAGTTCTAAGTGTCCTATTATGTTTTCTTTTATTGAGATACAGTTGCTCCAGTATCTATTAATACTTTCTGCTCTTTCCATTCTCCATTTATTCTAATTTCTATCGTAACTTCAAATTGTTTTGTCTCATTTCTTTTAGATAAATTCATTCTTGGTATTTTTCTATGTATTTTTGTCATTATTTGTTTTTCTGAATCATTTTTATTTTCTATTTCAGGTAATGATCTTGTACTAATATTTCTTCTTAGGATAATTGACCTTCTTCCAAATTTTATTTGTGGTTTATTCATATTTACTAATCTTCTAGCTTGATTGAAATCTATTTCTATATCTTCTGGTATTGTCATTCTTGGATTTTCTTTAGCTGGTTTGTATTCTAATAAATTTTGAAATATGAGTTCTATTATATGTGTCATTGTAGCATTCTTAATTTTTACTTCATGTTTACTAGTAAAAGCATATATTGTTCTAATAGTTAAACTTATAGTTTTACTTCCTGGTCCCATATCTATCCCTCTTAACCTATAATATAATGTTAAGGCTTTATTTTTATTTTGTTCTCCCATACTTATGCTGAAATTTGGTCTTATTGTAAATTTTACTTTTTGGTACATTAAGTTTCCTGTTACAATTCCTATTAGAGCATCTTGTACTGAACTTACAATTCTATCATCCATAATATAGAATTCTATAGGTGTATCTATTCCTTCTCTAAAATAGGCTTTTGTTATAATTTGTACGACTCCTAAATATATATTCTTTATTTTTCCTTTTAGTTCAGGATTCAATAGGTTTATTTCTTGTCTTATAATTTCTTCATTTATTATAGGTATTAATGTATTTCCTGTAGTATCTCTTATGTCTATAAGGTGACTATGGTTTCTTGCTACATATGCTATTTCTTTGTTTTTCTGCCAAAATGGTAAATTAAATATTTCTTTTGGTTCTACATCTAATTTTGATTTTAAGATCTTTTCATACATTTTAGGATTAAATATTAATCTTTCATTTAGTTGTTCTTCATTTTCTTCTAATTGGTATTCATATTCTTTAGATGTACCTTCTTCACTAATTTGTCTAATCATATTTATATATAAATATTCTTCTTCACTAGATTCATTATATTCACTTTTTTCTGAAGATTCTAATTCCATTATTGTATTTATTACTTCATGTTCTTCTAATTCATAAATTTCTTCATCTTCAGGAATTTCTTCACATTCTTCTTCTTGTTCAATAGGTAATAAGTTGTAATTTTCTTTTTCTATTAATGAGATATACATCATATTTTTCTTTTTATCTTTCTTAGGACATTTTGGAGATATATGTCCTATTTCTCCACATGAATAGCACTTACATTTTCTAGGATTTTTATGGTATGTTTTAGTTTTAGTTTTGTTTTTGCCTTAAGTATCTCTTATATGGTACTCTATACCTTTTAAATGTTTTATTATATGGCTTTTTGTATTTATTAAATTTAGTAAATTTGTTTCTAAATTTATCTTTTCTGTAATATTTCTTTTTCTGATATTTTCTTTCTAAATGACATCCCCATCGTGTTGGTTTATATTGTAATTTATCACAGCATAATGATTTTTTTTACATGCTTTATGGAATTTTATCATAGTATTTGCTTCCATACATTTTTCTTGTTGTCTCATTTCTATAAATTGTATTCTTGCTCCTAGACTATTATTATTTAATGGTATTTCTAATTTTTCCCAATCCTTAAATAATTCTAAATTCCACGGGTTTGGTAATTTAAAGAATATTTGGTTCATAATTTCCATACCATATGTTTCTTGATTATATTCTGTTTTTTCAAAATATTCTCTAAATTCACATGCAAATTGTTTAAAGTAACACATATCACATATCGATAGATTTTCTAATAAATATCTATTTCTTAGTCTTGAGCTAATTTTGGTATCTCTGTTTATTACTAATGTATATTCTTTTTTTTAATGCATCTTCATATCTGCTTAAAATAGTTCCTATTTCATTTTGGTCATTTCCTCTAATCTGTCCTATACAAGTTTCTGTTAAATTTTCCCACCATCTTGCAGTGGTTCCTATAAATGTATTTTCTAACATTAATTGTAATTGCTTTCCTGTTAATTCTTTGGTATAGGCCATCATAGCCATAGATTTTATCCATAATTCTAATTCATGATCTACATCTTGCACGCATCCTAAATCTATCCATCTTCCTTCTGAACTAATTTGTGTTTCCATACTTCTCCATGGTGTATATTCTATAGGATAATTTTTTCTTGGCTTGATGTAATATTTTTGTTGTGGTATAAAATTATTTGTTTTAAAATTTGTGTTTTGTCTTTGATTCATATAGATTTATGGTGTATTTTGTGGATTAGTATTACTTATATTTTCTTTTTTAACTTGGTTAGTTCCTGGTTGCTGTACATACTCTGGTGGATTTTGTCCTGCTGGTATTAAAGCTCTTTTTTGTTCATTAATATTAATTTCTTCTATTTTAAGATTTTTAAATTTTTCTATATAATCTTCTTCTGTTATGTAATCTGCTTCACCTTCTTCTTTAGGATTTTCCATAAATTTTTCTATTTGTTTACTAATCATATTTATTCCTAATCTATTGATAGCTTTAAATTCTTTG
The DNA here is from genome assembly GCA_963555705.1 of Ligustrum vulgare. NCBI lineage: Eukaryota > Viridiplantae > Streptophyta > Magnoliopsida > Lamiales > Oleaceae > Ligustrum > Ligustrum vulgare. Next base: position 27,067,602 of record OY743174.1, read on the forward strand.
TCAGTTATTATTCTTTTAGGTTTTCTTTTTTCCATTTCATCATATATTTTTGTTATATTTTGGTTTATAATTTCAATATTTTGTTGTATATTATCTAATCTTTTATGTAAATCATTTTTTTCCTATTTCTTCTTCTTTAATTGTTCTTACCATATTTATTTGTTTTATAATAGTTTTTTGCTCTGTAATTTCTATTGGGTTTTCATATACTTCTACCATATTTCCTATTTTATTTATTTTATCAGTTATTTGCTTAATTTGGTTTTCTAAGGTTATTAATTGTTTTGATAGGCTATTTACATATTGCTTTACTTCTAATATTTGTGTGGGTATATTTTTGTTTATATCCTTATAATCATTAGTTATTTCTATCATTTGTCTTATTTCTAATGGTAAATTATTGATAATTTTTTGAACTTGTTCTGAGTTTTTTGCTTGTTCTAAATTTTGTTCTGTAGTTTTATCTAGACTTATTCCTAATTTATTTAGTAAAAATAAATTTGTCCAGTTTAATTGTTTATGTTCTCCAAATCCTCCTTCTCCTAATAGTATAAATGGTATAAATTTTCCATATGTTTCAGTTATTAATGGCCAATGACTATTATTTGTTAAATCTTTAGATTTATAATTGTATACTATAGGTTCGATTATTGGTAATCTTTTAGACATTTTTCTAAATATATTTATAAGTATAACTACGGGCTCTGATACCACTCTGGGTTGGATCGTGAAAGTGAAAATTTATTTTGCGAAATTATAATCTTTGTCTAATTCTCCTTAAAAACCTTTCTTCAAATTCATCCATATATCTTATATCTTCTTGTCTAATTAAGTTTTCTTCTTTTAATTTTAAATATTCATTATGTTGTAAAACTAGCCTTTTAATTTCTCTATATTTTTCTATAGCAATAGGATCAGTATTTAAGTCTCTTCCTAATCTTTCCAATTCTAAATATTCTCTATGTAAACTTCTAATTAAATTTTTTCTTTTTTCGTGAAGTATATGGGGATCATAAACATGCATAATATTTTTTAATTATGAAATAAGTAATAAAAATTTTAAATTAATTAAATTTTTAGAATTTATTATGTGTTAAATTTAATAAGATAATATGTGAAATAAGATATTAATTATATTTTTAGCTAAAAGGGTAGAATAGGTATTAATTTATGTTAGTAAGTTGTTAGTATCGTTTTGTTAGTAAGTGTAGCTTTATCCTTTTATAAAACCCAATCTTTTGACTACAAGATCAAATTACATAAACGTGGAAAAAAGAAGAAGGAGCAATTCGATTCAACTGGATTTCAGTTGATGCAGAGAGATTTACCAAATTGTATATGGATTCGCTCTCAAGCTTTTAAAAAAAACGAACTTGCTCAAAATCAGTCCTAGAAGACTACCTATGTTTCAACAATTTTTTGAACCCAAGGCCATATAAACAAAAATAGATTGCCATAAATTTAAATTTTCGGGTTGAGTCGGGTTGCGGGTTGGGTGAACAACCCGACCCAACCCAACCCAACCCAACAAAAAAAAAGACGTTTTTTTTTTTTTTTTTTTTAATATTAAGTAATGAAACTTGACTTATTTAAATATTGATTGAACATATTTTAATTTTATTAGCAAGTGTTCAATTTATTGTATTTTTGGTTATTGTAGTGTACATAATTGATTTTGAATTAAAGATAGATTCTTGAGTGTTTTTTTTTTTTTTTCAAAAATTTTACTAATTGGGCCAAAGCCCAAACCGACCAACCCGACCCAACCCGACCGAAATTTGGTGGGTTGGGTTGGGTTGGGTTTGAATTCGTAATTGGGTTGGGTTGGGTTGATTTTTTATCAACCCGACCGTGGTGGGTTGGGTTCGGGTTGGGCAAAAAACCGACCCAACCCGACCGACGCCCACCCCTACTTACGACGTTTTGGATGATCACTAGTGTCCACCATCATGAAAACTGATTCAAAAATTCTACATGAAACTTAGTCGTCTGGTCGTTGCTGAGCCTAAAGCTTGAGAATGAAGGCCGATTGGACTATGATCACTTCCAGTAACATCAGGAAGAATATATGAGTTGTGAACCATGTCTGAAATTGATTCAGAGATGAGGAAATAGTCAAGCCTCCACCCTGGTACAAAACAAAAGAAAAGTAAAGAGCAAACAGAAAATTGATAGACCCAAGGTTCATTTACAGAAAGAAAGGTTCAATGGAGTCCAATCTTCTGCAACAAAGTATTTAAGCAAACTAGCCCTATTTGATGTTGTTTAAATCAGCATATGATCATATCTTTTCTTTTTCTTTTTCTTTTTCTTTTTTCGAGGGCGGGGATTGGAGGGTATATATGTAGAGTAACTCATAAAATTCACCAAGTGAATTGAAGCCGCAAAAGATACTACAAGAAGTAATTAAGAGAGAGATACCACTGTTGGTTTCTGTAGCCCCAATAAGTCCACAACATCAGGGTGCTGTTTCCTAAAGGTATCCACAAAACCCTTATCTAAAAAGTTTTCTTTCTTCATCTGTAAAACCTGCACTTCTTCTTTTACCCTAAAAGGTGGTGCAAAAGTCAGGCGTCTCTATCATAATGATTCCAAGAAAATAATACAAACATTCTTAACAAGGGACAAGAATAAAGCTCCTACTTCCCCAATAGAACTAGGTTCGATATCACATTTAAAACGACTGAAGTACTTAAGCAGCAATGGTTCACTGTCCACCATGTCTAGTTGTAGGCCACTCCAACTAAAGCATTAGCGGTCTATTTAATTATTCAGAGAATAAAATATTAACTAAAAGATGCACATTCTTCCTTCTTTCTTTCTATACGTTGCATATCCTTCATCATCTTATGACGATTAGACTATAAGTTGAAAATAGAACGAAATTATATAATGCTAGATTTGGAATTACATACTGCTGGATTGTAGTTGTCTATTTCCTGATGAACACAATTCAAGTCACCAGTCAGAATGACAGGCTTTGATCGTTCTAGATCCTATCAAGTACACAAACAAGACGTCCACATAAGTTCCAACATGTAATAATTGTGAGCAACCCCTTTAAAATTCACCAAATACAGTACAACCTATCTACAGTGAAACCAAACCAGAATTTATCCTTGTCCATTGCAAAATTCTTTTTCATTTTTAAGGGATAGAAACAAAGAGACATTAGATACAAATTATATAAAAGAAACAAAAGAAAAGGTAACGAATAAAGCATGGTTGACGTTGAATCTAAAGGTTCCACCACTGGATGGATATGCTGAGACTGAAAAAAGATATCAAATTTGTAACAAGATAACTGAAAGTTCCAACCAATAAGAATCCAAAGAGGGGAAATCGGCCACATTAAAATACCTTCTGGACAGGTAGGCTTGATATCCAAAAACTGATTGGCTACAGTTGGATACATAGTCTCATTGGGGTAGATACACAATTTACTTTAGTCTCTATTTGGTAAACTTGTTTATAAATAAGTTTATAAGTAACACATTTCTTCATGTCACTTTTTAACTGTATATTTCTTTTTAACCGCATATTTTACCTCAAAAATATCACACTCTTTGTTTATACAAATTTTTTTTTTTTACCAAACAGAAGCTTAAGCCCCTGCTTGGCCCCCTTTAAAATTTTAACACATTTTTCTCTCTTCTTTTCAATTACATTTATCAATAAAATAATATTACACATAAATTCATAAAAAAATTAACTACTTTTTAACTACACATTCTCCTAAAAGTCACTATTCATTTCAAATAAACCAATTTTAAACAATATCAAGCTGGGACTAAATATAAGTTAAGTACGCTTTTTTTTTTTTTTTAAATATCAAAAAAGAAGAGAGGGTGGGCTCATTACATTCATATATATAAAAAAGTAAATTATTTTGAAAATATTTAAATCTATAGTGTTAGAGCTTGCAAATTTTGCCTAGTTTTAATTATAAATTAATAGCCAAGCAAGAATCAATGCAAAGAAACAAAAGATTTAACGCAAAGAAATTGAATGTTAGTTGAGTTCGCAGGTATAAGAAGAAAATGAAGAATCAACTTATATCAATTAAGGAAAAGAGAAGGAAAATGAAGATAATGAAGTTAGCATATAATTTAGATTGATATGCACTTTATTATCCATTTAATAATAATAATAATAATAATAATAATAATAATAATAATAATAATAATAATAACAACATGTATATTTATTGACAAAAAAAATTATAGATCAGGATCCTAATTACAATCGGAAGAAAAATTATTCCCACACTCCAGTTTGCTGTAAGTACACCAAAGATTTAATTCTTTTTAATTTGAATATGAAAATTGTCAAGTTCAATACTAATCAATATTTGATTGATTGGTCTTAGGTTATCTATAAAAAAGATTTGCCTAAGTCACTTCATTTCTCTTTGTACAAGTCGCTTCTTTTTTTGTCCAAGTTACATTTCTTTTTGTCTAACTCACTTGTCTAATATAGATCATAGTTCATTGTATTAAACCATCTTTAATATGGATCATAGTTCATACTTCTCTTGGCTAGTTATAAACTGTCTACTGTAGTAATAGGCAAAGTTTTTAAACTAAAATATAGAGCATGGGAACAAAAAAAATACTCAAATCCTTAAAAACATGCTAATGGGAAGGAAAGGAAGGTAAACTTCTAACTGGGTTAGTGATAGCGTACATGCATGCATGACTTGAGTAAGACTCACAGTCACTTTCATGTAGTTGTTAAGTGAAGGATCCCACTGACCAATTCTGTATGACTAGCGAATGAATTTTGATCAGTTTTCTAGGAAGCAAAATGATGAGAGAAGTAGAAAAAATAAGATTGCAAAATCATTTACCAGTCTTCTTAGACCATCGCCTGAATTGGGAACATAGCCACTCAACAAATAGAAATTATCAAATTCCACTGTTACAAACAAGACGTCCTTCGCTATCGCGATCTGATATAGGGCTGAACAATAAAATCGCCAAATCAAAATAAAATCGCAATTTCGAAACCGTTGGTTCGGATTCACGCGGACCCGTCAACGTTTCGATTTTGATCCAAACCGAGCCGCTTTCAAATGGTTTGATTTATGTTTCATTTTTCAAAACCCGTTTCAAACCGCCAACCCGTCAAAATATTACAATTAAAATTTAATTTTTTAATTGCAAAAATACAGAATTTTCTTACTGCTTTTATTTTCAATTTTACATTTTACACTTCAAATTTTTATACACGTTGACTTTAATTTCCCCCAACTTGAAATTCTCTTTTTATTACCTATGTGGATGAATCAAATGCCATAAATTAGGAATGAAAATGGATTTTAATTAAATGTTGCCTCTTATTTTATTTTAAAGTAATATGGTTCAATACTAAACTAAGTCTTATATGAAGGGGCACCTCGCTTTTCATTTCTTGGTTATAATATTTATCTTCTGCTAAGTTAGCAAGTCATGACTTGTGTATTTATGGATCTAAGCAAAATTAGTTGTAGTTGAGATCTTTTATCATCAGCTGTAATTCATCAAACTCTAAATTTATTTTGTAATGTTGTGATCACTAGTTTTTGCTTTTGTGTTATCTATTAGTTTTTTTTGATATTACTGTGATAATTTGTTTGTGATTGTACCTTTGTATCTATCTGAAAATTTGTTTACCTATATGTTTTAATTTTGTTAGTCTTATAACATATATCTATAATGTCGTTGGGTTATTTGCAATTAATTTTGATGTTTTAATTCAAAATTCTATTTCAATAGTAATTTTAACTCGATCTACATATATTATTTTATTTTCGTTTACAAACCGCGATTTAAAACCACACCAAACCGCAAAAAATAGTTTGATTTGGCTTGGTTTAGGAAATGAAATAGTTTGGTTTAGGTTGGAAAAACGTCAAACCACTTTAAACAGTTTGATTTGAAAAAGTATAAAAAATCGTCCAAATCAAACCGTTTACACCCCTAATCTAATATGCCCAGTCCATATCTGACGGAAAGTGGTTTGATCTGCCAGATAAAGAAGGGAAATGGTCCTCCATTGTTAACACCCCGAAATTTTTGAGTATATAACTATTTAAGTATATAACTATTTAACGACTTTATCTTTGATGTCTTTTAGCAATTTTGAAAAGTCGAATGACTAAAGTGTTTTATGTATTGACGAGAAATTTATTTTGGATCAAATATTTAATTATTGATATGATGATAATTAGTATATTGATATTATACTCATTTTGTAGATCGTAATTAATTAGGAGTTTTGATCCGAGAAAAACTTATTTTGGATAAAAACACATCAAGTTATATTTGATTGAAAGAATATAAATTCAAATAAAATTTTAGTTAGTTTGAATACCAAAGCATTTTTGTAGTTGACGTGTGATTTTACATGAACTGATAAATTCAATCATAATCCATTACTGTTTGAAATTAACCTTTATTCAAATCCTTTTTAATTGCACAAATATTCATTCACTAATACAATCCTATTCTAGATTATCTACTACAATTCACGTCTAAACGGATCTTCAACTTGAATTATACAAGAACTCAATTTTGTACCATGATTTTATCTATAAATACTGTCAAACAATCAGATGAATCATCACAATAAAAAAAATATTCTTTCTCAAAACAAGTTCACGTCTGCATTGAGGAATTTATTAGATGGTTTAATTAATTTTATTGCATAAATCACTTTGATTTAACGGATAAGATACATTATGTGCCAGTGGTTAAATTCTAAATTCTTCATAATGTCTATATACTGTTACTTTTAATGCTTAAAGGACCTTCGGGTCGATTTTCAAAATTTATATCCCTCGGGATGCTATGTTAAATCCTTCGGGATCGATGTGAGAATTCTTAAGTAATTCCTTGAGCTAGTTGTTATCGCGGTCAGCTGCTCTAAACGAGGAAAATGTTTTGCATTGAGTGTATTAAATTCTAAAGACTTCAATCAAAAGAACCTTCACCTGCATTTAAAGGTAAATTCTTTACCCTGTATTATGACACTTATCAGATTGTAGAAAACCTAGGTAAAAAATAGATCTTAAAATGGGTCTCATTGTATGTAGAAGTACCCACAGGAGAAGGATACCATCTGTTTGGCTCCTCAAAGAACTCTTCAAGGTAGAGACAAGTTCCTGCTTAGTACCTTTGGCAGGAATCCCCATATTTCTACAAATTCAAAAAATAACAATAAAGCAAGACAATCTGCTGCAAATTACTGGGAAGGAGTAGATAAATATGAATTCAGTCCTGCAGTGCAAAGGAACAAATGTAGGAATAAAGCAATAAATTGGTGCAAAGCTACTAAATATCAGTATTATAGTCAAATAGATCCCAACAGCCACCTTAGCAGGAACCACACAAGCTCCAGGCCATTTTATCTGTCATGATAAGCATACAAGTCCAGTTCTTTGTTTTCTACATTCTAATAATATGGGCTTCGGGGAAATTAATTGTGATAAGAATTTTATTAACAAGAAATCATCTTCTATATTTACAAACCTTAAAGTTTTTTTACATTCAAGAAGTAAAATTATTTATAAGATACAAATTGAAATTAGCTTTCCAGACCATCTCAGTACCATTCTGTAAGTATATTTCTTATCACTCAACACATCAGATTGCCTGACACAAGTTGTATATATATATAGGACTATTCTTGTTGTACCGCAGGGGCGGTACCGCCTGGGGTACCGCCTGGGGTACCGCCCCTCACATACAGGGGGGTGGGGCCCCTTTTTTGGGGTCCCACCACCTTTTTTTTTTCTCTCTGGTCGGTACCCCTGCGGTACAGTAGGGGGTACAACAGGTTTAATTCATATATATATATTTACATAAAAAATCTCAAGATACCTCATATCAGAGGAAAAGCAGTGAACTCATATTATAGAAAATTCAAATGTTCTGCCCCTTTTTGAACACTCAAAAGTCAAAACAACCATATAATAGTGGAAAAATTATACGTCTTCTTCAATGCAATCATTACATTTTATAAATCAATTCACTTTTTTTTCTCCACTTTTTAACCACACATATTACCTCAAAAATATAAATAAACTAATTTCTAATTGTTGGGAATTAGGACGCAACTAATCCCGCCCAGGATCGATGTGACACAAATAAATTGGACTGAGAAAATATAAATACGCAAAAATAAAATGCAAATACGAAACACAAAGATTTACGTGGTTCAGCAATTTGCCTACGTCCACGGACCCACACCAATATATTTCACTAACTCGAAAAATGAGGAGTACAAAAATACTACACTGTATTTTTATCTGTCTACACAAAGACTATTCTCTCCAACTCACTTTTCTCTCCACACAAGAAAATATCTTGTGTTTATACTTTCTCTCTCTCTTGAGCTTGTATTGATTTTGGTGTATATCTTACTGCAAATGAAGGCTCAATTTATAGGCAGAAATCTCGTCCAACTTTCAATTAGTGACCATTAATAAAATTGCCTCCACAACTTTTGTCTGCCAACAAAATAATAATGATGGCCTCCACAAATTTTGTCTGCCAACATATTCTCCACTATCTAACAATCTCCCACTTGGAGACTAATGTGGCTTCACCTGAGACACCTCCTCCTTGCAATTCCTTGAAATATGGTGTGAGTCATTTCCTTTGTCTTCACTTCAGAAGACCAATTGAAGCTGAGCACAGCTCCAATTTTTCCTTTGTTACTGTCTTGGTCATCATGTCGGCTGGGTTCTTGCTACCCTGGATCTTCTCTAGTGTTAATATTTCATCCTCCAAAAGAGACCTGATGAAATGATAACGGAGTCCAATGTGCTTGGTTCTAGAATGAAATGCTGAATTCTTTGCCAGATGTATCGCACTCTGACTATCACTGTGCAAAACATTTTTCTCCTGACTAAATCCCAATTCTGCCAACAAACCCTGTAACCAGATCATTTCTTTGCTAGCCTCGGTTACTGCCACGTACTCTGCTTCTGTAGTGGATAGAGCAACAATCTTCTGTATCTGCGAAATCCAGCTAACTGCAGTAGTACCTACTGTGAAAACATAACCAGTAGTGCTCCTTCTGCGATCTACCTCACCAGCAAAATCTGCATCTACAAAACCTTGTAGAGTCACCTCGCCTCGTCCAAAGCATAAGCATCTATCAGTAGTTCCTCGTAGATATCTTAATATCCACTTTACTGCTTCCCAATGCTGCTTTCCTGGATTTGCCATAAACCTGCTCACAACTCCCACTGCATGAGCAATATCTGGTCTGGTACAAACCATTGCATACATCAAACTTCCAATGGCTGAGGCATATGGTATTTTAGCCATGAAGTTTATCTCGTCCTCTGTCTTAGGACTCTGATTACTAGATAGACGGAAGTGATTAGCTAGTGGCGTGCTGACAGCCTTCGCACTGCACATGTTAAATCTCTGCAGAACTTGACTAATGTACTTAGCCTGAGATAACTGCAAGATACCCTTCTGCTTATCTCTGAAAATCCTCATTCCGAGAATCTGCTTCGCTGCACCCAAGTCCTTCATTTCGAATTCTGCTGACAGCTGCATCTTTAACTTCTTGATTTCGTCCATATCTGAGCCTGCTACTAACATATCATCGACATAAAGTAGCAAAATTATATAACTGGACTCGAATCTCCTGAAGTAGCAACAATGGTCAGCATTACATTTGAAGTAGCCAATTTTCTGCATAAATTCGTCGAACTTCTTGTACCACTGTCTCGGGGCTTGCTTTAAGCCATACAGGCTCTTCTTCAATTTGCAAACGAGCTTCTCCTTTCCTTTGACTGAGAAGCCTTCTGGCTGCTGCATATATATTTCCTCTTCAAGGTCACCATGGAGGAAAGCAGTTTTTACATCTAACTGCTCCAAGTGCAAACCCTCTGCTGCAACAATACTCAAGACTGATCTGATTGTTGTCAGCTTCACAACTGGCGAAAATATTTCCGTGTAGTCAATTCCTTCTTTCTGCTGGAAACCTTTGACCACCAACCTCGCCTTGTATCTCTTTGATCCATCATGTTCCTCCTTGATTCTGTACACCCACTTATTGTGTAGAGCTCTCTTTCCTGTAGGTAACTCGGCTAGTTCCCACGTCTGGTTAGAGATGAGAGACTTTATCTCATCTTTCATTGCAAGCTCCCACTTGCCAGAATCACCGACCTGACATGCCTCATGATAGCATTCAGGTTCACCTGCATCAGTAAGTAACATGTAACTCATGTACTTTCTATTTGGAACATGAGGTCTGGTTGACCTTCTAAGAACAGGGACTGGAGACTGTGATGCATCAGTCTCTAGAACAGGCTCCTGTAACTGCAGATCCTCCTCTGTCTGCTGCGACGTACTACTTTCTGTAGCATCATCCAACTCAACATATGTTGGATCATCATGTACTGTGTCATCGGACTGCACTGCATTTCTGTCCTTATACATAACCTTCTCGTTGAATATGACATCCCTGCTTCTGATGACCTTTCTGTTCTGGTCATCCCATAAGCGGTAGCCGAACTCATCTCCGCCATATCCAATGAATGTGCACTTTAGTGATTTGGGGTCTAGCTTGCCCCTTGCCTGATCACTAATATGTGCATATGCGACACATCCAAAAACTTTCAAGTGGGAAAGTTTTATTTCTTTTCCGCTCCATACTTCCTCCGGTATCCTGTACTCCAACGGTACCGAGGGTCCTCGATTGATTAAGTACACCGCTGTGTTGACTGCTTCTGCCCAAAACTGTTTGGGCAAGCCTGCATGTAACCTCATGCTTCTGGCTCTCTCCGTTAATGTCCGGTTCATACGTTCTGCAACTCCATTTTGCTGTGGAGTCCCTGGCAACGTCCTCTCCATTTTGATGCCATTCTGGTAACAGAACTTCTTGAATGCCATATCCGTATATTCTCCTCCGTTGTAGGACCTCAGCTTCTTTACTCGCAATCCTGTTTCATTTTCCACCATGGCTTTCCACTTCTTGAACACATCGAATACTTCGGACTTGTGTCTCAAGAAATAAACCCACACTTTTCTCGAGTGGTCATCAATGAAAGTCACAAAGTATGACTTTCCGCCAATAGATGAAACTGCGGTTGGTCCCCAGACGTCTGTGTGGACTAACTCAAGTTTCTCTTGCTTCCGAGTTCTGCCACTAGTGTTGAAACTCACCCTGGTCTGCTTCCCAAAGATGCAACTCTCGCATAAGTCTATATCAGTAGACTGAAGCTCTGGTAGTTTCCCCTTTGCATGCATATACTTGAGTCCCTTCTGACTCATATGCCCAAGTCTCTGGTGCCACAAGTTTGGGCCCTCCTTGCTTTCAGCAACTGCAATTGTCACACAAGCATCCTCCGTTGTGTAGAGGGTGCCAGTATCCTTGCCTCGAGCGATAATCATGGCGCCCTTTGTGATCTTCCAGTTATCACCAGAGAAGGTGGTGACATGTCCTTCTCCCGACAATTGCTTGACGGAGATCAAGTTCTTCCTCAATTCTGGAATATGTCTCACGTCCTTCAGCTTCCACACAGATCCATTGATCTTGATCTGTACATCACCTTTTCCGACCACGCCACACGGTTGATCATTACCGAGATATACTCTGCCAAAATCACCCCGCGTATAGTTTACAAAAAACTCCTTGTTTGAGGTAGCATGAAAAGATGCTCCGGAATCAATCACCCAATATTCCGTTTTTCTCTCCAAAGAGCATATCAAAGCATCGTCCGCTTCCTCTTCCACAACATTGACTTCTGTCCTGTCCTCCTTTTCTTTTGGAGGTGCTGTGCACTGATTTTTGTAATGACCGGTCTTCCCACACTTCCAACATTCCACAACCTTAGTTTTGTTGGAATTGTTTGGATTTCTGGATCTTGATCTTCCACTTCTGAATTTGCCATTGCCCCGCCCATTTCCTCTGTTAGAATTTCTGCCTCTGCTTTCCATGTTCAACGCCGATCTTGAAGTTGAGGCACCTTCTGATTGTCGTCTGATCTCCTCCGTTAAGATCATGCTTACGACATCATCGAACTTCAATTTTGACTTTCCGGCAGAGCCACTAATTGCTGTGACTGTACCATTCCAGCTGTCTGGCAACTGCCCAAGAATTAACAGAGCTCGAACTTCATCACTAAAAGTGATTTCGACTGTGTTTAGCTGGTCCGTCACTTCATTGAATTCATTTAGGTGCTCCCCAAATCTTCCGCCTTCGGCCATCTTCATATTGAACAGCTTTTTAATTAAGTGGACTTTATTTGCTGCAGATGGCTGTTCGTACATGCTAGAGAGGGCTGCCATGAGAGACTCTGTCGTCTTCTCATTTTTTATGTTGAAGGCCACTGACTTTGACAACGTCAGCCTGATTGTGCCGAGTGCTTTTCGATCAAGCAACTCCCAATCCCCCTGGCTTATATCTTCTGGCTTTTCTTTTAGTGGCTTGTATAGATCCTTCTGGTACAGATAGTCCTCCATTTGCATTTTCCAAAATCCAAAATTTGAACCATCAAATTTGTCAATTTTGGATATTTTCTCATCTGTCGACATTGTTCACACTCAATCACAAAATAGTCTAAAGAAATCTTTTCTGATGTGGAAGATCAGTCAAAGCTGCAACCACAGAGCATACTAAGAATTTCAAAAGATCTTAATGAGCCAGAGCTCTGATACCAATTGTTGGGAATTAGGACGCAACTAATCCCGCCCAGGATCGATGTGACACAAATAAATTGGACTGAGAAAATATAAATACGCAAAAATAAAATGCAAATACGAAACACAAAGATTTACGTGGTTCAGCAATTTGCCTACGTCCACGGACCCACACCAATATATTTCACTAACTCGAAAAATGAGGAGTACAAAAATACTACACTGTATTTTTATCTGTCTACACAAAGACTATTCTCTCCAACTCACTTTTCTCTCCACACAAGAAAATATCTTGTGTTTATACTTTCTCTCTCTCTTGAGCTTGTATTGATTTTGGTGTATATCTTACTGCAAATGAAGGCTCAATTTATAGGCAGAAATCTCGTCCAACTTTCAATTAGTGACCATTAATAAAATTGCCTCCACAACTTTTGTCTGCCAACAAAATAATAATGATGGCCTCCACAAATTTTGTCTGCCAACATATTCTCCACTATCTAACACTAATTGCTACAGCAAGGAGAACAGAACATTTACCACAATCGCGATCTCAGCTGTTGAACCGTCATTTTCTCTATATTCCTTGAGTCATCCCCAAGAAGCTCACTTTCGCTAATATTGTCCTATATTCCGAGGAAAAACCATAATGCACAATTCAAAAATTACTTTCAACCACGCTACTAAACCCAACAAACAATACCAAAAAAAATTTAAAGTGACCTTGGAAACAGTCTGTTGGGATTTTGATGCATCAATACATAATTGATCACTAAATTTAGCTGTAGCTGATAGTGAGGAAATCGACCGGGGGCTTTTAGAACCCATTAATTCTAATTTCACAGGAAACAGACCTTAATATTTCAGGCTTCTATAATTTACTGCAAAAAAGCTAGCTACAAAAATTTAAATGTACAAGAAAACATAGTTAAGAATTAAACCTAAGCAATAACTTAATTACTAAATGTAGTAAGTACCTCCTGAAAGTTAGATTGTGGAACCCTAATTTGAGAATTTGAATCATTGAAACTAGAAAGTACAAGCAGGGTGGCTCAAGTTAGCAGTGAAAAATTGTACCGCCAAAATTTATATGTTCGGTAACAATTTAGATAGAAATTATAAATTTGTTTATTTATACTATTTTTGGTAAAATATGTTACTGAAAAATAGAGAAGGAAAATGTTGGTGATTCAAAAGTAGTTTGAAATTTGTGTTATTTATAAATTAGGGTGTGTTCTGCTGGGTATTAATTTGGAATGATTACAAAAATTTAATTTACACAATTTTCTATACCACTTTTTAACCATTCATATTTTCTCTATCCAATTTTTAACCCTTCATCTTACCTAGAAAACACAAATAAATCAACAAATAATTTCAATTCTTTGATTTGATACAAAACATTCCATATTAAATCTAAAAGAACACACCCTTAATTTATAAATTGTGATGATTGTCTTAAAAAATATATGCTAAAATTTTGGTAATATTATTTGGTTTATAAACTGGTTTATTTATGATATTGAGATAAAAAGTAGTAGTTAAAATTTGAAAAGAAAAATATGTATGGTTAAAAAGTACTTTGAAAAATTATGTAATTTTTAAAATGATTTATAAACCATTTTTCCAGGTTCACCGAACACATGCTAAAATTTATATATGCACATAATTATTTTGTCTTATTTACTGTGAAATGTATATCTATAATTGTATTTGTTGATATTAATATATGGTGTGTTCTTTTACATAATAATTACAATTTAATCAATTTATAAACAACACGTTTTCTTAAATAATTTTTTAGTCACACATATTTTTTCTTTCAAATTTTTAACCACACATTTTTTCTAGAAAATATTAAAAAAAGAAAAAAGAAAAAATTGCTGCACCTTAGCCGCCAAACGGTGCTATATTCGTCATTGTATTCTGCAATATAAAGTAGGTAAAATATTCTATATATTTTAACACGTGAATAAAATTTAAATCTCTTGAAAAGGCCAATTAAATTTGCACAATCCAAGTATATATGATATTTCAGCTTATTCATTTTTCATACTCCAAAAACGTATTTCCTTTTTTTTATTTTCTTTTTTCAAAACTTGCACTTTTAGTCATTTGAAAATTGTAAATTGACCCTACCATGTCAAAAATCTAAATAATACCATTAACATCAAGTTTTGACTTATTAGCTAAAATTCTTGCACAAAATTAGCCGTGGTATATAGGGGAAATGGCCGGCCCAATTTTCCATTTTATGAAAATGGCATTTGACCAATTTTTTTCATTTAAAATAATAGTAATAAAAATCAATTTTGTTGATTCCTAATATAACCTTCAATTTCGAAAAGAAATTTCTCTCATTTCAAAACCTACCCGACCCTTAACCTACCTTCGAGCGAACTCTTCTCTTCATCTCCCATTTCTTTTTTGTACATTCCTCACCGCCGTCCAACCGAGCCATTTTTGCCACCGTCCAATCTATTCGATTCGGCATACTTCAGTTCCGGTCATATAAAACCCACTTTTTCTTCCTCCCGCTTCAGCCAGTTCATAAGCCCATTTTCGCTGCCAACCTTCTTCTCTCCCCCCCCCCCCCCCCCCGCCGCTTCAGATTTCAGACTTCATTCTACCCCCGTTGGCTACCTTCTTCTCCTTTTTCCGACTCACGCAGTCACGTACGCAGGTCGAACCTCCGCTGGACACAGCTTTCTTTGGACCAACCGAAAAACAGGTTTCAGGTACCAATTTCCATACCAACATATAGTTGATAATTCTTGATTATGCATCTGTTTGAACAAGTTTGATATGCAATGGATGTTATTATGAATTCCGTTTTTTATTTTATTTTATGATAAATGTATTTGAATTTTCTGCGAAATGTGGGATTTAAACTCATGGCTCTGTTTGGAATTGGAAAATGGAACTCGTAGCGTGTCATGTTAAATATATGAAACTGAAATTAAGTCAGTGTCACTAACAAGAACAAATTTGTTTAGTTAATTTGATGTGTTCTTAATTTTTGTTTGTGTAACCTACCATATGGTAGGTTAACCTACTACTTTGGTCGGTTAACTAACATTTTGTTGTTAGAACTTTCTTTTGAACTCTATATTGTTATTTAATATTTTTCTGTGTTTCTTCTTTATTTCCTTGTCCATTTTCATAGCGTAATTAGCACACTCATTTGACTAAAATTATCTTATATTATGCAGGATGGAGTTTCAAGTGGACATCTATGATCGGTTTACAGGAAAATGTACGAACCTCTGCAACCTAGATGCTATAGATGAGGTTTATCGCGCACTGGATGCAAATCATCGATAAGCTTTCCGTTGCTCTTGTTTTCGGAAATTCTATCATATGAGAAAAATGCAATTATCTGGCCAACTCATCCATGGTCTAGCATTGAGAATCTTGATATCCGAGAATAAGAATGAACTATGGTTTGGAGTCGGGAATAACAAGGCTGCAAGATTTTCATTCGACGAGTTCACTCTGATTACGGGGCTGAACCCCGAGGATGAAGCATTGTACAAAGATCAAATACCGGTGACCAATAGACTGGTAGAGACATATTTTGATGGAGCTAATAAGACTGTTCCTGCCCAGTTAAAACTTGCCTTTGACAATTGCGAAGAAATGGAAGACAAGTACAAATTGGGTTTGGTGTATGTCTATGAGTCAATTTTGAGATCCAAACACTACAAGACATCTATTCATATGCTTGTCTTGAATATAGTCGACGATATGTGTAACGACCCGGGTCCCACTTAATGGGCTGTCCCAGCCATTAGATGACAGCGTACTGTCCCCATCGTACCAACACGGATCTTTTCAGCATGCTTTGTCCTCACCTGCATGCTTCCTGAGAAAACTTCCCAGGAGGTCACTCATCCCAGAATTTCTCCAAGCCAAGCACGCTTAACTGTGGAGTTTCTAATGATGGACTTTCGGAAAAGAATGTGCACCTTGTTGGTATGAGTAGTACCTATCATTTCTTTTAAACTTTCTTAGTCGGGGTATTACAATCACCCCCTGTTAGATTCGCGATGTCCTCTTCGCGCTTCACCCATCTGAGGATCTGTTGCTAGGTGTTGGGATTCTAGAGGTGGCTCCCACCCTATGGCGTAGCACTTAGTTCCCGATTTCCGGCTACCATTTGTAACGACCCGGGTCCCACTTAATGGGCTGTCCCAGCCATTAGATAACGGCATACTGTCCCCATCGTACCAACACGAATCTTTTCAGCATGCTTTGTCCTCACTCGCACGCTTCCTGAGAAAACTTCCCAGGAGGTCACCCATCCCAGAATTTCTCAAAGTCAAGCACGCTTAACTGTAGAGTTTCTAATGATGGACTTCCGGAAAGAAAGTGCACCTTGTTAGTATGAGTAGTACCTATCATTTCTTTTAAGCTTTCTTAGTCGGGGTATTACAATAGACATTTATTTAATCAATATCCATGGGGAAGAAGGTGCTATAATAGCACGATACATGCTTTTTTGAGGAGTTGGGGAGAAATTGTAACAAAACTCAAAGGGGGGGGGGGGGGGGAGAGCGTTGATAATTACTCCCTTGAGGATTTTCCTTACGCATTGCAGGTAAATAGCAAACAATTGTAGTTCTTTATACTGTGCTTTATTTTTAGATGTGCGAATGAATAAATGAGCATGTCTGTTTGTAGGTATGGGATTATGAGGCTTTGTCGGCCATTGGCAATGATTTTGCAACTAGGAAACCGGTGAATAAAGTTTCGAGGATGGCAAACTGGACGGATGCTGGATTATTTGAACAAAATGAAACCAGTTCAGTTTTAGACCATCCACAGGTGAGTAACTGTTATATTATTACCTTCACACAATAATGTTAATGGTATGTAAATATTAACTATGTCAACTTTTTAGCTCGAAGTTCGTGTCAGACTAATGGCTATAGAGGTTGAGAAGAAGCAACGGTACATGCAATTGTTTGAACCTTTTTCAAGATGAGCAGACCCAATCCTTGATGCTTATATCCACGAGGATGGAGGTGATGTTATGGCTGATAATGAAGAAGGAGACGACAATGTGGATCTTCTCCAGGGAGATAGAGTATCTCCTCTTCGACATGATGAAGATCCAGGCAATGGGAGAGATCAAATTTCTTCACCAAAACAGGTATATATAACCTACCATTAACCAACCAGGTTAACCGACCACTTTTGTATGTTCACCTGCCCTCAAATTCAAACCTCAAATTCGAAAGGCCGGTTAACCTAACAAAGAGGTCGGTTAACCTACCAATAACCCACCACTTTGGTAGGTGTTAACGTACCCTCAAGTTTGTTTGATCATGACCTGTCCACTTGTATATATATTGGTTCTGGATACTAGTAGGTTTTTCAGCAGGTTAACCTACTCATAAAAACTCGGGTTGGTTAAATGGTAGGTTAACCGACCTTTAACCTACCCGTTAACAGACGTGGTCGGTTATGGGGTAGGTTAACCTACTACATATCAGGTAGGTTAAAAGGTAGGCTAACCGACTAAGTCGGTTTTTGAGGGTTTAAACGACTAAATAACCTAAACCCTAAAAAACCGACTAGGTAGGTTAACCTACCTCTTAACCGACCACTTTGGTTAATAGTTATGGTTAACCTACTTAGTCGGTTATCAACTTTTGTGGATCGATTTTAAGTTTGACATGAACAATCGAATTAAGTAATCGAGGTCAAAGTTTAGCAACTTTCTCGAATCTATCAAAACGTTCGATCAATTATTAAGTTCATTAAGAGTGACATGAACAATCGATTTTACCAATTGAGGTCCTACGGTGGCATCTTTATCAAATCTATTAAAATGTTTGATCAATTATTAAGTTCATTAAGTGTGACGTGAAAAATTGATTTTCCCAATATGAATCAACATTAGCAACTTTCTCAAATCTGTTGCTAATGCTTGATCAATTATTAAATTCATTAAGTGTGAAAATGGACAAAGGATTTTACCCATCGAGGTCTTACGTTGGCATCTTTATCAAATCTATTAAAATGTTTGATCAATTATTAAGTTCATTACGTGTGACGTGAACAATCGATTTTCCAAATCTAGATCAACATTAGCAACTTTCTTAAATCTGTTGCTAACGTTGGATCAATTATTAAATTCATTAAGAGTGAAAATGGACAAAGGATTTTACCAATCGAGTCCTTCGTTGGCATCTTTATCAAATCTATTAAAATGTTTGATTATTTATTAAGTTCATTAAGTGTGAAAATGAACAAATGTTTAATCAATTATTAAGTTCGTTAAGTATGACGTGAACAATCGATTTTACTAATCGGAATCAAGTTTAGCAACTTTCTCGAATCAATCAAAACGTTCGCTCAATTAGATCAAGTGTGACGTGTTGAATTTATCGAATCTTTCTTTTTGGTAAATGACTAAAAAATTTGAATTTATTGTTTGGGATTTTCATGATGTGTCTACTTGTATAGGTCTAATTTGATTGTATATACTGGTAGGTTTTTTAGCAGGTTAACCTACCTATTAACCGACGTCGTCAGTTACGAGGTAGGTTAACCTACCCCTTAACCGACCACTTTGGTTAATAGGTAGGTTAACCTACCTCTTAACCGACCTGGTTAGTTAATGGCTATGGTTAACCTACCTAGTCAAAACGTTTCAAACCTCATCCTAGTAGGTTAACTGATCATTTAACTGACCAAGTCGGTTAGAGGTCGGTTAACCTACCTCTTAACTGACCAAATCTGTTCGGAGGTAGGTTAACCTACTAAAGAACTGAATAGCATGCATTTACGCTATTTGATCAGTATGGTAACCTTATAAATATGAACAATATTAGCAAATAATACTACCACAATTACTAGTCTATTGTTTTATTGGATAGTGATACTCGATCATTACATCGTAGTTGGTTGTGCACAGAAGAAAAAAAAAATTTCATTTTCATTTTCCATCTTCAATCAAACAAACTCTTAGGGTGTGTCTGATTGGACAAATTTTACTATAAAAAATGTCAAATCATGGAGAATATTTTATATGTTTAGTATTTAATTGACAAATTTTACATGGAAAATCTTTTCTATGTACAAGTGTTTAAAGCATGTTTTGCTCAATTTCAAGGAAAATATTTTCTCTATCGTGAGGTGGGAAAATAAAAGATGGATCTTTTCCATCTTTTATCAAACACAGCCTTGAGTATGTTTGATTGAATATTTTTACGTATATTTTTCCACCAACACGGTGAGAAAATATTTGGTCGAAAAATTTCCTAAAATGTATTTAAGTACTTGGACATAAGAAATATTTGACTTGACAAATGTTCCAACCAAACACATAAGAAGAAAAATACTTGGATTGATTAGACATTTTTCATGACAAATTTTTGTAATAAAAAAATATCATCAAAGGGAAATTGGATAAAACATACTTTAAAATGTTGTACAAAGGTGAAACTAGATATAGCGACCCAGAATTTTTATGCAATAAATAATTATTTTAATATTTAGAAAATTGTGTCGCTACTATTTCATTTATTATTTTGAAGTTAACGCCGCGACGAATTCGTCTAGCCAAGTCAAGAAATATCGAATTTGTTCGATTTTAAATTAAAATCCGAATTTCTAAAATTATGATTTTAATTATTTATTCAAAGTATTATTTTCAAAATCATTTTTGAATTCCAAATTTATTAAAATATCCCAATGATCCTTATTCAAATTATTTCAAGTCCAAATACGTATTTCAATTTTATTTCAAAATTTGTTTATTCTCAAATGTATTTCTCAGTCCAAAATATATCAGTTTTAAATACATTTTCAAATCAAAGTAGTCAAATTTTTAGTTAATTATCCTAAACCTAATTTCATCCATGTTTTCTTCTTTACACCAAAACATCATCATTTTTATAAAGAATCTTACACAATTGTTCATTTCATATTCCATCTAATTTTCCACTAACCTATTCTATTATACCTAATCAATTATCATATCTTTATCACCATTTCCATCAAGAATTCGGCCAACCAAGTTTCTTTCTATTCTCTCCACAAGTTTCATCATAATTATGTCTCAAAGACATAATGATTCACACACCAATTTTTCCACTTTATTCCAACTCATCAACCAGCTGCAATCACTGTTGAACCAACCACCTTCACTGCCCTATTCAAATACCATCTCTACTGCCTGCGAGCTCCAATTCACAAATTTGCCAACCAGTAGCCAATCACCAATGATCCACACTGCATCAACCAGCATCATCAGTACAGCCTCAACTACAAAAACCAGCCACTATTATCATCACCACAGCAACCACCTAAACCACAATCCCAACTGCAACACCATAGCCAATTCAACAAGTATGATTTCCAACTGCATAAGCTCCACCTTCATCACCATGAATCAACCATTTCAACATCACCCCACTGCAATATACAAACCATTTTATCCCCACATCAATCGCCACTGTCGAAACCAATTCTCTGCAACCAAAATCCTAACTATCAGCATCGCCTCACCATAATCAATTCACAGCCAATTCATAAAACCACAGTTCAACCGTCACCACCCCTGCAGCACCACCAATTATCATCCATTTTCATCATCACCGGAATTTAACCCAACCAGAGTCATCACCCATCGTCGAACATCAGACCACCACCAATGCAGCCTGCACCCCAGATCAGTTGCAGAAACCAAATCATCATCACTTTCCACAATCAACTTCAGTTCGAATCCAAATCCTCACCCAAAACTCAAAATCAAAACCCAAACTAAGAAATAGAAGAAACCCAGAACCTTACCTAATCTCGAACCCTCTATAGTCTGATTTCAGCAGATTGTATCGTCGGATTCTCGCAGCCAAATCGCGATCTTCTTGCACCAAATCGCGCATCTAAACCCCTCAAGCTTGAACCCACCTTGACCGCTACTCCAGCCTCCTTGCGACCATCGAACCACCGGCAGTCTTGACTGATTTTGGTCGATCGCACCTCCGTCGCCTCTCTCACTTTTCTCTCCCTCTGGCTGATACGAATGAGAGAGAGAGAATAAAATCTGATTTAATAATTTTTCAGAATTTGTACTTAAAGTCCCCAAGTTTTGAAATGTTTCAAATCAGTCCCTATGGTTTTAAAACAATCCAATTCAGTCCCTTTTAGTTTCAAAAGGTTTTATTTCAGTCCTTTCAGCTTTTAAACTTATCAATTTCAGCCCTTAAGTTTTAAATGAGTTTTAATCAGCCCCTATTGTTTTAAAATATATTATTTCAACCCTATTGTTTTGAGTTTCCGACTCAACTTTCAAAATATCTATTTTAGTCCCTCAACTATCAAAAGTATTCATTTTAATCCCTCAACTTTCAAAGTATCTATTTTAGTCCCTGAACTTTTAAAAGTATTCATTTTAGTCCCTCAACTTTCAAAACATCAATTTCAGTTCTCAAATTATAATTTATCATTTTGAACTATATATTCGATATACTAAAGTGACTTATTGGCTAAGACGAAGCGTACGGAGAATTTAAAGAAATTGAAGTCATTCCCGCTCAACTTTGCACTCGTCGGATTTAAGGTAGACTCGCAATTATTAATTGATTTAAATTATGATTTCATATGAATGTCATGTGACTTGTGAAAGTCAATTTTTAAGAAAAGCAAGTATGTTTTTATGAAAGGTAAATATACCTTATGTTGTTATGAAAAGTAAGTATGTTTTTATGAAAAGAAAATATACTTTATGTTTTTACGAAAAGTAAGTATACCCTATGCTTCACGAAAATGTTTTTTTTTGATCATTGCTATGAAATCAATCTACCAAGATTGTTTTGGGTCCCATATGATAAGTTATGATATGTTAAGGGGACCGGAGTTTTAGTAGCGCTACACATAAGAATTCTTGCCACGAAGTTCGGTAACATTCTTGTGTCTCCTATGTTTATGAGGATTTGCCACGAAGTTCGGTAAAATTCCTGTGTTTCCATATGTTTATGAGGATTTACCACCTAAGTTCGGTAAAATTCCTGTCGCATATGTTTATGAGGATTTCGATCCTATCTTATGTTATGATGCAATTGATCCCTATGAATTTCAAAAATTATGCTTGGTATACTTACTGTGATTTTACTGTTATTATGATCTTACTGTTATTATGATTTTACTACATAAGAATTCTTGCCACCTAAGTTCGGTAAAATTCTTATATTTATGAGGATTTCGATCTTATCCTATGTTACTGTGATTTTACTGTTATTATGATTTTACTGCATAAGAATTCTTGCCACCTAAGTTCGGTAAAGTTCTTGTATGTTTATGAGGATTTAAATCCTATCTTATGTTATGCTTTCAAAAGAAATTATGCTTGGCATAATTAAAATGTTTTTATAAGTATATGGTTTTCAAAGAGTTGTTTTCAAAGAGATGTTTTCAAAGAGCTGTTTTCAAAGAGCTATTTTCAAAGAGCTGTTTTCAAAGAACAAAGAGATGTTTTCAAAGAGCCTATTATTTTCACAATATGTCTCGTGCTGTAATGCACAATATGAGTTTTATCAAGAGCAGTTTTATAAAGAAGCTCTATCAATGCCCGTTTTATAAAGAGCCGAGATTTGTGTGTTTAATCATCTTATAAATTAAATTAATTTGCGATGAGTCTACTGAGTATTTCCCCCATGAAATACTCACCCTACTTTTTAACAGTTTTGCAGATTTCGGAGATGGTGGCGAGCGATGAATGATGGTGGCAATAATCGTTAAACGGTTGAAAGTTTGACGTTAATGATTTCCGTATTTTTTCCAAACAATCGAATAATTTAGAGAAGTTCATTTATTTGAGAAATTATGACATTGTCAATTTCTTTACAAAAATTAATGGTTCGATTTACTATTTCAAATGGTTTCATAAATGTTTTCAATTTTATCGGCCATTACAGTTTATTTAATGTTGCCAAAAATGAATTTCAACTATTTCTTCCGCAAAAAAAATATTATTCGAAAAATTTAGACAGAAAATGACGTAGTGAATCGGGTATACGGAACTCGGGGCGCTACACTAGAAGAAGGTGATTGACCGTTAACAAAATTAATACTCTCAAGATGTTTGATTGAAGTATAAAAATCTCATGTAAGAATTGTAATAACACAAGCATTGTAACAATGCCATTTCTTGTCATTTTATCATAATAAATAAATAAACACGCTTCACGGAGGAAGACAAGAATTAAATAATTATTAACCTTCATTATTTCATTAAACTTTTAGAACTAGATAATTAATCATTTCTCAACCTTGCTGATTTAGCTTAAAAACTGTTTGGCGTACCCGATTTGATTCTTGCTCTACTTGATTAATTTTGTTTCTAATTCATTGAGGCAATCACACTTTCATATGTAAAAATAGTGTCGAAGGATTAATACTACATAAAAAATTTATCACATTTTATTTTTAAATTTATTGTTGGGACATACCGTCGATATTTGTCAGGTTTATATTATCTAAAGCTAATTAACATATAAATAAAGTAAAACAAAAAATGGACAAAAATCTTTAAAAGGAGATGTAGTAAATGGATGGATTCCCTTGTTCCTCACGGGCGCTTGGCAATGAGCTAGCTATCAGAAACGCAAAATTAAGAAAAGAATGTTTTATAGCAAGAACTGTGAGAATAAAAACAAGATATACAGTACAAAATTGTTAAACCGAAACTGATTAAACGGTATTATATTCCTTTCCTGTCTAGTATTAACGTGAGAGTCAATATTTCAGTTTAACACAGCATTTACATCAGGAAATTGGGTACCGGTTTTCACATCTTCTACCATCTTGGTGGGTTGCCTCGTGACTCCGCATATCAACAAGGGCATCTTTTCTTTATGTTATTCACATCAGATATACCTTGATCCCTCGAAATAATGAGAAGTTTAGCCTTCAAGAGGTTAAGGACGGCTCCCGTAATGTAGAATAGAATGCACATTTCTGCCATGATAAATACAAGTTTGAGACGTTTCTAAGAGATTCTTGGGGGGTGTGTGTGTATTTGGTGGCTTTGCTGTATGAGTGGAGTCCAAACGTGTATTTATCATGCCAGAAACTGAGAATCAGAACTACAACCCTAGAAAAGCAAGAAGAATAATGATGTGAACTTAACAGAAACTACATCTATTCCAAGAAAAATTCCTCACCTGTTGATTGGAGATAATGGGCAGGATGTTAGAAAATTTATTCACAGATAAATTATTTATCTATGATCCAAAATAAATCATCATACTGAATTATCAAGAATTAAATAACTGAAGCGGAAGCGTACCTTAATCAAACGTGATTCACGATGAACGATTACGGTGTTTGGATCTTCTAAATCAATACGTAGTCCTTATTTTCTCTCTGATGATGGGATGCCAGACAAGATGAACAGTACATACGATTCAGGGATCATAACCGACTTTATATACTGTATTTCCAGTTAACCTAATCCGGCCCATCATGAATTAGGTAATGGCCTGATATCTACACATAAAAGCCCATACATTAATTAGATGCATTAAAGCCCGATATATATAAAATCCTTATTAGATCACTTTAAATGTGCTTAACCAAATTTGATAGCCTTTTATTCAATACACAATAATTCACATATAAGCACACACGATTGATTAGAATCCTTACAATCTCCCACTTGGGCTATATGTGTAACCTTACAATTGTGTATCAATCATAACCTTATGAGTATTCAGAATTTTGCTATAATTACTGAATGCATTCCCAAACAATCCGGTCCATCAATTATATCAACATAGGATCAAAGCGGCTTTCGCTACATTAATCGTAACTAAACCTTCAATGGTCACGTATATCGACATAACTGAATGACATGGATCAAGTATGGATGTGTAGCATGGAAATTACATGTAATGTGATCTTCAACATGCCTATTTTCAACTGGTCCAACTTTAGTGAGATCATCCTCAAACGAGTTCAGAGATAATAAATCTGAAACCTTACAGCTGTAAATAACTTTAACTTTAAACTGTATCCAAAAAGACAGTAAATGTGTCTAATGCACCCAAAATACAAACTCCCACTAAAACCAAATATCCTTAGAAATACAACACCCATATGAGCAATGTGCTCATGAAAGACTTTGGGTTGTAATACCTTAGTAAGCGGATCCGCAATTATGGAGTTTGTCCCAATGTGCTCTTATTGACACATGTCCACTCTGAACTGTATCCTTCACAACCAGGAACTTATGTCAATGTATTTTGACTTAGTTGAGCTCCTGTTGTTACTGGAATATAAATCCGCTGAGTTATTGTCACAATATAACTTTAGTGGTCTTTCTATACCATACAGAATACGCAGCCTTGTGACAAAATTTCGCAGCTATATTCCATAATTAGATGCCCCCAAAATTGCTACAACTGTGCTGCCAAGTGAAAGAAGCTAAAGTGTCTGTTAAGCACTCCATCCGGAAATAGCTCCTCCAACCAGCAGATAAATGTAGCCTTATGTGGATCTTTTACTTTCTTGGCATCTAGTAAAAATCGGAATCATAATACCATATAATCTCCAACTGATCCGATTTTCTGTATGTGAGCATGTAATCTTTTGTTCTCTTTAAATACCTTATAACCCATGTTTGACTGCTTTCCAAATGATCCATCCCAGAGTTACTTAAATATCTCCTTAGTATCCTAATAATGTATGCAATATCCGAACGCATACAAATTTGAGTATATATCAGATTCCCTATAGCTTAACTATATGGGATCCTCTGCATTTCTTTAACTTCAAGATAACTTTTCGGGTATCAGTTGAGACTAAATTGTCTCCCTTAGCGATAGGGGTGTCCCTTGATTTACTGTCTTGCATGCCAAAATTTTTAAGTACTTTATCGATATAGCCCTTTTGTGACAATCCAAGAATACCCCGAGAGCAATCCCAGTGTATCTGAATTCCTAATACAAAAGAGACGTCACCAAGATTTTTAATCTCAAAATTCATTGACAAAAATCTCATAATTTTATGTGACATGCCTATATCATTAGTGGCAAGCAATATGTTATCAACATACAAAATCAGGAAAATATACTTACTCCCACTGAACTTGTAATACATACAATCATCAACAACATTAATCTCAAGACCAAATGAGATAATTACTTGATGAAATTTGTATTACCCTTAATGGGAAGCTAGCTTGAGTACACAATGGATTTCTTTAATTTGCAAACCATATCGTCCCATCAATGTCACCATTGAGAAACGCTACCTTAGTATCCATTTTGATGTAACTCGAGGTCAAAATGTGCAATAACCTAACTTTCCTGAAAGAGTCTTTCGTAGAAACCGAAGGGAAAATCTCTTTATAATCAATGCCATCATTCTATGTAAAGCATTTAGATGCAAGACGAACTTTATATCTTTCCACATTACCTTTCAAATCCCTCTTGGTTTAAAAATCCATTTAAGACCAATGGGCTTCGTACCTTCTGGTAATGGGACAAGATCCCAAACTTTATTGTCTTGCATATGCTTATACTCCTTATTTACGACATCAATCCACTTCTGAGAGTTAGAACCCTGCATGGCCTGATGGAATTGATTGGACCATCTTCCACCATTCCATTATTTCCTTATGTTCTTGGAAAAATACTATTTAAATTATCCAGAATAACATTTTTTTCCCTTTCTCTCATGGATCCCCTTAATGACTTTAGTTATTGAGGTTGTTGAGTTTGTACTTCTGAAATTTACCTTATTTTGGATGGGAGGTTCTTCAACATTGTCTAGTTGAGGTTTCGGATATGCTTCTTGATCAATGACATGCATAAAAACTTGCACGTTGTCAAAAGCAATAGTAGGAATCGAAACCGATCCTTCCTCAACTTATTCCTTAAAGACAATATCTCTAACCTTATTTCTCCCCCCAAACTCAACATCCTAAAAAAATGTTGCAGTTCCCGTTTCAAAAGTTGACTTAAGTGTGGGATCATAAAATTAATAGCCCCTTAAACGCTTTATTTTCTTTATTTGTTTTCTTGCCCTTATCTTTAGAGGTATTTTCCGAGTGAACACTTTCAGTTCTGTCCTGCTTCAACTTTTCTTCCTCTTGCACACAAAATAGAATGAGCTCATTTAGAGTTCATTTCTCTCTTTGATAGTTACAACTGTCCTTAAATTGACTGAATTGTATAAGAAGCTTGCACACTATGAAATGAGCTCATTGAGAGTCCATTTCTACTTTGAAAGTTATAACTAACCTTAAATTAACTGAATTGTGCAGGAAGCAATATTAATAC
This sequence comes from Ligustrum vulgare, assembly GCA_963555705.1. NCBI lineage: Eukaryota > Viridiplantae > Streptophyta > Magnoliopsida > Lamiales > Oleaceae > Ligustrum > Ligustrum vulgare. The sequence continues at coordinate 27,095,539 of OY743174.1, forward strand.
CAAATGCACGAGCAAGTCATTAGACAAGTCGAGTTTTAGTTCCTTAAGTTTCGAAGCAGTGTGAGACATCTACATGATGTACTCCCTTATTTTCCCATTGCCTTTATAATTTATTGAAATCAAGCTTTGCATAAGCGTGCTTGTTTCAGCCTTATTGTTTTTCGCAAAACGTTTCTTAATTTAAGCAATCCCACTTCTCAAAGTTCCTCATTTGATTAGATGAACTTTCATCCGTAAGAGGAGCAGGTTGCTCAATCCTTAGTACACGGTCTAGATCCATACAGCCAACGAAAAGTTACTGTTCTTGTTTTGATCATTGAAGTTTGTTCCATAAACACAGGGATTGAATTTGAGCTTGTAGATATATTACTAGCAGAATTTGAAACCGAATAGAGAACCCTTAAATAGAATAGCTCACATAAATACCTTATTATGCAAATCATACTTCCAAATAATGGTAGGGCCCATCACAAGATATCTAGCACAACATCGATATTTAGTCTTTGGACAGAAATATTGACTTATAAGTGGTACTCTTGGTGTAGTGATCAAACACTGACAGTAAGACATGTCAACCAACAAACCTTTCTTTGGACCGATTTATTGATCACACGTAAAACCAAATAACCGTCACGTATTTATCACCACAAGTTCATGTGAAATTCGGGCCAAATATTGACCTTCCTTTGGGCCGATCAATATCCGCATGAAATAACACACAAATACCTAATTTTCCCTTAGTGTAGTGATCAAACACTGGCAATAAGACATGTTAACCAATAAACCTTTCTTTGGACCGATTTATTGGTCACACGTTAAACCAAATAATTGCCACGTGTTTATCACCACAGGTGCTTGTGAAATTCGAGCCAAAAATTGACCTTCCTTTGGGCCGATCAATATCCGCAATGAATAACACACACAAATACCTTCTAATATTCAAAGTTAATTAATATCCACAAGAGAGGTTGCTTTGGAAACATGTTGCTTCAACTAACTTACTTTCGAATATTATATCTCTTAAAAGATTCCGATGTACCAAGATTTGAAACTGAAATCCATTGATTTGCATCTATATTTGACTTTAGGATTTGAATTATAGAATTCAAAACTTTAGAATAAAACAATCCTTAAGTTGAGAGAGTCAATTGCAATATTCTTAAACCTTAGGTGGCCAATTATGTGAAATTTTAAGCTTGAAGGACTTAAATTATAATTTTCCCAAAACTTTATTGGCCAATTTTGAGAAATTCCAAACTTTAGGTCCCAATTTGAAAGAAAATCAAACTTTAGAGGTCCAAAATAGGAAATTTTCAATCTTTAAAGGTTGATTTTGAAAATTTTCAAACTTTAGGAGCCAATTTAGAAAATTCCCAAACTTTAGGGACTTAATTTAAAAAAAAAAGTTCAAACTTTAAGGACCAATTTTGAAAATTTCCAAACTTTAGTGACTGAATTAGAAAATTTTCAAAATTTAGGGACGAAATTAAAGAATTTCAGAACTTTAGGTGCTGTATTAGAAAATTTTCAAACTTCAGGGACTGAAAATGAAAATTTTCAAACTTTAAGGGACCAAATTAGAGAATTGTCAAGCTTTAGGGACCAGTTTTGAAAATTCTCAAACATTAGGGGCTGAATTAGAAAATTCTCAAACTTCATGGGCTGAATTATAAAATCTAGAACTTTAAAAGTCCCAATTGAAATAATTTATAACCTTAGGGGCTGAAGTTATAAATTCCAGAACTTGAAAGGCCAACTTAAATAATTTCATAACTTTAGGGTTAGTCTTTAATCCCAAACAAAACAGAGAGGACCAGAGGTGAAATTTTACATAATTTCCAAAAATTGCAAAAGAGCCCTTACAAACTTCTAATTTCCGGAAAAAGCCCCCGTCCCCAAACTCATTTCTCAGCAGTTAGGGTTTCGGATTAACCCTAACTGCCGCCGTCCCCGCCCCCAAATCCAGCAGAATGCGCCACCGCTACTGACGAACTCCCACGATGCAGCGCGATTCGTTGCTGCAGTGTCGCGCGCAGCGCCAACCCCGACCCTGCAATGGCGCCGCTTTCCTTCACACCGCACACAACACCGCTTAGCAGCAGTAGTCCGCTTGCGCAATTCCCGTGGCGGTGGTTCAGTCGCCCAAACCTCAATCATCCGAATCAACCATAACCGAACAAAACCCAATCTCAACACAAATCCATAGGTTCAGTCGCCCAAACCTCAATCATCCGAATCAACCATAACCGAACAAAACCCAATCTCAACACAAATCCATACGCAAATCCGAAAACACCAAGTTACAGATCCAAATAGAGAAACCCATACCTTATTTTGAAATATGCATATACATACAGATTCCATATGTTTAAACTCAAAACAAAGTTACGCATATGCATACACACAGAAATTCAGAGGAGATGCTTTACCCAGATTCAAGACCCAATTCGAAAATATATTTCAAAATCAGACTCGAAAAATAAGTTTACAGATCCTTATATTCATAATTCCAATTTTAACTGAAACATGTAAACTGAATGCCTATGAAACACGGTGTATAATATACATCTCATACGCACAAGTATAAAGATCTGATAATTCAACATGATGTTGGCTCTGATACCACTTGTTGGAAAATTTATTGTCCAGATAATTATTTATCTATGATCTAAAATAAATCATCATACTGAATTATCAAGAATTAAATAACTGAAGCGGAAGCGTACCTTAATCAAACGTGATTCACGATGAACGATTATGGTGTTTGGATCTTCTAAATCAATACGTAGTCCTTATTTTCTCTCTGATGATGGGATGTCAGACAAGATGAACAGTACGTACGATTCATGGACCATAACCGACTTTATATACTGTATTGCCAGTTAACCTAATCCGGGACATCATGAATTAGGTAATGGCCTGTTATCTACACATAAAAGCCCATACATTAATTAGATGCATTAAAGCCTGATATATATAAAATCCTTATTAGATCACTTTAAATGGACTTAACCAAATTTGATAGCTTTTTATTCAATACACAATAATTCATATATAAGCTCACACGATTGATTAAAATTCTTACACAGGAGACTAGTAGATCCTTGTCATCAATTAACAGGCGGAGTGATTATTCAAGGAATAAAGGAATCACATCCGCAGCCCACAAAATATTAGCAATAGTGATGCAACAATCATATTATATATGGGCCTTGGTATCAAGAGTTTGAGGGTCTACTGAAATGAAAAAATGAAAATACTTTCTCAAAATTTCCAAGCTATTAGTTTTTTCATTTTTGTTGTTTTATATAACATCTACCAAGTAGATAAAAAAAGAAAAAAAGATTATAATTAACTAAAAATTTAAAATACGAAGAATCCTTTCGGAATTGAGAGTAAGAAGTTAATCACATTGAGGAAATAGTAGCATAAATTCATACATCATGGTAATTAGATTCACCACTATGACTTCCAATTATTCAATGAACGCCTCTTTCCCCTGATAGATAGCCATAACTCAGAAGCATATTTGAATTCGAATTCGTTACTTGGTGACTTTATACCTCCATTCTTTGCAGGAAATCTCTCAACTATCCTCACTGCATCACCTTGCTTTTCAGCCCATTTCATTTACATTCGAGTAAGTTTTCCTACCCATGTCTCAATAAAATTTACATCAAGATCATAATGGAGCAGACCCAGTTATGGTTAAAAATATAATACAGACCTACTGAAAATCTTGTCCCAAAATGTCAAGTAACTAAATATGCTTTAATACATATAAATAAATGGAGGAAATGGTCCTTGCAAGTCCAGAGTCGAAGAAGCTGATCCATGTAGCCAAATATACTAAGCCCCCGTTTGTTTGGTCCATGAGTTTTTTAACAACTTCGCCTTAGAACTCATTTTCAACCGCACATTTTTATGAGACTCACAACTTTTCCACTTTTCAACCTCTTTTCAAACACACATATTTCCAAAAATCCAAATTAACGGGCTCTAAAAGTCCACTGAGCTTTAGAGGTTTGTTTCAAACATGTATGTACAATGAATCTATGGAAGGTAAAAAAGAAAAAGGAAGAACACATCATAGCACATTGAAACAATTTTATCCAATGAAAAAGCAACGAGGTATGTAGAATTAGTTACCAAATTTACAAAGCTGTAACTATTCATTAGCAGAAAGAGCAAAACAATTGATAAAGTCATAAAGCCAGCACAAAAGAGAAGACAAAAAAACTATGATTAACAAGAATGAATCATAGACGATCACATTGACCACGTAAGGAAGCTCAAAGAAAAAATTCAACCAAGAAATTCATGGATGTAATAGAAACTCTCTAGGGAGTGCTCATGGACAGTCTTGAACCTGTCGAACCTTCATTATCTGACAAGCAAATCAATAAATGATTTTGGTTTAAAATAATAGCTTACGGCCACAGAGTAAAACTTCAGGGAGCCAAGGTTAAAAGCAGATCATTGAATAATAAATAGAATAAATTTGGGAAAAGACCTATTTTCACTTGAGATACTTTTTTTTGGCCTAAAACTTAAAATAACATGTCAAATTTAAAATCTTGACTAATATATGAATTAACTACCTAAAACACCCTTGCCAATTCAAAAAAACAAGAGACCCTATCCTATCCCCATCAAATCCATTTATCTCTCAAAATTATCTCTCTCTCAAAAAAATGGAAAAAACGAAGTCAGAAGCCAAGGAGGAGCTCTCTCCGACTCTCCCTCTCTAAAAAAGAAGTCAGGAGAACCCTTGCTCTCCACCTCTTCCCCCTTCAACGGCAAGGCTCTCCATATATCTCTCCTCTCATCTTTTCTCTTCAAAAACCACACATTGGCAACCTTGAAGGTTGATGTATGTATTCTATGAAAGCTTTTTTCCATTTTATCGTAAAGAATTTATAAATTTCACAGTATTACAAATTTAACGTTAATGCCGGTTATATGGATTGATTTAAAATCGTATTTTTTGGGTTGTGAATAACGTGGAAGTTGAATTTTTTGGAATAGTTACCTCTGATGCCAAATATACTTATGGTTCATTTTGCATGTCGATTTTTTGTATAGTAACTGCTTATGCTAGTGTATTGTAAACAAGAAAAAAAGACATTTGGTCTATTGGTAGGTCGATTACCGTTGATGCGAAATTGATGCATTGTCTATTTTTAAAGTCAAATAGACCTAAGGTCTATTTATAGGTCAATTTGGCTGTAGTAAGAGGCTTGCTAAGTATTATAAATTTAATGTTAATGCCAAAGTTATATGGACGGATTTAAAATCGAAATTTGAGGAGCTGGTTTAAAATTTTTTGGAGAACAACCACGACTTCACTTGTCAAAAAAACTGAGCATTAAGTCATTTGAATCAGTTGTTTTGACGAAGCTAGGGATATCTCTCAATCGAATATCTTTCGTTCTAGAAACTCAATCAAGTAGTGTTTCTAAGTAACCATTTGCTACCTGGCTGATATATGCAAATTCGTGTAACCTGTAGCTAAAGAATATTAATTCACATAGGTTGAATCACATGAATAATAACCTTTAGCAAATGAATATTAATTCACAGCCTCCTTGTAATGCAATCAGGTTACAGCTTTATGTTTTTTCTTACAATTTCGATAAGCCTTAGTTATTAATTACTATTAATGATTTGTTTATTCTTGGATTTCAATAATTTCAAGTTATTAATTACAATTAATTTACATTTTTTATAGGATGAAGTACGTAATTGACCTTGAAGATCGCATTTGTGCCATGGTAACACAAATTTCATCATTAGAATTCGTCGATGACATCATTGGTCATCTCAACACTAAATACAAAGCGCTATTTCGAAAATCTTATTTCCGGCATTTTACAAAAATGAAATTCATCCAATTCTCTGGGCAAATTATCCATAAGTTATTGCATTGGCTTGTTGTGAGTAAGAAAAAGAATGAGTTGGGGTTTTGGTTTGAAAAGAAAGCAGCTACATTTTCGATAACATAATGGACACTAATAACTGGTTTAAACGCATGTATTTACCCATCTAATTCGGAGATAGATAGGTTGGGTACAAGAATATTAGACACATATTTCAATGGAAGGTGTCATCTTACAGTTGGAAAGTTGCAATCCGTTTTTAAAAATTGATCCAATTTAGAGGACAAGTACAAACTTGGATTAGTACTTTTATAGAGTCAGTGATATGTTGTTCGGGCAATGGAACATCTATTCAGATACCGTACTTGTCAATAGTGGATGAACTTGATCTGTATAGTAGATATCCATGGGGAAAAGACAGTTATACTCGCACTATTCAGTGTTTCAAAAGGAAATGAGTTGACCAAGTCAAGAAAGTTAAGAGCAAATCTAAGTTGAATCCTCTGCAAAGATATACTGATGAGTACCGGAGTGGCCCTATGAGCAATGACCCGTTGCATGTGCCGGTGGGACCAATAACAAGGATGAGGGCTAAAAAGATCAAACAAGCCATGCAATGATTTATGCAATCTTGGGTGGATGAACATTCAAGTACAATCCTTTTTATATTTCTTGATTTAATTTTTTTTTTTTGTTCCATTATTGAAATTTCATTCAATTATTGGGTTTCTTGAAATTCTTCACTAATTCAAGATTGGTCGAAATTTCAATTCTTGTTCTTGTTGATTGTTCTTGATTAGTAAAAAAAAAGTGATTATTATTGATAATCAAGATCAAGAACGCAATTCCAATTTCAAGAAGACCTTTCTTGATATCTTTTACATTATTTCCTACATTCTTGATAGTTTCTCATTATCCATTACTACTCTAAAAATTCATTCTTGGTTCTTACAATCAAAATTTTTATTTTTTTTCAAGAAAAACACCTTCTTGAAAATATTCCATTCGTTCTTCCATTGTTGTGTATTCTCGATCAATTCTTGTCATTGAGCTTTGGGGTAAATTCCACGGGGGTCAAATCCTTAACTAGTTTAGTTGGTTCATTGCGAACTAGAGAAAAAGGAAAACGAGAGGAAAAAGGCAGAGTGATGAGAATATTAGAGGGAAAAAGCCAAAAATTGAGTGATACATGAGTGCTAAACACGTGAGGGTATCTCCCATATTTTAATTTTAATTTTTTTTTCTTTTACTTGATCACTAACCATGTCAGGCTTACATTGATTTAGGTACTTCAATCCCAGCCATTGATCAGATTACAAGAGATCTGAGCCGTTAAATTAAATCAAACATCTTTGTCATGTCAAGCTTACTTTGATTTACGCACTTCAATCCCAGCCATCGATCAAAAAGTTCGAGATCTGAGCCGTTAGATTAGATGGAATAATTTACCATGTCAGGATAACATCGAAGATCACAATTCAATCCTAGCCATAAATCAGATTGCAAGAGATCTGAGTCGTTAGATGAGATCGTGTTATCTAATCAATCCAAGACATCAGTCGCATTATAAAAACACAAGTCTTCAATTCACATTTCCATAACAATATCACCATTTAGCAATTACAAAAAAAAAAAAAAAAAAAAAAGAGTATCAGCAAGCGGAGTGCCTCATACAATGTTGAAGAAGACATTTATCTGTGTCGTGTATATTTGGATATTTCTCAAAACCCAAGATATGTCTTCTTCCGCTAACAAACTTATTTAGATTCTTCAAAATAATAAATTAATATTATTTGAAATATTGAAAATTATAATTTATGTTATTCATGAGCAAATAATATTATCCTGAAATATTAATTATAATGTTGTGCTACTTCAAGAGTAACTATAAATTATTTATAATAGACAATTATATAGTTAATATTCTTCTGGATTATTAATTATCTGTTGTGCTACTTTAGGAACAACAATATAATGAGTTATCAATTTAAATCAATAATAACAATAATATTTGTCAACGATAGATCTATAACTAATATTCTTTTGAATATTAATATATATTGTTGTGCTACTTCAGGAGTAACAATACAATAAATAAATAAATTTGTAATGGACAAATCTATGGAATATTAATATACCGTTGCTATCTCGTGTTGTTTCTTTGTTTCGTTGATCTAAATCCTGCCCAGCTAGGTCTCCATATATAGAAGTTAACAAAATAGACTAAATCTTTTATTGGCTAAATCTCTTACCAATATATAAAAGATACTAGACATGTGTGTGAATTCCATATATAAAAATTAGAGGTATAACTAATATGTGGTAGAATCAAAAGGCATAAATCTAAATAATTTATGTGGCAATTCAAAATAACGTAGTGATTGCTAAGATAGAATTGAAAGAGCAAAAGCAAACTTAATGGTACATTCAAATATAATTGATATAGGAAAAAAGAGACAATGGAAAATTTTAAGTACCTTTTAGAATAAAAGTTAATGTGTTGTAATAAGATACGTCTTCTTCCGCTAACGAACTTCTTTAGATTCTTCAAAATAATAAATCAATATTATTTGAAATATTGAAAATTATAATTTATGCTATTCATGAGCAAATAATATTATCCTGAAATATTAATTATAATGTTGTGCTACTTTAGGAACAACTATAAATTATTTATAATAGACAATTATATAGTTAATATTCTTCTGGATTATTAATTATCCGTTGTGCTACTTTAGGAACAACAACATAATGAATTATCAATTTAAATCAATAATAACAATAGTATTTGTCAACGATAGATCTATAACTAATATTCTTCTGAAATATTAATATATACTGTTGTACTATTTCAGGAGCAACAACACGATAAATCAATAAATTTGTAATGGATAAATTTATGATTATTATTCTTCTGGAATATTAATATATTGTTGCTATCTCGTGTCATTTCTTTGCTTTGTTGATCTAAATCCTGCCTAGCTAGGTCGAAACTCGCGGAGAATAGTTGTTACTTTCTATTAGTATGTTTAAAGAATGACATCGTCCCCTCACTGAATGTACTTCAATTTGTGGTCAAGCTCAAACTTCATCGTGATTTCAATCGCCTTGTTGTTTTCAATACTAAAAATGACTTTAAAATTCCCTCTTGCTCGTCTTCTCAACCTGGTTGGAAGACGAGGTTTTGCTTTGTGAAGCGTAATAATGGTCCGTTTCCTTTCCTTATAACCTGGAATCGTCCTAACTATGAGTTTTCCAACAATGAAGTTGTCCTTTCTGAGGTAAAAAATGAGGCTCTTCTAATCGTGCATGAATGTATGCCTCTTGCCGATTAAGTGAAAGTGGTCCTTACTGATGATGTTATGATCGAACATCGTATAAATTTCCCAGAGGGTAATATTATTATGTGAATTATTTTTTTAATCGTTCCGTTTTCCACGCTCATAGAGTTTTTTAAATCCGTCTTCAGACAAAATGAGTTACAATTCAGAAAAAATGGAGGCCTTGTTCAGGGCTAAGGTAGTTGGGGGAAAAGGCACCAAGAGGAAGGCTGATTCCAGGGATGTCCCCATCAACCCTCCTACTATTCCTCCAGTCATTGATACTACTGGAACTTCTTCTGGGTCTCATCTGTTAACCTAGCAAGTTCACTCGCTAGTCCCTATGGCGGGGGTCAGGAAGCTTCAGCATGATCTGCGACCAATTTGGATGATGACGGTCGAGTAATTGCTAGTGACGTGAAACGCGGCTTGGTTGAAGACGTGAAGAAGAGAGGTGGTACTAGTTCCACTATGCATTCTCTATTGAAATCAGAAGGATTAGTTATTCGATCACCTTCAACTTTACATTCATTAATAGTCTTGTAACATCTATTTTGGTTTTAGGTTTTGGCTATGGAACAGGCCCTTTAGAGTCGACCTCTAAGAGTCATTCAGAGGCTTTGACCTCCAATTCCCAACTGGAGAAGGAGTTGGCTGACTCAAAATGTCTTTTGGCTGAGAAAGAAAAGTTGCTGGCCGAAAATGATTCTGCAATATCTTCGATGTAGGGAGAATTCGAGCAACGTCTCGAGGTTCCTGCTCGTGAGGCAGTTGAGTGTTACAAGAATTCCCCTGAGTTTGACGAAGTGGCTGGGATGTTTGGAGTGAAGTCCATGATCCATGCCTATAAGAAGGTGAAGGACTGGTTTTATACCGATCATCCTGAAGTTGACCTTGATAAGTTTGAGGGTTTTGCTCAGCCTGAAGCTTTGGAGGAAGAAGATGATCAGGATGCTCCCAATCAATATTCTCCTCGTAATGAAGACCACTAGTCTAGTAGGAGGATGTTTTAGGAGAGTGTATTTTGCTTTTAAATCTCCTTCGATTTTTTGTGACTCCAGCTAGTGTATGAAACATTTTCTTTTGGAATGAATTATCCTTAATTGGAACTGCATTAAATTTTATACCTTTCGATGTTCTTCTTACAAAGGATCCACAATCATGATGAAGTCTTTGTGTTAGATCGTTTTTTAACCATCTGATGCTTCGTTCATGACGAAGTCTTTATGTTAGGTCTTTTTTAGCAATCTGATGCTTCGCTCGTGATGAAGTCTTTGTGTTAGATCGTTTTTTAGCGATCTGATGATTCACTCTAATAGATCTTTTTAGCGATTTGATGTTTTGCTTGTGACAAAGTCTTTGTGTTAGGTCCTTGTTTAGCAATCTGATGCTTCGCTCTTGACGAAGTCTTTGCATTAGATCATTTTTAGAGATCTGATGCTTCGCTTGTGACGAAATCTTTGTGTTAGGTCATTTTTTAGCCATTTGGTGCTTCGCTCGTGACGAAGTCTTTGTTCTAATCTCCAAGAATTGCAACACTTTTATTGATCATAGCATGAAATAAATTACATTTAAATAGAGATGATGGAACAATGATCTCATGTGGTACTTCCGCATCTAGTCCAAAGCACATCTTGAACGGGGTTACCAATGTAAATCCCCTTGGTGTCGTATTTTACGTCCATAAGACATTGGGTAGCTCTTCTGCCAATTTGCCACTTTTTCCATCCAGTTTTGTTTTAAGATCTTAAAGTACGCTTTTATTTGTAAACTCAACTTGCCTGTTCATTTGGGGATGTGACGCTGACACCAGTCGTAGTTCAATGTTACAGGTCGTACAAAAGATTTTAAATTCTCTATTATCGAACTGTCTCCCGTTATCAGAAATGATTACTTGTGGGACTCCAAATCAACATATGAGCTGTCTCCAAACAAAGGCCTAAACTTTCTGGGAAGATATGGTGGCAAGGGCTTCGACTTCAACCCACTTACTGAAATAGTCAACCGTGACTAGTAAGAATTTTCTTTGACCTCTAGCAATAAGGAGGGGGCCCACTATGTTAAGTCCCCATTGATAAAATGGTCGAACTCCGAATATTGTGTGTTGCACTTCTGTTGGGACATGGATCAATTTCCATGTTTCTAAAAAGTCTCGCACCATTTTAATAGCTCTCAAGCATCCTTCTTGAGAGTGGGCCAAAAATAGCCCTTCCTTGAAGTTTTGAAACCCAACATGTTTCCACCCGAATGATTTCTTCATGCTCCAGAGTGGATCTCCTCCAATATTTGATGACCTTCTTCCTCCGTAATGCATTTTAAGTAGGGCATCAAAATTCCTTTATTAAACAACATCCCTTCAATCATGCAAAAGTTAGCTGCTTGTACTCGTAATCTCCTTGCTTCCATTTGATCATCAGGTATCCATCCATGAAGGATGTTTGCTTTGATTAGGTCCATCCATGTTCCATTTTGCATGTCCTTCACTTTGATCAACGATATGTTTGGCTTCGATATGGCTCTTACATTCACACTCATGGACAGCAATTCCCAATTTGAAAATCTTGACAATTGATCTGCATGCACATTTTACTCTCTTGGGAGTTTTTCAATTTGCAATTGCTGAAATCTCCTCTGCAGATCCCTTACTTCTTGATATATTTGCGTATTCAGGATTTTCTTATCTCGAAGTTCCTTGACACTTGCCCCACAATGAGTTGTGAATCGCTGTACATGACCACTAAGGAAGCTCCCATTCGAACAACCATCTCCAAACCCAAGATAATGGCTTCATACTCAGCCTCATTGTTCATAGTAATGAAAATCAATCATGATGCAAACCACGTAGCAATTGTAGCTACGCAACCCACAAAATATTGAATCGATCTAAGAATGCCAAGAAACCACGATTTATGGATCCAATTAAAATTAATTGAACCAAGCAATCAATACAATCACAGGTATATATTGACCTTTTGATCACAAGCAATATTAATTCTCACCGAGATTTTAACAAACAAGAATAACTCCCAAGTTCGGATTGTATTCAATGAAGAATAGAAGTTTGAAAGAAATTTGCCTCACAATAATATCAATAATGGTCCAACCTAATAATGAAAATTACATCCCTATAAATAGGGTCAAAGTCTGGCTTAAGAGCCCTAATTAAATAAGGAATGAAATTGCTAAAAATATGGAAAGAAATAAAAATTGTTGACCACAAAATCCGGCTGGACCTTGGACCAACACGTCTCAGCTCCTCCCTCTTGAACACGTGGATCTCCTGCGCACTGTGACAAACAATCAGTTTGCAAAGGGGGCCGAGGTGGCTCCCGTTTGCACTCCGATGCTAAAGTCAGTGCCCTTTTGAAGCAGATATAAATTAGGTGCGGGAAATATAAGTGTGTAAAAGATAGAAAAGGGAGTGAGAATAAAATATTTAGTCAAGAGTATCAAGTTGCTAACCTTTTACAAAGCGGGAGGAGTGCTCTATTTATAGAGGAATTTTTTGTTTTGGATTGCGACACGTGGCGAACTTTACACGTGTATTTACCCTAGCTTTTGGAGAAGCGGATCTTACTTTTTGACAATAATCATTGCTACGTTTGGTATGGGATGGGCGCCTGTCACTTTTTGATAAAGGCGGCGTCACATCTCTGACTCCATCCATTGTCCCATCACTCATCCAAGCTGTTATTAAGGAGGTCCTCTGTCTAAACATAAAACACCTCGGCTAGTCATAAACCAGTTCGGCTAAAGAAGTTCATGTACTGTACCACCTCGGCAATTGACCCAACAAGACATCTTAAGCTTTATCCATAGGCCAAGGTCTATTGGGCCTCTATTGGACCTTTGCTGGTGGATCACTGTATTCCTTTTTGGGCTTGGTCTCAACACTAGTCCCTCAAATCTGATGTGGTCATTCCTGGGCGGATAGGATTTGTTATATGTTCGAAGCACTAACTTTGTTCTGATAGCATTCTGTAATTATGCTGCTATGGGATTGCGGTCTTGCTCGAACTTCGTTATCTAGTACATCCAGTATATTTTATATTTATTCCGCCATCTGTCAGCTAGGAATTATCATATGACGCTGCAAGCTTAAGGCTCGTAATGACATTCCTTAGGGGGAGCTCGGATTCAAAGTAATGCCAACCTTCTATTCCCTTTTTACTTCTTAGGTGAAAGTTGGAGTTATACTAGCATGTCTCTTAGGCGGCATTTAATATAAAGGGAGGCTACTAATATCGGTTCCCAAGAAGCAAGAAAGGAATGAGAGGTGACATCTCTCCGCGCGTGGTGCCCATTATGGTAACTGAACGGTTTTCTCCCTTTTTTTGACAGTTGGCGCTTTGATTAATCCATCCTCCAAGAGACGTTGGTTACCCGTGTTAATTATGCAGCCCAAAGACCAAAGGTTTTGGTTTATTGAGTCCCCTATAAAGCCTTCTTCTTCTCATTGTTTCTCCTTTACCGTATTCTTAGAATTTTTGCAGTAGCGTCTCCGCAAGAAGTTGCAGCATCTCTTCCATTATTGCAAGTCTTTCAGTATCTCTTCAAGGGTTTTTTACATTGCAACTCGTCCCTATCGTTTTACACTCTTCATTGGCGCGTTCTTCACTCCGAGTATACAACCTTGATCGTCCGTTTTTGAAGGTAAATTTCTTTTCCTTTGTGAGTGCAAAGAAAACCTCTTTTTTTTATTTCTAATCTTCGAGTGTGGGTTTGAAAATTTTCTTTTGCATTTTGTTTTCCTTTCGGTGAGTCTGGCCCATTTTTAAGAATAAATGGAAAGAGTTGGGGGAACGAGTTCACAGGAACTGTTGGCAATGGCGATTCCTGTCAGAGGTTTCTGCCCATTGTCTTTGTCGGTTTTTAGCTCCCGCTTCTTTAGGGAGCAGATTAAGAGGAGGAATAGGAAATGCAGTGGTATAATTTATTTGGATGATTCTGACAGCGAAGAAGAAAAGGACCAGAGCTACATGGCTCATCTACCATCCGAGGAGGAGGCTTCTTTATGGGAGCTTCAAACCAAGAGGGGCAGGGATTTGGAAGGAGGAGAGGCAGTGGGCTCTTCTTCCGGTCACCAGGACTTCGAATTAATTATTAAGGCCCCATTTAGGGCACATGGGGAAGAGCTAGGGCTTTTTGAGGAGGAAATAGCCCAGGTTGAAGGTTGGGTAGACCTGGTAAATAAAATGTCAGGGTATCATGTAGAGCCTGATCCAAATCCAGAGTCTTGGGAAAGCAACGAGATTGCCACGGAAATTCGGGGGGTTGATTTGGCTGGAGCTTCAGCGAAATTCAGGATGCCAGAAGGGGTTCAATTGGTACACCCTACACCCTTTTTCCGACCCTGTAGCCCTCCCCTAGGTCAGGTGGCCGTGTGTTATGATGCTCTATCCTGCGGGATGAGGCTGCCCCTGCACCCCCTTTTCAGGGCTCTACTTAGGAGTTACAACTTAAGCCCCTACCAATTGGCCCCAAATTTCTGGATGCAGGCAGTGGGTACTTGGTTGGTGTGGCAGGAGGTCAATCCTGACTACCCCATCTCCCTGCACATCATCCACACCTTATATACCTTGAAGAAATCCGTTAGAAGGGAGAAGGATGTGAGGTCGGATGTCAAGGATTGGTACTACTTGTCTCCCAGAGGCTCATATCCTCCTATTATTACTTGTCATCCCACTTAGATAAAGAACTGGAGGAACCAATGGTTTTGGGTTGAGGGGGAGTGGCAGAGTTCACCTGTGGACCCTAGTCCGGAAATCACCGTTCCCCGAACTCTTTTCCTACCTATTGAGTCTTGTACTCGCTTTTGCATCCTTACGTGTCGTGCGTCATCCACTTTTTATTTTATGTTCATCTTTCTTTACTTGTTTTTTTACACGTTATTGGTTTATGGCAAGGGAGACTTTTGCTTGCCTCCTCTCCGATGTGGACTTAGCGGAAGTGAGGCGCTTGTTTGCCTACAAGGGCACTTTTCAGGGGGTCATTCAAAAAAATAAACTCTTTGTTAAGAACGGCCTTATGGGAGCTATGAGTAAGTTTGTTTCCTTACTGCCTTCATATCTTATGCCTCGTCCGTTCATAGCCTCATTCTCCTTATTTTGTTTCTAGGTTCCAAGGACTTTCCGAAGATTTCCTTGAAGGGTCTTATGGCCAAAAAGATCCCTCATGCCCTTCGCCACGGCAGCGAAATTGAAAGGAGGCAGAAAGCAGTACTTGCTAATTTTCAAGTAGGGGTGGCAAAGGAGGCATCCAAGGCGTCCACTGTCCAACTTGAGGGTCCTCTTCCTGCATTACTGCCACCTCCCAGTCTGCTGCCGGTGGGTCCCCAACAGCCTAGCTTGGAAAAAGGGGCTGAACTTAAGAATGTTACTGTAACGGGGAAGGGAAAAAAGGTCAGATAGGGGCGGCTCCAAGAGGAAGAGGGAGTCTAAGAATGTTTCTATACCATCTCCCTTATCCGAGGATATATCTGAGCACGTATCTGAGGAGGAACCCGCCCCTTTGAAGAGGCTCAGAAGGGGCAAGGAAACCACCTCCGCACCTATGCTCCCAGAGACTCAAGAATTGGAGGATGAGCCTTTTGTGTCTATCCCAGACTTGGCTTACGAAGTGACAACCGCGGGGAGAATAAGAGCTCCAATAGATTAAAGCCAGTGTTTTCCCCAGGGATGTTATTTTCAGTCCTTCCTTGTTTGACTCCCCCAGTTCTCCTCCTGCCAGGGGCCTTGGTCACTGAGCAATTTTGGACAGAGGGCTGGTCTGCCTTCTTTTCTAGTGCCACTCCGTCCCGAAAGCTTCTTACTGCCAAAGCTATGAATGCTAGGGCACTGGCCCTTATTGACGAGGTGGAGTCTTCAGTGGAGGAGTCGCAGTGAGACAAGAAGAATGTTGAGACTGCACTCCGTCAGGCGGACAATATGCTGAGGGAGATTAAGGACCTCAAGGAGCATCTGTCCATCGCTCGTAAGGCCTCCTCGAAAGATAGGGTGACAGCCAAACGTATTCAAGAAGACAATGAAAATTTAAAGCACGATCTTCATGCTTCCGAGGTAGATGTAGCATCCCTCTGTAAGAAATTGGACGACTCCAACTGGGCTCAGTCCATAACTTCTGAGGCCCTGACAGCAGCCAAAGCTAAGCTAGAGGCTGAGGTGACAGCAACCACTGAGATACTGGGGAGAGAGGTGGAAGCTAGGAGAAAGGCGGAGGAGGATCTTCCCTCTTTGGAACGGCAAATGCAATCTAGGATCACGGAGGTTCTGGAGAAGACCGTTATGACACGAGTGGAGAAAGCTCTGAGCGCCAAGGTGTCTAAGGCGATATGATATGATCTGATCCAGACCGAGGTCGTAAATAGGAAAATGATTCAATTGTTGCGCACCATAATCAATAAAAATCTGAGAAATTGGGAAGAGTGTCTACCATTTATTGAATTTGCATATAATAGAGCTATACATTCTACTACTTCTTGTTCACCATTTGAAATTGTTTATGATTTTAATCCGCTAACACCATTGGATTTAATTCCTTTACCTGTGAATGAACGTAGTAGTTTAGATGGAAATAAAAAGGCTGAGATGGTTAAATCACTCCACGACAAGGTGAGGTTGGCGATTGAAAAGAAAAATGAACATTATGCATCGCAGGCTAACAAAGGAAGAAAATGCATCATATTTGAACCCGGTGATTGGGTTTGGGTACACTTGAGGAAGGAGCGGTTTTCAGAACAACGCAAATCAAAGTTACAACCGCGAGGAGATGGTCCATTCCAAGTGATTGAAAGGATCAACAACAATGCCTCTAAATTAGATCTTCCTGGTGAGTATTATGTTTCGGCTTCATAAGGGAGAGCATGAGTCCATGTACCGTACCTGTGTTACTAGTACCAAAGAAGGACGGGACTTGGAGAATGTGTGTTGATTGTAGAGCCATCAACAACATAACGGTAAAGTATCGTCATCCTATTCCTAGGTTAGATGATATGTTGGATGAATTGTATGGCTCTAGCATATTTAGTAAAATTGATCTTAAGAGTGGTTATCATCAAATTCGAATGAAGGAAGGAGATGATTGGAAAACTGCTTTTAAAACTAAATATGGCTTACATGAATGGTTAGTTATGCCGTTTGGACTTACTAATGCACCTAGCACATTTATGCGTTTAATGAATCATGTTTTACGTGCATTTATAGGTAAATTCGTTGTAGTTTACTTCGATGATATCTTGATATATAGTAAAACTTTGAATGAGCATGTGGAGCATGTTAGGTGTAAGCTTGTGGTTTTGAGGCAAGAGCAACTTTTTGCTAATTTTAAAAAGTGTAGTTTTTGCATGGGTAAAGTTGTATTTCTTGGCTATGTGGTTAGTGCTAAAGGGATAGAAGTAGATGAAGAGAAAGCCAAAGCTATTAAAGAATGGCCAACACCTAAAAGCATAACTGAGGTTAGAAGTTTTTATGGCTTGGCTAGTTTTTATAGGCACTTTGTTAAAGATTTTAGCACAATTGCCGCACCACGCACAGAAATTGTCAAAAAAAGTGTAGGGTTTAAATGGGGTGTAGAACAAGAGCATGCATTTGATACTATCAAAAATATGTTGTGTAAAGCACCGGTTTTATCACTTCCTAACTTTGACAAGACTTTTGAGATTGAATGTGATGCCTCAGGGGTAGCCATTGGAGTTGTTTTAATGCAGGATCGAAGGCCAGTAGCCTATTTTAGTGAAAAGCTAAAGGGGGCTGCACTTAATTATCCCACATATGACAAGGAGTTGTACTCACTTGTGCGCGCTTTGGAGACATGGCAACATTACTTATGGTCACGGGAGTTCGTGATACACACTGATCATGAATCCTTGAAGCATTTGAGGGGTCAAGCTAAGCTGAGTAAGAGACATGCAAGGTGGGTAGAGTTCATCGAAACATTTCCTTATGTCATCCGGTACAAACAAGGTAAGGAAAATGCGGTGGCAGATGCATTGTCTCGAAGGTATGTTCTTTTAACTTCTTTGAATTCTAAATTGCTTGGATTTGAATACATTAAGGACATGTATGCTAATGATCTGGACTTTTCTAGTACTTATGATTCATGTGGTAAAGGAGCCGTGGATAGGTTCTTTAAACATGATGATTATTTATTCCGAGAAAATAAATTGTGTGTCCCTAGGTGTTCAATGAGGGAGTTACTTGTGAGAGAGACCCATAGTGGAGGTTTAATGGGTCATTTTGGGGTTAAAAAGACCATCGAAATCCTAAGTGAACATTTCTATTGGCCTAAGATGAAGATTGATGTGGTTCGGGTTTGTAATCGATGCATTACTTGTAAGAAGACTAAATCTAGGATTAAACCCCGTGGATTATATATGCCTTTACCTGTACCTAGTGAACCTTGGGTCGATATCTCTATGGATTTTGTTTTAGGATTACCTAGGACTAAGAAGGGAAGATATTCGATTTTTGTGGTAGTAGATCGCTTTAGTAAAATGGCACATTTCATACCATGCCACAAAACTGATGATGCTACCAACATAGCTGATATTTTCTTTAGGGAAGTAGTACGCTTACATGGGATTCCTAAGAGTATAGTCTCGGATAGGGACGTTAAATTCCTTAGTCATTTTTGGAGAGTCTTGTGGAACAAACTGGGAACAAAATTACTTTTCTCTACAACTTGTCACCCACAGACCGATGGACAGACCGAGGTAGTAAATAGGACAATGATTCAATTGTTACGCACCATAATCAATAAAAATCTGAGAAATTGGGAAGAGTGTCTACCATTTACTGAATTTGCATATAATAGAGCTATACATTCTACTACTTCTTGTTCACCATTTGAAATTTTTTATGGTTTTAATCTGCTAACACCATTGAATTTAATTCCTTTACCTGTGAATGAACGTAGTAGTTTAGATGGAAAGAAAAAGGCTGAGATGGTTAAATCACTCCACGGCAAGGTGAGGTTGGCGATTGAAAAGAAAAATGAACATTATGCATCGTAGGCTAACAAAGGAAGAAAATGCGTCATATTTGAACCCGGTGATTGGGTTTGGGTACACTTGAGGAAGGAGCGGTTTCCAGAACAACGAAAATCAAAGTTACAACCGCGAGGAGATGGTCCATTCCAAGTGATTGAAAGGATCAACAACAATGCCTATAAATTAGATCTTCCTAGTGAGTATAATGTTTCGGCTTCATTTAATGTTTCTGATCTATCTCCGTTTGATGCAGGTACAGATTCGAGATCGAATCCTTTCGAAGAGGGAGGGGATGATGTGATCCAGACCACGAATACAAGCCCGCACAAAGATCCGTTGATGATCAAAGGAGGACCGATGACTCGATTACAAAAAAAAGGGCCAACAAAGCAATGGACAAGCTAGTACAAGAAACAATGGCCAAAACAATGTTCGTGTCATAAAAAGAAGCAAGTTCCATGTTGGAACCGAGCCAAAACGACGAGTGGATCAACCTCATTCAAGCCGACAAAGAAAATTTTGAAAATTGTGAAATCTCAATGTTACAGCCGTAACATATATTTCCTTACGGCCGTAACCAGCTCACTGCCAAAATTGATATTACGAGAAATAAAGGATTACGGTCGTAAGTGCTGAAGTTCACGGCCGTAATGGAGTCACTGCTCAAAAACCGGAATTTGGAAATTTTTGACTTACGGCCGTAAGGAAATATATCACGTCCGTAAATGTGGATCAGTAACAAGGTTACGGCCATAAAGGAATTAGTCATGACCGTAAAAGTCAATATCCGTAAATTTAGGATTTTTATTTATTTCCTTATTTTTAGGTATTTCTTTCCTAGTATAATTAAAACTCCTAAGTCAGGTTTTGACCCTATTTATAGGGATGTAATTTTCATTATTATACAGACAACTTTAATATTATAATTGAGAGGCTATTTTGCTTTCACAATCTTATTCTTCATTGAATAAAATTCGAACTTGCGAGTTATTCTTGTTTGTTCAAATCTCGGTGAGATTATTATTGCTTGTGATCAAGAGGTCAATATATCCCAGTGATTGTATTGGTTGCTTGGTTCAATTAATTTTAATTGGATCCATAAATCGTGGTTATTTGGCGTTCTTGGGTCGATTTCAATATTTTTTGGGTTGCGTAGCTATAATTGCTACGTGGTTTGCATCACGATCCAGAATTTTAAAGACACTTTTGAAGAGACACCAGAGTATGAGGCCATGCAAAGGGTCTTTGGGAATATAGGGGCCAGGATGGCTTTGGGGGACGTGAAGGATGCTTTTCCAACTCTGGACCTATCCTCCATCGAAGCTTTGTACCCCGAACCTCAAGATGCAGATAAGGGCGATTCCCTTGATGATTCCAAAGATCCTTTTGATGTACCTGGCAGGAGCTCTTCAGAAGATGTTCCTCCTCAATGATCCTCTTTTGTGTTTGCTTTGGTCATTTTGCATGTTGTATATTGTTCGAATTTTTTCAAAATGTAAGTGCAATGACGCTTTACATTGTAAATGTAACGAAATTTTGAATTGTAAATACTTTGATTTATAAACGTAGTGATTTAGTTTAGCTCAATGTTTTGGTTTGTACAACATTATTTTGTTTAAGTGTGAATGCTTCCAAACACAAACGCCTTCCTCAACGCATTGTATGAAGATATTTTGTTTGAGTGTGAGTAGTCCCTTAGATCTAAGTAGCTTAAGGCATTCATGTTTGCTAGTTATACCTGATTTTGACAAACATTCGAACATTTTTTACTTATACTCCGTAACACCTGCATTTATTAGTTTTGATGAACTTCTATTGATGGCGTTAATACGTTTAATCCATACGCAGTGATCGCAGTGCAAGCTTACAAGAGTCCCTTATTTTTAACAAAGTTCAAGCATCGCGGAGGTGTATTGTCCTATAAACAAAATAATTTAGGAATTTTTACTATCCATTATGGGTACCAACAACACTTGGTGCAATCCTTATCATAACTCGGTTAAGATTTTATTAAATTATATGGAGACGTTGTGACCATCGAAGAGGCATTTGACTTTATTGAAAATAGCGACGAAGGTGATCTGTGTTTCAGGGATTACACAAAGGTACCCAAGATAGGTCTTCTATCTGGTAAGTACCGGGTACCACTTCGGAGACGACTCTGTACGGGCCTTCCCAATTAGGACCTAAAGTCCCTACTCCTGGTTCTTGAGTAGCGGGAAGAACCTTTTTGAGGACTAAATCCCCGATATTAAAGTGCCGACCCTTTACCCTTTTGTTGTAGTAGCGGGCCATTTTTTTATGGTACTTGGTCATTACTATCTGAGAATTACTCCGTTTTTTCAGGTGGAAATCCAAGCTAGCCCTCTGTGCCTCTTCGTTTCCCGCTTCATCATAATGGATTTGACGAAGAGAAGGCACCCCAATTTCATCTGGACATACCGCCTCGGATCCATATGCCAGGGACAAAGGTGTTTCGCCAGTGGCAGTGTGAGAGGTGGTTCGAAGTGCCCATAATACTTACGGGAGTTTATCTACCCATGCGCCTTTTTTGGATTCCAAATTCCTCTTTAGAGTGTTTTTTATGGTCTTGTTCACGACTTCAACTTGTTCGTTAGCTTGTGGATGATGCGGAGATGAAAATAATTTCTTAATTCCCAAGTCGTCGCACAATTCATCTATGCTTCTGTTTTTGAATAGTTTTGCATTATCACTAACCAATGAGTGCGGTATTCCAAATCTGCATATAACATTCTTCCAGATGAACTTGGTGGTGTTGGCCTAGGTAATCCTCATCAGGGGTTCTGCCTCAACCCACTTGGTGAAATAGTCAATTGCCACTATTGCAAAGCAATTGTTACCAGCCCCCCTAGGGATAGGGCCAATAATATCAACCCCCACTTCGCAAAAGGCCAAGGGCTAGTCACCACAGTCAACTTGTGATGTGGCTGATGCGGTATCGTTGCATGCCTTTGACATTTATCGCACTTGCAGACGAAGTCATGGGAGTCCTTCCGCATAGTTGGCCAAAAATACCCCTATTTGAGGGCTTTTCGAGCCAATGATAACGCCCCAGCGTGGTTGCCGCATGTGCCTCATGGATTTCTTTCATTATATACTGTCCTTCCTCCAGCCCAACACATCTCAGCAAAGTAGAGGAATAACTCCGTTTATAAAGCAGGTCATCCAAGAGTACGAAATTTGAGGCATATCTTTGCAATTTTCGAGCTGCTTCCGGCTCGTCTGGTGTTGTCTGATGCTTCAAGTATGCTAGTATAGGATTTATCCAGGATCCTTCTTCCTCTATCGCCAAAATCTCTGTTCCTGGATCGATAGAAGAGGTAAACAAATGCTCAATTGGGATCAGATTGTGGAGCTCAGAATCATTACTGCTTGCTAATTTGGATAAAGCATCTGCATTGGAATTTTCAGTTCCGGGAATATGATGTAACTCCATTTTTCCCAAGTTCACGGCTAGATCTTTTACTTTTTCCAAGTAAGCAACCATAGCAGGTTCTTTAGCAGCGAATTGTTCGTTAAACTGGCTTACGACAAGTTGTGAGTCACTACTTGCCACCACGGACCTGATCTTTAAGGCTTTCACAAGTCTTAGCCCTGCTAAGAGTGCCTCGTATTCTGCAACGTTGTTTGAGGCTTTAAAGCCAAAGCGGATGGCACTGTGTAGTTTGTATCCTTCCGGACTCATTAGTAGTATACCCGCCCCGGATCTTCCATCAGCTGAGGACCCATCAATGAGAAACTTCCACTCACGGCTATCCTCCGCGTTATCAATCATCTCCACCTATGGCGGATGGGTGGACTCCACTATGAAATCTGCTAATGCTTGACCTTTTATAGCAGTCCGAGGTTCATAATACAGGTCGTACTGACTGATTTCTATTGCCCACTTCATCAACCTCCCAGATACATCTGGTTTCTGTAACACCTGCCTCATAGGAAAATTGGTGAGAACATGTATGGAGTGTGACTGAAAGTAGGGGCGGAGTTTGCGAACTGCTGTGATCAATGAGAGAGCAAGTTTCTCTATATCTGGGTAACGTGTTTCTGCATCCAGCATGGCTTTGCTTACATAATACACTGGGAATTGATTCCCATCTTCCTCTCTGATCAAAATTGAGCCAACAGCCTCTTTTGATACGGCTAAATATAGATAAAGTGGTTCTCCAGCTCTTGGTTTTGATAACAATGGGGCCTGCCCCAAGAATGCTTTCAGGTCGGCAAAAGGTTGCTCACATTCTGGCATCCAATGGAATCGCTTCCCTCCCTTCAAGATCTTAAAAAATGGCAAGCATTTGTCAATGGACTTAGAAACGAGTCGATTTAAAGCCGTAATTCTTCCCGTCAAGCTTTGCACTTCTTTTGGGCTCCGAGGAGATCGCATATTCAGCAAAGCTTTGATTTTATCAGGATTGGCTTCAATCCCTCTTCTGCTTACCATGAGTCCCATAAATTTTTCGAATGCTACTCCAAAAGCGCATTTCGCTGGGTTGAGCTTCATTCGATATTTCCTCAAAACATCGAAGACCTCTGACAAATGGCGGATATGTTCTGTGGCAATCATACTTTTGACCAGCATGTCATCAACATATACTTCCATGGTGTTTCCCAATTGTTTTGAAAACATATGATTTACCAACCTTTGATAGGTGGCTCCAGCATTCTTTAAGCCAAATGACATAGCTTTGTAACAATAGAGTCCCCTATCCGTAATAAACGAGGTGTGCTCCTCATCTGATTCGTGCATGGGGATTTGATTGTATCCGGAGTATGCATCCATAAAGCTCAGCGTCTCATGTCCCGCTGTGGAGTCAACTAACTAATCAATCCGACGCAGTGGAAAACTGTCTTTGGGGCATACCTGGTTTTAATTCCAAAAATCAATACATACTCTCAGTTTCTCATTCTGTTTTGGTACCATTTTTCAATAGCTTCGGATACCGGGATTCTCTGATGAAGCCATTTTTCAATAGCTTCGTTACCTCTTCTTTCAAGGCCTCGTATTTATCAGAACTCATCGGTCTTCTCTTTTGCCTGTGCCCAGGACTTCTGGGATCAAGCTAAAGTCTGTGATAGGCCACTTTAGGATCAATTCCAACCTTGTCATCACGTTTCCATGCAAATACATCGAGGTTCTCAAGTAAGAAGTTTTTTAGTTGATATTTGTATTCAACTGGAGAATCTAATCCAATCTACAACTCCTTGACTAGGTCAAGTGGATCTACACCGAAGCATTCTAGCCTTTCAGCTGGGGTAGAGCAATTGTCTCCAGCCATTCTTGGGTCTAGATCTGCCAGATCTTCTTCCGGCGTCATTGTAACATCCTCATTTTCTGAGGGCCCTCCACCCAGTCTTTCAGGGCCGGAACAACCTCGGCCATTACCACATCGCTAATCATGTTCAAGCTCCGATCTTGAAATTTCCAGGTAGCGTTTGTGTAACAGGCTCGCGATTCAGTTTGGCTCCCCCTAACAGTTGCAACACCGTACTCCGTGGGGAATTTCATGCAAATATATTTCGTATGGGTTGTAGCCCCCAAGTCGATGAGACCTGGCCTTCCAATCGAGCTATGATAAGAGGAGATCTTGTCTACAACCAAGAATTCCATGGGGATTTTGGATAAAGTTGGTGCTTGCCCTACCTCAGTCATAAGGGTTATGGATCCTCTGAGAGTTATGATGTCCCCCGTGAATCCATATATTGGATCTGGATCTGGAATTGGAATGAGTGTGGTGCTAATCCACATCTTATCAAAAGTTACTCCGTAAATTACATTTATCGAGGCACCATCATCCACCATCATTCGTGACAACCCATTCTGAGCCACCACTACCCTGATAACCAATGCATCATTATACGGAAAGTGTACCCCAATAGCGTCATCTTGGGTGAAGGTGATAGATCATGTCCGAGGTATCCCAACAGGATTTGAATGGATGTGATAATTCATGTTGGCGGGCTGCTTGGCCTCTCTGATATATCTCTTCTGGGAGTTATTTGTGCTTCCACCTGGATGGGGGCCTCCCAATATTGTGTCGATTTCACGAATCGACGGATTATTTGCAGGAATAGGTTGTTCTCTCGTATCTTTAGCATGTGCCGAGGAGTCATCCTGACCCTTGCTCCTGTCTTTTTGTCGACTGTCAATCCTTTCTTTGGTTGGGTTCTTCCATGGAGCTCGCCTGTCAGCTCGGTTGAACTTTTGACTACCTGGTTTTTGTGTTTTCCCCTTGTTAGGAGAGAAATCACTTCCCCTTCTTCCATGTACCTTTTGGTCTGCTAACATGTGGATTTCCCTACAATCTTCCGTTACGTGGTCATAATACCTGTGGTAGGCAAAGTAAGCCCCAATCATGGGCTATTTTCCACTTCGACTACTTTCCATTCTTTCTTGAGCCATGGGGGGATTCTGAGAGGGAGCGTTGGAGTGCAAGTTAGGGATAGCTTTCGTGATCTCTGCTGCATAGATGGACCCGGTTCTTGGAAATGGACGTGGTACTCCACTTCGGTTACTGTCAAACCTATCCTTATTCCCTCCTTTCTCGAGGTTTGCCTCATTAGGATACCCAAGATTATATCTCCCTTGAGGATGATTGTCTCTTGCCCTAGCCATTTCTTCTGAGATGATCTCTTCCTTCATTAGATCTACCAGGTCATTGTAATCTCTCAGTTTTCTACTTCGGACATCCCTTTAAAACATGCTCATCATATCTAGCCCTCCTTTTAATGAGAAAAAAATCTCCGCCTCAGCGATGTTCTCACAAATGTGCATCTCTTCAGTGAACCGGGCTGGTAACTCTTCAGAGATTCCTCCCTTCCTTGCCTTAAGTCCTGAAGGCGTTGGAGTGGGAGCTGGCCAGGCCTGGAGGAAACAAAGTCATTTTTGAATGCTGCCTTCAAATCTCTCAAAATGTGGATGCTACCAGGAGGGAGTTTTTTGTACCATCGTATCGCACTTCCCTCCAAGGTTAAAAGCAAAGATCTTGCATTTCAGTGCCGGAGTGGCTCCGGCTATTTCCATGCTAGCGTGGTAGTTTAACAGGTGATCGTCAGGGTCACCTCGGCCAGAATACTTTGTTATTTCTGGCATTTCAAAGTCATGAGGCACTGGGCACCTACGGATGCCCTCCGTGAAGGGGCTTATTTCCTCTTCGTCATCTAGCTTGTATGACGGCAATTCACTATTCTCGTCATGACCGGAATACATCTGGTCATGGTGTTGGTCGTAGGGTGGTGGAGCGTACTCCTGTCTTTGTGGTGGCAAAACTCGCCCGTAGTTTGGCCTTTCGAAGGTTGGAAGATCATTACGAGATTTGGTCCGAGATGCTTCTGCTCTCCTTTCCTGCCTATTCCTAGGCTCATGTGTGGGGGCTAATTTTTCTGCCCTTATGTCATGCCGGCCTCTATGCATTTGGCTTTGCTATAGGGCTTCTTCAGTGCGTCGCTCCCGCCTATTTCTAGGCTCAGCTACATGTCATTGACCTTGGTCAGTCCGGCCCCCTTGCTTGCCTCTGAATAACCCTCCTATTCGGCTGAAGACACTGCTAGATTTTGAGGGCGAAGCCTCCCTGTGTCTAACTGGGGGTTGGTCTTGTTCTTCAAGTGCTTCATGCTCCGGGCCTTCTTCGTAGAGAGGCACCGAATCTACCTCGGCATATGCCTGCAGATCTTGATAATAGTAGGAGGCAGTAGCCGCATCAGATGGTGAATAATGTGGCTGTGAATATTGCGGGGGCATCATGGGCTTGTTCATAACATACCCTCTAGCCATGTAGGCATTCATCGCAGCAGTTTGTTCAATCTGCCGTTTCTGCATTTCCAACATTTGGGCTACCATGCGAGTCATGTCTCGCAGAATGCGGCGATTTCGGTGCCGACGCGGAGGGTTAGGTTGGGCCATTCCCTCTTTTTCATTCTCATGAGGCCTCTGAGGAGCCTCTTCCTCCTTGAGTTGGTCATTTCTACTCCTACGAGGGTTAATATCACCGTCGCTTTCATTCATGTTCAGAACCGTTTCTTGGTTTTATCTTTTCTTTCAAAGATAGGTGAACTCTTATCTCCAAGCTCAAAGCCTTTTTCAAGGTTAATAAACTTATGTTCAAAGTTTCATCCCTTTTCAAGGTTAATAAACTTATGTTTCAAAGTTTCACCCCTTTTTCAAGGTTAATAAACTTATATTTCAAAGTTTCACGCGATTCTCCGGTCTTTTGCAAGGGGTTATTCGTCCTTTTTCAGGATTTCCTTTCTGTGGGTCGCTTTTTATCATGTGTTTTCGTGGTTAGCAGTATGGTTTTCCACAGACTGTGCCAAAATGTTGACCACAAAATCAGGCTGGACCTTGGACCAACACGTCTCAGCTCCTCGCTCTTGAACACGTGGATCTCCTGCGCACTATAACAAATAATCAGTTTGCAAACGGGGCCGAGGTGGCTCCCGTTTGCACTCTGTGCTAAAGTCAGTGCCCATTTCAAGCAGATATAAATTGGGTGCGAGAAATATAAGTGTGTAAAAGAGAGAAAAGGGAGTGAGAATAAAATATTTAGTCAAGAGTATCAGGTTGCTAACCTTTTACAAAGTGGGAGGAGTGCTCTATTTATAGAGGAATTTGTTGTTTTGGATCGCGACACGTGGCGGACTTTACATGTGTATTTACCCTAGCTTTTGGAGAAGCGGATCTTACTTTTTGACAGTAATCATTGCTACGTTTGGTAGGGAATGGGCGCCTATCACTTTTTGATAAAGGCGGCGTCACATCTCTGACTCCATCCATTGTCCCATCACTCATCCGAGCTGTTATTAAGGAGGTCCTCCATCTAAACATAAAACACCTCGGCTAGTCATAAACCAGTTCGGCTAAAGAAGTTCACGTGTTGTACCACCTCAGAAATTGACCCAAGAACACATCTTAAACTTTAGCCATGAGCCAATGTCCATTGGGCCTCCATTGGACCTTCGATGGTGGATCACTGTACTCCTTTTTGGGCTTGGTCTCAACAAAAATAACAAGAAAATAAGGTTTTACACGTTTTAACTTTTATGGCCGTAACTACTTCCTTTACGGCCGTAACTAGGTTACTGATTTACATTTACGACCGTGACTCCAAAACTTATGGCCGTAAGTCCATAATTCCCAATATCCAGTTTTTGAGCAGTGTCTTCATTACGACCGTAATCTTCAACTCTTACGGCCGTAATTCCTTATTCTTCGAAATATCAATTTCGGCAGTGAACTTGTTACGGCCGTAAGAATTATAGGTTACGGCCGTATCCTCCAGAAATTCATAATTTTCTTTGACGGCTTGAATGAGGTTGATCCACTCGTCGTCTCGACTAGTCTCCAACATGGAACTTGCTTCTTTTGCAGCCACGAACATAGTTTTGCCCACTGTTTCTTGTACTAGTTTGTCCATTGCTTCGTTGGCCCTCTTCATTTGAAATCGAGTCATCGGTCCTCCTTTGATTGTCAACGGATATTTGCGCGGGCTTGTATTCATGGTCTGGATCACATCATCCCCTCCCTCTTCGAAAGGATTCGACCTCGAATCTGTACCTGCATCAAACGGAGATAGATCAGAAACATTAAACGTAACTGAAACATTATACTCACCAGGAAGATCTAGTTTATAGACATTGTTGTTGATCCTTTCAATCACTTGGAATGGACCATCTCCTCGCGGTTGTAACTTTGATTTGCGTTGTTCCGGAAACCGCTCCTTCCTCAAACGTACCCAAACCCAATCACCAGGTTCAAAGATGACGCCTTTTCTTCCTTTGTTAGCCTGCGATGCATAATGTTCATTTTTCTTTTCAATTGCCAACCTCACCTTGTCGTGGAGTGATTTAACCATCTCAGCCTTTTTGTTTCCATCCAAGCTACTACGTTCATTCACAGGTAAAGGAATTAAATCCAATGGTGTTAGCGGATTAAAACCATAAACAATTTCAAATGGTGAACAAGAAGTAGTAGAATGTAAAGCCCTATTATATGCAAATTCAATAAATGGTAAACACTCTTCCCAATTTTTCAGATTTTTATTGATTATGACGCGCAACAATTGAATCATGGTCCTATTTACTACCCCGGTTTGTCCATCGGTCTGTGGGTGACAAGTTGTAGAGAAAAGTAGTTTTGTTCCTAGTTTGTTCCACAAGACTCTCCAAAAATTACTAAGGAACTTAACATCCCTATCCGAGACTATACTCTTAGGAACCCCATGTAAGCGCACGACTTCCCTAAAGAAAATATCGGCTATGTTGGTAGCATCATCAATTTTGTGGCATGGTATGAAATGTGCCATTTTACTAAAGCGATCTACTACCACAAAAATCGAGTCTCTTCCCCTCTTAGTCCTAGGTAATCCCAAAACAAAATCCATAGAGATATCGACCCAAGCCTCACTAGGGACGTGTAAAGGCATATATAATCCATGTGGTTTAATCCTAGATTTTTCCTTCTTGCAAGTAATGCATCGACTACAAACGCAAACCACATCAATCTTCATCTTAGGCCAATAGAAATGTTCACTTAAGATTTCGCAGGTCATTTTAACCCCTCTCTCACAATTAACTCCCTCATTGAACACCTAGAGACACACAATTTATTTTCCCGGAATAAGTAATCATCATGTTTAAAGAATCTATCCACAACCCCCTTACCACATGAATCATAAATACTAGAAAAGTCCGGATCATTTGCATACATGTCCTTAATGTATTCAAATCCAAGAAATTTAGCATTCAAAGAAGTTAAAAGGACATACCTTCGAGACAATGCATCTGCCACCACATTTTCCTTACCTTGTTTGTACCGGATGACATAGGGAAATGTTTCGGTGAACTCTACCCACCTTGCATGTCTCTTACTCAGCTTAGCTTGACCCCTCAAATGCTTCAAGGATTCATGATCAGTGTGTATCACGAACTCCCGTGGCCACAAGTAATGTTGCCATGTCTCCAAAGCGCGCACAAGTGAGTACAACTCCTTGTCATATCTGGGGTAATTAAGAGCAACACCTTTTAGCTTTTCACTAAAATAAGCTACTGGCCTCCGATCCTGCATTAAAACAGCTCCAATGTCTAGCCCTGAGGCATCACATTCAATCTCAAAAGCCTTGTAAAAGTTAGGAAGTGATAAAACCGGTGCTTTACACAACATATTTTTCATAGTCTCAAATGCATGCTCCTGTTCTACACCCCATTTAAACCCTACACTTCGTTTGAAAATTTCTGTGAGTGGTATGGCTATTGTCCTAAAGTCCTTAACAAAACGCCTATAAAAACTAGCCAAGCCATGAAAACTTCTAACCTCAGTTATGCTTTTAGGTTTTGGCCATTCTTTAATAGCTTTGACTTTCTCTTCATCTACTTCTATCCCCTTAGCACTAACCACATAGCCAAGAAACACAACTTTTTCCATGCAAAAGGTACACTTTTTAAAATTAGCAAAAAGTTGTTCTTGCCTCAAAACCACAAGCACACACCTGACATGCTCCACATGCTCATTCAAAGATTTACTATATATCAAGATATTATCGAAGTAAATTACAACGAATTTACATATAAATGCACATAAAACATGATTCATTAAACGCATAAATGTGCTAGGTGCATTAGTAAGTCCAAACGGCATAACTAACCATTCATACAAGCCATATTTAGTTTTAAAAGCAGTTTTCCACTCATCTCCTTCCTTAATTCCGATTTGATGATAACCACTATTAAGATCAATTTTTACTAAATATGCTAGAGCCATGGAATTCATCCAACATATCATCTAACCTAGGAATAGGATGACGATACTTTACCGTTATGTTGTTGATGGCTCTACAATCAACACACATTCTCCAAGTCCCGTCCTTCTTTGGTACAAGTAACACGGGTACGGCACATGGACTCATGCTCTCCCTTATGTACCCCTTGCTCATCAATTCCTCCACTTGCCTTTGAAGTTCCTTCATTTCCTCGGGATTACTCCTATAAGAGGGACGGTTTGGAATGACTGCTCCAGGTACAAAATCAATCTGATGCTCAATACCTCTAAATGGGTGGCAATCCACTAGGTATATCCTCCGGAAATACATCGTCAAATTCCCGCAAGAGAGAAACAGCCAAACTAGGGAGGGGTTTGTTAGTTTCCTCAAGGGCAAGGAATGATTCCTTGTACAATAAAAGGACGATTGGTCGATTTTCCACGAAAGCCTTCTTGATTTCACTACTTTTGGCATAGAAACTCACTCTTGGTTTTTCTTTTCTGGCACTCTTCGCTCCCTCTCCTTTTTCTGATGTATGTACCCCAACACTCTCTTTTTTTCTCTCGCCTCTCCTTTTTTTGGAGTCGTGGCTCCAACCCTCTTTTCCTCTTATTTTTCTGAGGTCGTGGCCTCAACTCTCCTTTTCTCAAGTTTCCTCACCTTTTGTTCTTCATCATTTTTCAATTTAATTTGATATGCATAAACTTGTGATGGTGCCAGTGGTGTAAGTGTAATATTTCTCCCATCCTTGGTAAAACTATATCTATTTTTATACCCGTCATGTGTAACCTTCCTATCATACTACTAAGGCCTACCCAACAAAATGTGCTCGGCTTGCATAGGAATCACATCACACATCACTTCATCCATATAGCTACCAATCGAAAAATTCACTAACACCCTCCTATTCACCTTAATTTCACCACTATCATTTAACCACTGAAGTCTATAAGGTGATGGATGCTTCAACAATGGTAATCCTAATTTCTCAATTAGTGTGGTGCTAGCAACATTTGTACAACTACCACCGTCAATAATCATACTACATACCTTGTCTTGGATGTTATACCGTGTATGAAATATATTCTCCCTCTCCTGCTCCACTTCATCCACGTTGACTTGA
Source organism: Ligustrum vulgare (assembly GCA_963555705.1). Taxonomy (NCBI): domain Eukaryota; kingdom Viridiplantae; phylum Streptophyta; class Magnoliopsida; order Lamiales; family Oleaceae; genus Ligustrum; species Ligustrum vulgare. Next base: position 27,127,614 of record OY743174.1, read on the forward strand.
GCACTAAGGGCTTGCCTCGCTACTAATAACGGCCCATGTTTCCCGGATAACAATTCCTCATTATCACTAGCTTCCTCCAAAGCGGGCATGTCGCTGTAGTCTTCCTCATCTCTGCCACTTTCCCAAGCTCCTTCCGCTCGCATGGTAATGACACGTCTATTAGGGCATTGAGAAGCCACATGTCCTCTTCCCAAGCATTTGAAGCATTGGATATCTGTACTCCTAGATGGCCGAGACTCCCCTTTGGGTGAAAATTTGTTAACGGACTCCTCCTTTCCCTTGGATACCTCAATCTTCCCCTTCGAAACAGCCCCAGCTCCTTTATTTTCCCACCTCGGCTTCCAAGACGGATTAGAACCCGAAGAACCCAACTGATACTTAGCTGTCCCTTTTCTCTTCAATTGCTTCTCCACTTTCATGGCCATATGTAGCATATCTTCTAACTCCACATAGTGTTGCAATTCGACCACATTTTCTATTTCTTTATTCATCCCATTCAAGAAACGGGCCATAGTGGCCTCCTCATCCTCCTCCACATTGGCTCTAAGCATCAACATCTCCATCTCCTCATGATAATCCTCGACACTCTTAGCACCTTGGTAAAGACTTTGTAATTTTTGATGAAGTTCCCTATGGTAATGACTACAGATAAATCTCTTCCTCATGACCGCCTTTAATTCACCCCATGTACTAATAGGTCTCTCACAATTTTGCCTCCTAGAAGTTGCTAATTGATCCCACCAAGTGCATAATCAGTGAATTCAAGAACCGCTTGACCTTCTTCTCCTCCGTATAGCTGTAGCAATCAAATATCAACTCAATCCTTTTCTCCCACTCTAAATATTGTTCCGGATCACTCCGACCCTTAAAGGAAGGAATTGTGGTTTTGATATTACTCATGCCACGATCCGGTCGATCCCCAACAACCTCTCTACCTCGTCGTTCATGCCTAACCTCTCTATCTATAAGTGCCCCATCATCATACCCATCAAATTCATCTTGTTTCTCCATTTCTATCCTATGACCACGCCCCATTTGTCTCCACACATTGGGTGCTTCCCTAGGCCGCTCTAACCTTTCAATCCTGCCCGACATATCCCCAAGCATTTTCTCAAAGCATTGTGCCAACTCTTCCACCATGTTGACTTGATCGCCTTTTTTTTGCTGTAGTAGAATTTTTCGACATCCTAAAACTAAGTAATATATGTCTCACGTGTATGTCACTCGAGTATCACTCAATTTTTGGCTTTTACCCTCTATTGATCTCACCTCTCTGCCTTTTCCACTCAATGGCTTTCACGCCAATTTCTTCAAAGAACGCATCCGAACTCAAACAAGTTTAAGCCCTAATGATTCAAACCGAGTATGAGTGAGAATTTATGAACTTGTTAGAAAACTCGAGGAAGACCTCGAGAGAATGGAATCTGACTCTATAAAGGACTTGACACTTTTATGGAAACTAAGATTGATTCAAGAAGGTAATTCTCGAAATCAAATAACAATTTTCTTCTTCGCTGTTGAAATTTTCGTTTTTTTTTTAGCTTCTCGAAAATTCAACTACGAGAATAAGGAAACAAACAAAATTTTATTTGAATACCAAACGAAAGAAATAACGACTTTTTGAATTTTTTGTGACACTTTTTTGATTAAAGACTCACGAACTTGAAGAACACGAAGAACTAAACTCAAGAAACAAAATAAAGATATAATCTTGATTTTTGGAGCCTAAGCTCTGATACCAAATGATGCAAACCACGTAGCAATTGTACCAAGAACGCCAAGAAACCACGATTTATGGATCCAATTAAAATTAATTGAACCAAGCAACCAATACAATCATAGGGATATATTAACCTCTTGATCACAAGCAATATTAATTCTCACCGAGATTTGAACAAACAAGAATAACTCCCAAGTTCGGATTGTATTCAATGAAGAATATAAGTTTGAAAGCAATTTGCCTCATAATAATATCAATAATGGTCTAACCTAATAATGAAAATTAAATCCCTATAAATAGGGTCAAAGTATGGCTTAAGAGCCCTAATTAAACAAGGAATGAAATTGCTAAAAATATGGAAAGAAATAAAAATAACAAGAAAATAAGGTTTTACGCGTTTTAACTTTTACGGCCGTAACTAGGTTACTGATTTACATTTACGGCCGTAACTCCATTACTAACGGCCGTCAATCTAAAATTCCCAATATCCAGTTTTTGAGCAGTATCTTCATTACGGTCGTGATCTTCAACTCTTACGGTCGTAATTCCTTATTCCTCGAAAAATCAATTTCAACAGTGAACTTGTTACGGCCGTATCCTCCGAAACTTCATAATTTTCTTCGACGGCTTGAATGAGGTTTATCCACTCGTCGTCTCGACTAGTCTCCAACACGGAACTTGCTTCTTTTGTAGCCACGAACATAGTTTTGCCCACCGTTTCTTGTACTAGCTTGTCCATTGCTTCATTGGCCCTCTTCGTTTGCAATCGAGTCATCGGTCCTCCTTTGATCGTCAGCGGATCTTTGCGTGGGCTTGTATTCGTGGTCTGGATCACATCAAATCGTATTACATTCTCAAAATGTGTTCCATCCAGGGATATCAACAATACTCCCACTCCTTGTAGCGCCCCGAGTTCTAAATACCCGGTTCACCACGTCATTGTCTGATCTAACTTTAAAATTACATTTTAGCGGAAGAAAGATCTGAAATTCATTTTTGGCAACAATAAATAAACTTTAATGGTCGATAAAATTGAAAACATTTATGAAACCATTCGAAATAATAAGTCGAGCCATTAATATTGTAAAGCAAATGACAATGTCATAATTTCTCAAATAACTGAAATTCTCAAAATTATCCAATGTTTGGAAATACGGAAATCATTAAAATAAGGTTTTCAGCCATTTAACGTCTATTGCCACAATCATCCATCACTTGCCACCCTCTCCGAAATTTGCAAATGTTGTTGAAAATAGACATGAGCATTTCATAGAAATACTCAGTAGACTCATCGCCAATTAGTTAATTTACAATATAATTGAACACATAAATGCAAGCTCTTTAGAAATCATAGGGTGTGGGTTGCTCTTCTCGTGCATTAAAACACATGGCTTCTTTTTGAAAATCATAGGGTGTGGGTTGCTCTTCTTGTGCATTAAAGCACGTGGCTTCTCTTTGAAAATCATAGGCTCTTTAAAATTATAGGGTGTGGGTTGCTCTTTCTTCTCGTGCACATAAGGCACATACGTTATGCATAACATCATCATTTATCTTGCAAGACATTCTCTTCTTTCTTTCTCATGCATAAAAGCACATAAGTTATGACAAGCATAACAACATAAATATTTCATAAGAAATATATATTCTCATCTCAACATAAATATTTCCGAAGAAATACATTCTTTTCTCTTTTCATAAAAATGACTTTCACATAAGTCACATAACATACACATTCACATGCAATCATAATTTAAATCAATTAATAGGGGCGAGTCTACCTTAAACTTGACGAGTGCAAAGTTGAGCAGGAAACGACTTCAATTCTTAAATTCTCCGTACGCTTCGTCTAGCCAATTAGAAGATTAAGTCGAATTAGTCTTTTGAAATTTATAGTTAAAATGATAAATTACAATTTAGGGACTAAAATCGCTGATTTTGAAAGTTGGAGGACTAAAATGAATATTTTGAAAGTTGAGGGACTAAAATGAATAATTTGAAAGTTGAGGGATTAAAATGAACACTTTTCAAACTTGAGGGACTAAAATGTAAATTTTCAAAAGTTGGGTCGAAGCTCAAAATGAATATTAAATTGTAGGGCTTGAAATAAGTGATTTTAAAAAATTAAGGGCTTATTAAAATCATTTGGAACTTAAGGGGCTGAAATTATAGGTTTTAAAACAGTAGGGGCTGATTTAAATCATTTTGCAAAATTGGGGACCAAAGTGTAAATTTCTGCAAATAATCAAAATAATAAAATCAATTTATTTCTCTCCCTTTACCCATTGTGTTCAGAACGTTAGAGAGAGAGAGAACGAGGGCAGAGACGGGCGAGAGAGGAGACGAAGGCGACGGCGGTTCGAGACTTGCGAATCCATCCTTCGACGGCGATTTCGCCGGCGCAACACCGGCGCTGGGTGCGGCGACTGGTGTCGGTCAGAGTATGGTGCGAGTGTGAGGAAAATAGCAATGTTTTGGGTACTTTGATGTGCGAAACCGAGGCTTGAATCATGATTTTCCGGCGAGCTTATCGGCGGTCGAGGTCGGTAAGTATCTGGGTTATGTCCTATTCGTGGTTTTGGTTTGATTTTGGGTTTTGATTTGGGTTGGGGTTGGCCGCGATTTGTTGCTGTGCGGACTTAGAGCTGAGATGTGGTGGTGGTGGTGATAATTTGGGGTCTTGGCAGTGGGTGGTTTCGGTAGTGATGATAATGGTGGTGCAGTGACTGTGTGAATTGGCCGCTGCATTTGGAGGTGGTTTGGATTGTGTTGAGAGGAGAGGAGAGGAGAAGCTAGGAAGATTGGGTGGTGAGCTGATGATGAGAGTTGAGTTTTGAGGGGTAGGTGATATAGAGCTAGGGTATGGGTTTGATGTAGTTGGTGGAAGGATGAGTTGATGGGACATGATGGAAATCTTGACAAGAAAGACACGGAATTTCGAGAAAATAATACGCGTGCATCAACTGCGCAGGAAAAATGGATCTGATAAAATGAGTCTGACACAATGAAATTTTAAAACGATTTTGAAAAGAATAACTTAAATAAATAATAAAATTTTTGGAAATTCGGAATTTAATTTAAAAATGAATTAACTCGATATTTCTCGACTTGGTTAGACGAATGCGTCGCGACATTAACTTAAAAATGGGTGAGATTGCAACGGCACGAATTTCGAAACTTTGAAATAATTATTAAATCGCGTGAAAATTCTCGGTCGCTACAACCTTACCCCCTAAAAATAATTTCGTCCTCGAAATTAAACTTACTTGATCTATTCTTCTGGATACTTGGCTAGAATTTTATCTTCCTTTCCTCAAGTAGCCTCATCATTATTGTGTCTACCCCACTGGACTTTGTCTAAAGGGATCTCTTTGTTTCTTAAGACATAGACTTTTCTCTCTACTATGCACATAGGTGCCTCTTCATAAGTCAAATCTTTCTAAACTGAAATAGACTGATAATTCACCACATGATTAAAATCATGAACATACTTTCTCAATAAGGAAACATGAAAGACATTGTGAACAGCTGCAAGCTCTGGTGGCAAAGCCGACAATAAGCCACATTATCCATTTCTCTAGTATTTCAAATGGTCCGATGAAACGAGGCCTTAATTTCTTTTTCTTGTCGAAACAAAAAGTACCCTTCATAGGAGCTACTTTCAAGAACATTTTCTCTTTAATCTCAAACATTAAGTCTCTTCTTTGATCGGCATAACTTTAATCCATAATCTGAATCTTCTCGATAGCCTGTACTATTTTCTCAATTAATTCTGGACCCAAAATTTCTTCTCGCCAACTTCATCCCAAAAGATTGGTGACCGACATCTTCATCCTGATGAGGACCAGAGTGGCACAAGTGGCACAACGAGTAAGGATCCGTTGCATGTACCAGTGGGACCAATAACGAGGTTGAGGGCTAAAAAGATCAAGCAAGCAATGCAGGGGTTTATGCAAGCTTGGGTGGATAAATATTCAAGTGCATGGTTGAAGACTCCATTTTCAATGCATGACAAGATGGAAGATGAGCCAAAAGCATTACAATGCATCTGGGTCAAAGAACAAGGAGAAAAGAATGCAGAAGGCCACTTACGGCCGTAAAATTGATATCGCACAATTGGGGCAGAAAGTGACTTACGGCCGTAACTATCATTTTCACGGCCGTAACTATCATTTTCACGGCCGTAACTGAGTTAGGGAATTTTATTCAGTATGTTACTTACGGCCGTAGGAACACATGTCACGACCGTAAGAGGTGAATCAGTTTTTTGGACCCGAGGGTCAATTACGGCCATAAGCCCATATGTTACGGCCGTAAATTCCGCCGCATTTTAATTTGTGTTTTGCGGCTAGGGTTAATTTTGGACGCGTTTTTAGGTTATATTATGTTTCTTTGTCATTGTAAAGAGACAACTTTGATGATTAATGAGATTGATTGAATTAGGTGAGTTTATCCCTATTCTTCTTCGTTCTTGATTGAACCCCTTGAACTTATCAAAGGATTTGACAACCTTTGTGGCGTTCACCCCTTTATGGTTCTTCATTCCGCATCTTAACGGGTCTTGGATTTGATACATCCTTGGTTCTTGAGTCGTGAGTGTCGGGTCATATTGTTATCGTCAATTAATCTGGATTTGGAACTTTCCAAGTGTTTATACAATTTCAGCGAGATCCCGTGATTCCCCAACAAGAATCACATCATTTGGTATCAGAGTGTAGCGCCCCGAGTTCCGTATACCCGATTCACTACGTCATTTTCTGTCTAAATTTTTCGAATAATATTTTTGCGGAAGAAATAATTGAAATTCATTTTTGGCAACATTAAATAAACTGTAATGGCCGCTAAAATTGAAAACATTTATGAAACCATTTGAAATAGTAAATCGAACCATTAATATTGTAAAGAAATTGCCAATATCATAATTTCTCAAATAAATGAACTTCTCTAAATTATTCGATTGTTTGGAAAATACGGAAATCATTAACGTCAAACTTTCAACCGTTCAACGATTATTGCCACCATCATTCATCGCTCGCCACCGTCTCCGAAATCTGCAAAACTGTTAAAAAGTAGGGTGAGTATTTCATGGGGGAAATACTCAGTAGACTCATCGCAAATTAATTTAATTTATAAGATGATTAAACACATAAATCCCGGCTCTTTATAAAACGGGCATTGATAGAGCTTCTTTATAAAACTGCTCTTGATAAAACTCATATTGTGCATTACAGCACGGGACATATTTTGCAAATCATAGGCTCTTTGAAAACAGCTCTTTGAAAACCATATACTTATAAAAACATTTTAATTATGCCAAGCATAATTTCTTTTGAAAGCATAACATAAGATAGGATTGAAATCCTCATAAACATAAATAGACACAAGAACTTTACCGAACTTAGGTGGCAAGAATTCTTATGCAGTAAAATCATAATAACAGTAAGTTTTCATCATAACATAGGATAATATCGAAATCCTCATAAACATAAGAATTTTACCGAACTTAGGTGGCAAGAATTCTTATGTAGTAAGATCATAATAACAGTAAGATCATAATAACAGTAAGTATACCAAAACATAATTCATGAAATTCATAGGGATCATTTCCATCATAACATAAGATAGGATCGAAATCCTCATAAACATACGCGACAGGAATTTTACCGAACTTAGGTGGTAAATCCTCATAAACTTATGGAGACACAGAATTCTACCGAACTTAGGTGGTAAGAATTCTTATGTGCATAGCAATGATCCAAAACATATAAAACATTATCGTAAAAACATAGGGTATACTTACTTTTCATAAAAACATAAGGTATATTTACCTTTCATAAAAACATACTTGTTTTTCTTAAAAATTGACTTTCACAAGTCACATGACATTTATATGAAATCATAATTTAAATCAATTAATAAGTGCGAGTCTACCTCAAATCCGACGAGTGCAAAGTTGAGCGGGAATGACTTCAATTTCTTTAAATTCTCCGTACGCTTCGTCTTAGCCAATAAGTCACTTTAGTTTATCGAATATATAGTTGAAAATGATAAATTATAATTTGAGGACTAAAATTGATGTTTTTGAAAGTTTAGGGACTAAAATGAATATTTTGAAAGTTGAAGGACTAAAGTGAATATCTTTGAAACTTGGGCTTTAAATCAAATTAATAAAATCAGCAGGGACTGAAATAATAGATTTTAAAAATGAAGGACTGATTGGGCTGAATTGATCATTTTAAAACTTGGGGACTGATTTGAAAGACTTTTAAAAATTTAGGGACCAAAGTGAAATTTTTGGAAATTAAAATAATGTATCCTCAGATTTACTCTCTCTCTCTCTCTCTCTCATGTTTCTCTCGCTCGATTCACTCTCTCTCTCAACCTCTCTTCTCATCCGATCCGACTGGAGAAGGGCTCTTCCAGCCGGCGATATGATCGGCGAAACGCCGGCGCAAGGTAGAGGCGTGCAGCGGACAGGTATTGGTTCAGATTTTTTTTTGAGGGATTTGTTGCGATTTTTGAGTGCGAGACCGAGGCTAAAACAGTGGCTAAAATCACGATTTCCGGTGGTAGAAAATCGGTCAGCGCAGTCGGGATTGAGGTAAGTAACTGGGTAATTGGTTTGGGTTTGATTTTGGGTTTGGGTGAAGATTTATTGATGGTGAATTGGAGATTGGCAGTGGATGGTGTTGTGGTGCAGCTGGGTGGTTTCGAAATGGTGATGATGGTGATGATAATGTACTTGGTAAATTGAAGGTCGTAGGTGGTGTTCGGTGGTGGATGCAGCAGTTGGAAAGGGCAGGGGTTGCTATGGGCAGGGTGATGTGCAGAGAAATTCAGCTTGGCAGTGATGGAGCTGACCGGTGGTGACTGGATTGAGGAATTGCAGGTGATAACATTTTGGTAGTAATTGTGGTTGATCAGTGGTGATTGTTGGCATTGATTGTAGTCTGCAGGTGGTTTGATCTTGAAATGGATGGTATAGACTGTGGAGTGGTGATACTGCAGATTCTGGGAATGGAGGTGGATTGGCTGTTGCGGTGATTGGGAAACTAGTTGCAGAGAATTTGGGTGGTAGGTATATTTGATGATAATCCTGGTGTTTAGCTTTGTTGGTATTGCAGTGATTGTGGTGTTTAACACAGTGATGGTGATGATGAATGAAGCAGCTCGGCTATAAAGAAGAGTGTTTGAGGGTAAAGGAAAATGCACATGGGGAGGGAATATGATGATGGTGGGGAATATCATAATTGAAAGGGAATAATTGAGTGAATATTATCATAATCATGATGATGGAGGAGGAGCAAAACTTGTAGAATAAATTTTGATTATGATAAGAATTGGACTAACTTTGATCAAGAAGCGTATTTAAAACAGACATATTTTGGATTGAAAATAAATTTGAGAATAAATAAATTTGGAATTTAAAATGATTTTGAAAATAATACTTTAAATAAATAATTAAATAACATAATTTTAGAAATTCGGATTTTAATTTAAAATCGAACAAATTCGATATTTCTTGACTTGGCTAGACGAATCCGTCGCGGCATTAATTTCAAAATAATAAATGAAATAGTAGCGACACAATTTTCTAAATATTAAAATAATTATTTATTGCATAAAAATTCTGGATCGCTATAATCTTACCTCCTTAAAATAATTTCGTCCTCGAAATTAAACTTACTTAATCTTATAATTTCTGAATACTAAATCAGAATCTCTTCTTCTTATCATCGAATATTCTCAAAATAATCAAAACAATTCCCAATCGTATGTAAAAATTTCATCATATCTTGTAGTATTCATGTAACTTGTCACTTATCATCGAAAATTCCAAAAATAATCAAAGAATTACCTGAAAATCTTCTCTACGTAATATACCCAAACATATCAACATAATATCATCAACTTATCTTTCCAATATTTGTAACCCAAAATTCAGTAAACAAATATCTCCCAAAACTAAGATTCTATACTTAAATGTCACCATATTTCCTGCAAAGTATTTCTTTCACTTGTATATACGTATGAATTCTGATTCAATAAGGTACTCATTTTACTTTCCACGTATCATCACATTATACCAAGATTATCATTATTAAAACAAAATATCAGTACCCATAATCCAAGAAAATATTCCAAATCTCCAATCAAATCTCCTTTATCGATAAAATTTAACAGCGCATTACTTCTTGTCTCCTCTTTTCATTAAAATAATCCTGCGCTTTCTTGCTGGTCACAACATCACGCGGATTCACTCATATCCTTTGCGCTTTTAAATAGTTCATGCTGAGAAGAGGTTGAATCATCAAACAATGGATATCATTCTTTCTAACATTCGCAAGTATTATTCCAGTCTTCCTATGAATGATCTGAGAAAGATCTATAAAATAAGGCTCGAAAGATTGAGGTTGCTAATGGCTCATGATATTCCAGAAGATGTTCGCTGGTTGATAGAAGCAAAGGTTCGACTATCTGGTGAACTACCATCAACATTTCCAAAGCACATGCCTGGTTTAGGCAAAAGCACGTTTGCAAAGAAACGAAGAGCAAAAAGACTGGGTGGTTGCTACAAATGTGCTCGTTGGAATTGTGATACTCGTTGCAAATCAGTAGGATATTCTTCTACTAATCGGGATGATAAAATCGAATTCATAAAGGGTGGACTGAGTAAGGAGTCTTTGGATGATATTCGACTGACTCTTGAGACGCACCCAAGTGGTTATGTACAACGTGAACTTCTCTCCTTATACGCTCAGTTTAACGAGGACAAAAATCGTTATAGTCTCCAAAATATAATATCGAAAGATCCTGTTTGCCAGTCTGTTTTACAAAATGAGGCTTCTGGCAGTTCAGCAATGATATAAGGTAAATCTTTTTAAAATATTTTGCTGCTTTCTTTCACGCGTTTTGGAAATAAAATATATTTTCCTTTCTCGAGGTTTGATAAAGCTGGAAATAAATCACCGAAAGGTGATATCTTTGATAAAATAGTCAAAAGTTGGCCGATTTTGTCAAAAAGTGAATCTTTACTTTTTCAGAATCAATCAAAAACAGTAAATTTTTCCGGCTTTAAATAGCCAAACATATTTCATAGTTCAGGCATCCCAAAATCACATCTTCTTCGTAAGTTTTCCCTTCTTTACTATCAAAGATGGAAGCACCAAAACTTCGACAGATCAAAACTATTTGTGTATTTTGTGGATCAAAAGTAGGGAAAGGCTTCGGTTATCTAGAAGCGGCTGTAGATCTTGGAAAGAAACTGGGGGAAAAAGGTATCACTCTTGTGTATGGGGGTGGTAGCAGTGGTCTAATGGGTTGTGTTTCCCAATCTGCTCTTGCAGAGAAATCAAAAGTAATCGGTGTCATACCTGTCCCTTTGGTAGATGTTGCAGGCAAAACACGAGGGCATGAAGTTCAAACCTTATCCATCCATGAACGCATAACTTGTATGCTATATGGTTCTGATGCCTTTATAGCCCTGCCCGGAGGTTTTGGTACCTTAGAAGAAATCTTTAACATTACCTCGTGGGCTCAACTAGATCTCCATACTAAGCCTATTGGGCTTCTGAATGTTAACAATTTCTTTGATGGTTTGTTAACCTTTCTTGATTATGCTGTGGAACAGGGATTCATCTCTCCATTTTCCAGAAGGCTTCTTATTTCTGCTCCTACTATTGATGAACTACTGGATAAGCTGCAGTCATATATCTCAATACAAGATCCAGCAGGAGTTAAGATAGATTGGTTGCAAGGAAGGGGAATCAAGCGAAAATGGAGTCCGGTTAATGTAAACTTAACTCTTTGAATCTTAGAATAGGTGGGGGTAGAGTACGGAGTATTCTCACTCTCGAGACACCCCTCCATTTACTAGGATTTCCTTAATGTTTAAATCTTGTGTGTACTTCAAAGATTCCAGGTGGTAGATTACGGAGTATTCTTACTCTCGAAACACACCTCTTTGAAGGTTTCTTTATTTCCTCAAAAGATCAGAGGTGGTAGGATACGGCTACTCCGGAAACACATCTCTCATTCTGAGGATCTTTCCATGTTTTTCTCTTATGCTTTCGTGTGTTTCATGTATTCCTTTCCAGTGTGACTCTTGTGTGTTCTCCTTATGAGAAAATAATAAAATCTCTGCTATCATCTACTAAATCTCGTTTGTGATGTAAATGATCTTGCATGTCTAACCTTAATTCCTTTAGTGGATGCTTATCATATTATGCTCTTAATTCCAAATGATAAAATTCTGGATAGAGTCTCCCTTGTAATTTGGACTTATCCAAACCATAAGCATACTTCATAACTCACAATAATAAATAACTCCAATTTGATCACAACGATCTAAAAATATTGAAAACGATTCCAACACTTCAATATCATCAAAATATCCATAATTCAATTCATAATTCCTCAACATAGAAATTTCAAATCATATTTTTCAATATCACAATATTACTTCCTTCCATACCTTAATTGGCTCAAAAGTTACTCATACTTATAAATATATGCCATAAATCATATTCCCAAAATTTATTCACAAAGCCAAACTTCATAATAAATTTCTCTTCAACATAGAGGCATAATAAATTAACTCAACATAATATCCATTACTTAATTCTCAATAAAATCATATTATTCCCATTATGCTCAACACTCGTTTTCTTTTAAAAAATTTCTCATAATCATACATTAAAGCATATAAGTTATGACAAAGCATAACAACATCATTATTTTCGAAGAAATACATTCTTATTTCTCATAAATCATAAGTATCCGAAATACTCTTCATTCTTTCTCATAAATCAATAAAATGAGTATTCGAAATACTGAAATAACTTTAAACATCATAAACTTCTTTACCTCGGAGTTGGTGGAACGAATGATGGCAGTGGCAATCTTCATCAATAAAAATCTTATAATGGAAAATATTTCTTGAAAATTCTTTTTTTGAAAATTTTACCAGTCTACAGAAACGCAGACTAGCTCTGATACCAACTTGTAGCGCCCCGAGTTCCGTATACCCGATTCACTACGTCATTTTCTGTCTAAATTTTTCGAATAATATTTTTGCGGAAGAAATAATTGAAATTCATTTTTGGCAACATTAAATAAACTGTAATGGCCGCTAAAATTGAAAACATTTATGAAACCATTTGAAATAGTAAATCGAACCATTAATATTGTAAAGAAATTGCCAATATCATAATTTCTCAAATAAATGAACTTCTCTAAATTATTCGATTGTTTGGAAAATACGGAAATCATTAACGTCAAACTTTCAACCGTTCAACGATTATTGCCACCATCATTCATCGCTCGCCACCGTCTCCGAAATCTGCAAAACTGTTAAAAAGTAGGGTAAGTATTTCATGGGGGAAATACTCAGTAGACTCATCGCAAATTAATTTAATTTATAAGATGATTAAACACATAAATCCCGGCTCTTTATAAAACGGGCATTGATAGAGCTTCTTTATAAAACTGCTCTTGATAAAACTCATATTGTGCATTACAGCACGGGACATATTTTGCAAATCATAGGCTCTTTGAAAACAGCTCTTTGAAAACCATATACTTATAAAAACATTTTAATTATGCCAAGCATAATTTCTTTTGAAAGCATAACATAAGATAGGATTGAAATCCTCATAAACATAAATAGACACAAGAACTTTACCGAACTTAGGTGGCAAGAATTCTTATGCAGTAAAATCATAATAACAGTAAGTTTTCATCATAACATAGGATAATATCGAAATCCTCATAAACATAAGAATTTTACCGAACTTAGGTGGCAAGAATTCTTATGTAGTAAGATCATAATAACAGTAAGATCATAATAACAGTAAGTATACCAAAACATAATTCATGAAATTCATAGGGATCATTTCCATCATAACATAAGATAGGATCGAAATCCTCATAAACATACGCGACAGGAATTTTACCGAACTTAGGTGGTAAATCCTCATAAACATATGGAAAGACAGGAATTTTACCGAACTTAGGTGGTAAATCCTCATAAACTTATGGAGACACAGAATTCTACCGAACTTAGGTGGTAAGAATTCTTATGTGCATAGCAATGATCCAAAACATATAAAACATTATCGTAAAAACATAGGGTATACTTACTTTTCATAAAAACATAAGGTATATTTACCTTTCATAAAAACATACTTGTTTTTCTTAAAAATTGACTTTCACAAGTCACATGACATTTATATGAAATCATAATTTAAATCAATTAATAAGTGCGAGTCTACCTCAAATCCGACGAGTGCAAAGTTGAGCGGGAATGACTTCAATTTCTTTAAATTCTCCGTACGCTTCGTCTTAGCCAATAAGTCACTTTAGTTTATCGAATATATAGTTGAAAATGATAAATTATAATTTGAGGACTAAAATTGATGTTTTTGAAAGTTTAGGGACTAAAATGAATATTTTGAAAGTTGAAGGACTAAAGTGAATATCTTTGAAACTTGGGCTTTAAATCAAATTAATAAAATCAGCAGGGACTGAAATAATAGATTTTAAAAATGAAGGACTGATTGGGCTGAATTGATCATTTTAAAACTTGGGGACTGATTTGAAAGACTTTTAAAAATTTAGGGACCAAAGTGAAATTTTTGGAAATTAAAATAATGTATCCTCAGATTTACTCTCTCTCTCTCTCTCTCTCATGTTTCTCTCGCTCGATTCACTCTCTCTCTCAACCTCTCTTCTCATCCGATCCGACTGGAGAAGGGCTCTTCCAGCCGGCGATATGATCGGCGAAACGCCGGCGCAAGGTAGAGGCGTGCAGCGGACAGGTATTGGTTCAGATTTTTTTTTGAGGGATTTGTTGCGATTTTTGAGTGCGAGACCGAGGCTAAAACAGTGGCTAAAATCACGATTTCCGGTGGTAGAAAATCGGTCAGCGCAGTCGGGATTGAGGTAAGTAACTGGGTAATTGGTTTGGGTTTGATTTTGGGTTTGGGTGAAGATTTATTGATGGTGAATTGGAGATTGGCAGTGGATGGTGTTGTGGTGCAGCTGGGTGGTTTCGAAATGGTGATGATGGTGATGATAATGTACTTGGTAAATTGAAGGTCGTAGGTGGTGTTCGGTGGTGGATGCAGCAGTTGGAAAGGGCAGGGGTTGCTATGGGCAGGGTGATGTGCAGAGAAATTCAGCTTGGCAGTGATGGAGCTGACCGGTGGTGACTGGATTGAGGAATTGCAGGTGATAACATTTTGGTAGTAATTGTGGTTGATCAGTGGTGATTGTTGGCATTGATTGTAGTCTGCAGGTGGTTTGATCTTGAAATGGATGGTATAGACTGTGGAGTGGTGATACTGCAGATTCTGGGAATGGAGGTGGATTGGCTGTTGCGGTGATTGGGAAACTAGTTGCAGAGAATTTGGGTGGTAGGTATATTTGATGATAATCCTGGTGTTTAGCTTTGTTGGTATTGCAGTGATTGTGGTGTTTAACACAGTGATGGTGATGATGAATGAAGCAGCTCGGCTATAAAGAAGAGTGTTTGAGGGTAAAGGAAAATGCACATGGGGAGGGAATATGATGATGGTGGGGAATATCATAATTGAAAGGGAATAATTGAGTGAATATTATCATAATCATGATGATGGAGGAGGAGCAAAACTTGTAGAATAAATTTTGATTATGATAAGAATTGGACTAACTTTGATCAAGAAGCGTATTTTAAACAGACATATTTTGGATTGAAAATAAATTTGAGAATAAATAAATTTGGAATTTAAAATGATTTTGAAAATAATACTTTAAATAAATAATTAAATAACATAATTTTAGAAATTCGGATTTTAATTTAAAATCGAACAAATTCGATATTTCTTGACTTGGCTAGACGAATCTGTCGCGGCATTAATTTCAAAATAATAAATGAAATAGTAGCGACACAATTTTCTAAATATTAAAATAATTATTTATTGCATAAAAATTCTGGATCGCTATACAGAGCTTGGCTATAAATCCAGGTTTTGGTATAATTCTTGTTTTGTTTCATTTTTTTTCTTCATTAGATTTCATTATTCTTGAGCCATCATTGAATCGATAATAGATTCTTGGGTTTCTTGAAATTCTTCACTATTTCAAGATTGGTCGTAGTTTCAATTTTGTTATTATTGATTGTACTTAAAAAAAAAAAGTACGAAATTCAAATAAAAAAAAAAGTGATTATTATTGAAGAACACGATCAAGAATAGAGATGGCAAAAAAATTCGATCCGCCCCGTCGATCCGTCGACCCGATCCGATCCGATCCGAAAAAATCCCGATCCGTGGATCGATGAATCGAAATTTATGTGATCCGCCCCGATCCGAAAATTCACAGAGCGGATTTGGATCGGGGCTGATCCGATCCGCCCCAATCCGCGATCCGACATTTTTTTTAATATAATTTTTTTATCATGTATAAAAATTTAATATGTAAATTTTGTAGCAAACTTTAATTTCTGTGAATAAGCTGCAATCTTTGCATTTTAAAGAAAACACATTTTTCATGTTCTTCATTTGAAGAAAGAATTCCAATAAGTGATGGCAAAAAAACTCGATCCGTTGAATCGGATAATCGGCCTCTATACGTCTCGTTTCAATAAAATAAATAAAATTTAATAAAAAAATAAAATTTATAAATTTTTTATAAAAGACTTAATTTAAAATATATTTAAAAAAAAAATTTAAAAAAATAAAATAAAAATAAATAATTCTGGCGGATTGGTCCACGGATCGGTGGACCGATCCGCCCCGACCCGACCCGACCCGAAATTTGACGGATCGAGGGGCGGATCCGGATCAGGCAAAATAAATTAGGGGCGGGGCGGATCAGGGTCCGATCCGCCCCGTTGCCAATGCTAATCAAGAACACAATTCCATATTCAAGAAGTCCTTTCTTGATACCTTTTATTTTTCCCACATTCTTTGTAGTTTTCGTCATCCATCACTACTTTCAAATTCTTTCAATTCCAGTTACATCAATTTTCTTGAGTCCAATATTCCATCAAATCTTCTTTTCATCTGTTTGTGTCTTGCACCTTGGGTTAATTCCACAAGGACCAAGTCCGTGACTAGTTTGGTGGGTTCTTTGAGAACTTGAGAAAAGGGATGGAGAGGAAAAAGGCAGAGTGGTGAGATCAATAGAGGGAAAAAAGCTAAATAGAGTGAAAACACGAGTGCTAAACACGTGAGGATATTTTTCTTGAAAATTATTTCTTTTCTTTTGATCACTAACCATGTCACATAAGGACGCATCATCGACAGGGGAGGATAACCAACAGTTCCACTTCCTCGCAATGCTGGAAAAACGATTCAAGAGGTGGGATGCGAAGTTGGGGGAGATTAAAAACTCCGTGGACACGCATAGTGCAGCAATTGCCCAACTACGAAGAGAGCAACCGCATACGGCTCCTAATATCCGGAAGCCGCAAAGGTATGAAAATAATCCTAGGAATAGAGTTTGGGATGATGATGATGTTGAGATAGGAGATAGTGTTGACGATGATAGTGAAAGTGTATCAATGGCTAGCTTGGGTAGGAGAAGAGGTCGTGGTGGTCGGCGTGGAAGAGGAAATAGGCGTGAAAATAGGGATGATGATGGGATGGATAGAAGCTTAGGAAACATTAAAATGTCCATACCAACTTTCCAAGGGAAAAGTGATCCGGAGGTGTACTTTGAGTGGGAGAAGAAGGTAGAACTGATTTTTGAGTGCCATAACTACTCAAAGTGGAAAAAGGTGAAGTTGGCGGTTATAGAATTCACAGACTATGCACTTGTGTGGTGGGATCAATTAGTGACAGGTAGGAGGAGGAACCGTGAACGACCTATTGAGACCTGGAACGAGTTGAAGGGTTTGATGAGAAAAAGGTTTGTGCCCAACCATTACTATAGGGACTTGTACCAGAAACTCCAAATTCTGTCTCAGGGTTCGAAGAGTGTAGAAGAATACCATAAGGAGATGGAGATCGCTATGATTCGAGCAAATATTGAGGAGGATCCGGAGGCCACAATGGCCAGGTTTTTGAGTGGTTTGAACAGAGACATTGCAAATGTTATAGAACTGCAACATTATGTTGAGCTGGAGGAGATGTTGCACATGGTGATGAAGGTGGAAAGGCAACTGAAAAGGAAAGGGACAGCAAAATACTCTTCGGGATCTACTCCTTGGAAACCTACGTGGAGTGGAAATAACAAAACTGAAGGAGCTGCTCCAAAGGGAAAACCAGAACCACCGAAGGCTCGAGAGGAATCTGCCAATAAAGGTAACCCAGCTTCTAACTCTTAACCTCCTAGAAGTAGGGACATCAAGTGTTTTAGGTGTATGGGAATCGGACACATTGCATCACAATGCCCGAACAAAAAAATAATGCTTGTGCGAAATGGGGTGGTTGTATCGAAGGATGAGGTTGAGGATGATGATGAGTTTAAGTATATGCCTGCCTTAGAAGAAGCTAGTGATTGTGACGATGGAGATTATGTTGTAGCTCAGTCCCTCATTACTAGGCGTGCTCTTAGTACCCAAATTAAGATGGAGGAGTCGGGTGAGTAAAGGGAAAACATATTCCATACTAGATGCTTTGTTAATAATAAAGTGTGTAGTTTGATAATTGATGGGGGGAGTTGTACCAACGTGGTTAGTACCACTCTTGTTGAGAAATTGGGTTTACCCATAATCAAACACCCTAGGCCTTATAAATTATAATGGCTGAATGAGTCCGATGAGATCAAAGTGAATAAGCAGGTGTTGATCAACCTTTCTATCGGGAAGTATGAGGATGAGTTAATTTTTGATGTAGTTCCAATGCATGATGGACACATCCTGTTGGGTCGGCCATGGCAATATGACAGGAGGGTGGTACATGACGGGTACAAAAATAGGTACAGTTTTACAAAGGATGGAAAAAGTATCAGACTTATGCCATTAACTCCGCAACAAGTTTACGAAGATCAGTTGAAATTAAAGAGTGAGGAAGAGAAGACAAAGAGAGTTGGGACCCCGATCCCAGAAAAAGGAGAGCTGAGTGTTCAAATGAAAGTTGGGACCACGATCCCAGAAAAAGGTGAGCTGAGAGAAAAACAGAGAGTTGGGGGTTCCGCCCCAGAAAAAGGAGAGGGAGTGACGAGTGTCAGAAAAGAAAGAGGAGAGAAAACCAAAGTGAGCTTTCTTGCCAAAAAATGTGAAATCAAAAGAGCTGTCCTTGACCACCAACCGCTGGTCTTATTAATGTACAAGGAATCCTTCCTTGCAATCGATGACACTAACTCTTCCCTCCCCCATTTAGCTGTTTCTCTTTTACAGGAATTTGAAGATGTATTCCCAGACGACATACCTAGTGGGCTGCCACCAATTTGGGGCATCGAGCACCAGATTGATCTTGTTCCAGGTGCTGTTATTCCAAATAGGCCTGCATATAGGAGCAATCCGGAAGAAACAAGGGAGCTTCAAAGGCAAGTCGAGGAGTTGTTGAGCAAGGGCTATGTTCGAGAAAGCATGAGCCCGTGTGCTGTGCCGGTCTTATTGGTGCCCAAGAAGGATGGAACCTGGAGTATGTGCGTGGATTGTAGAGATATCAACAATATCACGGTAAAGTATCGCCATCCTATACCTAGGTTAGACGACATGCTTGATGAATTATATGGTTCATGTGTCTTTAGTAAAATTGACCTTAAAAGTGGGTATCACCAAATACGCATGAAAGAGGGGGACGAATTGAAAACTGCATTCAAGACCAAATATGGACTTTATGAATGGTTAGTTATGCCGTTTGGCCTCACCAATGCACCTAGTACATTCATGAGGTTGATGAACCATGTCTTACGGGCTTTCATTGGCAAATTTGTGGTCGTGTATTTTGATGACATTTTAGTTTATAGTAAAAATGTAGATGAGCATGTTGATCATTTAAGGTTGGTACTTGAGGTTTTAAGCACTGAAAAATTGTATGCTAACTTTAAAAAGTGTACTTTTTGCATAGATAAGGTCATATTCCTTGGTTATGTTGTTAGTAAGGATGGTATTGAGGTTGACGAGGAGAAAATCCGAGCTATTAGAGAATGGCCAACACCTAAGAGTGTAACTGAGGTAAGGAGTTTTCATGGGTTAGCAATTTTTTATAGGAGGTTTGTGAAAGATTTCAGTACAATAGCCACACCATTCACTGAGGTAATTAAAAAGAGTGTGGGTTTCCATTGGGGGAATGCAAAGGAAAATGCCTTAAAATTGCTTAAAGATAGGCTATGTTCTGCACCAGTCTTAGCATTACCTAATTTTAACCAGACTTTTGAGGTTGAATGTGATGCATCAGGAATAGGGATTGGAGCCGTTCTTATGCAGGAAAAGAGACCGATAGCTTATTTCAGTGAAAAACTGAGCGGGGCAGCGTTGAACTATCCAACGTATGATAAGGAGCTTTATGCTCTTGTCAGGGCCTTGGAAACTTGGCAGCATTACCTCTAGCCAAAAGAATTTGTCATCCACATGGATAACGAGTCTTTAAAGCACCTCAAGGGGAAAGGTAAGTTGAACAAAAGACATGCCCGATAGATGGAGTTTGTGGAGACTTTTCCTTATGTCATTGACTCGATGTTAAATCTACCCTCCAAGTATGAAGGGGTCAAATTATAGCCTAGCAATAATCCAGGGTCATTCTTCCTAGGGATTTTATTGGTATCGTAATGTTTGCTAAATTCGAAACTTAAAATATGATTTCAATTGTTTTTAAATGAAGAAAAAGATGATATAATTAAATTGCAATGAAAGGGAAATTTGAGTGGAGTTATTCTTTAGCTATCAATTGGGCTTTGAAGATAAATTTAGCATGAATTTCTTGAGATCGACAAAATTTGGAAATATTAGTACGAAAATTAATCAATTTATTTTACGGAATTTAGTCGAGCATATTATGTGCATATTCAATACATATCACATCAACGACATCAATCGAAGTAAAACAATTTGAAAATTTAAAATAATTTGTAAACGCTTATCAACAACAAGAATTCATTCATAACGCATTAAAACATATTCATTGAAGCTAAGAATAACTCCCCTCAAATATAACTTAGCTGAACATAATTAAATTAACGAAATAAAAATCAAGTAAACACTTAACCATTACTCGAACGAAATTCAAATTCGGAAATAAAATTTAATTAGTCAAAATATATCTCAAAGCCAAGTAACATAAAAAAATCTGAAATTACTAGAATAATAATTGAAACAACTAAACTTCTAAACAAAATATGAAATTAAATTAGAACAAATCACTCAAAAGGAAGGTTGGCTGTAGAGGCTGCTTCGAGGGCTGCTTCGAGAGCTGCTGCTATCTGCGTTGAGATGAGAGCTGGTTGCGTGAGTGATGGAGTTCTAGTGGAGCTGCTGGTTGAAGAAGATGGGGCTGGAAGTTGAAGGTGAGATTTTGGAGGTGTTGACAGCGAGAGAGAGAGATGGTGGGGGAGAAAAGGCTGGCGGCTGCTGCTAGAAGACGGTGAAGGAGAGCTGCTATCGGTTGAATGGAGTGCTGGTGAGGGGGAACTGCTGCTGGTTTCTGTGAGAGGAGGTGGAGTATGGGAGAAGAAGATGAAGTATGGTGGCTGAATGATGGATTCGAGAAGAAGACAGCGAGAGATGGCTGCTGCTGCTGGTTTTGTGGAAGAAGTTACTGCGTGAGAGAGGAGCTGGGGTGTGAGTGGAGGCTGAGGCTGAGGCTGAGAGGGAGAGCTGGCTGCTGTGGGTTTTTGTAGAGATAGACACAGACAGAGGATGGGTTGGGCGTGTTGGAAGAAGGAGAAGACAGAGCTGAGGAGAGTGAGTGAGAGAGGACGATGAAGATGAGTTGAAGTCTGGTGGCTGCGTGAGAGAGAGAGAAGGCTTGCTATTGGGACAAAAACAGAGGATGGAGAGAGACGAGATTAGGGAAGAGGTCTTGTGTGTGTAGGTCTTTTTTGTAGGTTCGGTGAGAGAATACATGAGTTGGGTTGCTGATGAAGGTTCTCTATTATGGGCTTTTTCAGTCCATTAGATTAGGGATTTTTGGGTTGAAATTGTCCAAAATATACCTGTAATCAAATAAATGAAATTTTTAGCAATTAAAATTGATTTAGAGTTAAACAAATAAAATTGAATCTTTAATAAACTTTACTCTAAATGACAAAATTTATGTCCCAAAATTGTATTTTTCATTTATTTACCTATTTAAAATACGTAAAATTGGACAATAATCACACTCCCCAACTAGCTTTTTGCTAGTCTCTAGCAATTCAAGCGAATTAAAAACATGACTAGCTCAATGAAAAACTTCAATTGTAAAGTCAAGAATGAATTTAGATAGTCGCGCACAGCAATTTCGCAAAATCAAGAGATCAAGCATTATATCCAAATTATTCCTTAAAAACTTTTCCAAAATTTTTGTGTGTGTGTGTGTTTTAAGCCGATCCATCAAACCACTAACCCCAACACATACAGTGTCGAGTATTCACTCAAGACAAGTATAAACTCCATATACTCACGGGTATGTGTATTTTGTTTCTGAACTGGTTAGGAGGTCACTCATGGAGTTTGAAAATTGATCACTCAAGCATTCAATAAACGCCATATACATGTGGATGACAGTAATGCAAATATTGACCTCATGAAAAGCTCACAACCATTGGAACTCAACCGTTCTTACCACAGGCCAACTTAAGATCAAAATTTCAATGTCAATGTCACTAGTACAGAAACAGTCTTTCGTGTCGATTATTTAAGAGAATAGGCGTCGGTTTTTTAGGCGACGCGTATGAAGCAGACGCGTAAAGTGAAGACTTTACGCGTCGGTTGTAAAACGACTCGTAAAGGCTATCTTTACGCGTTGGTTGTTTATAAACCGACGCTTAAAGTTTAAAAAAATAAAAAATAAAAATTTAGGGGTCGGTTTTAATCCAAAACCGACGCCTAAAGTTTTAGGGCGTCGGTTTTCCATAAAACCGACCCGTTTTCAATTTTTTTTTTGCACGAAATTCATTTGCCTATAGAGTAAAATACAATGACCTAGACATGACATGCAATGACCTGGACGTCGCCTGCAATGACCCAGGCCACTACAGGTCATGGCCTGCAATGACCCAGGCCACTCCAGGCCATGACCTGCATTGGCCTGGACGTCACCTGCAATGACCCAGGCCACTGCAGGTCATGGCCTGCAATGACCTAGATGTCACCTGCAATGACCTGGACGTCACCTGCAATGATCCAGATCACTGCAGGTCATGACCTGCAATCACCTAAACGTGGACTGAACATTTTCCACATGCACATCATCAAATATGTATATAATCGACATAATTAAAATAATGTTAAATAAATGAGAAATAATTATATTTACAAGATTGTTAATGTCACATGTAATTGAGTAAACAGAAGTTTGAATACACGTCGATTTACACACACCTATCGACGAAGTATTTAGCCCATAAGTTTTGAATTTCAGCAATTTCCTCCGTTGAGTAATACTCTTTAAATGCCTACAAATAATCAAAATGAATTATCAGTTATTTTGTAATAAAATATGAAGGCATAATTAAAAATTATCATGTTCAATAACTTATACATTTTCCAACGACGGAGGCTGAAAGTGTTCAGTGACTATCTCATACATATTTTTCATGACGTAGTAGCCACATTAAGAACCTCCGGGCTATTGAGGACACTGAAATTTTCACATTGAAAACTAACATTAATAATCACACTAAATAGAATATGAAAATAATTCAAAGATTTGTAATATATTTTAAATATGTATTTTCATACCTTTATTTTTAGCCACGTTGTATTGTCTCTTGTCCTAATGCCTCCTTGTGTCCAATATAGTTTGAAAGCCCTAAAATTGAATTAAATTATTCGAACCAGTTACAAAATAAATAAATACATAAACTAAGATTTCTATAAAAAAAATTTGGCAGAGTCTCCCCTATAAATTGAACTTATCCAACCTGTAAATAGACGCGTTGCTATTGAATCTATCACAACTTCTCAACAATCACAACATGTATTCATCAAAGTGAAACCACAACTCCACAATCAATTTCACCACAACTCCACAATTATTTCATGAAAATTATCATAACTTACGTATTCAATAGCGGCTTGATATCTAAGTCACGCTTAAATGCACTAGCTAAATCCAATAAGTACACCGTACTCTTCTGAGGAGAATCACTAGCAACATCCAGTGGTTCCTACGTATTATGAACATGTAAATACAACTTCAAACATGTGCGATTCAAATTACAAAAAAAAAAAAAAAAAAAAAACTGTTAATAAGAGAGAATGGTCTTACTCCTGAAAATACGGTGCTAGAATGAATTTTTTTGTTTGCATTGCCCTCATGGTCTCGTCCACATAATTTACAACACCATTGGCATTTCTTCTTACTGACAGCGACGCAATGTGTGACGGAGACATGAATCCAATTGAATCAATACCGTAATCCTGACATAACTCATGAAGGTACCTAATAATAATGACACCAATAAATAGAGATCGAACAACGATTTAAATTGAAGTTGTAATTTGTGATCAGAAGTCTTACAATGCAAATATTTGTAGGATAGATGTATCCAACCATTACATTTTAAGCAGATCGATAATGTCTACGACTGTCACAAAAATACCACCCTCGAACGTACAATTGAAGACGGAGGCATCTACGGGCACCTGATAGAAGTCATCACCAACAGGAAATTGAAGGACCAAGTTGTTTAACATTTTGCATTTATCACCCAGACGTAGTAAAGTCTCATCGTCGACTATCGCAGGTCGCTGGGTAGATGACAATTCAAAACTCTGAGGTCTTTTCCCTTTATTAGATTTTTTTACGATCTTTTTTGGGGTCTCTTCCTGCAATAAGACAATTTTTGTCATTATAACACGTCTGATACAAATTTAAAAGAAATTAATATTGACATAAACTTTTATATAACTCGATTTTATTACCTCTCCAAAAATCACCAACTCCTTAGGCCATTGGAAAAAACTTCCAATAGCTTCCCCTACCGTGGTATGGTGCTGAGATGGAGCTGGAAGATAGAACTCTTCTGCACCATCTATAACATGGTCAACGGACACCTTCACATGATCAAGGCAGAGTGGTTGATGATGCACTACAGTCTCGGGTCCTGACGGATAAACCATCCCGCTGGCCACTATTTGTTTGTCACCATCAACAAATACGGCGAGACGACAGGGAATCGGCTTCTATTTTTCAACATATATGTCGGGCCTTTCCATTTAAAAAAAAAAAAGCAATACTAAAAAAACTAAATACTTTATGGGTAAGTACCTGAAGACCATCAAATGGGTCTGGATTCACAGAGTGGTAACTACTTCGAGTTGGTGGTCGGGGCTGTGCAGTTACCTCCACCTCGGCATCAACATTGAGGCCCAAGCGCTGGAGGATGGCATCATATTTACTCTGCATACTATGGTACGCGCTCTGCATACTGTCAAATTTACTTTGCATCTCCAACATGGTTTGATGCCTGACCCGCTCTGTGATTCTATCCTCCATCTCCTTCCTGATGATATCTTTAATGTCGTCTACTGACACGACCCCACACGATCGTCTAAGGTAATCATCGGGCCGGCCGTAAACATCCCGCGTGGTAACATACACGCCATATCCCCTCACCCTACCAGAGTGATCCTCTTTACCAAGGGCTTCACTCAGAATATCATGTTGTCTACTCGACACAAATGTCCCCTGCGTGGCTTGCTCAGCTTTTTCTACCTGTTAAAAAAAAAATGAAAACTGAATATAAGAATTGAAGTAAGTTTCAATTGAATATATGGGAAATCGATAAGATATACTTACAATTTTATCAAACACCCCCCTCGTTTTCTCGTTGGGGATGTAATACGTTCCATCTTCTTTCTTCTTCGATCTAGCTCGAACCCAATCTAGGCTGCGATCCTCGCTTACAATTGAGGAGCTAATCATGTCACATGAAGAGCTAGAAGGTAGCGGGACACTTACTAGCCAATGTGGCTTCATCCCCGCATATCCGGCTGAGCCCAAATAATGAGGATGCTCGTTCCGCATTTGACTATCCCTCGCCTTCTTACTTTTCTCCTGAAATAAATCACAGGTTTTTAGTTTTCACTCAACAAGACACATGCGTACATTTAAATATACCTTAAATGTTTCTGTCTGTCGTTCTTTTTTAAACAACTCCCATTGCTCTTCAGTCAAGAAATCATAAAGCTGCGTAGGAGATGTATATTTTGGGTGGTCATGTGTAATGAAATTATGAATCAGCCTTGTCTTGATATCTTTCCATCTCATCCCCGCAACCCGCATAACACTTTTTTTTGGACGGTCATCGAGAATGTTGAATTCCCTCTGAAAGACAATGATAACATGTGGTGTTATAAAGAAATTACATTCACTTTTCAATTATTTACCATGTATCAAGTGATAGTACCTTTATCTCTTCCCACATCATGTCCTTAAGGCCTTGATCGACTTTGTGCCAATCACTGATGTTTATGTCAACATGAATGCGGGCTAAAGATCCGACAAAATGTTTGAAGTTCTTCGTGCTTGGTCCGATCGGCCTATGTTTGTCATCGAACTCAATAATATTCACTTGTTGGCCCGCTTTCTTCATGTTTTTGCACATAGTTGGTCCTCTTGTCCTTTTTTTTTGGGCAGTACTATGATCATCTGAAGAATGTGAAGACTCGGCCATTATATTGGGAAAATTGTCTACGTACCTGCACATATAAATAAATGAATATTAACAACGTATAGAGCATATATAAAAAACACAAGAAAGTTATATGCAAGAATATGTAAATGAACTCACACAATTAATATGAACAACGTATAGAGCATATATAAAGAACAAAAGAGAGTTATATGCATGCGAGAATGTATAAATGAACTCACACAATGAATAATCACGAACGACGGTCAATCCATAATCCTTCTTCATGATCCCAACGCATGTAAGTGGATTCAATGTTATCTTCCTCTAAAGTTGCACTCCCTTGTATACCAATAGAAAATGGAGGAGTTTCATCAAAGTGATCATAATCTTCTTCATCTACTACATCACCAATGCCAACAATGCGTCTCTTGCCTTGAAGGACCACGGACCACTTAGTGTCGGCAGGATCAAGAACATAAAATACCTGTTTCGCTTGTGATGCAAGTATGAATGGCTCGTCGAGATAACCCAACCGTCCAAAATCCACCAAAGTGAAACCTAATTCATCCACCCGAACACCCCGTCGATTATCAACCCATTTACATTGGAAGAGAGGAAACTTGAACTCCCTGTAATCAAGTTCCCAAATTTCTTCAATAACACCATAATAGGACATCGAGGCATCTATTGGCATTGTATCTTTAGCACTTGAAAAATCTCTTGATAGTGCTACTTGTGTCACTCCACTGTTTTGCACCGCACTCTTATCATCTTGACGTTTAGTGTAAAACGTATACCCATTAATGTCATATGCTTCATAAGATCTCACAATCGTGCTAGGACCATACGCTAACCACTTTACCGTTTCAACAATGGTATTTGACGTTTGTGACAACTCTTTCATGACTCTATCTTTGAACCATTTTGCAAATAAATGATTGTATTGATTAGTTACCCACCTTTCACCTTTAGAAGGATTCTGCTTCCTTAGGATGGACATGTGCTCGTCCAAATACGGATGAACTTGAGAAAGGTGTTGTAATACTAGGAGGTGTGCTTTATCTCGCAATTCAACACTAAGGACAATTGATTTGCATCCAATCGTCCCTTTACCTTCAAGTCTTCCCTCGTGACGAGATTTAGGAACACCAATAGTCTCAACGTCATCAAGGTAGTCAGTAAAAAATTCAATAGCCTCCTCAGCAGCATAACCTTCAATGATACTTCCTTCGGGTCGAAATCAATTTCTGACATATCCTTTCAAAATACCCATGTATCTCTCAAATGGATACATATACCGCAAGAACACCGGACCACATATCTTAATTTCTCTTACAAAGTGAACAAGTAAGTGCACCATAACGTCAAAAAATGATGGCGGGAAATATATTTCAAATTGACATAGAGTGATAACAATATCGGCCTGCAAATCATCCAACGCCTCTGGGTCAACAACTTTACTGCAAATTGCATTGAAGAAAAAACAAAGTTTTATTATGACTTGTCTGACACGTTTTGGAAGTATGCCTCGAATTACAACTGGTAACAAGTGTTGCATTAACACATGACAATCATGAGACTTCATACCAACCAATTTCAAGTCCTTCATCGACACAAGACTTTTGATGTTTGATGAGTATCCAGATGGAACCTTAATAGCATCCAGACACTCACAAAAACATGTTTTCTCTTTTCTGGACAAAGTATAGCAAGCTGGAGGTAAATAAGTACGTTTTTCCGACTCTTGCGGTGCTAATTGATCCCGTATCCCCATTTCTACCATGTCCTTCCTGACTTTGATACCATCTTTCGTCTTCCCTTGAACGTCCCAATGATGCTATCACAAACATTTTTCTCCACGTGCATTACATCAAGACAATGTCTTACTGATAAATGTTGCCAATAAGGTAGATCCCAGAATATGGACCTCTTCTTCTAAAGACTCTTTTGAGGAGGCTTAAAATGTTTTCCAAACAAAACATCAATATTTTTAACTCGTTCATATACCTCACCTCCTGTTAACGGCAAGCGAGCTGCTCGATCCTCAATTTTTCCATTGAATGCCTTCTTCTTCTTTCAATAAGGGTGATCAGCGGGGAGAAATCTTTTATGACTCATAAAGAAATTTTTCTTACATTTTTTCAACCAAAGATCAATCGTGTCTTCTTCACAAACAGGACATGCTTTAGGTCCTTTGTTCGTATAACCTGACAAGTTACCATATGCGGGAAAATCATTTACGGTGCAAAATATCATAGCACGTAAGGTGAAATTCATCTGGCTATGTGCATCAAACACCGATACACCTTCATCCCACATCAGTCTTAAATCTTCAATTAGTGGGGCAAGATAAACATCTATGTCATTCCCCGGTTGTTTAGGCCCTGATATTAACAAAGACAACATGATATACTTGCGCTTCATACATAACCAAGGAGGAAGATTGTAAATCGTTAGAAGAACCGGCCAAGTGCTATGTCGACTACTCATGTTACCGTGCGGGTTCATTCCATCTGTACATAGTCCAAGCCTAAGATTCTTATCTTCACCCCCAAAATCAGGAAACAACCTATTAATGTTCCTCCATTGAGGAGAATCAGCCACGTGTCTTAGTTTTCCATCTTGTTTCCTCCCATTAGCATGCCACCGCATGTTCTTCGCATCCTTTACATTGGCAAACAAACGTTTAAATCTTGGTACTACGGGTAGGTACCACAACACCTTTACTGGAGGGCTTTTCTTATCCTCAGAATTAGCATTCATGTTCTTTCGCTTATACCGTGATGCCCCATACTTTGGACATAGACGCAAGTCCTTATACTCATTTCGATTCAGTATACAATCATTTGGACATGCATGTATCCTCTCGATCTCCATTCCCATTGGACACAACAATTTCTTTGCTTTGTAAATTGAACTAGGAAGCTCGTTATCCTCCGGAAGCATCTCTCGTAAGAGTTCCAGTAATGCCGTGAAACTCTTATCACTCCACCTACTATTTGCTTTCAAGTTATACAATTTCAACACAGCAGACAATTTTGTGAATTTTCTACATCCAGGAAACAAAGTCTTCTCAGAATCATTGAACAAGCTATCGAACACATGAGGCTTTTCAATGAATTTCCCTTGTATATCACGCATCATTTCGTCTATCATATCATTATTGTCATTTTCCACATCATTCTCATCAATATTGCCTAAATTATTCTCCTGCAGTCCACCTTCATCGTCACTAGTGCATGTCCTAGGAAGCATACTCTCACCCTGCCATATCCATCGTTTATAACCTTCTTTAAACCCACGACAAATCAAATGACTCTTCACTTGCTCAAAACTACGAAACTTTCTCAGATTCTTACAATCACAACAAGGACACAAAATCATTGCTTCACCTTTCTCTCTCATGTGTTCGTCCGCACATTTCATAAACTCTTCAACTCCTTTCACATATTCATGTGTATTACGCCTGCCGTACATCCAATCTCGATCCATATCTATTCACGGTGTTGGTGGAGGCACGGTGGTGATGGCTTCGCGATGTTGAAGTGTTGAGAGAGAGTGAGAGAGAGATATGCGCAGTCTATTCTGAAATCGCGCGAATTTTTGAAGTGTATATTAAAGGGTTTAGGCGTCGGTTCGTCGAGAACCGACGCCTAAACCCAGTTCAGGCGTCGGTTCATGATGAACCAACGCCTGAACCGGACGTTTACGCGTCGGTTCACCAAGAACCGACGCATAAAGTCGAACCGTTCGACTTTACGCGTCGGTTCACCAAGAACCGACGCGTAAACGTCCGGTTCAGGCGTCGGTTCTTCATGAACCGACGCCTAAACCCTTTTTTTCGCGTTTTTCTACTAGTGTAAAGGTGACTCTTGTGTTATCAAAGGAACTGATAAGGAGGGGTGGAAGAAAAGATTTACGTGTTCCAGTGATAATAGTAGAACAAGAAATTCCAATGGAAGTATAAGAGGCAATGGTAGCATTTTTTTTTTTTTTTATAGGATAAGGAAATAAAAGAAGAGGGTAGAAATCGAGGACTTTCAAAATATAAGCAAGGATAATAATTTTCACTTTTAATCACACTTCAAGATTACTTTCTTCTTCACATCCTTTACTTTCTCTTCAATACGTCTCCCTTTTCTTTCTACCCTTTTTTTTTTCTTTTTTTCTTCTTTTCTCTCTTTTTTTTTTTGAAACTGAAATCCTCTCAATTAATTCTTCAACATTCTCCTCTAGTCTCAATGACTGTCAAATACTTTCTAACTCCACTTTTCTTTCTTTTCTTGCACTGAACATTTTTTCTCAAATATGGAGCAAAAATAATCATCCTCACTTATGCTTGAAAGTAGAAACAAGGTTATGTGTTTATGGAAGCAATGTCTGGATGCAATGTGGTCTTTAATGTGAAATAGATGAAAGAGATTTGTGGCTATGAAGGAATTTTGTTTTGATATGAAGGGATTTGTGATGGGATGAGAAGATGATAAGGTTAGCTTCAAAGGATCAAATTTTTATTTGACATTGACCTTCATCGTTTCTTAAGTATAAACCACCAACAATCCACACTCCGTGTAATGATGCCCAATGGAAGTAGCAATATCAAACAAGGGCAATATAAGAAAACTACCAATCACTCAACTCTCATGATGAACAAATAAAATTACTTAAACTTGAGAGAGCTCTAGTTGTATGTGTTGACTATCCATCTTACCACAAGGCTTAAATTTGTGCATAAAAATTTTTAGAAGGGAGGTCTTTACAGAATAACAAAGATATAATTCAAGACTCAAGATATACTCAACTTTAATGCTCAACTATCACAAAAATTAATGCAAAACAAGTACATTTGAGTCAGTCTCCCCCCAACTAAAATCAGACATTGTCCTCAATGACTCAAAGAGAAGAAAAATGAAAAGTGATTAATAGACACGACTCAAAATTAAATCAAGCTAAAGGAGAAGAGTGTACCTGAGAGGAGGCTTATGCACATGAGCAATTATTCAAGAATGAAAAACTAAAAAATGAAGAAAAGAATAAAATCTACAAAAAGAAAAGAAAATATATACATAATAATAAAAGTTAGTTCCAAGAAAACCAGCCACTGGAATCAGGGTCCAGCAGAGGTAGTTCATTCACATCAGCAGAAAAATTTTCCAAAAATGGTTTTAGACGTTGTCCATTAACTTTAAAAACAGTACCAGTTTTTGGATCCAAGATTTCAACCGCTCCATAAGGATAAACAGTTTGCACAATGTAAGGACCAATCCATTTAGTTCTCAACTTACCAGGAAACAGATGAAGCTTAGAGTCATATAGCAATACTTTCTGAGAAGGAAAAAATGATTTTCTAAAAATTTTCTTATCGTGAAAAACTTTCATTTTCTATTTTGAAATTTTTGCATTCTAATATGCTTCCAAACGTAATTCATCTAACTCATTCAATTTCAGTTTCCTAAATTCACCAGCTGGATCTAAATCAAAGTTGAGTGTTTTAATTGCCCAATAAGCTTTATGTTCAATTTCAACCGGCAAGTGACAAGGTTTTCCAAATACAATTCTATAAGGAGACATTCCAAGAACAGTTTTAAAAGCAGTCATATAGGCCCATAAAGCATCATCCAATTTTATAGCCCAATCTTTTCTATTTGGATTCACTGTTTTTGTCAAAATGCCTTTAATTTCCCGGTTGGCTAGTTCAGTTTGACCGTTAGTTTGAGGGTGATAGGGAGTG
Source organism: Ligustrum vulgare (assembly GCA_963555705.1). Lineage (NCBI taxonomy): Eukaryota > Viridiplantae > Streptophyta > Magnoliopsida > Lamiales > Oleaceae > Ligustrum > Ligustrum vulgare. Next base: position 27,159,773 of record OY743174.1, read on the forward strand.
GAAATCTTATGCCTAATGCCATATTTCTTTAACAGAGTTTCAAAAGGTTTATTATAAAAATGTGTTCATCCATCGCTAATTTGGGAAAATTTGATTCAAAATCCGATGTTGGAATTTTTCTTGGTTATTCATCCACTAGCAAAGCGTATAGAAATTTTAATAAAAGAACTCTAGTAGTGGAAGAATCCATACATGTTACTTTTGATGAAACTAATTCTCTTGATCAAGAGAAAGGTGTTGATGTAGGTTTGGAAATTCCTTTTGAGGAAATGAACATTCAAGATCAAATCAATGAAATATCCAAAGACAATGAAGAAAAAGACTTGGAAGAACCAACTCCTCAACAAGAAGAAGGAACATCTTCCAAAAACTCAAGTGATCTAACACTTCCTATCGAATGGAGATTTGTTTCATCTCACCCAAAAGAGCTCATAATTGGTGATCCTTCGAAAGGGGTAAGCACTAGAAACTCTACTAAAGGATTCTTGAATACTTGTGCCTTTATTTCTCAAATTGAACCAAAGAATTTCAAAGAAGCCGAGTTCGATGAGTTTTGGATTCTTGCAATGCAAGAAGAACTAAATCAATTTGAAAGAAATCATGTTTGGGATTTAGTTGATAGACCAAATGATCAAACCGTTATTGGTACAAAATGGGTTTTTCGAAACAAAAAGGATGAAAACGGTATAATTGTGCGTAACAAGGCTAGATTAGTGGCCCAAGGTTACAATCAAGAAGAAGGTATTGACTTTGAAGAAACTTTTGCACCGGTTGCTAGACTAGAATCCATTTGTATGCTTCTTGCATTTGCTTGTCATAAAGGTTTTACTCTTTATCAAATGGATGTCAAAAGTGCATTTTTAAATGGTTTTATTCAAGAAGAAGTCTATGTTGAACAACCTTCCGGTTTCAAAAATCATAAATTTCCGGATAATGTTTTTAAACTAGAAAGGCTCTATATGGTTTAAAACAAGCTCCTAGAGCTTGGTATGAAAGATTGAGTAAATTTCTTATTTCAAATGACTTTCAAATGGGAAATGCGGATACTACACTTTTTATCAAAACCAAAAAGTAAGACATGATTGTTGTACAAATCTATGTTGACGATATTATTTTTGGTGCAACTAATGTGTCTCTTTGTGAAGAATTTTCAAAATGTATGAGCAATGAATTTGAAATGAGCATGATGGGAGAGTTAAAATTCTTCCTCGGGCTTCAAATCAAACAAACTAGTGAAGGGATTTTCATTAGTCAAACCAAGTACATTGTTGATATGCTCAAAAAGTTTGAGATGGAAAACTTGAAGCCAATGAATACTCCCATGAGTACTTCAATCAAATTGGACAAAGACGAGCAAGGCACTTCTATTGACATTACAAAATATCGAGGTATGATTGGATCCCTTCTTTACTTAACGGCAAGTAGACCCGATATTATGTTTAGTGTATGCTTATGTGATAGATTTCAATCCAATCCTAAAGAATCTCATCTAAGTGCCTTGAAACATATTTTTAGATATTTATGTGGCACTAGAACTTTGGGACTGTGGTATCCAAAAGGCACTCATATTGAACTTATAAATTATTCGGATGCCGATTGGGCCGGATGCACAATTGATAGAAAAAGCACAAGTGGAACTTGTCACTTTCTAGGATTTGCACTTGTGTCATGGTTTAGCAAGAAACAAAATTCCGTTGCACTATCTACCGCCGAGGCCGAATATATCTCGGCCGCTAGTTGTTGTGCTCAAGTTTTATGGATGAAACAAACTCTTAGTGATTATCACTTGATTTTTGAAAATGCTCCTATTATGTGTGATAACACTAGTGCTATAAATTTGTCAAAAAATCCCATCTTGCACTCTCGCACTAAGCACATTGAAATTCGACATCATTTTCTTAGAGATCATGTGCAAAAAGGTGACATTTACTTGGAATTTGTTAGTACCGAAAAACAATTGGCCGATATTTTTACTAAACCTCTACCTCATGATAGATTTTCATATATACGAAGAGGATTGGGTATTATTGATGAAAATGATATTTGTGGTTAAATTTACAATATATATGTGTCTTTATCATAAAATTTGCAAAAATTTGATTTTTGTCTGTTTCGGTCGACCATAATATTTCGGTCGTCCGAAATGCCTGTTTCGATCGACCCATTGTACGACCGAAAGTATAGTTTCGGTCGACCATCACTCGACCGAACCCTCCTGCAGCTTCCTAGTATTTATCCTGCAGAGTTTCGGTCGACCGAAACTAACTTTCGGTCGACCGAAAGTTGCGAGAAATAAGATTTTAAAACTTCAATTTCATCCCCAAATTTCATAACCTAACCCTTATTTCTCGAAATTTCTCTTCTCTTTTTCTCCAAAATTCATCTTTTTCATCACAATTACCTAAAATCATCCACAAATTCGGATTTCCCATCATAATCTTCATCAATTTCTTCATTTTCTTCAATTTTCATCCATGAATTTCTCAAAACCCTACACTTTTGGGTAAATCACGAAAATTCCACATTTTCTCACTTTGAATCGATTTCACTCCATCCAGCTTATCATTATACTACTACATTGTTGATCTCTACTCGTTTTTACCTAAAATTTTCCAAAATTTTCTATTGGTTCAATCCATTCACTCGAAAATTCAACATGCCTCCGAAGAAGAAATCGAAGAAGGGAGAAGCTAGCTCATCGAACGTTGAGGAACGTACACCATTGCCCGACCGCTTCTCTGATAATCCAATTCTAATAGGTAAGTCTATCGATTTCTTCAATTTTTACCTTCAAGCCCCTTCGTTTCAAATTGAACGTTATTTTGAAGATATAGGATGGAAAAATGTCATGTCTATTTCTGAAAACTCCTACCCTACATTAATTCGGGAATTCTTTTGAAACGCTACTTTTTATCCCGATGAAATTACTAGTTCGGTTAGGGGTACACGGGTCGAAATCGAACGTTCCCTCCTTAGAAACCTCCTAGGATTGCAGCGTAGTGAGAATTATGCGTATGTCACTCACTATCCCGTTAGGTTCGAGGGGTACAATGAACTGGAGGCTTGTAGTCGTGTCACTTCCCGACCCCTCACTACCACTATGCATTTGAACCTCAATCATTTGACCATCCCATGCAAGGTCCTTCATCGTGCGATTGCTCACACAATTGTACCCCGCAGTGGTCATTTTGATGAAGTCAACCATCTCGACCTATTCATTCTTGATTCCCTCCTTGTCGGTCGCAAACTTGATTTTCCATACATCTTCATCAAACATCTTCATCACATTCATACCTCTACTCGAGTTCTAGGCCTACCCTACGGCATGATTTTTACAAAAAATTTCAATCACTTCAATGTGCCTCTAGACAATGAGCCTATTCTTAAACCCAAACACACCGATATTATAAACATCAACACTCTCAAACGGATGAAAATTGTCAAGGGGAACGGTCAATGGGTGTGCAATACTCAAGGTTTCGATGATGCATCGGGGCCTACGACTTGGCCATTTACCGAAGAGGAAGCAGAAGAGGAATTGGAGATTGATGAAGGGGCGGATGCGGGTGAGGGTGACCACGGGGGTGCCGGTGAAGGCACTGCACAAGGTGGTGGGGATGACCAGCCTCGACCAAGGTCCCGGCCTCGAGCACCGCAAGCTGCAGCACCTCCCCATCGGTCCATCTCGAAAGATCAATTCAACATCCTTAATGGGCGTATCGATTCTCTCACCACGGCGGTTGAAGGCATCCAACAACAACTTCAACATATGCACACATCTCAAGAGGCTTTCTTCGCTCATTTCTACTCCATCTACCCGCCTAATTTACCTCCACCACCGGCGGCCGATTGAAGATCCTATCTTTACTTTATATATATATATATATATATATATCTTTCATAGTGATTTTCAAACACTTTGCCTTCAAACTATGTAATCATGTTTTAAACCTATTTTAAATTCTTTGTGCCTAATTGATATGCATTGTATGATTCACTTGATGTTTTGCTATGATACTTGCCTTACGTTGTGATAATGTTGAGATATAGGTGCTTTCTATATGATAAGATTCTACTCTTATCGGTTTTGTACAAAATACGGGGATTCCATGTAAAAAAAATTTTCATGACCTTCTATTCAAGGAATTTTGATTATCCGTGTCCCATGACTATTCCCGTAGGCTTTACACGCTACTTGGCACTTTTTGCTTATGCCAAAAGGGGGAAGAGATATTAGAGCTACGATTTGATCTGTTTTATCTTGCAATATTATGATAGAAAGGGGGAATACATTGCAAAAGAAAGGGGGAATATGTACTTACATATATATTTCATCATTTTTACGAATTACAAATCATATTGTTTGTCATAATCAAAAAGGGGGAAATTGTTGACCTATGACTATTCACGTATATATTGTTTTGATTATAACAAACAAGATCTCATGTGTTACTAATGATTTCAATTCTTGAGTTTATCATAATTATGTCATTTGGATGCTCCGAGACCAAAATCGTCATCCATTGAAGTACAAAGCAATCATTAAAGAGTGTTGAAGTGAACAAGATCGTCGAAGACCGAAGATTAAAGCTTTAGAAGATTTATGTTGAAAAATTTCAACTCATTTGTAAAGGTATCGACTCATCAATTTTTAGCAAGTTTATAAAGCTCAAAAATATTTCTAAAAATCATTAATTGCATAAAAATGATTTTTCAAAACATAACATGAAATAGTTTTTGGAAAAATAAACCTTTTGATGTAAAAATAAAAAATCAAATTTTTATACTTTCGGTCGACCGAAAGTGTACTTGATCGACCGAAACTCTGGTCGACCGAAAAATCTGATCAACCGAAAGTTTAACGGATAAAATGCAACGGCTAATTTTTTAAACTTTCGGTCGACCGAAAGTATGAATCGGTCGACCGAAACTGTCTGCAGCTCAAATTCTTGATCTATAAATAGCCACTTCTCTTGCATTCATTTTAACAAACTACAAGAGCATTCAAGAGAGAGATTTATTGAGAAAATCATTGAGCTTACTTTGTTTTACATTCTATTTCATTTATTGCAAGGAATCTCTTGATTATTCAAAACTATCTCATATTTTTATCAAGAATTCCATCTTGTAGAAAACTCAATACTTCTACTTCATTATTGATCTTTAATTGAGTTCATATCACCAAACACTTATTGAAGTGTATATCTCTCTTCATACTTAACTAAGTATTATTTGGAAAGAGAGATCATTGGTTGAAAAAAAAAAAAAACTTTGATTCCATAAAAACTATCTCATATCATTATTCAAAGTTTTCATAAACACTTGAGCTTTAAATAGTTGCTATCTATTGAAGTGTTGTCCTAAAACTCTCAAGATACTTGTATTGATCATATCGTTTGTTAAGAGAGTTATTTCAATTGTAAATTCAATTCATTATATCTTGTGGTTTCGAGAGCCTTGAGAAAACTCAATTGTAAAGGATAGGTGCTCCTTGTTGTAAAGTCACCTAAGGATTCGATACTCCTTGTTGTAAGTTATCAATATAGTGGATTTGGCCTTGCTCGTGACGAAGAGCTCGGTAACGGAGGACGTAGATCACATTGGTTGATTGAACCTCCCTAAATCGCGTTTGCAATCTATTATCCCTTTTACTTACTTGCATTACACTTACTCTTTTCTATCAATTTATATTGTGCAACACTATATCTAAGTGCTATACTTGCTTTATCAATTAAGTTCATACATTTTTAGCACAACATTGATAGTTTAGCTACTTGTAATACTAAGTGCTCATAATTATACTCATTGGTTGTTAAGTTTAAGATTATTTATCGAAAAAGTTTTATAAACCAATTCACCCCCCTCTTGGTTAGTTTGTCTTGGGTTAACACATTATTTGCCATTACTACCTGCTGATTTTCAAGAAGTAAAAACTGGTTAATGGATTCCGATCTTACTAATCGCTTAGTATTATCTCGGAACCAAACGGACATAAACAAAGAACAATATCAAAAAAATAAATAAATAAATAAAAGTATAGACGAGAATAAATAAATAAATAATAATAAAATAAAAAAAGAATTCAGTAAAATTCAATTAACACCAAAATAATCCCCGGCAACGGCGCCAAAAACTTGACTCGATGTTAAATCTACCCTCCAAGTATAAAGGGGTCAAATTATAGCCTAGCAATAATCCAGGGTCATTTTTCCTAGGGATTTTATTGGTATCGTAATTTTTGCTAAATTCGAAACTTAAAATATGAGTTCAATTGTTTTTAAATGAAGAAAAAGATGATATAATTAAATTTCAATGAAAGGGAAATTTGAGTGGAGTTATTCTTTAGCTATCAATTGGGCTTTGCAGATAAATTTAGCATGAATTTCTTGAGATCGACAAAATTTGGAAATATTAGTACGAAAATTAATCAATTTATTTTACGGCATTTAGTCGAGCATGTTATGTGCATATTCAATACATATCACATCAACGACATCAATCTAAGTAAAACAATTTGAAAATTTAAAATAATTTGTAAACGCTTATCAACAACAAGAATTCATTCATAACGCATTAAAACATATTCATTGAAACTAAGAATAACTCCCCTCAAATATAACTTATCCGAACATAATTAAATTAACGAAATAAAAATCAAGTAAACACTTAACCATTACTCGAACGAAATTCAAATTCGGAAATAAAATTTAATTAGCCAAAATATATCTCAAAGTCAAGTAACATAAAAAAAATCTGAAATTACTAGAATAATAATTGAAACAACTAAACTTCTAAACAAAATATGAAATTAAATTAGAAAAAATCACTCAAAAGGAAGGTTGGCTGTAGAGGCTGCTTCGAGGGCTGCTTCGAGAGCTACTGCTATCTGCGTTGAGATGAGAGCTGGTTGCGTGAGAGATGGAGTTCCAGTGGAGCTTTTGGTTGAAGAAGATGGGGCTGGAAGTTGAAGGTGAGATTTTGGAGGCGTTGACAGCGAGAGAGAGAGATGGTGGGGGAGAAAAGGCTGGCGGCTGCTGTCGGTTGAATGGAGTGCTGGTGAGGGGGAACTGCTGCTGGTTTCTGTGAGAGGAGGTGGAGTATGGGAGAAGAAGATGAAGTATGGCGGCTGAATGATGGATTGGAGAAGAAGACAGCGAGAGATGGCTGCTGCTGCTGGTTTTGTGGAAGAAGTTTACTGCGTGAGAGAGGAGCTGGGGTGTGAGTGGAGGCTGAGGCTGAGAGGGAGAGCTGGCTGCTGTGGGTTTTTGTAGAGATAGACACAGACAGAGGATGGGTTGGGCATGTTGGAAGAAGGAGAAGACAGAGCTGAGGAGAGTGAGTGAGAGAGGACGATGAAGATGAGTTGAAGTCTGGTGGCTGCGTGAGAGAGAGAAGGCTTGCAGTTGGGACAAAAACAGAGGGTGGAGAGAGACGAGATTAGGGAAGAGGTCTTGTGTGTGTAGGTCTTTTTTGTAGGTTCGGTGAGAGAATACATGAGTTGGGTTGCTGATGAAGTTGCTCTATTATGGGCTTTTTCAGTCCATTAGATTAGGGATTTTTGGGTTGAAATTGTCCAAAATATACCTCTAATCAAATAAATGAAATTTTTAGCAATTAAAATTGATTTAGAGTTAAATAAATAAAATTGAATATTTAATAAACTTTACTCTAAATGACAAAATTTATGTCCCAAAATTGTATTTTTCATTTATTTACCTATTTAAAATACGTAAAATTGGACAATAATCAGTCATTCAATACAAACACGGTAAGGAAAATATAGTTGCTGATGCGTTGTCAAGAAGGTATGTGCTCCTTAATTCATTTTATGCTAAATTGTTGGGATTTGAATATGTTCGAGATTTGTATGCTAACGATCATGATTTTTCCACTATTTATGTATCATGTGAAAAGGGAGCATTTGATAGATTTTATAGACATGATGGTTATTTGTTTAAGGAAAATAAATTATGTGTACCTAACTGTTCTATGCGTGAGTTGTTAGTACGTGAAGCTCACGGTGGTGGTTTGATGGGTCATTTTGGTGTTTTTAAAACATTGGAAACATTAAAGGAACATTTTTATTGGCCTATGATGAAACGGGATGTTCACCAAATTTGTGATAAATGCATAACTTGTAAACAGGCTAAGTCTAAGGTTTTGCCACATGGTTTGTATACCCCTTTACCTGTTCCTAGTGAACCTTGGGTAGATATATCCATGGATTTTGTTTTAGGATTGCCTAGGACAAACAAAGGTCGGGATTCCATATTTTTGGTGGTGGATAGGTTTAGTAAAATGGCACACTTCATTCCTTGCCATAAAACTGATGATGCCGTGAACATAGCAGACTTATTCTTTAGGGAAGTTGTCAGACTACGTGGGGTGCCTAGGAGTATAGTATCTGACAGAGATGTCAAATTCCTTAGTTACTTCTGGAAGGTTCTGTGGGGGAAAATGGGTACTAAACTATTGTTTTCCACTACATGCCATCCTCAAACGGATGGCCAGACAGAAGTAGTCAATATGACGTTAACACAACTCTTGCGTGTTGTCATAAATAAAAATTTGAAAAGTTGGGAGGAATGTTTACCATTTGTGGAATTTGCTTATAACAGGGCTATACATTCCACTACTACTTACTCTCCGTTTGAAGTTGTGTATGGCTTCAATCCACTAACCCCTATGGACCTAATTCCTTTACCTGTAGACGACAGGAACAGTTTAGATGGCAAGAAGAAAGCCGAGCTTGTGAGGTCACTCCATGAAAAGGTCAGGCTACAAATAGAAAGGAAGAATGAGCACTATGCATCCCATGCGAATAAGGGCAGAAAGCAAGTGATTTTTGAACCTGGTGACTGGGTATGGGTTCACATGCGAAAGGAACGTTTTCCAACACAACGGAAATCTAAGCTGCAGCCTAGAGGATATGGACCGTTTCAACTCATTGAGAGAGTCAATGACAATGCTTATAAATTGGATCTCCCAGGTGAGTATAATATATCTGCGACTTTCAACGTTGCTGATCTCTCTCTGTTTGATGCAGGTGATGATTCGAGGACAAATCCTTTTCAATAGGGAGGGAATGATGAGGACCAGAGTGGCACAAGTGGCACAACGAGTAAGGATCCATTGCATGTACCGGTGGGACCAATAACGAGGCTGAGGACTAAAAAGATCAAGCAAGCAATGCAGGGGTTTATGCAAGCTTGGGTGGATGAATATTCAAGTGCATGGTCGAAGACTCCATTTTCAATGCATGACAAGATGGAAGATGAGCCAAAACCATTACAATGCATCTGGGTCAAAGAACAAGGAGAAAAGAATGCAGAAGGCCACTTACGGCCGTAAAATTGATATCGCACAATTGGGGCAGAAAGTGACTTACGGCCGTAACTATCATTTTCACGGCCGTAACTGAGTTAGGGAATTTTATTCAGTATGTTACTTACAGCCGTAGGAACACATGTCATGGCCATAAGAGGTGAATCGGTTTTTTGGACCCGATTTTAATTCCACCGCATTTTAATTTGTGTTTTGCGGCTAGGGTTAATTTTGGACACGTTTTTAGGTTATATTATGTTTCTTTGTCATTGTAAACAGACAACTTTGATGATTAATGAGATTGATTGAATTAGGTGAGTTTATCCCTATTCTTCTTCGTTCTTGATTGAACCCCTTGAACTTATCAAAGGATTTGACAACCTTTGTGGCGTTCACCCCTTTATGGTTCTTCATTCCGCATCTTAACGGGTCTTGGATTTGATACATCCTTGGTTCTTGAGTCGTGAGTGTCGGTACATATTGTTGTCGTCAATTAATCTGGATTTGGAACTTTTCAAGTGTTTATACAATTTCCGCGAGATCCCGTGATTCCCCAACAAGAATCACATCACATCCATACTGTGATTCGCATGGTAGCATATCAAATGTTGGCCCGAAAACCCGTTTGTTGTAGGCAAACTCTACTAATGGAAAAATGTGTCTTTCAATTACCATTTGGGTCTAGAACACATGCCCTAAGCATATCCTTCAACGTCTGAATCTGGAGATGGTAGGCAGTACTAAAATTTAATTTAGTACCCATTGCCACATGTAAACTCTTCCAAATCTCAAGGAAAAATTTTCGGATCTCTATCTGAAAAATAGACACTAGCAATCCATGAAATCGAAACACTTCTCTAATATATATCTGTACCTCATACAAAGCTATCGAAAAGACGCTTGATAGCTATTGTGTAGAACTCAATCAATCATCCGACATTATCCAACTTATAAACTCATTCATTGATCTTCTATTTCCAACCTTTCAAGGATCTATACTGATATCGAATCCACGATCTAAACATCAACCATTCCAATGCTTAAACTAAAAATCAAGAAGATTGATCAAGAATAAAACCTTATGATCCGAAACATAGAAACGCGGTATCAATTCCAAAACATTGAGTACAACCCAAATTTGGCAGAATCTTTCAGGAAAGATTCACATACGCAATTATTTCTAAACTCGATTGAAATTTCCTTTTTAAAATTGAAGAAATTCAAACTTAAATCCTTTAACCCATACTTTCAAAGCATGCATCAAGTACCTGGTATCACATACTCATTCTAGTCGAAGACTAATGTACTAACTTAAAGTATCATCATAAGGATCAGATATGATATTCTCAAACTTAAGAAATCTCACTAACTTTCCAATCTGAAGTTCAAAATACAATTTCTCCCGTTCTCCAACTTTAATTTATGTCACGCCTTGAACAATACTCCGATTAAGTCTATCCCCAATAAATAAGACTTATGTGGATCATACAGGATTCCCCAATCAAGTTCACTTAACCCAAAGATACAATCCCATTATAAGTAAAAGTCACACAACTGGTCATCTCAGGTTTTCCATTATTGTAACAAAATACCTTGCTCACATCTAAAGTACAACCGAGAATAAGTAATCGAAACTGCATAACCAAAATCTTAAATAAGTCCATATGTCTTATGACTCAAAATGAAAATTCCCAATCGTAGGAAATATTTCACCATAATGCAATAAACCATCAAAATGAGATCAATTGACTCCATATATATTCACACAATTCTTCACGGTATAACCATAACATCTATTAACCGTCTAGTCACCATATCTTGTAGTAATCATGTAACATGTCACTTATCATCGCATCATATGACCTCAAATAATCATATCAATCACTTTAAGATTTCAATATAATAACCATCATATCTATCACGTGAACCTTATACGTCAATCTGCTCACTAAGATTATATCTCAATCTCTCAAACTAAATAAATCTTGGATTCTGCCATATGTCACTCTTTCTGCACACTACTCCATAATAAGTCATCACTGTGAAGTCTTATCCCCATTTTCCACAAATTCTATCCATAAGGGCAATTACATAAAATTTCATTTCTTATTTTTTTGACCCAAGATACCATCAGTAACAATTTCCAAAATTTTATGATCTCATCGTAAACTTTCATCCGATCAAATGCATTACTCCTGCAATACTTGAACAAATTTAGGACCTGATAAAATTTCTTTCATCAATTTCATCAAACAATTTCTCTCATGATCTTCTAATATCATAAATGGAAACATAATGTACATCAGTGAATCATTCACATTACGAGGAAACCCCGATTTTTCCATGACTGAGACCCATATTTCTTTGAATTCCACTTAGAACGAAATACCGCATAGCTCATTCATTGAAGGTCAACTTATTTCATAATCTTAATACATCATCACCTTCAGTTCTCATCATCACATTATTCATTATAATCATCTATTGTACCTTTTATATTCAAATGACCTCATGACCGTCATCATAATCTCACATAATCCCAAACATTCGATCATATGTGCCCAATTTCTCACTTTAATAAATCCCGACACCTTTAAGGGCATCACTGTAAAATACTTCCAATATCTCTCATTCATGACAACTGACTTTTCCAAATAATCATATTACTTGTAAATAACCAAATCTTTAACACATCATCTACCAGATCGACATCCAAAATAAATCAACATTATTATTGCCTATCCTCATCATTTATAATATTCTCCAGTACAAGTTCTCATTCATACTAATAATCAATTCGTTCCCAGTAATAATTAAGATTCTTCCCAATCACGCCATAATATTTGTCATCCTTATCTTTCAAAATGTAACTTGACATATCCCCAATGTATGCATCAATTCATGACATCACTTCATGTATACCTTGATATCTCAGTAGTTGTATACATCATCTTGTTTTTGAAATTGTGAGACAAGGAGAATATTCCAATATAACTATATCCATTACAAAAATGATTACCCTCGAAAGCCAAAAATGTCTCAAGAGTCATTATCTCTTTTTATCATTTACTAAATCTTGCTTGTGGTGTAAATGATCTTGCAAGTCAATCATCAATTCCTTTACTGGGTTGTTTTACCATACCATGCTCTTAACTCAAAATGATAAAATTCTGGGCAGAGTCTCCCTTGTAATTTGGACTAATCCAACCCGAAGGTATACTTCATAACCAACAATAACAACCTGTAGTTATACTCCACATCTGACCACCACGATTTAAATATTGACAACAATTCGAACAAACTTCAAACTACCAAAAATATCCCATAAAATCAATTCATCATTCCTCAACACAACAATTTCAAATCATAGTTTCCAATATCACAATATCACTTCCTTCAATACATTAATTGGCTCAAATGCCAACTCATTGTCATACTTATAAATATATGACACAATTCATAATCCTAAAATTTCTTAATTACAAGATCAAACAACATTATAAATTTCTCTCAAAATAAAGGAATAATTCACTTACTCAAACACAATATCAATTCCTCAATTCCCAAATAATTAAGAACCAAATCTTTAAATCTCAAATTTCATAATTCTTCTCATAAAAGTCTCAATAAACTCACATCACTTATAATCTCAACATCTCATCACAACTTCATAAAACTTGCTTGCTAATTCTCGTTGATTTACTGAACATGTTGACAAGTGACTAATGAATTTCGCAATAGTTGCTCTAAAAACCACTAGTCATGGCCTCATAACGCGCGGCACAGTAATCGATAGTGTGGTCATATATCTAAACATTAGGTGTTGGTCAAAACGACATATATTCCAAAAATATTGTCTAATCATTTCTATTGACTCTTCGTAAATGGTGCCATGTCTAAAATCAATTATGCAAAGTCCAGTTAGGGTTCACAATTTCTAAGTTCGAGGACAAAAATTATTATAAAATCATTCTTAAATCATATTATTCCCATTATGCTCAACACTCGTTCTCTTTCTATTCTTTTCTTTCTGATTCGGATAAAATTTCTCGTTATGCTCCGAAATTCATTTCTTTCTTTCTTATTCGGATACGGTCTCTTTCTCTTCTCTTCATTCTTTCTCGTAAATCATTAGACAAGTATCCGAAATACTGAAATAACGTTAAACATCATAAACTTCTTTACATCGGAGTTGGTGAGACGAGTGATGGCAGTGGCAATCTTCATCAATAATAATTAAATAATGAAAACTGTTTCTTGAAATTTCTTTTTTTTTTTTTTTTGAAAATTTGCCAGTCTACAGAAACGCAGACTGGCTCTGATACCATGCTGAAGCGCCCCGAGTTCTAAATACCCGGTTCACCACGTCATCGTCTGATCTAACTTTAAAATAACATTTTAGCGGAAGAAATATCTGAAATTCATTTTTGGCAACATTAAATAAACTTTAATGGTCGATAAAATTGAAAACATTTATGAAACCATTCGAAATAATAAATCGAGCCATTAATATTGTAAAGCAAATGACAATGTCATAATTTCTCAAATAACTGAAATTCTCAAAATTATCCAATGTTTGGAAATACGGAAATCATTAAAATCAGGTTTTCAGCCATTTAACGTCTATTGCCACAATCATCCATCACTTGCCACACTCTCCGAGATCTGCAAATGTTGTTGAAAATAGACATGAGCATTTCATAGAAATACTCAGTAGACTCATCGCCAATTAATTAATTTACAATATAATTGAACACATAAATGCAGGCTCTTTAGAAATCATAGGGTGTGGGTTGCTCTTCTCGTGCATTAAAGCACATGGCTTCTTTTTGAAAATCATAGGCTCTTTAAAATCATAGGGTGTGGGTTGCTCTTCTTGTGCATTAAAGCACATGGCTTCTCTTTGAAAATCATAGGCTCTTTAAAATTATAGGGTGTGCGTTGCTCTTTCTTCTCGTGCACATAAGGCACATAAGTTATGCATAACATCATCATTTATCTTGCAAGACATTCTCTTCTTTCTTTCTCATGCATAAAAGCACATAAGTTATGACAAGCATAACAACATAAATATTTCATAAGAAATATATTCTCATCTCAACATAAATATTTCCGAAGAAATACATTCTTTTCTCTTTTCATAAAAATGACTTTCACATAAGTCACATAACATACACATTCACATGCAATCATAATTTAAATCAATTAATAGGGGCGAGTCTACCTTAAACTTGACGAGTGCAAAGTTGAGCGGGAAACGACTTCAACTCTTAAATTCACCGTACGCTTCGTCTAGCCAATTAGAAGATTAAGTCGAATTAGTCTTTTGAAATTTATAGTTAAAATGATAAATTAAAATTTAGGGACTGAAATCGCTGATTTTGAAAGTTGGGGGACTAAAATGAATATTTTGAAAGTTGAGGGACTAAAATGAATATTTTGAAATTTGAGGGACTAAAATGAATAATTTGAAAGTTGAGGGACTAAAATGACTAATTTGAAAGTTGAGGGATTAAAATGAACACTTTTCAAACTTGAGGGACTAAAATGTAAATTTTCAAAAGTTGGGTCGAAGCTCAAAATGAATATTAAATTGTAGGGCTTGAAATAAGTGATTTTAAAAAATGAAGGGCTTATTAAAATCATTTGGAACTTAAGGGGCTGAAATTATGGGTTTTAAAACAGTAGGGGCTGATTTAAATCATTTTGCAAAATTGGGGACCAAAGTGTAAATTTCTGTAAATAATCAAAATAATAAAATCAATTTATTTCTCTCCCTTTACCCATTGTGTTCAGAACGTTAGAGAGAGAGAGAGAGAACGAGGGCAGAGACGGGCGAGAGAGGAGACGAAGGCGACGGCGATTCGAGACTTGCGAATCCATCCTTCGATGGTGATTTCGTCGGCGCAACACCGGCGCTGGGTGCGGCGACTGGTGGCGGTCAGAGTATGGTGCGAGTGTGAGGAAAATAGAAATGTTTTGGGTACTTTGATGTGCGAAACCGAGGCTTGAATCGCGATTTTCAGGCGAGCTTATCGGCGGTCGAGGTAGGTAAGTATCTGGGTTATGTCCTATTCGTGGTTTTGGTTTGATTTTGGGTTTTTATTTGGGTTGGGGTTGGCCGCGATTTGTTGCTGTGCGGACTTAGAGCTGAGATGTGGCGGTGGTGATAATTTGGGGTCTTGGCAGTGGGTGGTTTCGGTAGTGATGATAATGGTGGTGCAGTGACTGTGTGAATTGGCCGCTGCATTTGGAGGTGGTTTGGATTGTGTTGAGAGGAGAGGAGAGGAGAGGCTAGGAAGATTGGGTGGTGAGCTGATGATGAGAGTTGGGTTTGGAGGGGTAGGTGATATAGAGTTAGGGTATGGGTTTGATGTAGTTGGTGGAAGGATGAGTTGATGGGACATGATGGAAATCTTGACAAGAAAGACACGGAATTTCGAGAAAATAATACGCGTGCATCAACTGTGCAGGAAAAATGGATCTGATAAAATGAGTCTGACACAATGAAATTTTAAAACGGTTTTGAAAAGAATAACTTAAATAAATAATAAAAATTTTGGAAATTCGGAATTTAATTTAAAATTGAATTAACTCGATATTTCTCGACTTGGTTAGACGAATGCGTCGCGACATTAACTTAAAAATGGGTGAGATCCCAGCGGCACGAATTTCGAAACTTTGAAATAATTATTAAATCGCGTGAAAATTCTCGGTCGCTACACTCCTGCTCCTTTCTAACTGGATGATCCATCAACTAACACTTTCCAATGATGTATCACACCCTTCTCCTCTCCTTTCGGCGTTAATTCAACTATAAATTCTATCAAGACTTGTGCCTTTATCGTTGGTTATGGTTTATACTCAATGTCGTGTTCTTCCAACTCTACTGCTCATTTGACCAGTAGTCCTGATGTCTCAGGACAATGGAGGATCTGTTTTAACGGTTGGTTTGTCATCACCATGATCGGATGTGACTAGAAATATGGTCGTAGTTTTCATGCAGCTATTATCACTACCAATGCCAACTATTCAGCCAAGGAGTACATTCGTTCAGTTTCTTTCATCATGTGACTCACATAGTAGACTTGCCTTTCTACTCAATTCTCTTCCCTAATTAATACTGCACTGACCGCATGTGCAGAATGGACTAGATATAATCGAAGACTATCACCTACAATGGGTCGTATCAAGACGGCAAAGTTTGCAATACTTTTTTTCAGATTGCTCAAACTGTCATCACACTCTTGGTTCCAATCAAAGCTTGCCCCTTTCGTATGGCTCGAAAAAATGGCAAACAGTGATCTGTTACCCGTGAAACCTGTTAAGGGCTGCTATTCTCCCTATTAATCGTTGCACGTCTTTCACATTCTGAGGCCTTTCCATCTCCAAGATAGCATTGATTTTGTCAAGATTTGCTTCGATTCCTCTTCGTGAAACTATAAATCCCAAGAATTTTCCTCCACTTGCACCAAATACACACTTCTCAGGGTTAAATTGTAGTTTTCGAGCTATCGCCATATTGAAGATATTCCTAAGATCGTTCAAATGATTCTCACCCTTTACGTTGTGAACGACCATGTCATCAACGTATGTCTCGATCGAATTTCAAATTTCTTTCTCGAAAACTCTATGGACCATACGTTGATATGTAGCATCTGCATTTTTCAGCCTAAATGGCATAGAAATATAACAAAAAGTATCTTCATCCATGATAAAAGAAGTATTTTCTTCATCATTTTCTACCATTCGTATTTTGTGGTAACATGAAAACGCATCTAAGAAGTTCATTCTCTCCATCCCTACGGTTGCATCTACAACTACATCTATCCGAGGAAATGGGTAACAATCCTTTGGCACGCTCAAAGAAAATCTGTATAATCAATACACATCTTCCATCTGTCGTTGGACTTTTTGATCAATACCACGTTTGCCAACCAAATTGGGTACCCAACTTCTCTGAGAAACCTTGCATTTAGTAGCTTATCTATTTCCTCCTTTATGATCTGTTTTCGTTCTGGTACAAAGCGTCATTTCCTTTGTTTTACTAGCTTCGATTTTGGAAACACATTCAAGTAGTGCTACAAAATCTCCCTCAAAATTCCTTCAATCTCTTCAACTGTCCATGCAAAAGCTTCTTTCTTTTCACGAACGAGGTCTTCGATTTGTTTTGATTTATCATCAGTCAGTGTTCCACTAATTCAAATCACCATGTTCAATTCGATCTCCTTTTCCACGATTTGATCTGCTGATTCAAAACGAGGCATGACTCTTGCTTTCGAGTCCTCAATTTCCATTACACTCATACTTTCGAAGTAACACCTCCGCGAATCATGCTGATTGCCTTTAATCTCCTCGACCCCTCTGGTCGTCAGGAATTTGATCTTCTGATAATACATCGATACTATTCCCTCGATAGCGTGTAGGAGTGGTCGACATATATGGTATTGTAAGCCATTTTCACATCAACAAACAATAACTCGGTCTGAATTGCTTTGGTCGTAGGATACGACCTAACACACACAGTTAGGTAAATCGATCCTTCTACCTTTACTATTGCTCCTCCAAATCCATGCAACGACGTGGTTGTTGATCGTAGATCATCCATCTACAAGTTTAAAGCTTTAAAAACTTCAAGTGTCATCACATTTGCGGCACTCCCATTGTTCACGAGGACTCTCTTCAAATCTTAATTTGCTATATCTCCCAAAATGACTAATGCATCATCGTGTGGGTAGGCCATGCCCTTCTTGTCATCTTCTCTGAACATGATATCCATCAAGTGACGTGATTGTGTAGGGTTTGTATTGATGTCAATTGATCGAGCATGTGAGTGTGAATCCCAACTAGAAAGGTCCTTTCTATAAAGTAAAGGGCTACTCGACCTATTTGGAAAGAGCAACTCTAAAGGCTATTCTATTGGTATTCAGTCGAAAGGCTTATAGGAAAACGATGCCTTTAAGAACACAGTCAGAAAAAAGTTCAGAAGCACTTTTCCAGAGCGGCCGGGAAGATCTATTGATGTAAGCACCCATGAGATGAGAGCACCCCTATAACTATATATCCCTCGAAAAGGACTTTTATTAGGCTACTTCCAGCCCTCACTCTGCTTAAAGCTCCCCCCCCCCCCCGGGGGGAATTTGTAGCTTTCCAAATCCCGGGGAGGGGAGGGGGTCGCCCTGTATCGTACGTTCCATTTCCCCGCCTGCGTGTCCAGCTTTAAAGTATACTAGAGTAGTAAGAGTCCCACTTGAAATGGTTAGGGGGTCATCACCTCGAAATTCTTCGAATCTCCTTCCGAAGCTAGTCCCCACAAAATCACATTGATCACTCCGGCACGAGGCCTTTCTCCATCAGTATGAGCAGGGGTTTTTTCTTCAACTTCCTATTTCTGCACAAATTTCTTCAACGACCCACGTTGAATCAACCTTTCAATAAAGTCTCTCAAAACTTTACAATTATCGATGTGATGTCCATGATCTTTGTGAAATTTACAAAACTTTGATTTGTCCAGCAAATATTGTGGTGTAGTCATTGGTCGTGGCCAATGCAGGTCCTTTCGAGTTTTTATCTCCATCAACACCTTCGCCCGTGGCACGTTCAAAGGAGTGTAATCGTTTGAAGTCAAGGTCGTACTCGTATTTGGCCTAAAATGATAATCCCTTCTCTTCCTTTGTACTCGTCTCCCTAGGCTCCTTCCCCTTATCACTCTTCTGTTGTGAACTTTATGAATCATGATCTTTCAACCCTTTCGTGACATTCAATGTCTCTTCACAATCAATATATTTTTCGCTTCTCTGGAGAAGCGCTGTCATTGTTTCAGGAGCTCATTTTGATAGCGAGGTCCTGAACCCATTGTTCCTTTGTAACACCCTAAGTTCAAGATCTTAAACCTAGGCGTGTTAACTTTTCTTTACTTAAATGCGAAAAGGAAATCATTTAAAATATCAACATTTTCTTTTCTGTTATAAAATTTTTACAAAAATTTCGACAGTCTCCTTTATAAATCGGAAATAGCCAACCTGTAGAGAGACATCAAAAAACCATTTTAAAACACATATCTCAACTCATTCAATCCCAAACATCATCAAAACCATTTCAAGAAGTCCGAAACTCTTCAACAATATAATTCCAAGTAAATAAACCTTAACAATTGAAACAAGAGATAATTTAACCTCTTATGCGATGCCAACACTTATTCAAACTAACTTCAACAAAACAATTATAAAAAAAAAATAAATGAATTAAGAAATAATTAATGATAAACTTAATTAAATTCTAATTTAAATTTATTTTAAAAAAAGGTTGAAGCGGGTATAGCCTGATCTTGCCACAAAATGCTCTCATCGTCTCATCTAACTTTCATCACCTGAAATATTGGGGAGGAATTGAGGTGAGCTAAAGCTCAGGAAGTAAACTTCGTGCAAGTGATGCATCCTTATGACATGAAATGCTTTAAAACAATTTGAAATATGTATCCCCATTCACTTTAACCTTTCACAACCTTCAAACTTTTCAAACTTTCTCTTAACATTCCAAAACTTTTACTTCGTTTTCATTGTGAGCTCACTTGATGTATCTTCTAGTTAATCAGATAAAAGTGGGCAATTTTTATTTGGAACTAGATTACGTTTACCAGTAAAACATTTAACCTACCGCAACGCGGTTCATTCACTTTATTCCACAGCACAGCGGCTCATTATTTTCGAGTACGCTGGTCCCCCGTGCCCCATTTCTCACTCGCATCTTTCATGACATAGAAGTACACCCATTCTTTCTTAAAAATTTGAGATACATAACTTTTGACAAAAATTGTACCTTGACACATTCCCTTTATTTAAAAACATTTGACTTCCTAATTTCGATGTCAATGCATGCTTAATGATGCAATGACATGATAACGTGCATACTTGAACATTTCCTTAAATACAAATACTTGCATATAGTAAACTAAAAGCATTAAAATTTGATAATTAACACGAATGTCAATCAAGCCCATTAATTCCACATTAAGCATTCAACCTTGATGAAAGTAAGGGAAGTTTACTTACTTGTAGTCCTTAGTATTTACTGTTTTTGAATTTGCAAGTGGAAAAGTCTCGAATGCCCATGACGTCTGAAAATTTAAAGTTGTCTAAATTTTATAAACAGACAGTCTCAGACAAGTCTGGACAGTAACCAGTTAACAGTAAATCGTTAAGCGTTGTTTAGCGCAGTACCAGATGAATCTTGCTAAGGCAGATTCGTCTGGATTGTAAAACGTAAACAATCAGAATAAATGGAGCGGAATTATAAATGGATAAGAACACAATAATTTGAGCTTAACGTAGGAAAAACCCTAACAGGGAAAACCCACGGTTCGCATCCTGCGAACAAAAATAAATCACTATATAAGGAAAGAGTTTATACAGATCAATCTAAACTACAGGATAAATCTACGCATAGACTTTATCATACATCCAAGAAATAGATCACTCCCTGATCCTTCTGTGGCATGTAATGCGAGATGGCGTCCCACCACTCTTCAGTAGTTTTCTTTGAATCTGCAACACTTTTCAGCAACACGAACTCCCGTTCGATCTTGATCCAAACCTCCCGTTTGATCTTCACGCTGAAATTCTTTCCTCCTCTAAGTGATTGAATTCTCTTCCCGGAGTATTGAAGTCACGACACAATTGAAGCTTTTTGTATTTGTGCACACACGAAAATTAGCTTCAATATTTTTAAAGTGGACGTGTATTTTTGTAGAGCTCCACACGGTTTTTTGTATTTTCACGTCACATGAAAACATCCCGTTTTCCTTCTCTTTATAGTGCAATTCGGTTTACTTGGCTCCTAAGTTTTCCTTATTGCATAACATCTCTAATTCCTGCAAAACATGGTAGAGATAATTAGTAAAAGGTAAGATAATTATCCTTAAATAAATCTTACCAAAAAATAAGATAATGATAAATCTTAAAAAATCTTACCATAAAACAGGATAGTGATAAATCTTGAAAGATCTTACCATAAGTTAATCAATCAAGTGATTAACATAAACTTGGTCATCATATTTTCGGCTATATCAAGAATTTTCTCTACATAGAATTTCGTCCAACACATATTACCATATGTAGAGATAAGAATGAAATATTCTTGACCATATCAAAAAGATGCTTACCATATTTTGGAGACCTTGACAATCACAATATATTATCAAGAATTTTACCAAAATAACAAGATCAAGATTTCAAGATATTTTCGAGATTATGATCAAATATTTTCGGCCAATCAGAATATTTTACCAAGACTTAAAATATAATCAAAATACTTATAAGTGATAAAGATATAATTTCAAGCCAAGTAAAATATTATCACAATTCTTATCACAAACGATAAGTGATAGACTTCTACCATTATCACAATACTTATCTTATAAGATAAGCAAAAAACATTATCTTCAAAATATTATCACAATATTTCTTGATCATTATCATATTTCTTGATCATTATCATAGAAGATAAGCAACAAATATTATCACAATATATAGGAGACAATATTACGTCCAAGAAATGTAATTAAACTTAATAAATTACTAAATAAAAATATTTAGTAATAAACTAAATTTATTAAATTACAAACATGTAGGAAAATAGAAAATGCCAATAAATATAACTTAAAATAAGTTAACAATCTCCCCCTTTGGCTTTTTCTATTTTTCCAAAACCTAATCATCTTTTCACAAACATAAAAAGAAGTAACATGCAATTATTAAGCTCCTCCTATCAAAATTCCCCCCCCCCCCCCCTCAAGTCATGCATCATAATAAGCTCACTTTAACAAATTCATGCATGTAACGAGAGAAAAATAATAAGCACATAAAGGAGAATCAAAATCAACCAAAAGTTACTTCAACATTCAACCAATCAGAAAAGATGAGAAAAAATACTACTCCCCCTTTTTGGAAGAAATAGGGGAAGCAATCCACGTCTTGTAACCTGCCAATGTAAACACGAGTAGACAAAAATTAGGCAAAATTCAGTTACAGGCAATAAAACCTGCAAATAAAGGTTGAGTTTTAGAAAACTCTGAAAACACAAAAAAAAAAATGCTCCCCTTTACTGCAATGCATAGAAATTTAATGAAGTAGGATATATATGTCTCTCCCCAACGACCCCTCAAACATAGAATTCAGGAAAATATGCAAATAGATTCCAGTTGCCCAATTATGCCATCCTGACCAGTCGATTCAGGTTGCCCAGATCCACCTATAGGTCTCTAGACACCCAGATATATGGTTTTTGATAATCAGCATGGGCACCACTCGACCAAAACTTAAAACTGAAAGGTGTAAACGTACATTTGGTAGTCTGCATAAGGCTACTAACAAATGATGAATGATCATACCTGGATCCACCTGGTGTAGTGTATTCATCTGCCCTTGTACTCAGTTTATTTTTCTTTGCGGTCACCGTGTTATTCACCTTTTTTTCTGTTCTTTCTGTCTAGCCTAACAGTCTCTTCTTCTTCAAATTCTACAGCATCATCCTTGTTTTTAGGCCTTTCTCTTATCAGATTCATTCTGCTCCTCTGATTTTTCATTTTCAACTCCAGACTCAGATTCCTCTGTTTCATCTGGTTTTTCTTTCAAAGAACCTCCAAGCAACTGATCCAGCGTGTCTTTAAGTCTTTTGACACAAACCCTGAGATCAGATACCTTTGCCTTTAACCTAATAATCTCTGCTTCTAGCTGGCCAATTCTGGTATCCTGGCCAGACGAATCCTGTTTACCAGGGGTGTCACCCAAAACCTGTTTCCTGTGAGAGGTCTGCACCTCCAGTATTTTCCTGTATCTGGCCCTGTTTAACACCTTGGGATAGATCACCAGATTATCCTCTAGTATCTGAATACCCTGATCACGAATCAATTGTGAAATAATCCAAGAATAAACCAACAATTGATTCCTCTGATTTCTCTTCTTCAGCTTCTGACTCTGAATCACCAGATTCATCTGATGTACCTGAGTCCGGGTCAAATCCATCTACGTCTTCCGCCAATTCATTTTTCAGATTTATCTTTCACATCTTTATCATCTTTTGGCATCTCCCCCTTTTGTTTCAGACTGTTTGCTCGAAATTTCTCTAGCAACAAACAATTCACTTCAAAAATCTAAGGGAGAAAGGTGACTGGTAGGAAGATTATCAAACATAGGTGTTGAATTTGCACCCATAACTTGTGGCTTGGTAGTAGATCCGCCTTGGCTTGGTTCGGCTATAGGCTGAGTTGGAATTTGAACTCGTTCTGGAATGAGTAAGAACTACTGGTGTGGAGGCAGTGAAGGAGATTTGAAAAGAGATTTTTGAGGAATTTGAGTATAAGTAGAATTCAAGAGATTTTTTAAATCCATTCCTTGTAGAGAAAGATATCTCTTGAGAATCCTAGTTTATGCCAATTTCCTTTCCTTAAAAAATGAGATAAATATAGAAACAGAATAGGTTAAGAATTAGGAAACAAATAAATTACCAAAACTGGGCTCCACAATCAATGACTTGTTCTGCAAGATTTGCACATATTAGCCCACGATATACTGCCTTAAAAATAAAGATTTTTAGAATAAAATCTAAAAGTCGTGAATAAGAAAAATCTAAATGCATATGTATACCTGAGACACGTCTGAGCACTTGTTGGCATCTGTTGAGTCGATATATCTGGCAGTAGAGAGTCCACCACGAGCATGATTATGTTGATTAATGTGCGTGTGTGATCCGAGCAATCCTTAGTCATCCACATACTGTCACAAATCATATGATTGCCCTGACTTATCGATTTGTCACCGTAATGCACATTAAGACCGATCAAAATCTATAAGAAGTGCATTTTCTTAAATCTGGCTTGCCGACTTTTTCTATATTGTGGCAATGTCTTTTGGAGGTGGAAACATTTTCACACAATCCCCAGAAGTTATCTTACAGTATGTTCCCCTTTAGGTTAGAAGAAGGGTATGAACTTGGCTTGGATTGGTAGATTCACACAATCCTCAAAAGTTATCTTACTAAGTTTTCCCCTTACTTATATAATATTACCACATTTATATCAATTCATCGTATTTTTGAGGCTAAAGGGTATGAACTTGGCTTGGATAGGCAGCCTTCTTTTCCACTAGCCCTGCCCTTGGATAATAAGAAAAATGCGTGCAATGCTATAAGCAAGATTTAGATCATAGGTCTACACACAGAATATAAAATCTCATCCAGTAACAACCATATGACATGGACAGCAGTGACTTATCCTTAGAATTGTCCAAATTTGAGTGCAAGTTAGATTCATCCGGAGACATGTTGACTGCTATCAGCCAGACCTATCTATCTCGTTATTAGCCACAAGCACTCAGATATATCTGCAAGCAAAAACATGATCTACTGAATATAAGAATAGGATAAGCTAACCAAAATACAAAAAAGAAAAATAATGCGAGTTTTTTTTTTTTATGAAATATGCATGTCCCTATTCAGAAGGAGGTGATACTCCAATTTGTTTCCTAAGGCTTTCAAATTTGACAGTATCGAGGGCCTTAGTAAACAAATCTGCCAGCTGTAGATCAGTCTGTATGTGTTCCAGATTGATAATCTTTTGTTCCACCAATTCTCTGATGAAGTGGTGTCTGATGTCAATATGTTTTGTTCTGGAGTGCTAGACTGGATTCTTTGAGATATTGATGGCACTGGTGTTGTCACAATACATAGTGGCTTGTTCTGTAGAGATTCCATAGTCCTCCAACATTTGTTTCATCCACAGGAGTTGTGTACAGCAACTCCCAGCTGCTATATATTCAGCTTCGACTGTGGATAGTGACACTGAATTTTGCTTTCTACTTAGCCATGCCACCAAATTGTTCGCAATGTAGAAACATCCTCCAGATGTACTCTTTCGATCATCCACATTCCCATCCCAGTCTGCGTCTGAAAAACCTGCAAGATAGGCAGTGGTATTTCTTGTAAACCAAATTCTGTAATTCAATGCACCACTTACATATCTGATGATTCTTTTCACAGCAGGAACATGAGATTCCTTAGGTTTGGCTTGATATCTTGCACAAACTCCAACACTGGAGGATATATCTGGCCTACTGGCAGTAAGGTACAGAAGACTTCCAATCATGCTTCTGTAAATGGATGGATCTACATCCTTACCACTGTCATCCTTTGAGAGTTTTAGAGTAGTCGCCATGGGAGTTCTCATTGCCTTTGCATCTTCAAGTCCAAATTTCTTCACCAGATTTTTAGCGTACTTTGTTTGAGATATGAATATGCCAGATTCATCCTGCTGTACCTGTAAACCAAGAAAAAAAGTTAGCTCACCAACCATACTCATTTCAAATTCTCTTTTCATTGTATTTATAAATTCATTAATTTTGGACTTAGATGTAGACCCAAATACTATGTCATCAACATATATTTGAGCTACAGTTAGTCCAGGATTTAGATGCTTAATGAAAAGAGTTTTATCAGTTCCTCCCCTTTTATATCCGTTGCTTAGCAAGAATGATGTGAGCCTTTCATACCAAACTCTGGGGCTTGTTTCAACCCATACAACGCCTTTTTAAGTCTAAAGACATAATCCGGGTGAGATGGATCTGTGAAGCCTTGAGGCTGTTCCACATAGGCTTCCTCATTAAACACACCATTCAGAAAGGCACTTTTGACATCCATCTGAAATAGTCTGAAGTTGATGTAGTAGGACACAGCTAGCAACAGCCTGATGGATTCCAGTCTGGTTACAGGAGCAAATGTCTCGTCAAAGTCTATCCCTTCAATCTGGGTATAGCCTTGAGCAACAAGTCTTGCTTTATTTCTTACCACATTTCCTTGTTCATTTGACTTATTCTTGAAGATCCATTTGGTTCCAATTACATTACCTTCTTTAGGACGTGGAACCAGCTCCCAGACATTGTTTCTTTCAAATTGGTTAAGCTCATCCTGCATAGCTTGTACCCAGTGTTCAACTGTCAAAGCTTCCTTGACATTTTTTGGCTCAATTTGAGACATATGACAGATGTTACTCATCTCAGCAAATTTTCTTCTGGTCACATTTTTCTTAGACATATCAGTGAGAATGTTGTCAAGTGGATGTGCCTTTTGGATCCTAGCAGGTGGTAGTCTCGATGCTTCTGATTCAACAATATCAGGTGTATCTGGGTCATCAGATTCGTCTCGATCTGCAGATATTACTGGGTGCCCAGACTCATCCTGATCGGATTCTTCAGTATCATTGAGACTTTCAGCTCGAAGCTGTTTCTTCTGAATTTTTCAGTTCCAGCTCTTTCTTTTGGTGGAATTTCCAGTTGATCACCATCTGCTTCCTGAAAATCCGAATTTAAACAATTAGTGTTATCCACTTTCACATTAATAGACTCAAGAACAGTTTGAGTTCTTAGATTGCAAACTCTATAGGCCCTACTATTTTCAGCATAACCCAAAAATATTCCATCATCCGATTTTGAGTCAAATTTTCCTAAGTGTTCTCTATCTTTCAAAATGTAGCATTTACTCCCAAAGGCATGAAAGTAATCAACCCTAGGTTTTCTACCCCTCCAAATCTCATATGCAGTTCGGTTTGTTCCAGATCTAAGCATGACTCTATTGATAATATAACAAGCAGTGTTTATGGCTTCTGCCCAAAATTTCGTGGGCAATTTGTTGCTATTTTGCATAACACAAGCCATCTCTTGTAGAGTTCTATTTTTCCTTTCCACCACTCCATTCTGTTGAGGAGTCTTTGGAGACGAGTACTCATGCTTGATCCCATATTGGATGCAAAAATCAGCAAATTCGGAGTTTTCAAATTCTCTCCCATGGTCACTTCTGATCCTTTTGACTCTTACCTGTTCATCTGCCTTTTCATTGTTCAATTTCTGAAAAAGATTAACAAAATTGTCAAAGGTATCAGATTTATCTCGAATAAACATGACCCAGGTGTATCTGTAGAAATCATCCAACACATACATAAATATACCTCTTGCCACCAATACTTTCCTTTTGGGTAGGACCCATCAAATCCATGTGAATTAGTTCAAGTATATGAGAGGTATTAATGGATGTACCTGGTTTATGTTGACTTTTGATTTGCTTACCCTTTTGACAATCACCACAGATTTCATCTGGAATATTGTTTATGCTGGGTAAGCCTCTCACAGCCTGTAGTCTAGTCAGCTTCATAAGATCATGGTAGTTTAGGTGTCCTAATCTTTTGTGCCACAGTTTCTCATTTTTGGTTTTAACAGAATTGCAAGTTTCGTGACTCTCAAGTGTATAGCATTTATCTCTAGATCTAACTCCCTTACATAAAACACTCTTTAACGGGTTAGACTTCTTGTCACAACTTAAAACCTTGCAATATTCTTTTGAAAACATGACAAGCAAGTTATCATCACACAATTGTCCTACACTGATCAAATTTGCCTCAAGCCCTATAACATATAAGACATTAGTTAATGTAGGCAATCCCTTAATGTTGATGATACCAGATCCATCTATCTTACCCTTTTGGCCATCACCAAATGTAACAGCACATGTTTCGCCTTTTTCAAAATGTGTAAGTAGAGAGAGATCACCTGTCATGTGTCTAGAACAACCACTATCAAAATACCATGTGTAGGAATCAAAGCACTCAAAGACAATTGCACTACATAAGCATTCATTCGAATTTTCTTCTCTTGTCTAGAAACAAGTCTTCTTTTGTGTGAATTGATTAACTTCAAGTACTCATGAAACCTAAATACATCGTGACCAGACTTAGTACAAAAATTACAGACTACCTGGAACACAGATGTATCCTGCCGATTCTGTCGAGGTTGAAATTTCCAGCCGTACTAATGGACAGACTCATCTGGTTTGTACAGATTCGGCTGAAATTGTCGTCTTGCATAGTTCCTTGCTGGATGTGAGTTTTGAGTCCTAGCCGCATTGTATTGATGATGATGAGAGGTAGATAATCTGTATGATTTTTATTCTGTTCCATGTACCTGTATCCAGATTCTCTTACAAAGTTTATTTTATGATCATGATTTTTACCTTTACCTTCATATCCAAGACCTATTTTTAGGCTGACAGGTCTGCCACTGTTCAGGATTTCATCAAGCTGGACGGATCCATGTGCCAGCTTCTTGATTTTTTCTTGTACGTTAGCAAGTTCTGAACTTAACCTGCTTACCTCATTTTGTTCGTCATCTGAGACTGCAGATACGTCGTCCAGTTGACGTTCCCTGCTGTGCTCAGCAAAGGCCTGCAATAGTTGAATCTTCTCTTCTGCATCTTGAAGTTCCTTCCTCAAGCTTTCAGTATTTGATCTGTATTTATCTGTATAAGAAGAGTTACAAGATTCAGCACCAGACAGTTGCAAAGCAGTAAAGGTAGTTACTTGATTTTCAGAATTGCTGCTGTCTGATTCTGATTCAGATTCATCTAAGTCTCCATCACTCCATGTAACATTCATGGCCTTCCTTCCATTGGCCTTCTTTTGAGTGTTAGGACAATCAACTGCAATGTGTCCATATCCTTCACATTCTCTACATTGGATTCGACTCCTAGTCTTTCCTTCAGACGTGTTGGCATTATTCTTTGGATAGAAATTATTTTTCTTCCATTGTTTTTGTGGTTTTTTATTCTGGCCTTGAAGATTTGTGGACCTTTCTTTTTGTTTGCCCTTGAGGAACCTTTTAAATTGTCTGGTGAGGAGTAGGAAATTTTCATCTTCGTCAGTCTCGCCAGAGTCATCTGGGTTCGCACTGTTCGTCTTGAAAGCAATCCCTGGAGATTTGTCTTTCTTTCTTCGGGCCAGATTTAACTCATAGGTCATCAATGACCCTACAAGTTCCTCAACTTGCATTGTTGAAAGATCCTTGCTTTCTTCAATTGCTGTCACTTTTGCATGGAACCTGTCTGGTAAAGATCTAAGGATCTTTTGTACAATTTGCTCATTTGAGTAGGTTTTCCCAAGTGCTTCAGCTGAGTTGGTGAGATCACTTAATCTGGCATAGAAGCTTTTGAAGTCTTCTTTCTCTTCCATAGATAATTGTTCAAATTCTAAAGTGATCATCTGCAGCTTGGAGGTTTTGACAGCATTGGTTCCTTCGTTTGCTATCCTCAAAGCATCCCATGCTTCATTGGTCATCCTTAAGGAGGAGATGAGTCTGAATTGACCTGGATCAACTAAAGAAACAATGCATTAAGTTCCTTAGAATTCCAATTTGCATCAGCTAGTTCATCTGCAGTATATGCACTTCTAGCTATAGTTGTAACAACACCTCCAGCAGTGACAGTGGGTGCTGTGTAACCTTCAAGAACAGAAGTCCAACAATGTTCATCAATAGATTGAATAAAAATCTCCATAGGAATTTTCCAATATGCATAGTTACTACCAGTTAACAAAGGTGGACTAAGAGATGCAGAATTTTCCATTTAGACAACCGGAACTCACTTTCTAGAAGTGAACCCGCTCTGATACCAATTGAAAATTTAAAGTTGTCTAAATTTTATAAACAGACTGTCTCAGATAAGTCTGGACAGTAACCAGTTAACAGTAAATCGTTAAGCGTTGTTTAACGCAGTACCAGATGAATCTTGCTAAGGCAGATTCGTCTGGATTGTAAAACGTAAACAATCAAAATAAATGGAGCGGAATTATAAATGGACAAGAACACAATAATTTGAGCTTAACGTGGGAAAAACCCTAACAGGGAAAACCCACGGTTCGCATCCTGCGAACAAAAATAAATCACTATATAAGGAAAGAGTTTATACAGATCAATCTAAACTACAGGATAAATCTACGCATAGACTTTATCAAACATCCAAGAAATAGATCACTCCCTGATCCTTCTGTGGCATTTAATGCGAGATGGCGTCCCACCACTCTTCAGTAGTTTTCTTTGAATCTGCAACACTTTTCAGCAACACGAACTCCCGTTCGATCTTGATCCAAACCTCCCGTTTGATCTTCACGCTGAAATTCTTTCCTCATCTAAGTGATTGAATCCTCCTCCCGAAGTATTGAAGTCACAACACAATTGAAGCTTTTTGTATTTGTGCACACACGAAAATTAGCTTCAATATTTTTAAAGTGGACGTGTATTTTTGTAGAGCTCCACACGATTTTTTGTATTTTCACGTCACATGAAAACATCCCGTTTTCCTTTTCTTTATAGTGCAATTCGGTTTACTTGGCTCCTAAGTTTTCCTTATTGCATAACATCTCTAATACCTGCAAAATATGGTAAAGATAATTAGTAAAAGGTAAGATAATTATCCTTAAATAAATCTTACCAAAAAATAAGATAATGATAAATCTTTAAAGATCTTACCATAAAATAGGATTAACATAAACTTGGTCATCATATTTTTGGCCATATCTAGAATTTTCTCTACATAGAATTTCGTCCAACACATCTTACCATATGTAGAGATAAGAATGAAATATTCTTGACCATATCAAAAAGATGCTTACCATATTTTGGAGACCTTGACGATCACAATATATTATCAAGAATTTTACCAAAATAACAAGATCAAGATTTCAAGATATTTTCGAGATTATGATCAAATATTTTCGGCCAATCAGAATATTTTACCAAGACTTAAAATATAATCAAAATACTTACAAGTGATAAAGATATAATTTCAAGCCAAGTAAAATATTATCACAATTCTTATCACAAACGATAAGTGATAGACTTCTACCATTATCACAATACTTATCTTATAAGATAAGCAACAAACATTATCTTCAAAATATTATCACAATATTTCTTGATCATTATCATAGAAGATAAGCAATAAATATTATCACAATATATAGGAGACAATATTACGTCCAAGAAATGTAATTAAACTTAATAAATTACTAAATAAAAATATTTAGTAATAAACTAAATTTATTAAATTACAAACATGTAGGAAAATAGAAAATGTCAATAAATATAACTTAAAATAAGTTAACAACGGCAATGTACCAATTCTCCTAATTATTTCAATTCATTAATAAAATATGCTTTTAGTTCAAAAATCACATTTAAAACTCCTAAATGAGGTTGAGACTTTCATGTGACTTACAATTCAAATAAAATGAGATCTTAAACTACGTCAAATACAGATCATACTACATTTGGAATAAGAGATTAACTTAAATGCCAAAATTGAAATCTAACTAATCAAATTACACAAAGGTTAAAGCTATGGAATCTTCATCACAACTTGAATTTCACAAAGACAATTTCAATTAGCATGCTAACAATTCGTAAATTTGAAAATTCTCAAAATGACAGTAAATCTTTCAATTGAATTAACTAATTCATAAATTTTGGAAATGTGAAATCAATCCACATAAGTAATAAATCTGAAATCTTATACATGAGAATCATATATATACCTCAATATATACATACAACTCCGAATATACATACATATATACACGTTATTCACAGACCGAGGTTAAGAAATCTAAAGATCTACTGTGTAATTTACACATCTATATATACATATATATACATCAATACCCACATACATCAGCATTACTCAAACTCCAATTTAACAGTATAATTCGAAATCTAACTAAACTTAAATCTGAAATCAACAACTGAGGTTACAAGAAATCTGAAATTACAAACCAAATTCGAAATCTGGAAATTACTATAAAATCTGAAATCACATAAATAAATGCATATTATTCCATATACACGTGAATGTGTGCGAGTATGTGTCCGTGTGGGTGCGCACCATGTGCGGAAGCTGGCAGAGGAGGGGAAAAATATGGGGTCCTTACTGAGGCTGGGTCCACAGTGAGGGAAAGGGCTCCTGTGGTAGTAGGCATTTAAAGGTGTTAATAATTATCTTGCGGACTTTTTAAGCAGGAATATTGAATTTGCAGATGGATAATATCAAAAGATCCCTGATAGACGCCAAAAAGCGAATGAACTTCCTCATGGAGGAAGCTGAAGATATAAAGCTTGGAATTGAACAACTTGCAGAAACTCTCCAAGGAAGTTTCAAGCAATTGATGGAAATCTCAACATTTCATCACAATTATACTAAAGAATTGAGCGATAACATAATTGAGATTGAATCTCAGTTTGAATCATTGATTACCAAACAGGCTGATACCAAATAGGTTACATCAAAAATACAAACAGGTACATCTTCTGGAAGCAGTGGTGGACCAACAATTAAAAGAGATGAACCAAGTCCCAAAAAAGTTGTTATAAATGAAGCCAATCCTCGAAAAATCACAATCAATTCCAAAGACGAACATACAAGGGTAGTCAGAATTCGTGCTGAAGAGGAAGATGATTCCCCTTTTTTACCAAAAGAAAACGAATATAAAACTACTGTTGAAGTTATATATGAACTTCAAGAATGTGATTGCTATTACATTTCGTCTGGAGACCATGTATACCCACGATTGATCGTTACTCAGGAAGGAGATCCCGTCATGAAAAAAATGGCAGCTGATTATGGATTCTTGGATCTTATCTATCCAGGAAAAGATCTAAAAGAAATTGAAAAATTTGATGATTTACTAAAATGAGAAATTTCAAAGTTTGCTCAAGGAAGATCCATATATTTAAAATTTTATTCAATCAGTCCTGAAATTGATGAAATGATATATTATCCTGCTGAGTATATTATCACGATTGGGTATGTTGCTCGAAATTTTCAAATTGAAGTTGGAAAAAATACCAAGCCAGTACCAAACATTACAAGATCATGGTTTAGATCCCGAAGGGTGTTGGGAATTAAAGTTCTCTACAACATTGCCAAAAATCTGTATGAGAAAAAATTCAAATGCATATGCCAGTACAATGGATGGACCTTACTCACTAATGGAGGAAAAGAAAAGTCAACAATCTTGTAAGAATACATCAATAAATTTGATACTCATCAAATCCATGGAAGTTTTGCCACTTTGCAAGAAGCGTGCATAGCTAGGAATTGCCCCACATGCCAACAGAATTGATGGACAAGTGGAAGCTGTTCAATAAACCTACTTTAATTCAACAATGCAGAACAAGGTAGGGGTCATGTCAAGACCAAAAAATAGAAGGATAAGTGTCACTATAATGTAAGGGTCATGTGATGTAATAAATAATAGAGGGACAGGTGTGTCCATAAAAGCTGTGAAATTGTTAGGACGATGATGTAAGCAGTGATGTAATTGTGTCCAATGTAGTATTATAAATAGAGGCCTCCGGGCTAGTTGAAAGACAGAACTCTCTTGAGCACTCAGTTTGTGAGAAAGCCAAAAAATCTTCTGTCTTTCAAAAAATTCTCATACCAATCCTTTGTCAATTTTCATATTATCAATAAAATCTCAATTTACTTATCATATTATGATGAGTTTCTAAATTCTTGTCTTCTAAATCCTATTTCCAAAAAGAAGATATATTATTAAGAAAACTCCCTACACTCTGTCCTAAAATATTTTCCATCTAAAGAGTTATACAGTGAAGGCATCCAGGTTTAGCTAATAACCCGTGGAGGCAGGAAGTCATTGGAGGGTGTGGAGCAGAAACCTATAAGCCTGAAGGTCACTAACAATAGAAGGAAAATACAAAGGTACTGAGAACAGGAAAAGAGGTTAGTATTCTTAATATATCTATCTTTACGGAATTAGGAGGAAGAAGAGCTTTTAACATGACAGAATCCAGAATTGTTAAATTCAATTATCAAAACAGTCCTTATAATGATGAATATCATAGCATAATTGAACCTTTGTTCATGCATAAACAGTTCACTAGACCAAATAATGAAATAAAAAAGTTATATCATGTCTATATGCCATGTTTGTTAGCCATCTTTCCAACATTAAAAAGAATATTATGATTAGAAATTACAAAATCGATTATCTATTTTTGGCTTGATAGCGATAACACTGAAATAAATAATGAATTATATTTAGGATATGTATTTAGTAGTGATAATGATTATGATCCTGTAATAGATTATGACAGTGATGGAAGAGATGAATCTTTCTTTACCATTTTTGAAAATTTTAATATCATGAATGAAAGTAATTATATCACGAAAAAACCCAGAACTAAAAGAGGTCCATATAAAGTTCAAAAGCATATCAAAAGTAAAAAATGTATTAAATATGAAAATGAAATTGATAAAATAGGATACCAAGAGCAACTCTACGCATCACAAGAGATATTAAAAAGTTTTAAAGAAAATCTGATAGAAGATTTTGCTAGAGGTACTGTAAGATCTATAATGATACAAGATATTTAATATATAATTGATTAATTAGAAAAAAGAAAGAAAAGTATTTCAAAATATAATATATCATTTGAACCAAGCATAGATATCATGGCTGACATAGATATTATCAATTCTCAAACATTCATAGAATTTGAAAAATTACTTGAAACTTTATAAATTATTTATCTCTGTATTTATAATGTCTGGATATACTATTGAAGGATTAAACAATTTGTTAGAAAAAATAATGGAAAAAATAGATAACATTATATCTCATTTAATAGATATGGATGAATCATCTGAACAATATTATATACTTTCAGAAAATCATGATCAATACATTATAGATTATTCTAACATATTAGAAATCAAAATGGAATTAGAAGATAAAATTACGACAAGTACATTCCAAACTTAAATGCCAGGATATACAATCGAAGGACTTGATAACCTTTTAGAAAAACTGAAAGATAAAATGGAAGATATTAAACAACAAATGGAAAATGAAAACATATCTTCTAAAGAATATAATAAACTTTTAGAAAAATACGAACAATATATTGCAGATTATTGTATTGTACTAGATCAAAGAATGGATTTATACCAGAAAATTTTGTATAATAATCTACATACCCAATAATCTGTGAATACTTAACAAACATCAACATCTAATAACTGTGATCATAAACTATATTTATATAATAAGAAAATTTCATTTTTATTAACTATCGTTGAAAAATCTAAAAATATACACTCTGTTGGACAATCTAAA
This sequence comes from Ligustrum vulgare, assembly GCA_963555705.1. Taxonomy (NCBI): domain Eukaryota; kingdom Viridiplantae; phylum Streptophyta; class Magnoliopsida; order Lamiales; family Oleaceae; genus Ligustrum; species Ligustrum vulgare. The sequence goes on from OY743174.1 coordinate 27,195,099, forward strand.
TTAAAAGATATAGACTATGTTATCTTAAATAGAATAGAATTTAATTCCATTGAAACAGCAAAGAATATAAATACAGTTCATAAAATTATAGAAGAATACGAGGATATAGAAGAAGAAGTTTCAGAAGGGATAACATTAGGATATATAACTAAAAAAGATCATCCTAAATCTTTTGAGAAATTATCACAATATAGAATATTTCTAGAAGAACTTAAGAGATTAAAAAATATGGATATAACAAGAAGTATTGAATTAAATGAACCAAATTAAATTCAGGGACATAACTTGCAAAGAAAATAACTAACTTCATTGAGGGTAATATGGACAAATTACAAAAAATGGTCATTCTTAAAAATTGAATTTTTCACATTGCTAAATCAATAAATCTCCCTTTATAGGTGTGAGTTTCCCTAATTTTGGGGAGTAAAAATCTCCATAAAATCTGAAATTGCAATTTGATTAGGCTAGATTGCCTGAGATCATGGGATAAGATCATGGGATAATGGTTATCTAAATATAAATAAATCCGTGTTCAGTGGTGATGATGCTAAAAATCGCACCTGAAATATTTCGAGCTTGAGCAATAAACTAGCACGAACTGGATCTCCTAATACCTGCAATAAAGGCGAGGAGGTGTGTCCTCGTCGCCCCTCCGATGCTTAAATCAGTAAAGAGGAAGGAGAAAATTTATGCAAGATGCTATAAATTGTAGAGATAATTGTGTACCTGAATTATGATTGAGTGCCATGTATTTATAGTGATATATGGACGAATTATGATAGGATTGAAATACCTGCATTGCATGAGTCTTGTTATGAATCATCCTCCTATTTTTTAGGGATGAGGTTGTAAAACCCAAATAGGATTCTGTTGGAAGATGAGTTCTATTGGAATTAGGAGGTTGTAGATTCCACGTATCAAATCAAGTCATGCCCGATCAATGAGAGACGTGACCCGAGCATTATGTGCCCCGAGCACATCATGCACCTTTTTGATGAGATATATGTACTCAGGGTATTCTATCCTCGGGGGTATTATGAGTGGTCGGGGCAACGTCTTTGCCACGGACATTTTATGTGTGATCGGGGGTTATATTCTCCTCGGGGTTGTTCAAGTCATCAGGGTTCTCAATATGGTGTATGGTGTAATGTTTAAGTGCTCGGCCTCGAGGTTCATATGTTGCTCAGGAATGAGGACAAAGGATATGCTCGGGATATAAATGATTGTCGGGGTTGAAGTCCTCCTCGGGTTCGTGGTGGTCCTCGGGATTACACATTTGATTAGGAAACTATACTTTGTCAAAGAGCTCGGGCTTGAGGCTTTTGTAAATGCTCGGGTGTGAATAAAATTTATACTCATCATAGGCCCCCGCGCATTCATTATCGAGTTTAGGGGAGAGATGGATGTGTAATAGTGAGGTATCACGATGCGATGATTATGTTAAGTAGAAATAGACAAGAGCTTATATTAAGCAAGGAATAAGCTGAGCTTATGTAGACCCGAGGACTTAATTATATCAATTTGATTACTTGATTGCTCGGGGTAGCCGTGTGTGCTTGCACAAGCAAGTATTTTGTATGCTTGTGCGGGACAAAACTTTATTTACTTGCACGGGGCAAGGCTTTGTGTGCTTGCGCACGGGCAAGGCTTTGATTTCTTGCGCAGGGCAAGGCTTTGTGTGCTTGCGTGGGGCAAGACTTTGAGGGCTTGCTCAGGGCAAGGCTTTGAGTGCTTGCGCGGGGTAAGGCTTTATGTGCTTGCGCGGGGCAAGACTTTGAGGGATTGCTCGGGGAAAGGCTTTGAGTGCTTGCGCGGGGCAAGGCTTTGTGTGCTTGCGTGGGGCAAGACTTTGAGGGCTTGCTCGGGGCAAGGCTTTGTGTGCTTGCGCGGGGCAAAGGAGCAAGGCTTTGTGTGCTTGCGCGGGGTAAGGCTTTATGTGCTTGCGCGGGGCAAGGCTTTGAGTGCTTGCTCGGGGCAAGGCTTTGTGTGATTGCGCGGGGCAAGGCTTTGAGTGCTTGCTCGGGGCAAGGCTTTGAGTGCTTGCTCGGGGCAAGACTTTGAGTGCTTGCGTGGGGCAAGGCTTTGAGTGCTTGCTCGGGGCAAGGCTTTGTGTGTTCATCGATGAAGGAGCAATTTTAATTTTTTGGGGATGACATTCCCTAACGCCTATATAGACAAACCTATCTACTGTGAAATTAACGGTAGGCATGTAGGCCCTTGATGATATATGTAAGAAAAGAAAAACGAAATAATGAAAAAAAATAAAAAAATGGTAAAGACTAGGGTATGAAAACTCATACAACTTATAAAATAACGCATGATCAGTAGCTAGCAAGGCTTGGGCTGATGCTGTGTGAGTCTCTCCCTGATGCTGTCCTACCAACAACGACGTTTACTGTTTAGGCCGTGGGTTTTTTTCATCCTCGGACTTTCATTGAACATGGTCATTCCTTGGGCGTTTTTCAGTACTGATGTAAGATTTTAAAAACCCCTTTTTTATTAAGGATTCAATCTCTCGCTGTAATGCATGGCACTCCTCGATGGTATGCCCATGGTCATGATGAAATTCGCAATACTTGCTCTTATCTCGCGTGTCCGGATGAGACTTGATTCTTGATGGCTACTTCAACTCCTCCAGATCCTTGATTTCCATGAGGATACTTGCCCTTTTGGCGTTCAGACGTGTGAAGGGTGTAGGAGGGTCATGCTCTTGCTTTCCCCGAGCCTGATCTTTCAATGTACCATGGTCATGTTGTCTCTCATATTCGGGCTTACTTTCTATATGATCTGAATTTTCAGTGCTCGGGAAATTTTTCCTAGGGTACATTGTTTCTTCCATATTGATGTACTTCACTCCTCGAGTAAGGAGCTCGGTCACTGACTTTGGTGGTGTTTTCGATAGATACATCTTAAAAGACTCGCATCTTACAGCATGAGTAAGAGCAGATACAGCGGTAGAGATATGAAGATCAGGGATCTGTAGTCTTTCAGCATTGAACCTAGTCATGAATTCACACAGTGTTTCATCTTGTCCTTGACTGAGTCTCATAAGCGAGGCAGCCGTTTTCCTTATGCGCTTACTACTCGCAAAGAAAGTCAAGAACTATTGTCAAGATCTGCGAATGTCGAAATTGAGTTTGGTTCAAGAGTTGAAAACCAATCCCTAGTAGCACTGGTCAAGGTTTGGGGGAATGCCTTGCACATAACCTGATCAGGGGAAACTTGCAAATTCATGACGTCAGTGTACACATTGAGATGATTTACGGGGTTGCTTGTACCATCGTACTCCTTTATCCTCGGGAACTTGAACCTGTCTGGTAAGGGAAAGGCTAAAACCTTTGGTGTGAATAGAGTGTTCGGGGTGAAACCTGCTGGGACCTGAGTATTTTTTCGTATACCGACTGCTATTCCCTCCTGGATAATTCTCGCAAGCTCGACAGGGAGCATGGCGACTGTTCTTGAACTTGTCATGTTCGGTGGTGACGGGGGTAGTCCCGAGGTACTTGCCCTAGCAGTATGATTCGGTGGTTGGACCCGTGAAGCATTCCCTTCCTCGGGTGTTGGCGTACGCTGGTTCTGCTGCGTGAGCAACTGAGTCAATGCAGCGACTTGTTGACGAAGTTCCTCCAATGCTGCCTGGATATCAACAGAAGGTTGGGGGTGTGATGTCTGATTTCCTGGTAATGTAGTAGGGTTTTCTGGTAACGTCGGGGGCACCTACTCCCCAACAACAGGATGATCATGAGCAGGTAATGTTGCTTGTAGAAGTCCAGAACGTGTATTAACCATGGCTTCTAGTAATGGTTCCCACAGACGGCGCCAATGATGATGCTAAAAATCGCACCTGAAATATTCCGAGCTTGAGCAATAAACTAGCACGAACTGGATCTCCGAATACCTGCAATAAAGGCGAGGAGGTGTGTCCTCGTCGCCCCTCCGATGCTTAAATCAGTAAAGAGGAAGGAGAAAATTTATGCAAGATGCTATAAATTGTAGAAATAATTGTGTACCTGAATTATGATTGAGTGCCATGTATTTATAGTAATATATGGACGAATTATGATAGGATTGAAATACCTGCATTGCATGAGTCTTGTTAGGAATCATCCTCCTATTTTTTAGGGATGAGGTTGTAAAACCCAAATTGGATTCTGTTGGAAGATGAGTTCTATTGGAATTAGGAGGTTGTAGACTCCACGTATCAAATCAAGTCATGCCCAATCAATGAGAGACGTGACCCGAGCATTATGTGCCCCGAGCACATCATGCACCTTTTTGATGAGATATATGTACTTAGGGTATTCTATCCTCGGGGGTATTATGAGTGGTCGGGGCAACGTCTTTGCCACGGACATTTTAAGTGTGATCGGGGGTTATATTCTCCTCGGGGTTGTTCAAGTCCTCGGGGTTCTCAATATGGTGTATGGTGTAATGTTTAAGTGCTCGGCCTCGAGGTTCATATGTTCCTCGGGGATGAGGACAAAGGATATGCTCGGGATATAAATGATTGTCGGGGTTGAAGTCCTCCTCGGGTTCATGGTGGTCCTCGGGATTACACATTTGATTAGGAAACTATACTTTGTCAAAGAGCTCGGGCTTGAGGCTTTTGTAAATGCTCGGGTGTGAATAAAATTTATACTCATCATAGGCCCCCGCGCATCCATTATCGAGTTTAGGGGAGAGATGGATGTGTAATAGTGAGGTATCACGATGCGATGATTATGTTAAGTAGAAATAGACAAGAGCTTATATTAAGCAAGGAATAAGCTGAGCTTATGTAGACCCGAGGACTTAATTATATCAATTTGATTACTTGATTGCTCGGGGTAGCCGTGTTTGCTTGCACAGGCAAGTATTTTGTATGCTTGTGCGGGACAAAACTTTATTTACTTGCACGGGGCAAGAATTTTGCTTGCACGGGGCAAGGCTTTGTGTGCTTGCGCATGGGCAAGGCTTTGAGTGCTTGTGCAGGGCAAGGCTTTGTGTGCTTGCATGGGGCAAGGCTTAGAGGGCTTGCTCAGGGCAAGACTTTGAGTGCTTGCGCGGGGTAAGGCTTTATGTGCTTGCGCGGGGCAAGACTTTGAGGGATTGCTCGGGGCAAGGCTTTGAGTGCTTGCGCGGGGCAAGACTTTGAGGGCTTGCTCGGGGCAAGGCTTTGTGTGCTTGCGCGGGGCAAAGGGGCAAGGCTTTGAGTGCTTGCACTGGGCAAGGCTTTGTGTTCTTGCGCGGGGCAAGGTTTTGAGTGCTTGCTCGGGGCAAGGCTTTGAGTGCTTGCGCGGGGCAAGACTTTGAGTGCTTGCTCGGGGCAACGTCTTTGCCACGGACATTTTAAGTGTGATCGGGGGTTATATTCTCCTCGGGGTTGTTCGAGTCCTCGGGGTTCTCAATATGGTGTATGGTGTAATGTTTAAGTGCTCGGCCTCGAGGTTCATATGTTGCTCGGGGATGAGGACAAAGGATATGCTCGGGATATAAATGATTGTCGGGGTTGAAGTCCTCCTCGGGTTCATGGTGGTCCTCGGGGTTACACATTTGATTAGGAGACTATACTTTGTCAAAGAGCTCGGGCTTGAGGCTTTTGTAAATGCTCGGGTGTGAATAAAATTTATACTCTTCAAGTGGCATGATTTTCACCATCTCCATAACTGATCATGCGACCTACATTGTTTGTGCAGTGTTATTCGCTTTGATTAAAGTAGTTCCAATCATGTAGCATCCTGAGATGATCAAACGTTAATACTCTTCTTCACTTATGTATCACCCGTCATTAAACCTCCTTCAACCTCCACACCACACACTGCTGTCGAGAACACCACAACCGACCACCACATTTTCACACAACCACCAATTCAGAAACAACAAAGGAACCGAACCCAAACCTTCATGACCAATCCACAACCGCCTTAGCACCACTGTCGAACTCCCTCCTCAACCGAACCGCCATCAACAATCCTCAAACAATCTACAATACTGACCACCAACCGAAAACATCACACACTCCTAGCCAACCTTCCACAACAATACCATCGCAATCACCGCCACGGCGCCACCAACATACCGAAACCAGGGACGGATTTAATTAAGGCCCAGGAGGGTCCTTGGCCCACACTGACATTTGAGGAATTTTTGGGTTGAAAATGGGCCGTCCAATTTGATTTAATGTTGGCCCAACAAAAATTGAATTGTTCCTTTTTCCAAGCCCAGCTCCCAGCTTATTTGCTCGCCAGTCGCCTCCAGCCAGTCTGCTCTCGTTTCTTTCTTCCAAGTTCCGTCCCTGATTCTTTCTTCTCCAGTCTACTCTCCACCTCCACGAACGACCACGCCGCTGATGCAGTGACGCAGTCAAGCACAGCAGACCCGGTCCGTCCCTGCTCCCCTCCGTCGACGCTGCTGCTGTGCCTGTGCGTCATCCACTGGACCAGTACTCCACTCATCCTTCATTCCTTCCCTGCGTGGCTGACTGGCTGCGCCGCTACCTCACGTTGACCGCCGTCGCCCGTCGCCGACTCGCCACCAGCAGGCAGCGCCGCAGCAGCAGCCAGCAGTCAGTCGCCAATCGGCCCAATCCATTCGTCAATCTGAGACTTGAGAGGCACAGGCACACTGAGGCAGAGGACTGATCTGAGGAGTGAGGAGCTGGGCCAGCAGCTGGGTGCCTGGGAGCAGACTGCAGAGCAATTCCAATTTTCCAATTGCTATTTGGCTTTGCTATTGGCCATTTGGCCGACCGGTTCAGGAATAATACTTCATTCCCTCTGTGTAAGACCTCTCTACACTCTTCGCCATTTTATTTTATTGCATTTATCTTCAACTTATTAAGTATTTTCTGATATATTATATTTCTGCACGTATAATAACTGAGTTCATTTGATGCTGCGTTGTTGATCAGCTGTTTGTTATGTGTTTAGCTGATAATTTGAGCTACTACTGGTTTAACTTTAAATTTTAGTATTGTTCATCTGATTGTGCTGGCAATATCTGGATCTAGTTTTTGTACTGATCACAAGCTACAAGTTCCTTTTTTCCTCTCTTCTTGTTTCAATTATTAGATGTTGATATTTCACATTTTCATGTATTATTATTATTATTATTATTATTATTATTATTATTATTATTATTATTATTATTATTATTATTATTAACCTTTTCAAAGAGTGCAGGGGTCGATTTCAATTTTTCCCTATGATTTTATGGATTTTTAGTAACTCTTTAAGTCGTTTGATATACTTGTGTTCCAGCTATGAGGACGGCATGGTAGTAGAAAAGAAAAGACTAAAACTTGTAAGTAATACTGTTTACAAACCATGCTCTAAATGTGGGTTACTTTTGAGTCTGACATGAAGTTTGTGTACAGCTATGGTGTACACGAGTGAAATCATTTATTCATAACTTTTGATTGTCATGTGAGAGACCTCATTTATATTATCAGACATTCCGAGCAGTGAAACGTCAACGTTAAATATGCTCCTTTTCTTTCTCTTTATGTTTTATGTGATTCAATTCATTTTGGCACATTCATGCCAATTCATTGAGGTTGTGATGTGGCTAAGGGGTTTCTGTGACTCAATTTGTTCAGGCGCATTCCATTGCACTAAGAACAGGAAAGCAATCCCATTTCCGTTGCCGTGGTTCTGGGTATGAGGACCAAAAATAGGAAAAGCCCCGTTGTTCAGCTTGATTACACGATCTATATTCAGGAGATTAAGCCCTGGCCCCCATCACAATCACTGAGAACACGTAAAGAACAATTGTAAACAACTTTATTCGAATTTGTGTTTATTATTGAACTTTTTTACAATCTCAGTTTTCATAATTTTTGGCCCCCACCCACGTAAAATCCTGGCTCCGTCCCTGACCGAAACCACCCCTTCCCAAACTCAAAGCCCATTCTCAAACCAAAATCAAATCCAAAAACAAAGATTTAACAAACCCCAAGAATTACCTCGACCGCCGCCCTGCTCATCGCTAGTATCGCCAGAAATCACAGCTCCAATTTCGATTTCAAGCCCTGGTTTTATATCAAATTTTCCCAAACCCATTTCCCTTTTTGCACATACAAACTACTCCCACCGTCGCCATGTTCCGGCGACGCCATCGCCGGCTGAACAGCCGCAGCACCGATCGGAGAAAGGTGTCACCCGTCGCCCTTCGCTCGTCGGCTCTCGTCTCTCTGATTTTAATTCAGTCCTTTATTTTAAGATGTTATATATTTCAACCCCTAAACTCCTTTATTATATATTAGTCAGCCATAAGGTTTAAAAATATTTGAGTCAGCCCCCTTATTTTTGAAAAATCTTTAGTTTAGTCCCAAATTTTCCAAATTCAATTATTTTTATATTTCCATTAAATCCCCAAACTTTATTTCCCATTATAAATTTTAATTTCCAAAATACTAATTTTAATATTTATTTCCTTTTTGGCTAGACGAGGTAGTTGGACAATTAGAAAGTTGATCTGATAAGTGTGTTTTTGCACTTGTTTAATACCTAAATAAGCTTAAATATTGATTAAATGAGCGAATTTCTACTCACATAAAATATTGTTTATCACAAGTATCATGTTGTGATACTTTAAAAGTATCAGATGATGGCCGGGGAAGAAGAAATGTATTTTTCAGTTTTTTCCTTAAGACAGTAATTTATGCAATTAACCTTAAAAATGTATTATAGAGTGCAATTAACCCTTTGTTTAAAACAAAAACATTGTGGTCATAAGCTTCTTATTGATGTTTATTACATTCCTAAATTGCAAAATAATATCTTGAGCATTGGATAACTATTGGAGAGTGGATGTAAAATTAATATGGAGACATAATTTCTTTGGCTGAAAGATCATGATTAAAATCTTATTGCTAAGGCTCCTATTACTAGCAATAGGATGTTTTTGCTGAACTTGCAAAATACAAAGATCATGTGCTTGAAAACTTGTATCCATGACTCCTCATGGAAGTGGCACATGAGGTTTGGTCATCTAACCTTTGGAGGACTCTAAGCTTTCGGAGAAAAGAAGATGGTGAAAAACATTCCAGCCATTAATCACCTTGACCAACTTTGTGAGGCTTGCTTACTAGGAAAACATTCGAGAAAAATCTTCCCCAAATAATCCATTTCAAGAGTTACCAAGCCACTCCAACTTGTTCATGCAGATGTGTGTGGTCCCATAAAGCCTCAATATCTTGGTAAAAGTTCCTACTTTATTTTCTTTATTGATGATTATAGTAGAAAGACTTGGGTGTATTTTTTGAAGAAAAAATCTGAAGCTTTTGATACCTTTAAAAAATTCAATGCTTTGGTTGAAACAGAAAGTGGTTTTGAAATTAAAGCTTTAAGAAAAGATAGAGGTGGAAAAATTTACCTCTTATGACTTTAAAAGTTTCTGTGAGTTGCATGGAATTCAACGTCCATTGACGGTTCCTAGATTCCCCCCCCCCCCCAACAAAACAGAGTTTCCAAGAGGAAGAATTGGATGATCCTTAACATGGTAAGAACCAGGTTAAAAGGCAAGAATATGTCCAAATATTTTTGGGTTGAAGTTGTATCTTGTGCAACTTATATCTCAAATCATAACCCAACAAAAAGCTTGAAGGATGTGACACCTTAAGAAGCTTGGAGTGGTTGGAAGATAAGTATAGCACACTTGAGGACTTTTGGTTCTACTGCTTATGTACAGGTTCCTGAGCAAAAGAGGTCAAAGCTCGATGATCGAAGTGAAAAACTTGTTTTCATTGGATATGATGAAAAATCAAAAGGATACAAGTTGTTCAATCCAAACAAGGCAACAATTGTGACAAGTAGAGATGTTGAGTTCGATGAAGAAACATCATGGGATTGGAACACTAAAGTAAAATGATCTGAATCTTATGATTTATGTCCTTATAAAGATGAAGAAGAAGAGGTTGTCCAAGAAGCTAAAGACGCTACTACTCCGCCAAATTCACCAATTCCATCTTCTCATCCATCACGTCTACTTCTTCACCAACTTCAAGTTCAAGTGTGAGGCCTCAAAGATATCAAAACCTTACTGATTTTTATGATGATATAAACTTGTTCTATTTATTTTCAAATATTGAACCAATGAGTTTTGAAGAAGCCAGCAAAGAACATAATTGAATTTGTGCCATAATGAAGAAACCCAAGCCATAGAAAGGAATGACATTTCGGAACTTGCTTCTCTTCCAAATAGTCATCATGCCATTGGAATCAAATGGGTATATAAAATCAAAAAAAAAATGCTGAAGGAGATGTGGAGAGATACAAGGCAAGGCTTGTTGTTAAATGCTACAAGCAAAGACATGGTATTGACTATGAAGAGGTGTGTGCGCCTGTTCCTCGTATGGATACCATCAGACTGGTGATTTCTATTGCTGCTCAAAACCATTGGAAGATACATCAACTAGATGTCAAATTCGCTTTTCTCAATGGTTATCTCAGGGAGGGAGTTTATATTGAGCAGCCCGTGGGATATATTGTTAAAGGTCAAGAAGATAAAGTGTTAAAGCTTAAAAAAAACTTTATACAGGCTCAAGCAGGCACCTAAAGTTTGGAATAGTCGGATCGAAAAGTATTTCCAAGAAAATGGTTTTACTAATACTAAATGCTTGCATGCATATTCCATTTATGTGAAGAAGCAAAATAAAGATCTTTTATATGTTTATATCTATGTGGATGATCTTATATTCACATGAACTAATCCAAAAATGTTTGAAGATTTTAAAGATGTAATGGTTGATGAGTTTGAGATGAGTAACTTGGGATGATGTCCTACTACTTGGGTATCGAAGTAAAGCAATTGAAGCATGGTATTTTCATCACTAAGGAAAGCTATGCAAAGGAGGTGCAGAGACTTTAATTTGCAGCTTGATTTTCTTGATAGCCTCAACTGTCTTCTCAATTAATTTCGAACCCAATAATTTCATTTCACCAACCTCATCCCAATAGACTAGTAACTGACATTGTTGTCCATAAAAGTGAATCGTATGGTGCTATACCAATAGTAGCCTAAGAACTGTTATTCTAGGAAAACTCCACCAATGATAGATGAGTCTCCCAATAGCAGTTTGCAAACTCCTCCAAAACCTCGAGGTAAACATCGGATCTCTATCTGAAACAATGGAAAATGGTACTCTATGAAGTCGAACAATCTCTCTGACATATATTTGTGCTAATTGATCCATACTGAGAGTCATTGGGACTGAAAGGAAGTGAGCTGACTTTGTAAGTCAATCCAAAATAACCCAAACAACATCATGTACGCTCACTAATCTGGGTAAACCAGTCACAAAATCCATGGTGACTTTCTCCCATTTCCACTCTGGTATTTCTAAAGGATTCAACAATCATGATGGTCTTTTGAGTTAAGCCGTGACCTAATGACCAAAGTTAACCCTACCGACTAACATGACTTCTGCTCATGTAATCTTCCTATCATAAGGAATAGAGCCACTCCATAACTGTTAATGGAAATTACTGCCATCAAAATTGGGACAACGATACCTCCTGAATTGCTCAATAATTAGCATCGAGGAACCAACTGAGGCTTGTCTCAAATCTTGTATAACTTAGAGTAAGTCCCTAATAATAGTAGCCTGGGTCATGGGGCTCTATCCTGGTGTAGCCTGGTCGAAGGTAGCCTCATTCGCTACAATCCTATTTGCGCGTCGTAACATTTCCTTCACAAAGCGAAACACAAATGCATTTGTAACCTCTTGATAAAAGTACGGAGCAAGCATAGCAGTAATGTAATACTCCGAAATTTTTTTTATGCTCATTTAATTTTTTATGATAATTTAAATTTTCAAATTTTCTATGGCCAAAATTATTAATGATTGCCAAGTTTGCATTGATGGTTGATTAAAAATTTTCCAAGATTAGTTAATTAAGTTTTTGGGGATTAATATCAAGTTTTATACCTAATTCCTAGTGATAAGTATTTTATATAATCTTGGTCGAGAGTTATCTTAGGAGTGAAGCAATTTTCTTGCAATGTAAAGGCAAGCATTGTGTATAGTTAGGTAACAAGCAAGCATGAGGTGTCAACTAGTTGCAAGTTATCTTAATAGTGAAGAAATTTTTCCTAGCATTGCAAGCATGAGGTGTCTAACTTAAGCATGAGGTGTTTAACTTAAGCATGAGGTGTCAAACTTAAGCATGAGGTGTCCAATTAAATATATGAGGTAAATGCATGGAGAGCATGCAAGAGCTATTGGAGATAAATCTTGCATGTGGATACACCAATAGGAAATAGTTAACCTATTGTCCTTACTTAGTTCATAGGTCTTCTTTCCTTGGATTATTAAGGGACGTTTTTTTTATATGTCTTGACAACCAAAATATTACTTTCAAAGAAAAAAAAACAACAGCAAGAGTTAGTGGAAGAGAGTAAAGAGAAAAGATATAGTAAGAATAGAATAAGAAGAGCAAAGGCTAGCACTTTCAAGTATACTATTCCACAAAAATTTCTCCAAGCTTTAAGGTAAGATACTTTCTATGCTCAAGTGGTAGGATTTTATGGTAATATTTATGCTTAAGCTATGCATGAAAAACCATAATATGAAAGATTTGGACAAGTCCGCAAAGTTAGATATCTATTTATGCCTTAGGACAAGTCCGAAGGGCATCGGCAAGCCGGAATGTGCAAGTATGTGTTTGAATGCTTTCTTTTGTGTAATATTAACATGTTAAATCCGAGCATGATATCTTACTGAGTATTCTTTATACTCATAGTATTTTGTACTAAATTTTCAGATTCATGATCGTTGAGTCGGAGGAAGTCAGTCGCCTACTCGATGATGGACTGAGGACAAATTTATTTTGCATCAGTTTCCTTTTCGTATGTTTTGTCCAAAAAACTGTTTTCCATATGTTTTTCTTGTGGTATTAACTATAAACATGTATAAGACATGATGTAATATGGTAACGAAAGTAAATTTTGTGATCATATCTTTCATGTTATGCTAAGAGAAATTTTTATAGACCTTTTTCTGCAATGATAAAAGAGGCAGAAACTGGACAGGTTTTTAGGGTCAATTAAAAATACTATTACTAATTCTATAGACACCTATTTGAGACTCCAAAAATACTTATGCGTTCCTATTTGAGTTTTCTTTATATGAGCTCAAGAATCACTCCATTTGGATTTGTGTGGCCTGAGATATAAATTTTTAAGCGTCGAAAGGTCAATCTGAAGTTTCTGTGCAGGACCTCACTGTTTTAATAAAACGTCTATATCACATGATCTTATTAATTTTCCATATTTTAATATAGGAAACTACTTGAAAATATCTTTCCAATGCCATGGATTTTATAGAAAACGGAGTTGGGATGAATTTTATAAAAATGTTTGAACTGGCTGCCCCAACTAGCCGTGACTGCACCGAGTTCGTTTACGTAAAGAAAAATTTCAGGTTAGCATGTACTTCTGCTGGCCATAAAATTTTATAGAGACATTTTACTACAAGTTGAAAATAAGTTTCCAGTATATATTTCATTTTATTTAATAGTTTTTTTTTTTCCATGTAACAAAAGCAAAAGTTATTATGTTTAATACGTGACACTCGAAGCTAAGGTTCGGGTCGTCACAAGTAATATTAACAAATCCAAAATAAATATGAATGTCTTCATTAATAACTCAAAATTCCTTCAACGTCAAGACAAGACAACATAACTAGAATGGAAAATAGTGGAAAAGGGAAAATGCTAAAACTAACTTCTACTAGTCTTACTCTACTCATCAAGCCAACCATTTCCAAAAGATGGTGGTGCATCAGTGGTGGAACAACGATGGATCCTGGCGTGCCATGGGTATAATCTGGTGAATTACGGGTATAATTATAGGTGCCATACGCAGTGTCAGATACCACTAGTGGCTCGTACTTCAATAGGTCATCTTCTTCGTCGGATATGATCACTACTTTTGGTACGGGCACTGGTGCAGGGGCTCGATAGAAGTCCTAACGCATCACAAACTCATCGCAAAATCAGCATTTTCTGCTAAACGTCTCTTCCCGTCCTCAATAATTTGGTTAGCTAGTTCTTGTTTATCTATTGGAAAAGTCGACAACAAGTGGACAATGGAGTGTGCATTAGTCGTGGTAACACCGTTAGCTATGGCCTCATGGCGTACAACAAGATAGCTAATAATGTGATCCGATATCCTAGCACATGATGTTGGTTTGTAGGACATATATTTCGAAAACAAAAGATCTAGTTCTCTTTGTTGACTTCTCGTAAATTGTGTCATGTCTAAAAGTACCAATTATGCAAAGTTTAGATGGGGCTCTATAACATCATTCATTAATTTCAAAGATAAAACATATTAAGAAAACATTCTTTAAATCATACTTTCTTTAACTAATTCCCGCTATGCTCAAACTCGTTTCTTTTGTTTTTATTTCGAATATAATTACTTCCTCTTCCTTCGTCTAAATCTCAAAAACATTTTAAGCAAATATCTAACAAACATTAGAATAACCTTCTTTATCTTTGGGGTCGGTTGAAGGAACGATGGTAGTGGAAAATATCATCAATAAAAATATTTTTGAAAAATCTCTTTTGAAGATTTACAAGTCTACATAAACGTAGACCCGCTCTGATACCATGCCATAATGGCCCAAGTTCTAAATATTCGGAATGCTATATCATCCTTCTAACTAACTCTTGAAACAGAGGTTTAGCAAAATATAATTGGGATTCAAACGAACTCGCGCAGATTACTTAAAATTTCTAACGATCAATGAATTCAAAATTTGAAATAAACTTAAACAAAATAAAAGGTTCGAACCAATAATTATTCTTTAACAAGGAAAACATTTAACAATGTCGAAAACTCTCAAACTTTGAAAATTTCCAAAATCGACCATTATTCGAAAACCAGTTACTAGAAATCGTAATATCCAATTAGAAATCTTCTAGTATATATTTGTTAATTGCCATCACTGCCCGCCATTCGCCATAGTCTCCGAGAGTATTTTATAGAATGATAGAATTACTCATTAGGCTCATCACGAATTAATCAACCCATACTATAAGTATACACGTAAACATGAAATCCATGCTACAACATTCTTCATGTACAGTCTTTGGATATAGCATCATATCATATAAAAATAAATGCGTGAAAGTAGTCTTGTCTCGTCTCAACATGCAATAATGCACGTAAGTTATAGAACACATAACATAATAAACTTCTTAGTCTCGTATCAACATATAAACAATCATATAATCACACATTCACATGTAACCATAGCTAAATCAACTAATAAGGATGAGTCTACCTCAAACTCAACAAGTTCGAGTCTAGAACGGGAATAATGTCAATCCTCTAAATGTTCGAACTCCTCGTCTAGCAAATAGAAAATTTATTTAAATTATTATTCTGAAAATTGAGAATTTAAAATGAAAAATAAGGTTTGGGGATTGAAATGAAATTTTAACAAAATTGAATTTGAAAAGATTTGGGGCTGAATTAACAATTTCAGAAATAACAGGATTTAATCTCAACGATTTAAAACATTACGGCTGACTAATGTATCTAAGAATGCTAGGGGCTGGAATATAAAATGTTTTAAAAACTATAGGGACTGAAATGATAGACTTTGAAAACTGGGGATTTAAAAGGAAAATTTTATAAAATAAATTTGAAACATTCAACCCACATCTCTCTCTCTCTCTCAATTAGGGATGACAATAATACTCACGGACTCAATACCCTTTGGAGACTCAACACAAATGGGGGGGATTACCCGACTAAATGAGTTCGTGGGTAGGGTATAGAGGTAAACTTTAAAATTCGATATGGGTATGGGTCGGGTATGGGTTTTACTACAATACTCATACCCGACCTGCATACCCAATAATTTTTTTAAAAAATTATAGAAATTAAAAAAATAAAAAGTAATTGTGTAAAAAAATAAAAAATAAAACTCAAATATCTATTGACATTGTTAATGTCTAAACATTAATATGTTTAAACTATTGACTTTGTTAACGTCTAAAAAAATTGTTCAAATTCGCTTGTTTAGTTTCAACCTAGAACAAGCTTTTTTCAAACCAAATTTAAGTGAAGCTCAACATTTAACTAATTCAAGTTAATCCAGAGCACATATAACCTATAACCTATTTACTGCCCTAAAAATATATATAATTAGTAATGAGTTTCAAATGGGTATAGAAGCATACCCGCCTCCAACTCACACCTGCCCCACTATTCTTAAATGGGTATATGGGTAGGGTATGTAGGTTGTAAATCTTTAGTGGGTAGGGTATGGGTTTGGAAAACCCGACCGATACCAGACCCATTACCATCTCTACTCTCAATTTGAAACAGGGAGAGTGAGGAGTGAGGGAGGGCTCCGACCCTTCGTCTCGAAGGTCATCTGCCATCCTCCAATCGGCGGTGATGCTATTAATGCTTAGGGGTTTACGGTGGTTAATGGTTGATGGGTAACAGAGGTGTTGTCCAATTTGTGCAAGGAATCGAGTCTTGGAGTTGGGTTTTGGGAGTTGCAATTTTCGATGATTGTCCTGTTGAAATGGCCGGTTGTCGAGGTAATTCGTTGGGTTAATTTATTCTTTATTTTTCTGGTTGTTTGGGTGTCAAAAGTGGGAATTTCGAAATGGAGCAGTGGCAGTTTCGAAGTGGTGGTTACGGATGGATATGGTTTCGGGCGACGATGCGTTGGTGTTGGTCTCGAAATTGATTTGGTGGAGTTCAACAGCGACTCGGTGGTTGTGATTTCAACAGATACTAGTTCTGCTAATCAAAGCTTCATTTGATCGGAATCACTAGAAAGGTCGGTGGCTCGATGGGTGTAGGGTGAGGCTCAGCCTTGTGAGTTGATTTGTATGTATGTGAAAATTCTCATGGTTGGTGGCTAGAGATTGATTTTCTAGCATCAACATATGAATTTCAATCTCGAAGCAACTAGTCGATGGGTTGAAATCTTACCTAGAAGATGGAATTGACTCAAGTTTCCTTTCTGTATTTTGTATACGTGAGTGGTGAAGGAATGAGGGACTGGGGAGATAGAGGCCTATTTGATGGAGATTAAAATCAATTTTTTAGCAAATTTTATATATGTGGTTGAAAAGCTATGGGCCCTATAAAATATGTGGTTGAGATTGAATATTGACTTTGACTTAAATTAAAATTTGAATTTTGATTCCTACCAAACAGGGGCATAATATGTGTTGATTGTGATTTAATATTGGTAATTTAGGTTAAATCCTTGGTAGAGAGCAATTTGTGATAAATATGGAAGACACAATTAGCCAAGTAAGAGAAGGCTATAAACTTGGGTGGAAGGAGATGTTAATAGAATTGGGTTTCCAAAAATTGAGTCAAGATAATTGGATATGAATAAATCTTTAAATTGGACCCAAAAAATATATATATAAAAAAAAGTTTGAAATAGAAATAAATTCTGATTTAAAAGGTATAAAATTTGGGCTTAAATCGAGTAATGAATTTGGACAGCTTTTAAAATTGAATTTGAGCTAAAATTTTAATGGATTTAAATTGACTTTACAATTTTAAATGACAAGACGAACACGTTTTTTTATTAAACTTTGGTGAAGTCATAAGGACACGTTTTCTAGAAATTTAATATCTATTTAAATAAAAGAAGATTCTCGGTCTGTACAAATTATTTCATCAGGTTTGTCTTTTTGACCAATGGATATAATGCAAAATTTTAGCAAGAGCAATCCTATCATGAGAACAATGTGTAGATTCCTTGCTGAGCCTCTTAATTTTTTTTTCCCCCATTATTTCACCTTCATTCTAGCTAGCCAACTT
This sequence comes from Ligustrum vulgare, assembly GCA_963555705.1. Taxonomy (NCBI): domain Eukaryota; kingdom Viridiplantae; phylum Streptophyta; class Magnoliopsida; order Lamiales; family Oleaceae; genus Ligustrum; species Ligustrum vulgare. The sequence goes on from OY743174.1 coordinate 27,212,892, forward strand.
TGGGAAAAAAAAAATGGACTGGGAAGAAAATTTGCCTGGTATGTATTGTTTCTTCAATGGTTTAATCTTACCAGATCTAATAGATATCAGTGGTAGCTGATCAGCTAATACTTAGGAGCTTTTATCCCATTGAATATGCATACTTGCTATTCAATCTAATGAGTATAATAAAGGGAAAAGTACGAAACTATACAACTAAAATTTTCACTTTTTAAACATAAAAAACTTAAGATTTTTTTTTAAAAATCAGGTGTTAATTAGTTAATTAATTAACATAACATTATAATAATTATAATATATATATTAAATTAAAACTTATATAATATTACATAATAAAATCAAAACAATATCTAATCCACAACCACTCCACTCCATCCCAACCCAACCCCGCTCTCAACCCACCCCACCCCGGCAACCTACCCACCAATCCCACACCCACCCACCTCACGACCCCACCTCAACTCAAAAATTGACTTTTTTCCTTCTATTTTTCCACCTTACCCACCCCAGCCCACCCCAACCCAGCCCACCCACTCACCCCACCCCCACCACACCACCCACCTCAACCCCACCACACCACCACAAGAATGATTTTACTTCTATTTTTTTCTCATCTCACGCAGCCAGCCACCCCTCCGTCCCATCCCACCCCACCCCACTCCTCCCCAAAACCAAACCAAACCCAACCCACCCAACCAACAACCCACCCCTAGTCCCACCCCACCCACCCCAACCCAACACCACCTCACCCCACCCAAAATGATTTTTTTCTACTACTTTTCCACAATTCGCCCAGACCCTACCTATCCTACCCCAACCCCACCCACTCCATCCAAAATTAATTTTTTTCTTCTAATTTTCGACTCCCCCACCAGCCTCGCCCCAGACCCTACCTCAACCTACCTCATCCAAAATGATTTTTTTACTACTTTTCCACGACTCACCTAGAGCCTACGCCGCCACCCATCCCCAATCCCACCCCACCCAAAATTAATTTTTTTCTCCTAATTTTCCACACCTCTACCCACCCCGCCCCAACCCTACCTCGCCACCCACCAACCCCATCCCACCCCACCCCCAACCTACCCGATCCAAATATGATTTTTCTTCTATATTTTCACACCCCACCCTAACAACCCCACCCTAGCAACCCCACCACAACCCACCCCCACCCAAAAATGATATTTCTTCTATTTTTTCACACTTCACATCAACCGTCCCATCCTATACCACCCTACTTCCATATAAAAATGATTTTTCTTCTATTTTTTACACCTCACCCAACCACCCTCACTCCACCGAAAAATGATTTTTCTTCTATTTTTTCACACTTCCCCCCAAACGTCCGACCCCATCCCACCACACCCCGCCACCCACTATACCCCATCAAAAAATTATTTTCTTCTATTTTTTAACACTTCACCCCAACCACCTCATCTCAATCCACCCTACCCCACCCCACCCCACCCACGCACCCACCCACCCAAAAAATAATTTTTTTCTTCTATTTTTTCCAACCCCCAACCCGACCTAGACCCCACCCTACCCATCCACCTACCCCTCCAAAAAATAATTTTTTTCTTCTACTTTTCCTCACCCTGACCCAACCCACCACACCCTACCCCACCCCCACCCACCAAAAAAAATAAATTTTTTCTTCTACTTTTCCAACCCCGACCCAGACCCCACCAACCCACCCACCCCGACCCTACCTCATCACAAAAAATGATTTCTTCTACTTTTTCTAACCCCGCCCGACCTCTACCCCACCCCCAAAATCTTGGTCAGTCACATAAGTTGACACGAGATCGCAGTTAAGTCACACAAGGTTACACAGAGTCACAATTACAAATTTAGTTGTAAAATCCCACTCCTCCAAAGTCACAGTTGGTCACACAAGGTCAAAGTTCGGTCACACAAAGTCGCAGTTTGGTCAAACGAGATCACAGGAGGTCACAATTAGGTCAAACGAGGTCACAGTTAGATCACACAAGGTCACAGGTCGATCACATAAAGTCACACTTCATTCTTACAAAGTCATAATTCGATCACACATAGTCATATTTGACACAATTGTAGGTCACATCACGTCCTCGTCCAAAAATGATTTTTCTTCTATTTTTTCACATTTCCCCCCCCCCACCCCATCCCACCGCACCCCGCCGCCACCGTACCCACATCCAAAATTAATTTTTCTTCTATTTTTTCACAATTCGCCTCAATCACCCCATCTCAACCCACCCTACCCTAACCTACCCCACCCCACCCACCAAAAAAATAATTTTTTTCTTCTACTTTTTCCAACCCCCAACCCGACCTCGACCCCACCCTACCCACTCACCCCGCACCCCACTCTAAAAAATGATTATTTTTCTTCTACTTTTTCCCACCCCGCCCCACCCCACCCAAAAAAATGATTTTTTTCTTCTAATTTTTCAACCCCGACCTCGATCCCCACCTCACCACAAAAAATGATTTCTTCTACTTTTTCTAGTCCTACCGGACCTCTACCCCACCTATCCCACCCCTAAAGTCACGCAAGGTGACACGAGATCGCAGTTAAGTCACACAAGGTCACACAGAGTCGTAATTACAAATTTAGTTGTAAAACTCCACCCCTCCAAAGTCACAGTTAGTCACACAAGGTCAAAGTTCTGTCACAGAAAGTCGCAATTAGGTAAAACGAGGTCACGGTTAGGTCACACGAGGTCATAGGTCAATCACATAAAGTCACACTTCGTTCTTACAAAGTCACAGTTCGGTCACACATAGTTATATTTGACACAATTGTAGGTCACATCACGTCCTCGTCCAATGGTCACACCAAGTCACAGTTGGTCACAAAAAGTCATAGTTGATCACACAAGGTCACAGTTCGGTCACACAAAGTCACAGTTAGGTCACAATTGCTCACACAAAGTCACAGTTGGTCACACAAGATCACAGTTTGGTCACACAAGGTCGCAGTCCAGTCACACGAGGTTACAGTTAGCTTACATAAAGTCACAGTTCGATCACACGAGGTTACAATTCAGTCATACAAGTCGCAGTTAGGTCACATAAAGTCACAGTTTGCATACACAAATTTACAGCTCAGTCACATAAAGTCACAATCACCCATATAATTTGTCACATTTGTAACTAGAAGGGTCAAATCAAATTTTGAATAAACATCGCAACTCTTGTATAAACCATAAAACACAGTTTCAAACGATTTTAGGAAAAGCCTTCCCATTCATTTTTTGCTTTCACGGAAATAAAAAATCCTTCAACAAACACGGTTGGTGATGGCAGGTGGATTTGGTAATGGGTTTGTTCACAGCTATTGGTGATTACTAAAATTGATTACTTGATGTCTATAGATGCTATTAAATGGTTTCCCATAAATGATGGAAAGGGTATCTTCAGCATGGTGAACAACCGAGTGGGAAGAAAATGCCAATCAATTCAGGTTTGAGCATTCAAAATAGTTAAAGAAAAATCCAATCAATTCAGGGGCAAAAGATGGGGGCGTGCAGGGAGTAGGGTAGGTAACACAACACCTCAAAATTGTTCGATTCGAACAAGATAAAGAGATAATGTTTACAACTTCACGCTAGTTTTTCCCCTTTTCTGGTTCAATGTAATGAACTTTAAACTTGAAAGAAACAGAAATCATTTAACTGAAATTTAAAACAGAGTCAAAACCCATAAAACATTCATAAAAAGGATTTGCCACCAAGACACAATTGTGAATCAACTATAAATAATGAGAAGGATAACAATATGAGCAACAACAATGTTGTTATAATAAAACTATTTCCTCCTTCAAAATGGTCAATTTAAGGATTATCTGGTCATCCTATTTCTAATGTGATCCATCAAGAACTGTGCACACTGATTTTTGGGAAGCTTGAGCCGGCCCTACTATTTGGTCCGGTTGGGTAATCCCAATAGTTCAGACCAAAGAGTATGCACAAACATGAAAAGGAATTCCCAAAAGGTAAGACAAGGACTCGGATACCTCAGCCTATGATCAGCCAGTGCTTGACCCTTGGAGGTAGGAACTGCCTGTAGATGAGAGTATAAAAGAGTTATTCTTCCCATGCTCCTCCTTCCCATCGGAATCCGGTCTCAAACCCAAAGATTCCTGGTTTTCTTGTTGAGATATTGCCTTGTCCGTTGAATCAGTATCATGTTCACAATAACTATTGGCATAAATTTTCGGGTAATCAAAGTACTGTCCTCCTCAAAGATGAAACTTGGAAACCCTAGGTTGTAACATAATGGTCGGCGACGGAAGGTTTCGCTCCAGCGGCGAGATGGAGCTGCAGAATCGGCACTGTAAGCACCGTTTGCGTCGGCAATGTGCGGCGGCCACAGCTCCGCTTCTGCGCTGCCGTGACTGGCATGATGCTCTCTTGCGTCAACGACCTTAGCACTGCCTCGAGCTGATCCAAAGTCCTTGACAATGCCAACCTTAGCCATGAGAGCTTCCGGCTGTTGAAGAACTCCTTTTCCAAAATGCACGCACTGCATCCTCTTCGGCGACGGAGAAGTCACTGGGAGCTTGGGACATTGTTGCTGTTAAGGTGGATTTAGATCTCGAGGGTAATGAGATCTGAGAGGAGGAGTGCAAAAGGTTGTAGATTTATTAAATTTAATTATGTGTTGGTTTATTAATTATATTAACACCTGAATATTAAAAAAATTTAGTTTGTGACCAGCTTTTTGAATTTTGAATTTGAGATATAGGGATGCGTGTAATTTTCCCTGTAATAAATTTCTAAAGCAATTATTCTCAAGCAGAGCTGTACATGTAATTCTTATGGCCCAAAACGAACGGTGTATTTTGAAAATATTGAACCTTTTATACTGAAAGGCCCAAATAAAAAAAAAAAAAAATTGGATGTGCCTTTTACACTATATGGCTCAATTTTATTTATTTTTTATTTACAGAAAAGACCCAAATTTCAGTAAAAAAAAATTACAAAAAATGGGCCCTTATTTTTTTTTAGGCCTAAAGCACCGGCCTGATTTGCTTGCCCCCAGGTCTCACTCTGTTCTCAAATCACTCACTCTTTGTGGATAGTATTGTTTGATTGAAACATCAGTAGAGATGAATACGAGAAAGAATGGAAACTCATTTCGATAGGATTTTATAACATGTCATGGTATTGTTAAAGTACATAATTTAGCATTTTAATGTACACAATATAGCAGTACATAATATCTGTTCATAATATCATTGTATAGACTAAAGATGAGGGACCCATTAGATATATAGCTAAAGTTGAGGAATTAAGTTAGGGTTGCCACAAATAGAGATATACACTACTGGTCGTGTATGATTGTTTCCCTAGTAATAGAACAAGGTTCTTTTCCTAGAAGCTCTCTTGTTATATTCAGCTCTCGATTGCACATTGACATGGTATCAGAGCTTTGTTTGTGATATGGACCTATTTTTCACGCACCATCTATTGCTGATTTCTATAATTTTGTAGATTTTGATGCTTCAAGCACAGTTTTTCTTGTTCCCATGAAATTGTCGACAACTCTCTCTTACGGTTTCTCTTTGAGTTCTGAGCTTCAATTGTTCTCTTGCCCATCTATTGCTTCTGGATTCCACTTTGGTGCCCCCTTTACATTTGAATATCAGCACTCTATATTTCCAAAGAGGTGTAATGCTTATCTTTGATCTCTGTTCGCTAGAAACATATCGCAAGTGCACGTATCGGATATAAGTAATAGTAGACTAAATGAGTCTGGTTTATCAATCTCGCAAGGATTGTCTATTTCAATTACACTCTAGTTTAATCAATTTAAACAAGAAACACACACAATAAAGTTTTGATTTTGGAAATGTTTTAGTACTAGAATTAAAATCACAATTGTAAATAAATAAGTAGAAAATGGTGATAACTTGACGATAAAGGAGTGTTGGGATTCTTGATTTCACTTGACCATTACCTAATTGAATTCTCAACAAGCCAAAAGAAATGCAATTTACTAAGCATGTTAGATCCGATTTTCCAAATTTAGTCAATTACCTATATTGAGTGAAATCAACCCTAATTAGTGGAATTAACCTAATATATCTCTATGTCGATTAAAAACACATCAATTGCATTAAACCTTTGTGAAAATAACTCAATGGATCATCTAGGATTTTAGGTATATCTCTATCCTAAACAAGAACCTAGAGCAAATATTGTATTGATCTAGAATACACAACAATTTCTCAATAATTGTACATCCCATGGAATTCGAGCATAAATTTGGCCACAATAAATGCAAGTCAATAAATATAACAATAAATGCACAAGATAATAAATAGCTTAAATTCTTAATACAAGCATTAAAATCAACTAAGCTAAGTCAAGCTTCATCAATCATCCCAACACAAAATAACTTAGCCCATAGTGAAATAACAATAAAACTCAAGAATTAAATACGTCATTTCAATAATGGATTAAAGTATATGAAGAAATATAAAAATTTAATATAAAAACTTCCCTTCAACAATGTTTGAAGCTTCAAAACATCAATATTTTTCCACAATGTTGTAGGATTTCTTCCCTTCATCAACATTCATCAACCAAAATAACTAAATACAAAAGAACTTTACAAGAAAAGTGAAGTAAATGTAGAGAGAAATATGAGAGAAAATGTGTTTGGATGGAAAAGGGTCAAGAATACTCTTCAAACCCTAGCAAAAATCACTAAAAAACACCCAAAATCGCGTAGATCCACGTACAACAGCATATGGGCAGAACCGGGTCGCACCAAGTAGGCCCACTTAAATTTTATTTTTTTTTAATTCGCGCGAAACACTTTCAAATGGATCTGCTCCGATTTTTGCCTTGAGTCGCGCGCGCCACCTGGTTCGGACCACCCGTTCGTGTGGTTCAGCTGAGTCAGTGTTTGCGATCTGGTCCTTCAATTAATTGCCATCAAGGTCCTCCGACTATCAAAGTTGGTCAACTTGATCCCCAAAATTTTCGATTTCTTTCAAATATGTCCTTCTAAAATTGCATTTGAGGTCCTTCAACTTTTGAAAACTTGCAATTTAATCCTCAATCAATTTCACAAGAAGTCCACAGCTTCCCAAAAGTGACAAATTGGACCCCAAAAATCTAATCTTTGCAGGATAGGACTCTTTTCTCCTCATTTCCTTCAATAAATCCTTCATTCAGCTTCTTTCTTGTGCTTTCTCCATGAAGTTGAAGGTTAAACCTATTTAACCACAAAATATGCACAATTAAATAGATATTTATCCAAATTACTCAAAAAGTACCACAAAAAATGTATGAAATATGCATGTAAAATGCACTCAACAAATACCCCCAAACTTGAACTCTTGCTCGTCCCGAGCAAGAATATTTACATGCATCTACAAAAATAATGACATAATGATCAACAATTCTAGATAACTTGCAGTCTTCTATGAGTGTGAAATTGCACAATTAATTCATAAATATGTTCCCAAATAATGCTACAAAAATTAGTTTGGCTTATCCGATGTTCGATTGGTGCGTGTGTGCATAGCCACCTTCAATCGTCAATTAAGTTCGAGAATGTTGATAAGTAAAGAGGTTTCAAGTCAAAACTAACCCACCATTATTGGTCAATTCTATCCTTTCTCACTCGTGACATTCATCCCCCAATAAATATTTTTCTTTCCATTCCTAGGATGCAATTCTAGAGGGTACTCTCAAATCACTCCTTTTTTTCCACTCTAGTTTGAGTGTGTTTTACCGACAATCTTTACAACCTAGAAATGCGGTGACCCTCCACTAAATGAGTGCTTCGACATTCAATTTTATACTAAGCAATTCAAATCCACTATTAATCTAAGCCCTTGCAAGTACAAATGCATGATTTCTAAAAACTAAAATGATGATTGCTCATGCATTCCCCACTCCCTTAAACTTTCTAATTGACCCATGTAGTGAGCTTTAGGTCGGCAGCTCCCCTACGGACTTGATAACTCGAGTCAAAAAGGTTACGAAGTGGGGTAGACTTGTTAAGCAAATGCGATGATGATGTGCTTTTCTCTCTTTCTTTTTTTTAGTGTGTGTGTGGGTACCCTACTAATTAAGCTTTCTAATTGACCCATGTAGAGAGCTATAGGCCGGTGACTCCCAAGTTTCAAGATACTCCTACGGGCTTAATTACTCGAGTAAAAAAGGCTTCGAGATAGGGCAATGCAATGCAAAAATTAAAATGGACTTAGAACTCTAGCATACGATCATTACTTAGCTTATACTTGGCAAAAGACACTCCACACAAAAATTTACTTCCACATGCATGGAATTACTACACGTCTAGACAGTTTCCTTTGCCGGGTCGACCACCCCCAAACTTGTCTTACATTAGGGTCAAGAGATCTAGAGCATAAGGAAACGTTGGATAGGTTGATAAAAATTAAATTGCAAGCTCACAACCTAGTTCTTCTACTCCTTTAACCTCTTCACCCTTCAACAATTCATAAACTCATCAACAATCAAAGATGACTATTGTGCTCAATGTACATAGGATCTTACATGGATAAGCATTTTATAGAAATAGCACAAGTAGCAAATTTGGTCATAACTCATGAATAAACAATATTTTCAAACATCAAAATTTCTTAAGCCGGCAAGGCTATCTAGCATGTCAATAATCCAAACAAAATAAGCAATTTCAAATTCAAAACACCAAGAGCCGGCAAGGAAATCTAAAATGTTCACATAGCAAAATGATCTCAACACCCCCCAAACTTAAATCAAACATTGTCCTCAATGTTGACAATAGCATAATATAAAGAAAGGAATGGGTGATGGAACTTCCCCGAATTGATACATGAATGATGTTCAACATTGACCTAAGCTTTTGATTCTCTCGGTAAGCAAATCTCCCCCAAACTTGTTGAGGACAAGGTCGCTTAGGATTTCAAAAATATTGAACCTACAAAAGTTGATTATTAACCAAATTATAAATACTAAAAATGAAACAAGTAAATATCAACAAGCAAAAGAGTTGAAATTTGGATTGCCTCCCAAAAAGCGCTTGGTTAGAGTCGTAAGCTCGACTTTAGGATACGATCACTCCGGATCTGCAAGAGGGATGGATGACTTCTCCTTTTCATAATCACCACCCAAGTATGGCTTCAAGCGTTTCCCATTGACTTTGAAGTTTCCTTTGCTCTCATGATAAAGTTCGACAACTCCATGTAGGAAGATTTGTGTAATTGTGAAAGGTCCCGACCATCTGGAGCGGAGTTTGCGGGAAACAATCGCAGTCTAGAGTTGTAAAGAAGTACTTGTTGCCCAACATGGAAGTCTCGCTTCACAATGTTCTTGTCATGTCACCTCTTTGTCTTCTCTTTGTAAATTCGAGCATTCTCCTATGACTCAAGGCGAAACTCATCAAGTTCATTGAGTTGGAGTAGTCTTTTCTCACCAGCCGACTTCATATCAAAATTCAAGATTTTTATTGCCCAATAGGCTCGGTGCTCGAGCTCAACCGGAAGATGACATGCTTTTCCAAATAAGAGGCGAAATGGAGACATACCAATGGGGGTTTTGAAAGCGGTGAGGTATGCCCATAATGCATCATCCAATTTCTTGGACCAATCTTTCCTCGAGGTATTCACCATCACTTCAAGAATTTTCTTCAATTCTCTATTTGAAACCTCCACCTGCCCACTGGATGATAAGGAGTGGATATTCGATGTTTGACTCCATACTTGGCCAAAAGTGAGTCGAAGAGACGGTTACAAAAGTGTTTTCCTCCATCACTAATGATAGCTCGAGGGGTGCCATAACAAATAAAAATATTTTTCATTAAAAAGTTCACCACCAATCCAGCATCATTGGTGGGGAGTGCTACCACTTCTACCCACTTTGACACGTAGTCCACTGTAACCAAAATGTATTGATTTGAAAAAGAAGATGGAAAAGGTCACATGAAATCAATACCCCAAACATCGAATATTTCCACTTCTAAAATAGAATTCAAAGGAATTTCATTTCAATTAGAGATATTACGTAGGCGTTGGCATCGATCACATTTGGACACAAGTGTGTGAGCATCCTTGAACAAGGTGGACCAATAAAATCCCGACTGAAGAACTTTTGATGCGGTTTTCACTGCACCAAAATGACCTCCATAAGGTGAAGAGTGATATTGCCCAAGAATATTCTCCATATCCTCCTCGGGCACACATCTCCGAATTATTTGATCCAGACCCCTTTTTGAACAACAATAGGTCATCCCAAAAATAATGCTTGGTATCCGCAAAGAATTTTTTCCTTTGTTGATAAGAGTAGTCCGGGGGAGTGATGCCACTTGCAAGAAAATTAACATGGTCCGCATACCATGGCACACTAGAAGTATGTAGAAGATCCATGATTTGGAAAAGTTGCTCATCCGGGAATACCTCATTTATCTCTTCATCAATAACTTCCTCGGTTTGCTCAAGTCTAGATAAGTGATCGGTTACAAGATTCTTGGTCCCCTTCTTGTCACGAATCTTCAAATCAAACTCTTGGAGAAGAAGTTCCCATTTAATCAACCGCAGCTTGGCATCTTTCTTTGCCAACAAATACTTGAGGGCCGAGTGGTCAGTATACACAATTACCTTGGAACCAATGAGATATGGCCGAAACTTGTCAAAGGCAAAGACTACCACTAACATCTCTTTCTCGGTAGTAGCATAATTCAATTGGGCATCGATTAAGGTTCTACTAGCATAGTAGATAACATGTAGGGTTTTGTCATTCATTTGCCCCAACACCACCCCCACGGCATAGTCACTTGCATCACACATAAGCTCAAAGGGAAAACTCCAATCCGGAGCCACAATAATAGGTGCCGTGATGAGTTTCTCTTTAAGAGTGTTAAAAGCTTAGAGACACTCTTTAGAGAAATCAAATGTGGCACTCTTCTCAAATAATGAACAAAGTGGCTTCGTGATTTTTGAGAAATCCTTGATGAACCACCTATAAAATCCTGCATGTCCCAAGAAACTTCTTATGCCCTTCACCGAGGTTGGGGGAGGTAGTTTTTCAATAACTTGAATTTTTCCTTTATCGACCTCAATCCCCTTGCTTGAAATCCGGTGTCCAAAACTATCCCTTCCTGTACCATGAAATGACATTTTTCCCAATTTAACATTAAATTGGTATCCTCACATCTTTTTAGCACCATTTTAAAATTATTCAAACAATCATCAAATGAAGTACAAAAATTCGAAAAGTCATCCATAAATATCTCGATAAATTTCTCCACCTTGTCGGAGAAAATGGCCATCATGCACCGTTGGAAAGTGGTAGGAGCATTACAAAGACCGAAGGGCATCCTCCTATATGCAAAAGTTCCGCGTGGACATGTGAATGTTGTCTTCTCTTGATCCTCCGGGGTTATAGAAATTTGATTATAGCCCAAATACCCATCTAGGAAGCAATAGTGAGAGTGACCCGCCAATCGATCAAGTATTTGATCGATGAATGGAAGGGGAAAATGATCCTTCCTCGTAGCACTGTTGAGCTTGCGATAGTCAATGCAAACTCTCCACCCCGTCACTGGCCTTGTTGGAATAAGTTCATTATTTTCATTCTCCATACTATTAACTAAATATTTTACTCTCACTCTCTTTTCTCTTTTACACTTATATTTCCCACACCCAATTTATATTTGCTTGAAATGAGCACTGCCTTTGGCATCGAAGTGCAAACGGGAGCCACCTCAGCCCCCTTTGCAAACTAATTGTTTGTCACAGTACGCAGGAGATCCACATGTTCAAGAGGGAGGAGCTGAGACGTGTTGGTCCACGATCCAACCGAATTTTGTGGTCAACATTTTGGCGCCGTCTGTGGGAAACCACACTTCTAACCACGAAATCACCTGGTAAAAAGCAACACAAAACTTTGAAAAAGGAAGGAAACCTCTTGAGAAAGATTGGTAACAAATGCCCTGAAGAAGGAACCCCCCTGAAAGAGGGGATCCCTGAAGAAGGACACCCCTGAAAGAAGGGACTCCTGAAGAAGGAAACCCCCCCCCCTCTCCCTGAAAGAAAGGACTCCTGAAGAAGGAACCCCCCCCCCTGAAAGAGAGGATCCCTGAAGAAGAACACCCTTGAAAGAGGGAACTTCTGGAGAAGGACTCCCTGAAAGAATGGACCCTTGAATAAAGGCCCCCTGAATAAGGGACTCTTGGAGAAAAACACCCAGAAAAGGTTTCAGGGAAACCCCCTGAACAAGGAACTCCTGAAGGACACCCTGAACAAGGGACTCATGAAGAAGAGAACCTTAAAAAAAGGGAGCTCCTAAAAATTAACACCTATGGAAAATTCCCTCCAAAAAGAGGAGCGAACATCTCATAAATGTCACAACAACGCAAACGCTCGTGAAACAATAAAAGTTTTGCTTATTGTCGAAGCGGAACGGTTTGGAGCAGCCCACCTTTATTGTGCCAACAAGGCAGGACTCAAACAACAATATTTTAAAAGCCTCGACTTAATTATCTCTAGGACACGCGGTCTCAGAGACCGTATATTATTAAGCCTCGGTTTAAGTGTCTCTAGGACACGCGGTCTCAAAGACCTTATATTCATAAGCCTTGGCTTAAGTGTCTCCGAAATGATACTTGGTCTTAGAGGCCCAAAATTATGGTTTCAAAACTTCTGAAAATGTTTATATGTCGAGATGACACAACTATAGGAGCCCTTCCTACTCGTCTCCAGAATGACATGAGCTCAGAAGCTTTTTCCGAAATTCACACCGGATTAAACATGGAAGAAGTAATATGCCGACGTGATTTAGCCCGAACCTGATATGCCGAAGTAACACATTACAAGTTAACAAAAGAATAAGATCATTGATCTAAGCTCTCACTAGGGACTGCTAATAAGTATAATTACAAGTAAACATAAATAGCTTAGCAAATCCCCCCCATAAACAAGGGATTTCGCCACTCAATAGAATCCTCCCCGGACTAACAAACTGAATACGTACAAACGAGGCTATAAGGCATGAATACATGGGATTCCCAAGTGGATGTCCTCGATTAACTCCGGAGTGAATATTCTGTTAGATGAGGGCAAAGCATACTTGGTTGATAAATCTATAAAACAGCCTGAAGAAGAAACTTGGATAAATGAACTTCCATGAGCACTATGGGGAATCAGAATTACCTTGCACACTGCCACGGGAGAAACTCCATTCTCACTGGCTCATGGGTCAGAGGCAGTATGTCCAATACAAATTGGTGTGTTTTCACCCAGAGCTTCTTTCCTCCTCAAAAGAAGCGGTGATTCACAGGTCTTCGACTCAATATCGAGAAAAGATGGTCTAATACTTCTAAACTTAAAGGTTCAATTTTAAGGAAACCCCTCGTACTAACTCAAAAGGCCGGAATAAAGACCCAGGGCATAGTTGGGGGGGACCTCATCAAGTCACCGATGAATCTGCACCAGGGACTTACGGAGTAGAGAATCTCTCTGGAAAATCCTTACTCAATCCATAAAGCATGGATCACCTCCACCACTAGTGTCGATAAACAAATTTTCTTCTGCGTGTTTCGCGTAAATTGGATTTCTTAAACTCATGAGGTGAAATGATTCCTTCATGCACACTTTTCATTGAACAAATTGCGAGGTTGTGTTGGAAAACGTAAAACTATGCAAACAAATAGAACAAACAAATAGAACATAAAAAAGGATTGGTGCCAAGTTACGATTATTAAGGATTGGCTAAACTTGCACCGAAATGAAAGTGGTCGAAGTTGTCCATAATTATCGCAATGCCTTGATCCGATGAACCCCTTGATAGAATGACAAAACATAGCTTGGAGCACGAGATACGTTCATGCAAGGGACTCCGTCACTTGATGATTAGTATCTCGGCGAAGTGGTACCTATGAAATACGTTGATCAATATTGAGAATAAATCTTACGATTTGTTCAAAATAAATCTTTACCATTTAAAGGCATATCGCCTCAAGTAAGATTTTTTAACCAAAAATGGCCCCAATGTAGTCACCCCGGACGTAAACAAGGGACTCACTGGGAAGTACGAGTTGAGACCCATTTAGTCAAATCTAAGAGATGGACATAAATGTCTTAAGTGCTTCGATTTGAGGGACTGTCACATCCACAAGTGACTCCAAATACTTGCACATGCAAGTGACTCCAAGGACTTGCACATGTTTCGGACTATCCTATATTAAACTATGTTCATCCTATGATGGATCATCTCATATTAAATGATGATCATCTTATGATACGAACTACTTGTCTATAGCAAAGCAATATGCAAAATTCACAAATATAGATCAAGTGGAGTAGATAAAGATTCATAAAAGACAATGACAAAAACAGGCATCCTAAGCAAGAGCGCGGGAAGGGTCGGCATCTTTAGAAGAAGGGCCACCAGTGACATCTTCAAGGGGACTTTCCTCACTAACATCTTGGGACTTTGGATATAAGGCCTCAATCTTCAAAAGATTCAGATCTGGGAAGTCATCCTTCACGTCTTTCAAAGCCATTCATGCACCGGTGTTGGCAAAAAATGGCTGCATAGCTTCATATTCTGGGATCTCTTCAAATGTATCCTTGAAATGATGGATGTCATTAATCACCCTACTCTCAATATCCCGCTCTAAGTAAGAAAGTCTTTCTTATGCCCTCCGCAAGGCCTCTTCTCTTGCCAATCTGGCCTCTTTTTCCTTCTCCAACTCATGAGTTAGTCCAGCCGCCTTATCCACCAGGCTCCTCTACTCTGTGGTTGCCTTTTACATGGCCTCGACAGTTATGGCCTGGGACTGAACTAGATCATCGAATCTCTTGGAAAAACTGGCCACTTCGGTATCAGCAGCCTCTAGAAGTGCTCCATTGCCAAAGCAGCCCTGGTAGGAGGAGAATTCGGAGAATCTAATAGGGTGGTATTCAAGGTGCTTTCCTTAGCTCGCAGGACAGTCTTTATATGGCTAAGCTCAACAGTAATTTCTGTGGTCACCTCGTGGTCCACCCCCCGGAACAGTAATCAAACCTTCATCATACATCCACCTCAGAAGAACCAGATATGCCTTTGCTTTTCTTTAGCCTCTTCTGTGGAGGCACCTCATGCCCCATTACCTCCACAACATCCTCATCAGAAAGATCATCAACCAAGGCTCTTTTGGACTTTTTCTCTTCCTTTTCCTTCGATTTTCGCTCTCTCTCCAGAGCCTCATGTTTGGCTCCGAATTCCTCCTTCACTTCCAATCATTACTGACCCTTAGACAACAAGACCGGTGGAGGGAGCAGCACCTAAAGAAGCTTTATGAGCTTTGCAACTAAGGCACCAACTGTGTTCTTTCCAACTTCCACTTGGAAACTGCTGAGCAAAGACTTCTGCTTAAGCTCCTTGTCACTCCCGGGCCTCAACGGAAGTGGAATCTTCTTCGTCATCAGGCCTTTGAGGGAAACCTTGGGAAGTTCTTTAGAATCTATTCATCAAAATGAAATTTTCAGTCAAAGGCGCTTCGGACAACGACACAATTAACACAAGGAATATAGAACTTACCCATATCTCGCATAAGCCCGTGCTTGATAAAAAAAATTTCTTCAATATCACCTCTGGGAAAGTGGCACGGTATGCAAAGAGCTTCTTCACCATGGCCAAGTCCTCCTTAGGGAGAAGGTGTGCATATTGCTGACCTACAAAGATAATACAAAAGGTTATCGTTGAAACTCAAAACAGCCTACATCATACTTACATTCACACTAAGAATACAAAAGACTCACGAGGGCAAGAGAGAGTCCGATGAACAGTAATTTCAGGAACTGGATCCGGAGGGGAGCACTTCCATTCACCGGCTACCCAAAACCATTGTGTCCTCCAATGTTTCATGGAGGTCCGATGTCCCGTAATAAAGGGAGGATGCTGTCCCCTGGTGGCAATGTAGTACCAGTCCAGAATATCAATCTTATCCCTCCGAGCTACCTTTTTCAGGATATAAAGGGTGTAGATGATGTAAGGTGAGATGGGGAAGTCCGGACTGACTTCTTGCAATACCAGCTAGGTTCCCACAATCTGGATCCAGAAGTTCGGAGCCACCTGATATGGACAAAGATTATAACTCCTGAGGATATCCATGAAGAAAGGGTGAAGAGGCAAGTGCATCCCACATTGAGACGCATCAAGGAGCACCGCAGCTTGACATTTAGGGGGCGACAAGGTCTGCATGACAGGCTCAGATGTGTAATCCTAATCTACCTCGGCATCCAGTAAGTTGAAGAAACTTCTGTCATGCCATTGGCTAGAATTTCAGTCACTACCTCATTCAACGCCCAGGATTCTAGATTAGTTTGTGGATCCACATGATATCCGGAGGGTCCTCTTCCAAAGGACTCCTTCTCTTAGCCTTTCACGAGGGAGTTTTGCAATTGACTCCACCCAAGAGGGGACTTCTTCAACTAACACCTTTTACAAAGGACTCTGTCATTGGTCGATTCCACTCTAGACAAAACATCCAAAAGATATAAACTCGAACCTCAGCCGTGAATGCCCGGGACTTCCAAATTTAAGGGACTAGAACATATACACGAATGTCGACACAAGACACAACGTATGTATACGTTGTTTCATATTATCCAAAGATGTACATCTCAAAACGATGCAGACTTGTAAGCCCTCCAGCTGCTTGAATTGAGCATATTCTCTATGTTATCCAGACAGGCTATTAGCCTTTTTACATCTAGGCATAAGATCTTCAACATTATCGAAGGAAACCTTGTAATTCCCCTCATATTTGAGGCATGCTCGGGATATTTCTATGAGTCTATATGTCTTCGTAAGTTCGAAGAATTCTCGAATATTCTTTTTTGTTGGGAGAAGAGATACACTTTCAAAAATTTGAATAAAGCAAAGTCCAATTCGCACATAAATGAACCAACTAGACTTGAGGGACTAGTGTTACGATCATGACTAATTTTACATGACACGTCATCCATGTGGGCCCACCAGGGGATCCAAAAAACATCCATTCACCTAATCATGACCCACGGGCCAAACTGTGGATACCAAACTTGCTGGACTCTTACATGCCTAGGTACCCCTATGCCGAGGTGATCCTATGCCGAGGTACCCCTATGCTGGAGTGATGCTATGCCTAGGTAACCCTATCCCGAGGTACCTTTATGTCGGGGTGATGCTATGTCGAGCCTTATACCAAGGTACTCCTAAGCCGAAGTGAGTACCCTGGAAAGGTGACAAGATAGCTTGATGTGACAACATCTTTAAAGGGATTTGATAGTTGCTTTATCCCTATGACATGTTGTAGTGATTATAGCCAAAGAAATGGTTTGCCTCATGAATAGTTAGGATCTTGCCATGTGTAAAGCATAACATGTTTCACAATATAAGAGAATTACTCATTCTATAAATAGAGTACACTTGCCTCCAAGGAAAAGGTTAGAAATCCCATACTCTTACCTAAGTATTTTACTCTCACTCCCTTTTCTCTCTTTTACACACTTATATTTTCCGCACCCAATTTATATTCGCTTGAAATGAGCACTGACTTTGGCATCGGAGTGCAAACGGGAGCCACCTCGACCCCCTTTGCAAATTGATTGTTTGTCAGAGTGCGCAAGAGATCCACGTATTCAAGAGGGAGGAGCTGAGACGTGTTGGTCCAAGGTCCAGCCGGATTTTGTAGTCAACAGGGCTTACCCATGCGCTATCCAAAATTGGAAAGATAATACCCGCATCAAGCCAATTCACCACTTCGGCTCTCACTACTTCTTTCATGTTAGGATTCAACCGACGTTGATGTTTCACCGAAGGTTTGAAATCATCTTCCATAAGAATTTTATGCATGCATAATGAAGGAAAAATACCTTGAATATCCGAGATAGTCCATCCAATAGCCTCTTTGTGCTCCCTCAATACCCGAAGCAATTTATCTTCCTCCACTTCATTCAACAAGTTAGAAATAATGACCGGAAGGGTAGAAGATTCCCCCAAGTAAGTATACCTCAAATGAGAAGGAAGAGGCTTTTGTTCGAGAGTAGGTGCTTTCTCGAGAGATGGTAGTGGGGGTGAAGAACTTTTTTTCAACTCCTCAAATTAGGGGGCCCTCTTGTGTTGATATTGTGGTGACGCCTCCAAGTAGTGAGCCATTTGTTTAACTTCATGATCATCATCCTCGATAGTAAAAGAACGGGCAATGCAAGACTCAAATGGATCCTTAGAAATCCCACGGTTGAAAGAGTTGACCACTAGATGATCAATTACATCCACCCGAAAACATGAATTGGACTCCGAGGGGTATTTAATGGCCTTCAACACATTGAAAGTGACTTGCTCATATTGCACCCTCAAAGTCAATTGGCCTTCTTGCACATCAATAAGAGCTCTCCCGATTGCTAGAAATGGCCTTCCCAAAATGATTGGAATGTCATGATCTTCCTCCTTGTCAAGAATAATAAAAACCGCCGGGTAGATGAATTTATCCACCTTCACAAGAACATCCTCAATGATACCCCGAAGATATTTGATGGATCTATCCGCCAATTGTAGAGACAGTGGTTGCTTTAGCTTCCCCCAATTCCAATTTCTTAAAAATGGATAAATTCATCAAATTAATGCTAGCACCAAGATCACATAAAGCTTTACTAAAATTAACATCACCAATAGTGCATTGAATAGTAAAACTCCCTGGGTCTTTGATTTTTAGAGGTAGCTTGCTTTGAATGATTGCACTGCATTCCTCTGTTAGCGTCACCGTCTCATACTCTTCAAGTCTTCTTTTTTTGGATAGAATAGCCTTCATGAACTTGGCATAGCTTGGTATTTTAGCTAAGGCATCGTCAAAAGGAATGTTAATGTGTAGTTTCTTGAACACTTCCAAAAACTTGCCAAGTTGACTATCAAGCTTTTGCTTTTGCAACCTTTGAGGAAAGGGAATAGGAGGTACATAAGCTTTGATTGGTGTTGGAGCCTTTGATGTTGATGATTCCGGTTCAACCTCCTTGGGCACTTCAACAACTTTTTCGGGTGCTTGAATAGGCTCATTTTCTTCAATGGGAGCCTTGCTTGATTGAGTTATTGGTTGTGGAGTCGTGATCTCGGACAATTTTACCCCACTTCTTGTTGTAATAGCTTGAACATTCTCCCTAGGATTTGTTTCGGTATTTCTAGGTAAAGCTCCTTATTTCCTTTCGGAGAGAAGTTTTGCTATTTTGCCCACTTGCTTCTCCAAATTTTTCAAAGAGGCATCATTGCGTTCTTGATATTGTAATTGATGATTTGCTAACTTGGTGATAGCCTTTTCCCATCCCTCTTTCTTTTCTTGTGACTTTGGATTCAACACATTTTGATTGTTGCCATAAGATATATTTGGATGACTCCTCCAACCGGGATTATAGGTAGGAGCATATGGATTGAACCCTTGGCGTTAGAAATTTTGAGCATAAGCAACTTGCTCGGTAGATGAAGAACCACTTGTCACCAATGGACACATTGAGCTTTGATAATTAGCCCCCACATATCTCACATACCGGAGGGACTTGAACCATGTTGACAGGCCGAGAGGTTGAAGTAGACAACCCTTCCACTTTCTTGGCTAAAGAATCTATTTTTGACAAGACAAGAGCATAATCATCCCCCCCCCCATGTGCACCACTAGAACTCCTTGGTGCACTTCTATCCAGCCACATTGTACTTTGTTCACTCATGATCTCGAACAAGTCATAGGCCTCTTGAATGCTCTTTGTTTTGATGGACCCATTAGAAGATGAATCCACATATGATCGGCAAGGAGGAGTTAACACGGCATAGAAGTGGTTGACTTGTTGCCCCAATATGATCCCATGATTTGGGCACTTCCTAACCATATCTTTGAACCTCTCCCAAGCTTCATGAAAACTCTACGTCTCGAATTGTTGAAATGTAGTAATATCATGCTTGAGTTTAGCAACTCTAGAAGGTGGAAAGAATTTTGTAGTGAACCTTCGGACAAATTCCACCCAAGTAGTGATGCTCCCCGGAGGCAAAGTGTCTAGCCATTCTCTTGCCTTGTCTTTCAAGGTATGCACAAATAATCTCATCCGGATTGCTTTCACATTCACACCCTCATAGTTGAAGTTGCTACAAATCTCAAGGAAGCGTGCCACATGGGCATGTGGATTCTCATCGGTCCTCCCATAGAATGATATAGTGTTGGAGAATAAATTGATGACATCCGACCGAAGTTGAAGATTTGGATGATTATAGGAGGGATAGACAATGCTTGATTGATTCTCGACAATAGTGGGATTCATAAAATCTCCAAAAAGCATGTCTTTTTCATTAACAACGGGCTTTTGAACCCTAGCCGCTTGAGGATCAAAACCGGGTGGGATTCCACCTCTTGGAGGAGTTGCGGTTGGAGTATTAAGCTCAATGTTAAATCTTTCTCCTTCCATCCCAGTAAGAAGTTATCTCCTAGCTTCCCGTTTTTTCCTTAATCTAAGTCGAAAATTTTCCTCGATATCCGGATCTAATTCAACTAGATCAAGACTTCTAGTTCGACGCATGCACAATTGACAACCTAGAACAACAAGAGAAATTAGAAGATTTCTTACAAAAAAATAAAAGAAAATTTGTATAAGAAATAAAAGTAAATAATTTTCGAAACTATATCAACTAAAATGTAATTCAAATAGAAACAATCCCCGGTAAAGGCGCCAAAAACTTGTTCGCTAGAAATACACCGCAAGTGCACGTATTGCATACAAGTGATAGTGGACTAAATGAGTCAGGTTTATCGATCCCACAAGGATTGTCTATTTCAATTACACTCTAATTTAATCAATTTAAACAAGAAACACACAATAAGGTTTTGATTTTGGAAATATTTTTGTACTAGAATTAAAATCACAATTGTAAATAAATAAGTAGAAAATGGTGATAACTTGATGATAAATGAGTGTTGGGATTCTTAATTCCACTTGACCATTACCTAATTGAATTCTCAACAAGCCAAACGAAATGCAATTTACTACGCATGTTAGATCCGATTTTTCAAGTTTAGTCAATTACCTCTCTCGAGTAAAATCAACCTTAATTAGTGGAATTAGCCTACTACATTTCTTTGTCGATTAAAAACACACCAATTGTATTAAACCTTTGTGAAAATAACTCAATGGATCATCTAGGATTTTAGGTATATCTCTATTGTAAATAAGAACCTAGAGAAAATATTGTATTGATCTAGACTATACAACATTTTCTCAATAATTGCACATCTTCCCGAAAGTGACAAATTGGACCCCAAACATCTAATATTTGCACGATAGGACTCTTTTCTCCTCAATTCCTTTAATAAATCCTTCGTTTAGCTTCTTTCTTGTGCATTCTCCATGAAGTTGAAGGTTAAACCTATTTAACCACAAAATATGCACAATTAAATAGATATTTGTCCAAATTACTCAAAAAGTACCACAAAAAATGTATGAAATATGCATGTAAAATGCACTCAACAATCTCCATTGTTGAATCTTTGATTATTTCAATAGTCTTCAGTTTTCTGGTTGTTTAAGTGTTTGATACTCGAAATCACTGACCGGTAATTGCTTGGTTGCCAACTTGAGATTTTTAATTCACTTATTGCCCTAATTTCTAAGTAATATTCTTTTGGATTTTTTTGTTGGGTAAATTATATGTTACAGATTTTTTGAGTTATAGAAACATTATGTACGTGATTTGTGGTTGTGAGTAACAGTTTCTTAGAACTATCAGTGTTATTGGGACTGTTTGTTGCTTATCGGTGAGATGCTAGACTGATTATTTTACAGACATTATGACTTCTGAATCATTTGTTGTGAAATTCATGGGTAAGAATTACTTGGGTTGGGAATTTCAATTTCGTTTATTTGTTATGGGAAAAGAGCTACGAGGTCATATAGATGGGGATGATTCTGCACCTTAAGATGTAGAGGCTTTGTATAATTGGGAAATTAAAGATGCACGGGTCATAACTTGGATCCTTTGCTCGGTTGAGTCTCATCACGTTCTCAATTTGAGGTCTTATAAAACAGCTGCTAAAATGTGGAAGTATCTTAATACGGCTTACAATCAAGACAATTTTCTTCGATGTTTTCAATTAGAGTATGAGATGGCTAATTTCACACAACACTTTCAATTGAGGAACTTTATTATGGCTCTCAAACTTTCTAAGATGACTACTTCGACATTATTTATCCTAAGGTTCCCGCTAAAGTCCTCTCTACTTTTCAAGCAGTGCATGCATCTAGTAAGCGAGATAAATTCTTGATGAAGCTACGACCTGACATTGAAATTACACTGTCTAATATGATGAATCATGCTTCTGCCCCCATCCCTGGAAGTGTTTGAATGAACTTCTTCGTGAGGAACAGCGTCTACTCACTCAAGCTTCCATGGCACATCAGGCCCTTGGTAATGTACCTATTCCTATTACTTATGCAGCATAAGGAAGACATAAGAGTATGCATACTATCCTGTGCTTTAGTTGTACAGCTTTTGGTCATATTTCTTGAGATTGCCCTAAAAAGTTTTGTAACGATTGCAAGAAATAGGGTCATATCATCTCTCCGTGTCCCATTCGGCCTGAAAGGAAGCAAGGTACTACTTATCATGCCTCCATTGGTGTCTAGTTCTGCTGCATTGTCTGGTTCCTTTTCGATTATTCCTTTTCCAACTCCTACAGCCTTAGCAAACTCGCACACACTCACTCCTGAAATGGTACAACAAATGATCATTTATACTTTGTCTTCTTTTGGGCTCTCAAGTAATCATCAAGTTTCTTCTAAGGCATGGTATTTTGACTTTGGAGCTTCTAATCATATGTCTAATATTGCTATTCCCCTTTCCATGTTAGAAATTATGATGGAAATTTGAAAATTAGCACCGCTGATGGTAGCTCTCTGCCTAATAGTATTGTTAGTGATCTTTCCTCCTCTTTAACTATGTTTTTGCCTCTCCTGTCCTCTCCAAAAATCTTCTTTCTGTTGGTCAGTTGTTTGATCATAATTGTAATTTCCATTTCTCTCATTCTGGTCGTGTTGTGCAGGATCAAGTGTCAGGGAAGATGATAGCAAAGGGCCTAAAGAGGGATGACTCTTTCCTCTCCATGTTTCTCCTTCCCCATTTATCCCTAGTTTTCCTTTACTTTCCTTTACACGTAATGTTGTTAGTCCTAGAAATAAGATGTGGCATAAATGTCTAGGCCACCTTTGTACTACATACGTTGTTTAATTCTGGTTTATTGGGCAACAAAACATGTTCTTCTCTTGATCTTTCTTTTGATTGTACAACATGTAAACTTAGCAAAAGTAAAGTTCTACCTTTTCCTTCTCATGCATCTCGTACCTCAAAATGTTTCGATATTATTCACAGTGATGTTTGGGGTATTGTACCTGTTGTTTCTCATGCGCATTATAAATACTTTGTTACTTTCATTGATTATTTTAGTTATTTTACTTGGGTTTACTTCCTAAGGACTAAGGTAGAAGTCTTTTCTGTCCTTCAGCACTTCATTGCCCTTCTTGAGACTCAATTCTCTGCCAGCATCAAAATCTTACGATCTAATTCTAGCAGTGAATATATGTCTAATGAGTTTTAGGCATTTATCCAAAGCAAAGGGATTATCTCTCACTGCTCTTGTCCTTCAATGCCGTAACAAAACGGTGTTACTAAGAGGAAATATCATCACCTTCTTGATGTGGTAAGAACCCTTTTATTTAAATCATCTGCTCCTCTCATTTTTGGTGTGAGACGCTTTCTACTTCTATTCATTTGATCAATCACTTACCCTCTCCTATGTTAAACCATGTTTCCTCTTTCTTTAAGTTGTTTGGTCATTCACCTTTATATTCTAATCTTTGTACATTTGGTTGTGTTTGTTTTGTTCTTCTCCCTGCTCATGAACGACATAAACTTACAACTCAATCTATTAAGTGTATTTTTTTCTTGGTTATGCTACCCCTCAAAAGGGTTATGTTTGTTATGATCCCCATGCTCGTCGTATACGGGTTTCTAGGAATGTATTTTTCTTTGAAAATCAATATTTGTTTCCATCTCATATTCGGTTGCCATCTCCATCTATCTCTTCTGCCTAGTTTTATTGATTATCCAACAATTGAGAAAATGTTCAAACCTGGTTTTGTGTATGAAAGATGTAGTTGACTTGAGTCTCGTTCAACTTCTTCTCTACCCCCTACCGATCTTGACCCAATGCTTGATTCGCTCCCGCTATCGCTATTACTCATGCTCCTGCTCACTCCACTTTTCGTTGGTCTACTCGTCATTCTCAACCTCCTGATTGGTATGGTGTTTGTTCTCCTGTCTTTCTTGTCGCTACTTTATCATCTATTTCCATTCCACTACACACGACCAATGGAACATGAGTGTTAGCAAAATGCAATGCGAACAAAACTTCAAGCACTTAAGGAAAATAACACTTGGGATATTGTTACTTGTCCTCCTACAATCAAACCTATTGGACGTAGATTGGTTTTCTCTGTAAAACTTCGTTCTAGTAGGGCTTTGGACCGGTGCAAAGCTCGCCTAGTAGCTCTAAGTAACAAGCAGGAACATGTGATTTATTATGAGGAGGCATTTGCTTCCATTGCCAAAATGACCACGGTTCGCACCATCTTAGCTATTGTCACTTCACAGTCGTGGCAACTGCATCAGATGGATGTGAAGAATGCCTTTCTTCATGTTGATCTCCAGGAAAACGTTTACATGAAGCTTCCCTCTAGTATGACTAGTTCTTCTCCTCGTGATATTTGTAAAATAAGGCGTTCTCTGTATGAACTCAAATAGGCGCCCCAGGCTTAGTTTGCGAATTTTTGCAATACACTTATTTCCTTCAATTTTACACAAAGTCGGTATGATTCTTCTCTCTTCTTCCATAAATCCGTGTCAATCATTTTATTGGTTTATGTGGATGATATTATCATTTCTGGACTGATTGTAGTTTGATTACTAAGATTCAACAGCTATTTGCATGCAACTTTTCATATGAAAGATCATAGACAGTTCACATACTTCTTAGGATTGGAAGTTCATCATCGAGCCAGTGGTATTTTCTTGAATCAGTATTCAAGATCTTATCACCTTGGCTGGTTTGGAGGACACTTCTTTTGTTGATACTCCTATGGAGGTAAATGTTGAATATAGGAAAGATGAAGGGGACCTTTTCGACGATCCTACTCTCTATCGACGACTGATTGGAAGTCTTATCTACTTGAATGAGATTTGAGAAATATTGTATAGTTCAGTGAAGAAATCGAGACCCAAGAATAAGTTCCATGATGATTAAACTCCCATTTTTTCCTTTGCAAGATAGGTCAATAAAACCTTGCTATAAGAGCTCATTGTTATTTTCTTTCTTTGGTGAAGAATTAGCATCTTGTTGTGTCGACGTTGGGTGGGTGGCAGTGACGACCAGTTGTTCACTATTTGGTTTTGGATGTGAGCAGGAATGAACGAGATGGGGTGGGTGAGTGGTTTTTTTTTCTTTTTTTTCATTTTTTTTTTTCATTTATTTAATTATTGGAATTTTGATTTATTTAAAGAAGTGTAAAATTTACCATTTTACCCTTTTAAAAATTGGTCAATATACATCAAGATTTACTATTTCAATCAACTAACTGTCAAATAATGAAAATCTTCCATTTGTCTTCTCTGCACGAATACTTCATTCATTTGAGATTGTGGATGACACAAATTGGTGTTCTAAAATGCGCCAAGGCGCGTACGAAACGCCTCGCATTAGGAGTATGCGGGTAAAATGGCGGTCAAATTTTTCGTTGATCACCTAGGCGCGTTTAATCCGGCCTAGGTGCAAGTAGTCGAGTTTAATCCCACATAATCTCGAATAAACAAGCATGGGCGTTCAAACTTTATTTTATTTATATTACATTCTTTTGTTCTTTTTTTATGAAATTATTTTTATTTGTCATTTATTTATTTGTTAGATTTTCCTTTCCCAAATAGGTTATTTAAATATTATTTTTATCTTATTTTTTATAGGTTAAAGTATTTTTAAATAGTTTAAAAGTTTGAAAATAATTATAGTATAATAAATAAAATTAACAAACTTAAATCTATATTTTTTTGCTTTAATAATTCTAAAATTAAATAATATTGTTGTTATATATTTTATATTTTTGAATATTCAGTTCTTATGTAATATATTACGAAACGCATTATGACGTCTAGACTTCACATTGGCACACCTCAATTTGTGATTCTTGATTCTCGACCTCGACACCTCATAACACATTATACCTTTTAGAACCTTGGACACAACACAAACTAAAAGTATGGGTAAAGTTTATAAAAGGTCTCTGACGGTGATCTCCTAAAACAACGAGTTCTAAAAATCATAGTCAAACATACGTAAATAACACAAATTACCATCTAACTTTACCTCAAACAATAGTGGAGAACAATTAGATACTCTTAGTCACATCACTATGAACTAAGGTTTACCTCAAGAATTGTTGAGCTCCCAAGCTCCTTTTCACAGATTGAAGAAGAAGAACCAGCAACAAGAAGAATGTCCAGCAAGAACCGATCCCAGCCTGTTTGCTTGTTCCTTGTTTGAGCTCAGTTTGTGACCACTTAAACACACTGGAACATGGCACCGTCGTCCTCGAGAAATGGCAACCGGATCTAGGCTCGCCGGAGGTAGCAAGATTTCGCCGGAGATATTGGACCTCTCCCACTTCTACCTCTCCACCCAAGAATGTGCCAAGTCTCTTTGAAATAAGAAAGGTTTCCCCCTCTTATTCAAAATTCAAATCCCATGGGTAAGTGAAGTCCCAATCATAGGGTGCCATGTGGATTAAGTGGACCACCACTATATTCCACAAATCTTCACCTTGGGCCACCTTAATCCATTACCAATTTCTCCGGTTACAAGTACTATCCATGTGTGTGTGGTCTAATAAATCATCATCGCTCACTCCAGCCAAGTACCTGCAAAACAACTAACCGTTATCAATAGCAAGAATTGATAAACACTTGTTGAATTTACCTGCCGCAAGTACCTTTGTCCCGACATCTGCAGGATTATCATCAGTTGCAATTTTAAGCAATGTAAACTCACCTGAAGCTAACTTCTCCCTAATGAAATGATACTTTACCTCAATGTGCTTAGACCTTTCATGATAAACAGGATTTTTACATAACATTAAAGCACTTTGACTATCAGTAAATATCATAGCAGTTTCATTTAAGAAGTTCAATTCACACAATAGTCCTTTTAACCACATGCATTCTTTTACCACTTCAGTGAGTGCAACATATTCCGCTTCAGTGCTGGAGAGTGTAACAATAGATTGTAACTGTGATTTCCATGTGATACAATTATCACCCAAATAGAAAAAATAAGAAGTGGTAGATTTCCTCTGATCTTTATCACCTGCAAAGTCAGAATCTACATATCCCTTAAGCTCAAGCTTATCACTTCTCCTTTCAAACACTAACCCCCTTTTAAGAGTTCCCGCTAGATATCTTAATAGCCATTTTAATGCAGCCCAATGAGGTTTACCTGGATTAGACATAAACCTACTCAATAAACTAACTGCATATGCAAGGTCTGGTCTAGTGGTAATCATAGAATACATCACAGAACCAATGGCATTAGCATAGGGAACATTACTCATTTCTTGTTTTTCATCTTCATTTTTAGGACATTGTGCAGATGATAAATTTATGTGTGCAGCTAATGGTATATTGACAGACTTAGCAAGTTTCATGCCAAATTTGGTTATCACCTTGTCTAAATAAGACTCTTGATTAATAGTCAGTCTATTATCAGCCCTATTCCTTTTAATAACCATGCCAAGAATCTTTCTTGCCTCTCCCAAGTCTTTCATGTCAAATTCCGATTTTAAAAGGTTTTTCATTTTAACAATTTCAGCTTTACTAGAACTAGCAAGCAACATGTCATCCACATATAACAACAAATAAACTTCACAGCCTATCTTACAGTTATTATAATACAAACATGCATCATATTCACTCCTTTTAAAACCAATTTTAAACATATAAGCATCAAATTTCTTATACCATTGCCTAGGACTCTGCTTAAGGCCATACAAGGACTTTCTAAGCAAGCACACAAGTTCCGACTTACCCTTCACCTCAAACCCTTGAGGTTGAGCCATGTAAATCACTTCATCCAATTCCCCATGAAGAAAAGCGGTCTTAACATCTAGTTGCTCTAATTCCCAATCATATTGGACAACTAAGGCTAAGACTAACCTGATAGTTTTATACTTAATAACAGGTGAAAACACCTCATTATAGTCTATCCCTTCTCTTTGAGTAAATCCTTTAGCTACCAATCTAGCTTTATATCTTAAAGGGTCATTAGCTTCTACTCCTTCTTTCAACTTGTAGATCCATTTACAATGGACTACCTTCTGATTCCTTGGTTTTTCAACCAACTTCCAAGTCTCATTTTGTTTCAGAGACTGGATTTCCTCCTTCATAGCCTTTTTCCAATTTTCAGACTTTTCACAATTGATCGCTTCCTCAAATGAAGCAGGTTCAACTGAATCTAAGGCTTCACCTGAAACTAAGACATAATCAATCAAATTAGAAGAGACGTACTTCATATTTGGTCTAACTTGTCTCCTCTCCCTATCTCTCACTAATTGGTAGTTTTCCAAATTAGTACCTGCAGATGTTTCTTGATCAGGGACTTCCGTTTCAGGAATTTCAGGAATTTCAAGTTCAGGTTGCTCTACCATAACTTCTTGTTCCGCTTCTACTTGAGGTTGGGTTTCACTACCCTCTGGATTATCTTCACCTAATCTCTTCACCTCAAAGTCAATCTTCTTCTCAGTACAAGATTCCCCCTTCTCAGTTTGTCTATTTATGGTCTTAAGACAAGGCATATCGAGTTCATTGAACTTCACATCTCGACTGTTGATAACTTTCATGCCCTTACCATCTAAAACCCATAACATGTAACCTTTCACTCCCTCTGGATAACCTAACATGACACACTTAGTAGCCCTAGGGTCTAACTTACCCTCAACCTGATGTGCATAGGCCGCACAACCAAATACTCTAAGGTGTGACAAATCTGGAGGTTTTCCAGTCCACAATTCTTGGGGAGTCTTAAAGTCAACAGTACTAGAAGGTGACCTATTTATCAAATAGGCAGCGGTACAAACAGCTTCACCCCAAAAGCCTTTAGCTAACCCCGAACTAATCAGCATGCATCTAACTTTATTCATTAAAGTCCGATTCATCCTCTCAGCTACCCCATTCTGCTGGGGGGTAGATCTTACAGTCCTATGCCTTCTGATACCTCTATCCTTGCAAAATGTATCGAACTCAAAGTTGCAAAACTCTAGACCATTGTCCGTCCTAAGAGTTCTTACACTTTTCCCCATTTGTTTCTCAACCAAGGCAATCCAGGACTTGAACTTACCAAAAGTGTCAGATTTGGATTTAAGGGGATACACCCAAACTTTCCTCGAGTAGTCATCAACAATAGATAGGAAAAATCTACTACCTCCATTTGTAGGATGTTTTTCTGGTCCCCACAAATCAGCATGAATGTAGTCTAAGGGTCTGTTAGTGTTGTGTTCACCTATCCCAAAGCTAACCCTGTGTGACTTTCCTAGAACACACGTCTCACAAAAGCTTAAAGGTATAACACTATCCTTTCCTAGTAAACTCTGATCACTAAGACACTTCAACCCCTTGTTTCCTATGTGTCCCATCCTTTTATGCCAAAGATCTGATCTATCTTCATAAGTTGTAGATAATGCAGACTCGTAGGCCTTTAAGGCTTTACCTTCAAGGATATACAATCCATTCCTCTTGGGACCTTTCATAACAACTAGAGAGCCTTTACTCACTTTCATAGTACCGAAATGAGATCTGTACTCATAACCCTCATCTTCCAAAATGCCCAAGGAAATGAGGTTCCTCGCAAGGCCCGGGACATACCTGACATTCAGAAGAGATCTGATCATGCCATCATGCATCCTAATAGCAATATCACCAACTCCTTCCACAGTCTGTGTATAGTTGTCCCCCAAGTACACTTTCCTAGGCTTAACTTCTCTATAGTTATAAAACCAAGATTTAACAGGACTCATATGGACAGTGGCACCCGAGTCTAAAACCCACTCACTGTCAAAATCAATTTCAGACACATTCATTGCTTGTGGTCTATGAAGGGTATTGTCGACATTATCATCATCACATGTCACAGTCATCATATGAAGACTATCAAAAGCATCACCTACAGCAACTAGGTTCTGGCCATCACTCTGCTGAGGTCTATGTTTCTTCTTAAAGTCATCACAGTCTCTTTTGAAATGTCCAATTTTACCACAATAGTAGCATTTCTTAACACTCTTATCCCGAGACTTGGACCTACCCTTCGAGTTACCTCTACCCTTCTTCGTTTGGAAGTGGTTTTCTCTCGACTCTCTCGACTCATTTCTCCCTCTAAAACCACTAAACAAACTCTCTTCCCTCGAGCTGCTACCCCTTGACTCCCTCTTCATCTCGAGCTCCCTAGCCCTTAAAGCCTCAACTACAATATCTAAGGTCACAGTGTCCCTAGCATATGTAATAGCATTCCTAACATCTCTATAAGATTCAGGCATGGCATTTAGCATAATAGCAGCGAGATATTCATCATCAAATTTCTTTCCATTGTGGGTCAAACACTTGACAAGACTGTTAAACTCACTCAAATTAGATTCAAGATCCTTTCCTTGATCCAATTTATAGTTGAAAAGTTTTTGAATTAAGTGAATCTTCTTCGTTAAAGATTTTGTCAAAAAAAGTTTGTCAAGTGCTTCCCACAAATCTTTAGCAGTCGTATGCTTTTCAACTTGTCCCACTATATCATCAGATAAATGCAATATTATACAACTATGTGCAATTTCATTCATCTCAACAATTTCATCAGGTTTATCTAACAATGCTTTTGAATAAGTACTAGGGTCCTCAAGTGCTTTAGAAACTCTTTGTTGAATTAAAATAGCCTTCATTTTTTGCTTCCAAATGGAATAATCTCCCTTACCGTTAAATTGTGACAATTCAACACGAGAACCCATAATGCAAATAATGAAAATTCAAACAAGTTAACACAAAGCAATTACCCACACTCAAATGCAAGATCAAACCAATTTCACCAAAATTACTCTTCAAGATGATCACACAAATAATATAATAACAAGTAATACACGACAATTTCAAGAAATTAAGCACGTAGTCAAATTCCAATCCTATGTGAGTTCTACCAACAAGCAATGGTTACCGGCAAGGTAACCCCCAACACTATATAGCCACCTCACAATAGCCTCTAGAATATGAAATACGTAATGAAAATAAGGGATAGCCAATGCAAACCGAGCGGACTTTTCAATGTCCGTATAATCGAGAGTTGATTTTGCAAAATGGACTTCGGAAATGGAACGAGCAGGTCGAGCTGAAGATTCTGTCGGAAAATGCCTCGCCGGACCGCCGCCGGACCACCGCGCCGGAGTTCTACCGCCCCTGCCGGAAAATTCTCAAAAAACACAGAAAGATGCTCCTCGTCGTTACGAATCCAACGGTGGTGACCGTTTCGCGATTGGAGCTCCCTACCGGCCGGAATCGCTGTTTTTCAGTTTACCAACATTTTCTTCTCCGGCGAATAACTCCTGTTTCAACCGTCGGATTGCCCTCAAATTTCAGGCGAGTCTTCTCCTCGAAGAGCCCGTTCTAATGGAGGTGGCCGATCGTCGATCGGAGTTCTGGATCGGCCGGAATCCCACTTTTTCAGTCCGGTTTTCACAGCTTTCTTTCGCCGTTTGCCGCCGTCTCAGCCACCGGAATTGCTCCGCCTTCTGGTCGAGTGTTCTCCACGATGAGGCGGTTCTTTTGGTGTTGGTCTTGCTCCGGTTGGTTGGCCGGAGGTCGGGTTTTGGAAAAAATGGACAGTGATTTTTTCTTTCTCCTTTCCTCCTTGCTTCCAGCGGTTTCTACCTCACGGTTTTTGGAACTTCTTCAACTGCTTCCTTCGCCCAGCTACTTAACCATAGCTCTGATACCATTTGTTGAGCTCCCAAGCTCCTTTTCACAGATTGAAGAAGAAGAACCAGCAACAAGAAGAATGTCCAGCAAGAACCGATCCCAGCCTGTTTGCTTGTTCCTTGTTTGAGCTCAGTTTGTGACCACTTAAACACACTGGAACATGGCACCGTCGTCCTCGAGAAATGGCAACCGGATCTAGGCTCGCCGGAGGTAGCAAGATTTCGCCGGAGATATTGGACCTCTCCCACTTCTACCTCTCCACCCAAGAATGTGCCAAGTCTCTTTGAAATAAGAAAGGTTTCCCCCTCTTATTCAAAATTCAAATCCCATG
The DNA here is from genome assembly GCA_963555705.1 of Ligustrum vulgare. Classification (NCBI taxonomy): domain Eukaryota; kingdom Viridiplantae; phylum Streptophyta; class Magnoliopsida; order Lamiales; family Oleaceae; genus Ligustrum; species Ligustrum vulgare. Next base: position 27,245,262 of record OY743174.1, read on the forward strand.
GATAAGTGAAGTCTCAATCATAGGGTGCCATGTGGATTAAGTGGACCACCACTATATTCCACAAGAACCTTGGACACAACACAAACTAAAAGTGAAGTCTCAATCATAGGGTGCCATGTGGATTAAGTGGACCACCACTATATTCCACAAGAACCTTGGACACAACACAAACTAAAAGTATGGGTAAAGTTTATAAAAGGTCTCTGACGGTGATCTCCTAAAACAACGAGTTCTAAAAATCATAGTCAAACATACGTAAATAACACAAATTACCATCTAACTTTACCTCAAACAATAGTGGAGAACAATTAGATACTCTTAGTCACATCACTATGAACTAAGGTTTACCTCAAGAATTGTTGATTTAAATCAAATCTTTAATTAACGATAAAGTTTTTTTATTTTTAAAATAAAAAAAAGAATGTAATGTTTTCGTGATAAAATATATGGTTGAAAATATTTAAATAAATTAGTTGACCATGTTTCGCAAGCAGGTTTTATCAAAGACTTACATGGGTGGACGCGCAGCCCTTATTCACTTAGTACTTGCTTCGGTATCTTCGCATGTGATGTAATATATTTCATTCTCTACCTGCTTCTGTTTGCAAGGACCTCGCCAAAAAATCTGTCAATAAATAATTTACACTCTATCACCAAAAAGTTAGGTTTCTCCTTATCTGGAATGGACTACATAGAGGTTGTCTTTACTAAAGACTACAAGTGGATACCAGAATTTATCTATTAGTAATTCAAATAGATTCTAAGTAGTAGCAGGTAAGATAAGAATATCTTCCTTCGCTTCTTGTCTGAGTGAATCTTCTCCGTGTCAATGAGGTGTCATTATCATGGAGATCCCATCTCCCTTTATGACTTATCTACAGCTATGAGAGGTTTTCGATCAACAGAATCCAAATACATACAGTCAGTAGAATGACATTGAATAGATCTTTACAGTGAAGGTTAGTCTATATTAAGTAATGTCACAACCCAGTCATAAAAGTATGTAGATATCCCTCTAGTTATAATCAATGTTTAAAAAACCCGATCGACCGGTTCAACAGAAAAATCAGGAATCGATCGAAAAATCGGCCCGAACTGCACAGAAAATCGTCTATCAAAAAGTCGAGCTGAGAACCGGGATTTTTAGCGGTAAAATCGCAACTCGGTAACTCGGTCCGATTTTTTTTAAAAAGCCGATTGGTTCTGAATTTAACTAAATCGAGTTTGCAATTATAGTTTTTGCAGTCAACAGACCTTTATATAAAGTGTTGTTGATGTTCCATTGCCATTTATTTGTTTGTTGAACTGTCCTCTTTCAAATAAGTTATTTTATCTTAATTTTTATTGTTTTAAATATTTTGAATTAAATTATAGTATAATAAATAAAATTAATAACCATAAATCTATATTTTCTTTGAATTAATAATTCTAAAATTAAATAATATCGTTGTTATCCTTCTGTGTATTTATTTTTATCTCTAAATAAGTAAATGTTTATTTGTAAAATAATTTTCTTTTGAAGAAAAGTTTACAATTTTTGGAATAATTATTCACTTTCAATTGAAACCGGTTCGACCCGGTTCAATCTCCTGACCTTGACCAGTTACCTTTTTCAAGTCGAACTAATTTTCGATTTTCTGAATACTAGTTAAACTAGAGCCTTCAATAATACTCTAAAGGAGGATGGGACATATGTATATTAAAAAATGATTTAAAAAAATGTGTTGTATATAAACTTGTTCATGATCAAGCTTACTAAACAGATAATAATCAATGGTTAATTTAAATACAACCCAATATTGAATATGAAAAAACATGTAGCGCGGAACTCTACGTGAATATTCAAATATAGATTTCTTAGACTATGCATTATATCATTGTGTATACGAATGTTACTAATCATTTTGTAATATAAACTACGCTTACACTTGATTTACTCAGGAATAGAGAACGGATAACAAGATACTTTTAAGGTTGGCACGGCACCTTGCTGTGAGAATATCTACACAACATAAAGACTGAGATAAGTATGCCTTCTTCTAGGAGTGGGGTTGAGTTTGCAGATGAGAGAGAAGCAAATTTCAGATATGGTTAAGCATAATGGGTACAGGCATAACAAGCAGGGCGAGATCAAAATAGAGAAATTACAGCAAGAACACAAAATAAGTTAGTGGCTCAAATTAGCCAGTGGAAGCCTACAGGGCTACAAGGGCAAAATCGATTCCAAGTGCAGAATATCAGCTAATGCTTGCCTAATCTGGCGTTGGAACCATCACAAGGGCATATGATGCATACAAGACTATTACAACAAATGATCCAACATCTGGATGCAGGTCCTAATTTCTACACTTGGAAAGACACAAAGATCAAGAAAGAAAGAGGTTCAATTTAACCAACACCTACAAGATATAAACCTAACATAGGATTTTACCATTAGAGGTCACAACCCATTGCTTCTTCCACCAGGTACAGCAAAAGTGTCTTTCAGAATCATGAATATTTACAAAGGAGTGGCAGCTAACACTTCAAAATCACACAAAACAGTCGTGATGCTTTCTTTGAGTTCCTCTAGTTTAGACTTGTAAGAGGTAATTAGGTGATCCTTTGCTTCTTTAGCTGATTCAGCAAGCGAAATCTTCTCTTTAAGAATCGTCATCTGCTCGTTAATCTTGTTAATCTCTTCATCTGTCTGATTTTTCTCAATATTTTGCTCAGCAATTTGATTCCGAAGTTCCTCCACTTGGGCTATAAGCTTTTCCCTCTTTTCTATCACTGATACCAACCCAGTTATATGGTCTCGTACTGTGTGAACATCAAATCCATACCTTTCCAAATCAGCAAGGTTCTCTAAGATGTCGTCAGAAATGCTTTTAGGATCAGTAAGTTGCAAACGTGAAGCTTTTTCCACCACACTGGAAAAGGTTACCATTAGACCTATAGCTAAGCCTTCGCGAGAACTCTCTTTAGTATGTTGTAGAGGATGGAAATGCGGCTTCTGCGGTATTCTCTGGAAGACATCCATGGATTCAATTGCACTCCAAAGCATCACGTTCTTCACAAAAGGCAAGCTTTGCTGCTCACTTTGAATGATCGAGCCTTTATCTCCAGAGGTAGGGATTTGCATATCGGACTCTCTCTGCCTCTCACTGCCAACGGTTAGCAAAGCATTTTCATTTTGCATCTTGGCAGTTTCAACACATGGCTCTGCCGTCTTCTTCGCAGGGTATACTCCTGCAAAAAATGAAATATTACCAGGCTAACTATACCAAAAAAGTGGTTCAAGCCAAGAAAATGCGTGTTAGCAATTTACTTGAGCCATCAACTGCAGTTGGAGTCTGTATTTCTTCAATCCATTTTGAAAGAGGTTTATTATCAAATTCTCTGGAGGGTACTCCAGCAATGACTCTATTTAATTCATTCACTACGTGATTTGATTTCGTGGTTTTACTTCCAGAAGCATCTAGAGAATCTGCAGAACCTCAAAAAAGGAATGGTCAGCAGAAACAAAATAACGAGTTAAAAAAAAAAAAATTGTAAACCCATTTTTCCTACAATTTCACTATGCAGTCAATGTGTCCCAAAATATCAAATAAAAGAGTTTAAATGCAACAGGACAACTACCAAAACTCAACTATCATGAAGAAAGAATCTGCCTGCACAAGAAAAAGTCGGCACCTTGAGAGGCACTAGCATGTCTTCTTCCTCCCTTTGACTTTGAAGAATGCTTCTCATTTGGGTTTATTGACTTCTCAACAGCTTTTGCGTCTGACAATTTTGTGTGGGTCTTTTTCATTATACTGCCAGTCCTATTTTTCAACTTTAGAAGACGGTTATTCTTGTCATGCTTTGTGCTTCTCTGATCATGCGAAAAGCTCCCAATTCCACTTATCTTCATTTCAGCAGTTGTGCATGAACCAACTTCATTTGAGGTACACTCTTTTATGACCATTTCATCTGCCACATTATCTCCATTTTGCACACTGCCTATTGACAGGAAATTTCCAATTAGCAAAAACCTAAAAGTGGTGGTCCACAATTTCATCATTGAAAAGGAATGTACAGACCTGTTACCAGGGTTTGGTGGCTTTTGATCGGAGTCTTTCGCGGCCTTCCTCTCTTTTTCTTATGGAGGCTCTCTTCAGTTTCTGGCTGTTTACTACCCTAAAAATGCAATGGTATACAAACAAGCTGAAAGAGCATTAAGAGGTTGGATATATTATTTTCTTTCAGTGTGATTGATAATAGGCAATGAACTCACTTGAACGCTGTGTTTGTCATTGAGAAGAGCACAATCAACTCCAAGAAAAACTTGACAAAGTTGAGCTCTTTAACCCAACTAAAATTGTTTTTCTTTTCTAAATTTCAAAGGGAAATTTTGATAAATTTGAAGACGAAAAATATTTTGGAAAGGGAAAAATTGGATGCACTCAGCTACCCCAGCTTTATTGATTAAAAATAAAAACTAAGCAAAAAGACACTATACATGGAAATATGAAACTTTAATGAAGAACTAATGGATGAATTTAGATTTTCCATTTATATGTACTATTTAAATGTGATTAGTGATGAGAATTAGATAGGTGGAAAACATCTGTAATCAATAAATCCAAAAGAAAAAATAAATAAATAATAATAATAATAATAAGAAGAAGAAGAAGCTGAATTTAAAAATAGCTTTACAAATAAAAGGAAAAGGTAACAAAAAGATAAAAGTTGTAGCGACCGAGAACTTTTACGCAATTCAAATAATTATTTTAAAATCATGGAAACGAGCCGCTACGATCTCATCCATTTTTAAGCTAACGTCACGACGCGTTCATCTAGCCAAGTCAAGAAATGTCAAATCCATTCGATTTTAAATTAAATTCCGAATTTTCAAAATTTTATTACTTTATTTATTTATTTAAATTATTATTTCCAAAATCGCTTTAAATTTCAAAATTTCATCAATCTCATTTTATCAGTTTCATTCTCCCGACCCAGTTGATTTCGCGTGCGAATTTTCCTCGAACTACGTGCAATGCTTGTCTAGGTTTTCACACCACCAACCCCCATCCATCAATCACATCCATCCCATACTTCCACCCACTCCATTATACATCACCAACTTCTCCAAATCTTCACACTTCACCAACTTCAACCCTTCCATTTTTCCCACCTCTCTCACACGACACCTCCATCTCCATTAGCCACCACCGCAAGCTCCAACCCACCATTTCCAAACCAATGCATCATCACCTCAACCACTGCAACCGGCTCAGCTCCATTGCAGCCTCTTCCAGCAACCCCAGGCTCACCATCACCACCTCAATCACCACTGCCACATTTCAGCAGCCGCCACCACTCATCGCACCACCACCACACATAACAGCCATCACCACCGCCACCTTCTTCTCCTTCATCATCATCATCATCATCACCACGCCCAAACCATCATCACCACCACCACACGCAGACACCACACCCCAACCACTTCACAGCCACCAGCAAATGCAACCGGCCAGCCACCATAATCAAACCACCATCACCGCCTCAACCAACACTGCCACAGTCTCCTCCATACCCAAGTTGAACCATCATCACCACCGCCACCTCCAACAAACCGCCACCAACACCACCACCAATCAACCCAAGTTGAGAAATTATGACATTGTCAATTGCTTTACAATATTAATGACTCGATTTATTATTTCGAATTGTTTCATAAATGTTTTCAATTTTATCGACCATTACAGTTTATTTAATGTTGCCAAAAATGAATTTCAGTTATTTATTCCGCAAAAATATTATTTAAAAAGTTAGATCAGACGATGACGTGGTGAACCAGGTATTTAGAACTCGGGGCGCTACACAAGTAGCTTAAAGGAAAAAAATGAGCAAAGAATAACGAAAAAACTATGAATAAAAAGATAAAAGTTTTGTAGTATGATGGACATCTATGAAGCACGAACAAGCCAGACAGGAATGTTTCAAAAAAAAAAAATTCAAATATAAATAGCCCCAGTTTGATGCCCCATTAAAACCTTAGATTGCTTTGTCAATGCGCGTTTATGTGCGACTATTTGCGCATTACAACGCCTATGCGCGTTTCTTAACGTGTATTCCACTTAGGCGGTCAACAAAAAAAAAAGTTGACCGCATTTTACACATACCACCAATGCGAGGCGTTTTGAAAACGCCCCGTACCCAGGAGGCACCTAATGGTTCCTTTTAGAACAATGTTGTGCACAAACATGTGATATAATAAAAGGGTATCGATACTACCCACCTCAACCGTTACTATCGCAAATGTGCGACAAAACAAAGGTATGTTGAAGGAAACCAAACTCAATTGCAATTTGGTACGTCCGTATTGGATCTACATTTATACTAAGCACATCAATGTATTCTGAGGAATAAGCTCGCGTTGAATTGGTGAAATTCGTTGTCAGGACGAAATTGCAACTGGGCACAATGGACACAGTTTGAAAAGGCAGAAATTGATGCTAAGGTGTTTTTTCTTCATGAAGCGAGGCATAAGTTTGAAGGCACTTTGAGGCATAAGTTTCATCGTGAACCAAAAAACTTAGTAAAAATATATTAAAATAAACATTCAAAAACATAAACAAAATGTAAAAGTTTCCAGAACAACAAATTACTAAAAGTATCAATTTATATATGGACAAAGTAAATCAGTAAAGACAAGTAGCAACGCAGTTAATGAGGGGTGTACATTAAGGCGCAAGCCTAAATAAGTTGAGGTTAAAGCCTCACTTGGCCCTTAAAAAATACAGGTAGTGAGGCGTTTTTCCAATGTTTCAGCCTGAGGCGTGCCTCAAGGTACAAAAGCGGAACTTTTTTTTAAACCATGAGTAGACAACCAATACTTTACAGCCTACGTTAAAGAATATCTTCAATCGAGTTACGTTAGAATTAGTAGAAACTCTTTGGTTGGACATTATCAAAATAGTTTGTTACGGTTAAGAAAAAAATTGATATCCGACTTACGTAAATATGATGATGTTATTTCCTTTACTTTGGATCTACATGAAGGAATTAATAAAAGGTTACATAACTGCAACTGTACATCTTATAGATGCACTTTGGGTTATGCAAAAAATTATTGTTTTTAAGATAATAGAGTATTCTCATAATGCTAACAACATATTTAATGTTATATTACAAATTGCTAGAAAATATCGTTATGAAGGTAAAATTTGCTATTTTACATTCGATAATGTTAGTATAAATAAACTTGATGTAGATAAATTATGTAGGATTCTTAATCCTAAATTTGGAGATTTTTTATTTCATGTTAGATGTGTGTTACATTTTAAGCGTAATTGTTCAAGGTGGAATTAAACATATTAAAAAACAAATGAATAGAATTAGGGGTGCGCTAATTGACATTACAATTTCTCCAAGAAACAAGCGTTTGAAAAATTATGTTTACAATTTGGTGAATACACTAAAAATTCATCACTAGCATAGGGCATCGATGAAATTTTACATATTTATTACTTAAATCATGTAAAGGCTCTGAACACTTGATCACTGAATACTATAATAGTAGAACTGTTGGAAATGACAATGAGTCAATGTTAACAAAAATGATTGGGAATTTGCTTCTAAAGTCAAAAAGATTTTTGACAAGTTTTTATGATTCAACCAATATTATCTAGGGTATACTACCCCCACTAATTCAACAATTTTTGAACGTCTTTTTATTATTGAAAGAAATTTTCATAAATATAGAAATGATTCATTTTTTTATGTATTGTATTGTTTTCAATAAAACTAAAATTTAGAAAATATTGAGAATGTATACCTATGTTATTTACTTTAACATGCATAATGGACACACTACAATTTTAAAGGTACTAAACATATTACTTCAAAAATCAGTAATGCGTTAAACTTAGATTCACCTATCACTTACAATAATTTAGAAAGTATGTTAGTGGACATATATGACTTATATGTAACACGCTTGGGTGTTACGGTAAGTCGAACACCCTTCGTGCCAACTGGCAACTCGTTCTATTTCACCTCGAAAAGTAGAAATAGTGCATCTGTTGGAAGAAACTAGGGATGCACAAGATACTTCTTACAATATGTCCCTGTTTTTCATCAAACATTTGAATCAAGACCATCTCGTCCCGTTACAGTGTCCGAAGAATTAAAAAATTATTTTAAACAAGAACTAAGTAGGAACGTAGATCCTGCTAATTCTTTACAGCTTTATTTACTTGAATTTTGATGAACGAACGAACAGAGATATCCAATTGTTCTACCATTGCGAAAGATCTACTAACACATCTGATTAGCACGATCGCTTCAGAGTCTGATTTCAGTGCAGGTAAACAAACTATGTTCGAATGAGCCAATTCAAAGAAGATATTTTGAAAACGTTAATGTAGGCATGACACTCATTTTCGTATACAAAATAAGTATGCCAAAATTGCTAGTCAAGTAAATGATCATTAATTTTAATTTCGTTACAATCAACTTTTGTTATTTTCTCAATACTATTTTTATTTCAAAAAAATTGTACACGTAACAAGTTTGTACAATTTTAACTCCGCATACTTAAAAATTAAATTAAGGCCAATCCCAAAACCGGACAAAGGAGGAGGGGTTTTCAACTAGTCGTTTTTACGGTTCATCTTATTAAAAAATAAATAAAAAACTCAAACTCGGGCCACGAGCTCAAGGGCCAAGCTCTTGAGAAACAAACCCAGTAGAAGCTCGACTCGTTTCAAAAGAGCCACAAGCTAGGCTCATCCCTTGGACTAGCTGAGCATGTGGCTTAAAACGAGCCAACTCGGCCAATTGTCATCTCTATGAAAAAGTAAACTCGATCCGAAGATTGAGTTGGTCAAACTTTTTATACTCAAGTGACTATTTTTTACGTTGACCGTGAAAAGAGGGCTATTTTGAACAACTATGTATCCTAAAGTCATTGCTACTGGTAGTATAGTGTTGCTCTTTCTTTATTGTTCAAACATCCAAAATCCCACTAGATTTTTGTCACCAATATTGTCACTCTTAACCACCATGGACTTAAATGATTCATTGTGATTGTGAATTATTATTAAGTAATAACTATTAATATTCAAGTTTTCATTTGAAAAAATATAAGTATGTAAGAGTCTATGAAAGTCTTCTAAATGAAAGTCTTTGAAAGTCTATACAAATCCCCAAATCAATAAAATCTAATGAAGTTCATTAATAATAAATAAATAAATAAATCAAAGTCCTTGAAAGTCTATACAAATCCCCAAGTCAATAAAACCTAATGAAATTCATTAAAAAATAAATAGATAAAAATCTTTTAAAAAGTTTTTAAAAGTCTTTAAAGACTAGACTAAATAAACCCCCCTCCCACCCCACCCCACCCCACCCCAAATATAGGACTGGCCAGGTAACATGGCAGAAAAGTGACATGGAAAGTCCTATCAATGTCAGTATCAAATACACAAGTCACCAGCACTCCACCCTAGCAGTGACAGTGCTTCACACAGAGAGATTAAAATCACAGTTTTAAGCAACATTTTATTCTTTTTTTTCAATACCAAAAGAAGGGGCAATAAAAAATTACTCAAAAGCATAAGTTCTATATCAGGTCTTCACATATAGAGGATAATTTAAAATAATTTCTAATAAAGTTGATATGGAAATACAATTTTGAATGTGCGATAATCTGTACAGCAAACTAACAAAAAACTGGTGTCAAAGATTGCAATGAAATTGAGAGCTTGTTTGGTAAAGCCAAAAATCTCACAACTTTTCAAAATAAATCTCAATCGTTCATTCTTAGTCAAGCCCACAATTTTTGACATTTCAAATATTTTTAAACCATACATCCATTAAAAGACCAAAAAAATCACAAAAATCAAAATTTCTCATATTACCAAATAGGCTCCGAAGATAAGTTTTATGGTTGAAAATTAGTTTTAAATAGATTTTAAGAGATAAGATGTTAAGTTAGAATAGAAACTTCAAAAGTATCCTAGGAATATTATTTTATCTCTCTTGTTAATATTAAATCTGGCAATCTTATAGTGTGTTCGACGGCTCATTAAACCATTTATAATGGATTATTTGTGTTTTTTAGATAAAATTTTTGGTTAAAAATTGAAGAGAATATGTATGATTAAGTTTGGGAAATTGTGTAAATTATAAATGACAATTATTGCCATTTATAATGAGGAGCCGAAAGGAAGCTTAGATTTAAAAAATTATTCAGGGATGGTTTAATCTTTTTAATAAATTTTGTCCCACGAGATTTCATGATTTCAAGACATCAAATGAGTTGACTATGCAAACATCAAATGAGTTGACTATGCAAACAGATGCTTAAATTTCAATTTACAGAGGAAGAGGCTCCAAGACAACATTCAAAACCATATATAAGTGCCAGTCTCAACATATTCACCTTTATCCTCGGTATTGCTGAATCATTTGATTGCTGCTCCTGTTCACTCACAGCCTTCAAAGATACCTTATCAATTGACGGACCATCCCTGTTGAAGCTTAAGCTCGCCTTTCCCGTAGCCAAACCTATGATGTACAAAGATCAGTTTCTTCTATAACATACTAATTCAGATCATAAAACAACTAAGAATATTAAAAACCCCATAAATACCTCTTACAACAGATTCTAGGCTTTTAACTTGTAGTTCTTGGTTTCTTCCTCTTTTCTTCATAGAACCAGATTTAGGGTTATCCTGATTTCAAGACTTCAAGTCAGTTGACCAGGCAAACAGGTGCTTAAATACTATTACAAAGGGACTCCTCATCAACAATCAAAATTCAAAACCATACATAAGTGCCAGTCTCATCATATTCACCTTTATCCTCCATATCGGTGAATCATTTGATTGCTGCTCCAGTTCACTCACGGGTTTCAAAGATTCCTTATCGATTGATGGACGATTTCTCTTGTCAATTGAGCTCGCCTTTCCAATTGTCAATCCTATGATGTACAAAGCAGAGTTTCTTTCACACAGATGATAAAGCTTTTCTCACTAACTGAGATCTTAGAACAACTAAACTAAGAAGTCAAAAATCCTACAAATACCTCCTACACTAGATTCTGGGCTTTTAACTTGATGTTCTCGGGTTTTTCCTCTTTTCTGCATATAACCAGATGTATGATTAACATGATTTCAAGACTTCATGTCAGTTGACAATGCAAACAGGTGCTCAAATTTCTATTTAGAGAGGAAGGGACTGCTCGTCAACATTCAAAACTGTATACAAGTGACAGTCTCATCATATTAACCTTTATCCTCTGTATTACTGAATCATTTGATTGCTGCTCCTGTTCACTCACAGGCGTCAAAGATTCCTTATCAACTGATAAATGACCCCTTTTGTCACTTGAGCTCCCTTTTCCAGTAGCCAAACCTATGGCGTACAAAGTTCAGTTTCTTCTTTCACACTCGTACAAAAAATTTGTTTTCACTAATTTAGATAGTAAACAAATAAAAAACAAAAACCTCCTACAACAGATTCTGGACTTTTAACTTGCATTTCTTGGGTTCTTCCTCTTTTCTTCTTAGAACCAGATGTAGGGTTATCCTGCTCAACTTTTTGTTGTTTTCTCTGACATTTAAATTAAGATTGAAGAAAAAATATTTTAGTTGATGCGATGAATATACAAAAGTAAAACGGGTATAAAGCAATAAATTTCGGATTAAACAGGCAACGGAACCAAATCTTAGTAAAACTATGAGATTAAATAGTACAATTTGACATCAACAATCACATACAAATTTGACAAAGTATGCATCTACAAACCTCTCTAGACCAAAGCTTCATCGAGCATCAACTCTCTCAGCTCTTGACTGAAGTAATAATATATATTTGATTAACTAACATGGTGCCAATCAACGACTTGAAACATTGTAACTCTATCATCATCCTAAGGCATTTCACCTTATTCAATGGAATAAGTAAAATAAACGTAGAGCATGTTTGGATTTGGAAATTTAAGTTCATGGCTTATAAGCTATTGGCCCCATAAAATGTGGGATTTATAGCGTATGAGAAGCAAAATAAACTCATGTGGCTTCTTTCAACCAAAAAACTATGTTGTCCCCTGCCTTACACGTCGTACACTTATTTTCCGGTCATGTTCATAGTGTATCATGAGGAATCTTAGCTAAAAGGTGTGACTTACAATTCTCTGCCCGTGGTAAGGGTTATTAAAAGACAGATTGCCTGGCACAGATTGTTTAACAGAGTTGATCCTGGAATTTTCAGAGGTTGGACTTGCAGAGCCACGAAGCATCGCTCTACTTGAAGTTACAAATGTATTTTGTTGTTCAGGTGCAAGAGATGTGGCAGGTTCTAGATTTCCATCTTTCAGCTTCTTCAAAGGCAGTGAAAGATCATCAAGAGAATCAGAAGGTAACCTACATCTTCTCTTTGTAATTGAAGTGGTAATATGAGTAAGTTTCTGATCGCAAGGAGTTGACTGCTCCATCTGATTCTGTTTCGAGTTCAAGGAACGAGGCATTTTCTCTTCAATGTTGTCCGTTCCATTGCCTAAGCTCCCTACTGGAACAGTCACTGTTGTGCCTCCCTGCTTTTCAGTATCTGATGATGGGATTAAGACATCCTGAGAGAATTGCCAAAGATAATGGTGTTATTAAACTTATTCCTCATAGTAGATGAACAAGTTTCCTATCAAGAATGTATCAAACAATGAAGTGCAAACCCAGGCAACAACCACTGAACTATGAAGGCCTAGGTTGAGGGACTACAGGCTTGTCATACATATTCTAACAAGAAAATATTCACAGTCGGAACAAACAGAAGAAAACTTGAGATAATATAAGAAAAATATATTTTAAAGGGAAAAAAAAAGTTATGATGGGTACAAGAGTGTCAATGGAATTTAACCGTTAGAAACCTTTAAAGAGTGACCGGCAGCCTAGAGTTCAAGTTGTCCACCCTTCCAGCCTCTATTGCAAAACAAGATTAGATACATAACTTCAAATGATATAAAGCTTATTTTATAAACATAAACATATTTGCAAGAAAAGGTTGAAACTGCAGGCCAAATTCAACATGATGCTTGCCACAAAATGGTAGCAAACAAAAGCCCACCAGCATTATGAAACCAGGATGACCCCTTTATTCTCTCTCCTTTCTTTCAACTAAGGCGTAAAGAACAAAAGTCACAGGTATAGTGATCAACTAAAGCCATTTAGGGAAGGAGGATGTATCCATTGTATAGATCATAATCACATTTTAGGAAGCAAATTCATTTCAAACCAAGTATGAATTTCTTAAAAGAAAACGTAAAAATAGGTACAGTGCTAGTAGTCCAATAGGGTCATTTTAACCAGAAGACAGGAATATTACTTACTTCTTCGATATTGTATATAACAATACAAGGGTAAATCCTTATGCCTCTCTCTCCTCTTGCCAATAGGTGCAGTGCTAGTAGTCCAATAGGGTCATTTTAACCAGAAGACAGGAATATTACTTACTTCTTCGATATTATATATAACAATATAAGGGTAAATTCTTATGCCTCTCTCTCCTCTTGCCAAAGTTACATGTTGCTAAATCATAGAGCAAGAATTTTTTTCCATATTACATGCAGATGACTAGATAAATTTCAGATATTTTAGATAAGAGAAAAAAGAGCCGGCCAGCCAAGAATAAGGACAAACCTTTTCCAGGAAAAGAGAGAGAGAGAGAGAGAGAATCTGAATTCTGAGAAAAAATTGAAGAGTATTGACAAACCTGGGAAGATGCAGTCCATTTACTATATTTCCATTCCATGTGTGGTCTTATTTTTGACTGATGCAATTCCATATTCTTTTGCGACTGCTTGAAGAGGATATTGTACCTATTATCTTCAAGCTCCTTCATAATTACTCCGCTCCACCATCCACCATCGAAGAATGCATCAATTTTTTCGGACAAACCATATTTTTTATCCTTAAGAAGCGGTGGGGAAGGTCTGACATGAAGGGGATCAACAGTTACTTTCAAATGCTGAGCCTCATTACCAACATTTTGACTCAATTCCACTACAAAAGATCCATCTCTTGCTATGTCATGTATAATTGCTGGGAACCAAGCATTCTGACAATTTTCTTCTTCAATTGAAACTTCTATGGTTTTCCCAACAGCAAGCATAAAAGCTACTTTGCTCTTCCGGCATTCCACAAAAACAAAGAAAATAAATACATCAAAAATTGAAAGTATAGATCAACGCAACCATACGTGAAAATTTAGCAAATTCAATGTGCTAAATTTGAGTGCATTTCAATATAAAATCGAGCCAGAATGCAGAAATATCATCAATGTACAAAAAATTACAATGTAATGAATTAGTAGTAAAGAACTTACACTTTCTTACATATATTAATTACTAAATAGGAACCATGGAAAATTATTAGATGCGTGCATTCTCCAACTCAACTAATTAACCATCATTCGACCTTCAAATGAAAAAAACCCAGAACACGTAGATAATGAAAATAATATTTCAAGATAAAATGGAAATGCTGCACTCTGTGATCTTTACCGGTTGAATGGGTCGGATCCAGCGTCCATCGACCCAATCCCAGTGAACTCGGAGGTTCGAAATCTGAAAGTCGAGCTCGTCTGGCGGGTTCTGGAAAGTAACCACAAATTTCGGACCTTCTTCGATCTTCTTTATCACACCTATCCACCAGCCATCCCTGTAGTAGGCATCAACTACGTCGTTCACTTCAAAGCCCTCCACGATCTCCGACGGAGGTGGTGCCGGCCTCACAAATTTTAAATCAACAAACTCCCGCAGCAAATCAGACCCGTTATCATCCGCCAAGAGAGACTGGTATTCCACATAAAGTTTGTTTTTCCTTTTAGACTTGTAATTTTTTCCCTTAAATTTTGCAGGCAAGGGAATTACAGTTGCTAAAAAATACACGTCCTTGAAACCCTCCTCGTCTGTTTTTACTTCGATTGGGGACCCTTCGGGGAAGAGAGATTTTTTGCCCATTCTGTGGCAGCTCTTCTTCTGGTCGTAGGACACAGTTCACCCATAGCCCAAGCCCTACGGTTTTTTGTTTTATTTTTGTGAATTGAGAATTTTTTTATTTATTTTTTTTTTTGATTACTAATTTTTATTTTTGAGTTGTCATCAGTTCGTGACGATAGCTTTTCAGTTTTTGGCATTCAAGCGGTGCGTCTTTTAGCGAGTCACGGTGACGCTAAACATATTTTTTCTGATGAACGAGGAATTTAGGCTGTGCATTTTTTATATTTTTATTTTTATTTTCATTTTCAAAAATATTTTTTATATTTTCTATAAGTGTTTTCAAAATTGATAAAAACGCTCTTGTTTTAAAAATGAAAATTTGAAAAATTCGTTTTGTTTGAAATTTTACCAAATACTGTTTTGTGTACTTGTAATTATATTGCTTATGAATATGATATAGACAATATAAATGAAATAGAGATGTCATATTTGAGTTTGACACAACAAAAATAAATGAGTAGCAATTTGTTCTCGCACTTATGCCATTTGAGCTACCTGATTAAAATCAAACTGAATGGGTTCGCATGCTTCAAATGATTAGGACTCATCATCAAAAATCATATTTTCTTGAAAATATTCTGTAAACAACTTGTCCAATGCGAGCTCTTAGATAATGAAGTTATGTATTGTGTAGTACGTGACAAGATGTGTCTTTGCCTAATTAGTAGAACATTACTAATAAAAAACTTCAAAATAAGAAATCTGGCATTTAAAACTCCAATGCATCGTCAATCACATTGCAGTATGAAGAATGTCTGTAATTGAACAACTCTTCTTTTTCACGAATCGTCCTCCTCCTACATAATTGTGTAGATGACATCAACGTTCTCGATAGGGCATGAAATCTATGTTTGTTTGGATATCCAACATCAACCAAGTAAAACTCATCTGCGCATAAATTAACAAGTTCTAAACTTATGTGTCAAAAGAATTTTACTCAAACAAGAAAAAATAATATAATATACCTCCACATAACATTAAAAATTCGTTTGAGTCGGTAGTAACACCGTCCATGTTGTCTATACTGAAGGTTTAACTTCAATTCAAACTTTTTATTAGAACTAAATAGGAGCTTAATTAATTCATACTAGTATTCATTATTTATTGGAACCAAATAGGGGTTCAATTAATTTATACACTAATTCATTGTTTCACAAATAGTTGACACTTGACATCCTGGACTAAAAGAAAACCATTCGACATCATACCAACAAAAGTAACAAGACCCCCAGGGCACATCTCCAAGTGGTAAAGGGGATGGGTGGTAAGTGCTCAGCGCAGCTGTGTGCTTGGTTCGATTCCCCGCAGGTGGAATTGGCCTTGTGGCAAGCAGGAGTTATTGAGCGTTTCTCATGCTTACCATAAGCCCTTCCACCCTGGCTCCTTGGAGGCATAACCTGGATTTACTTTCCCGAACCAATGGCCTTGGGCGTGGTCGGTTCGGACCCTCAGGGTGTGGGCTACACCTTTTTTTTTTTTTTTTTTTTAACAAAAGTAACAAGTGTGTACATTATAATATTATTATTACAGCCAAATAATATTTCACTGCACCAAACAAAAATTAGAACTAAAATCTATAAATGAACCTAAGAAGATTCGTTAGGTACTTTAAGTAAGTAGGGTTTGACCTACCAAATTACCTCAATTTAAAATGAGATTGTTAATTATTAGATTTTTCATAATTTCCAGATTTCACAAACAAGATTGCATTTCATATACTTTGCGATCTAATTAGTAGCGCATATATGACTTGTTCCATCTCATTTTATGCCATGGAAAAAGAAAAACATTTTCTCCAAAAACCCAGTAAATGGCTTCCAAATCTTTTCTTTTGTTTTCTCTTGCGAACTACAGTATCATATTAGCTGTGTTATGCACAAGATACACGACGAAAAGCAACATGGAGGATTCAAATCCAGAAAAAAAAAAATCATATTTGCAGTGTTATGCACAAGATATACAATGAAAAGCAACATGGAAGAATCTAAAATAAAATTCATACATTTAAACTAATTAGTTTCATAAATCCTCAAATCTGAAATACTAAAAAAAATCCAACAATAATCTAATCTGTGTGTGCGCGAGATGAATAAGGGATAGAGGAGAGTGGTGACTTACCATGGCAGTGGTGGTGGTCGTTGGTGGCAAACGTAGGCAATTGGTGGCGCTGTGAAACGGGTGAGGGAGAGTTGAGAGTGAGCCGAGTGACTGAGAGGGAAATGTCGGGTCTTTGCTTTGGATATTTTAGGTCAATTTCCTTTACAAGTTTTGAAAAATATTTTCGAAATAATTTTTCAAAAACAGCGCAAACGAACGAGTTTTCTGCGTTTATGAGATAGAAAATAGAAAACAACAAAGAGAACGTAGCCCGAGCCTCTCTTTTGCAAAAGTCTCCCTACATGTTTTTAAATATATATTTTTACACAATTTCTCAAATCACTTTTTAACCTCACATATTTTTTCTCTACTTTTCAACCGCATATTTTACCTAGAAAATATAAAAAAAATATTTTTAAACACAAAAATTTAACAAATAGAGTCTTTTCAACAAGTTGCTCAAACTACTTTTTAACCACACACATTTTCTATCTTCAATTTTAACTACTATTTTTTACCTCAAAATTATAAATAAATCAGTTTATAAACGACACAATGTTTAGCTTCTGTGTGAGATTCATTATTTGAAACAATATGGTTTGAAATAGTAAATTTTTGGAGAATATATGATTAAAAAGTAGGAAAACATTTTTAGATTTATGTTTAAATTATTTTATTGGAACAATTGTGTGATTAAAAATGAGTTTTGAAAAAATAATATTTTGAATAATGGATAACACACAAGATCTTAAAGTATAAAGTATTTGATCGAAAATTAATTTTGAAAACGTATATTATTATAAGAAAAATTGTAAAATTGTAATATTTATGAACAAGTTTACCAAACACATCAAAGTCCATTTTGCAAAATCTACAAAATAAGAAATTAATTAGATCTATTTACATTTGAATTAAAATATTATTTAGCCTCTGTTTGGCAATAGTGTTTAAAAATAACTAGTATTTCACCCGTGCGTTGCACGAAAATTATTATTTTCAATATCGATTTCAATAAATATTCATAAATTTTTAGTGATTATACATAATCAACACATATAAATGCATAAAAAAAAATTATCTATTATAATGGTTATTAGAATTTAAAAAATAACATAAGTAATTTAAATTATTAAAAAACTCTTTGAATAGGAAACGATAATTTATTTATTTAAATAACAAATTATAATTGATTTCAATAATTTTTATGAATTTAACAACTTCATTGAAAATGTAAATTTAGTAGTTTTTTAATGATATTTCACATTTGATGTAATATTATGTGCACGAATATTGTTGCACGTGAAAGGTATTAACATATTTCTCATAACTTCTACATTTGTCTCTTATATTTAACGTACTTTTTAATTTTCATTCAAAAACACCGATCACAATAATTAAAAAAGAAATAGTCAAAATATTTGGATTTAACCAATACAACTTTTTTTACAAAAATAAGTAGTCAAAATAATAATTTTTAAAATCTCGTGATTATCATGATATGATAATCTAGTAAAGTTGGAGATTACGAAATTATATCGAAAATTGTACCCAATAGTCTTTAAGAATTATGAAAATTAAGAATGATTAAAAAATATTAATCATTCTATTAATATTATTGACTAAAAAAATCAAAGCATTAATTCTTTATTATTAACCTTCATTAAACAACTTTTTCTATAAATTATTTATAAGCAGTACATTTTTTCAACCCACTTTTTAACAACATATTTTAAAATTATTTTTCAACCACACATTTTACCTCGAAACAAAAATATAGTTGTTGAATGGAAGCTTAATTTATTAAAATAATTAATAATAATATATAATATATATTTTAGAAAATATGACCATTAATAATTAAAGCACAATTTAATTATTGATGGATACGCATATGATTTATAATATTAAGAACAACAAATAAAAACAAAGCCCCTATTCGTTTCCATTAAATTTTTCTCATTTTTCTACAGTTCTCAATCTCAACCTTCCATCAAAAGTCAAGCACACAATTTTTTTTTACTTTTCGACCAAATCTCAACCATCATTTCTCCTAAAAATCACTATTTATTTTTAAAAAACTTATTTTAAACAATATCAAACACACTCAAAATCAATGATTAAATAATAATTTTAATATTGATAATTAAAAATATTGATTGAACTCATTCAATATTAATTTTAATAATAAAAATAATTATAATTATAACCAAAATATACAAATAATAATATCATCATATTAATTATTTATTATAATACTAAAATATGAAGAATTTAAGAATTAAATTCTGCCAAATTATCCTACTTTTATATATAGTATATATATAGATTTTCACCATTGTGATGAACTGAAATTGCTATCCGCAATATAGATAAGCATTCATAAAATTTAATGATTATACATAATCAACACAAATACAAAAGATACATAAATAATTTTTTATTACAACAATTATTAAAATTTAAAAAAAATCCAAATTATAAAAAACTTTATTGAATGATAAATGCAAATTCTGTAATTTTTTAATTGTATATCATGTTAGATGTAGTATTATGAGCACAAATATTCATATTTGTTCAAGATATAAATATATTTATCATAATTTCTGTATTTACCTTACATATTTAACTTTCTCTCCATTGTCGTTCAAAAATCACATTAAACTATAAATATGTGTTTAATCTTAACTCATCAAATATATGACAATTGAATAGTATTGAAGATCGAGAAATTATTATATTACATAATCTTTGCGCAATTATTAAAATTAAAATTATTAAAAAAATATTAATCATTGTTTGGTATTTACGATAAAAATAATATATATATATATATGGGCAATAAATGCATTCATAACTATTCAGATTTTTGCATTCACACTAATCCATTTTGCATTCACATTAATCCACTATTCTCCCTTTATATATAGTATAGTATAGATTGTTTCCAAATGTGAAGTTAAATAGTGTGAAAGGGTTTTGAATTTATGTGTAAAATTATTTTGCCTCTGTTTGATAATTTGTTTATTAAAAAATTTATATATTACACATTTTCTCGACCACTTTTTAATCATACACAATTTTCAAAATTACTTTTTAACCACATATTTTATCTCTAAAACATCAAATTCTTTGTTTATAAACAAAAAAAAACTTATACCAAACAGAAGCTTTATTAAAAGAATATTCAATTGATGATGAATAAAAAAAATTAACTTTAAAAGTGGGCGACAAACATTAACTTATTGATTTATAAAAATATGTCATATCCCAAGTAAAATAAAATCTTACATTTTAAATTGAAAATTCCACTAAATAGAGCATGATCATGTAGCGAGTTTTATGTTGATAACTCTCTGATTCTTTAAAGATCAAAGAGTACCGAGTTTTATGTTGATACCCATCACAAACTTAATAACTCGGGTGAAAAATGCTACAAAGTAAGTATAAGATCAAAAAAGTGCAATTTGTTTATTCTCTTTATTTTTTTTAAAATGGGACTTAGGTCCCTAGCATATAGTCATTTACAAAGTCTATACTTATTAACCGAAGACGTTCCATACAAAAAATTCAACATGCATGAAATAAATAATTTCTTTTAACCGACTCAAACACTCCCAAACTTATTTTACAATAGGCTTATGTGACAATTAGAGGTGTCAAGATGGACGGACGGGCCAACCAGACCCATCACCAATGAAAACCACTGGCTGACCCATGACCCAAGCGGGTGGTTCATGGGTCAAGAAGATGTAAACAACTTATTATTAGCAAATTCTACAAATGGTAAACATTCTTCTCAACTTTTCAGGTTCTTGTTATTATAGTGTGTAGAAGTTGAGTTAAGGTTCTATTAACTACCTCTGTTTGTCCATCGGTTTGAGGGTGACATGTAGTCAAAAACAGTAATTTAGTACCCATCTTCCCACACAAGACCTTCTAAAAGTAACTAAGGAACTTAACATCCTTATCAGACACAATACTCCTAGGCACCCCTATGAAGTCTTATTAACTCATATGACAAGGAATTAAATGTGCCATTTTACTAAACATCTCCACTACTACGAATATGGAATCTCTACCCCTTTTTGTCCTAGGAAAAACCTAAAACAAAGTTCATGATATATCCACTCAAGGTTCATTAGGAACCAGTAAAGATGTGTACAAACCTTATGGTAGAACTCTAGTCTAATGGTAGGAGGGATTTAAGAATCTTTGTACTTAACCCCTAGGTACAAGGTTCGATCCCTGCGAAAGGCAAAAATCTACTTCAGAAGATCTCTGGGGGAAGTGGAAAGTTCATGAGTACGATGCCCAGTGAGACCGTGCAACTCGAGGCCGGTGAGACTGCGAGTCATTACAGTCAAACCGAGCCTCAGGACACAGAACATAAGATATTTGCTTCTTAAACCCGTTGAGATGCGGAGACAAGAACTAAGATTTGTGAATGTCACAAAAAGTGTCTAATTCTTTGATAAATTCTATGTTTGAATGACACAAAGATGAATAATCTTAGATAAGTTCCAACATAGTTCAATCAAGAACACCATAAAGGGAATCCTCACATTTTTAGATATACAATAACTCAAATAATATCAAACTTCTATTTTAAATACATAAAAAAAACCCTTATATGAGTTTAAGGGTCGAAATAACAATGCTAAACGTCAATAGTGGGCCTAAAACAATAGCAAAACGGAAAAATTTGAGGAAATGAAAAACCATGATTGCTTGGTTGAAATGGAATGCGATCACCCAAGTTTCAATTATAAAATTCGAGAGTAAAAGGCTTGAACCAAGCAATCACTTGGTTATATATGTTAAGGTTTGATCACTTGGTTGTTTTTCTGCCACTCTTGATGTCTCTTATTTTTGTCTTGAACATTGGCTTCCATCCACTTGTACTAGTCTTGGGCCTTCTTTTATCACCCTATGCTTGATCTTTGGAGCCATCGAAGTTGTGCTTGAAGTCAAGCTTATGACTTTAACTAAACACTTTTTGGAAGGAAACCAAAATTTCTACTCTTATTGCTTATTTATCATTTATTTATTTCTTTTCTTGCTTTCATTTGATTAACTGTCAACCTTTGTAGGTCAAGTTTTTATTTATTTATTTTTTTTTTTTTGTGAAATCCTAAGCGGCCATGTTCTCAACAAGTTTGGGGGTGAGTGACTACCAAGAACATCAAAAGCCTAGGTCAATCTTGAACCTCACAACCAAACATCAAACCAAGGAAGTTCCATTAACTCTTCTCTTCTTTACACTATGTTCTTTTTCTACATGAGGACAACGTGCAATTCAAATTCGGAGTTGATTTCATTTTTTTTTTAATATTGAAATGATAGATAGCTTTGCCGACTAAGATGTTTTGGTGATTGTTTCATTTTGTTTTGAATATTGACTTGTTAGATAGTTTTGTAGGCTTACAATGTTTTGATATTTAAAGTTGTTGTTAATTCATGAATTATGACCAAATATACTGCTTGTGTTTCTTTATATAATTTTTGTTTATCTATGTAAGATCCTAAGTTATCTTGATTACAACAGTCATGATTAATTGTGGTGAGGTTTTGAAACTGTTTAAGGGGATAGAGTTTTGAAGTAGAAGAACTAGGTTATTAGTTTTATGTTAAATTTATGTCAACCTATCCAATTTTTCTAATGCACTCAATCCACTGATTCTATTACAAGATAAGTTTAGAGTGGTTGAGCCGGTAAATGAGATAGTCTCGATAAATGTTGATTCCATGCATAGTTAATATAATTTGCGTCAATTCTCTTTGATTAACAAGTATAAGCTAGATAATGACCATATGCTAGAGATCTAAGGCCAATTTTAATTATTTTTTTACCTTACCTCGTAGTCTTGGATCAGCCCTCATTATGATCACACAATGGATGTCGATCCGCGTAATAGCTCCGCTTAGCTATAATAATTAGGCTTCACAACTTAACAATACGAAGAGATTGAGATATAACTTGTGTTTCCAAGATGAAATTGGAATGAAACTCAATTATCAACATCATAAAAATGACTTTATTATACTATCGTACTAGTATGTAGAAAGTACTACTCAAAATTAAAGCGGAGATAAAAAAAAATGATCTTGTTTTACTCCTTAAAACTTAAATAAAAATAATTTAGAGATATTAAGTGGTTTGTATTCTAAATTAACATGGATTTATTTTATGAAAAATAATTTTTTGATTGCAATCATATAACATGCTATAGACTATGTCTTCAATTTCTTCTTATTAATCACTTTGACTTCTTTGCTTCAAAAACCTAAACAAAGAGATCAACCTCTTTCAATTTGTGTTTTCTTTCCCTCTTAATTTCATTTTAGATCATCTTCCATCAAACATGCTTCATTAAAAATACCAGATAATCAAAAATGCTTACTAGATAAAGAAAAAATGAAGAATTTCTAACATACATTTCACATGTGACAGAAGTGCTACATATTCATAATTGAATTTTTTTATATTTTATCTTTATTCATAAACGTGTCTATTTAATTTTTTTTAGAATTTTTTAAAACTCTTTCTTTACATCCTTTGTCATTTCGAGCAATTGATGCAAGATGATGACGACGACGATGATAAACTGGTCTTGTTGGTAACACACTATAGGAATTGGGAGAAATATGGGCGACAATGTAAGGGCAACAAAATGGTTGCCCCTATAGACCATGATTCGATCGAGGCAGCATCAAATGTCATCTCAATAGAATTTAAACTCTATAGGGACGACACTGTCACCGCTGGGACTTGTCATGTCGTCCTTAAAAAAGACCTATACAGGCGATATAATTTGTCCCTACAGGTGTGGGTTTTTTTACGCGAACATGTGGCACGAAAATTTGGCACCTATTTTTCCGTCCAGGTAGTTATGACATATGTTATCCTAATAGGGGTAAGTCATCCCTATAGGTATATCGTATCTAAAGGGGCAACATATGTTGTATGAGGCCAGTAATCCTTTTTTGGATTTCAGGTAATTTTTTTTATAGAATTTTGTAAATTTTTTTTAGATTACTCATTTTTTATCACTGCCAGAGAAGAGGCAAAGTATCTCTAGGTTCTAGAATCTGGAGAAGATATGACAGAGAAACGAGATGAAACCACTTCTCATTGACTTCAACTAGATCAATGGACATGGAAACTAGTCGGGCATAACAAAAAGTATTGCACACGCTTGATCGCGAATCAGGTAAGGTTCAACGTGATTCCTTATTATAGGGATTAGGGAAAGGTTCCCAAAGAGGATCTACATCGAGTATGGGCTATGGTCGAAGTAAGTAATTACAATTCATTTAAGAAAATTTTACTTTATACTTATTTTCAAAAACTAATGCATTGTTTAATATTTTTTCTTCCACACTTATTTTGATGTTCGGGTGATCGATATGAAGTTGAGTGCCATATGGACATAGGCGCTCTCGATTACTTGGCCAAAATCATTATCGAGCATACAAGATTGATGCATAAATACTAGAAGAAGCATGGCCCAAGTTGTTCTTTCGACGAGCTATCTATCGAGCAGTGGAAGAGATGCATTATAGCGACCCAGAATTTTTACGCAATTTTATAATTATTTTAATATTTAGAAAATTGTGTCGCTACTATTTCACCCATTATTTTGAAGTTAACGCCGCGACGGATTCGTCTAGCCAAGTCAAGAAATATCGAATTTGTTCGA
Source organism: Ligustrum vulgare (assembly GCA_963555705.1). NCBI lineage: Eukaryota > Viridiplantae > Streptophyta > Magnoliopsida > Lamiales > Oleaceae > Ligustrum > Ligustrum vulgare. The sequence goes on from OY743174.1 coordinate 27,270,090, forward strand.
TTTTAAATTAAAATCCGAATTTCTAAAATTATGTTATTTTAATTATTTATTCAAAGTATTATTTTCAAAAATCATTTTTCAGTCCAAAATATATCTGTTTTAAATACGTTTCTTGATCGAAGTTAGTCAAAATTTTAGTTAATTATCCCACACTAATCCTAATCTATATCCAGCAAGTGCAACCCACGTTTTGTTATTCTGTCTTTTGCTTTTGTACCAAATTCATAATCATTTTGTTCCACCTCATTAATCATCCACCAACATTAATTAAACCATTAGCCTCATCATCCCTTCTCTTTTACGCCGAAAGCTAAAGCCATAGCCACCACCCACAAATTCCTTTACAACTCCATTATCATCATCATCAATCCATAGCCACGAACCTCCATTATATTAAACCTATATATATACAAACCTCCCTTTTCTGCAATGAAAAATTCACAATCATCATCATCATGGGACACTACCAATTCACTGCACAATTCAGAAATCAAACCCTCTGCACTCATCGCCTGCAATCACCAAAATTACCATCAGACTGCCAAACTAAATTTCTCTGCACATCACCCCTGAATCAGCCAATTCAACAGTATGATTTCCAACTGCAGAACACCACTGTCGAAACCAAAACAACCACCACCACTGCAATGTTAACCATCCTCAATTCAGACCAACCACACTGCCATCCACCATAGACGGCCAGTCCACACCGAATCACTGCACAACATCCCTCCAAAAATCAAACTCAAACCTAGAAGAAAAGAGAACCCATAACCCTAGAAACCCTTTTCTTACCTCAATCGTAGGTCCCTTCGCCGGAAATCGGGATCTAAGCCGTTGTTTTACATCCGGTTTTCACACCAAAATTTGTACCAAATCTACCCAAACTTGACAACCCTATTTAACCACCTCTTGCCGCCACCCTACGCCGGTGTGCGCCGGCGAATCGCCGGCTGAAGATCGTCTTCCGCCATCGATAGTTTTGTCCATCTCTCGTTTCACTCTCTCTCTCTCTCTCTCTCTCTGTGAATTGAAAATAGAAAGGGTAAAGTAAAAATCTGAAGATAATATATTCAATTTTCAGAATCTGCAGTTTAGTCCCTGAAGTTTTAAAGGTTTTCAAATCAGTCCTTTCAGCTTTTAAACTTATCAATTTCAGCCCATAAGTTTTAAATGAATTCTAATCAGCCCCTATTGTTTTAAAATATATTATTTCAACCCTATTGTTTTGAGTTTCCGACTCAACTTTTAAAAATATTCATTTTAGTCCCTCAACTATCAAAAATATTCATTTTAATCCCTCAACTTTCAAAGTATCTATTTTAGTCCCTGGACTTTCAAAAGTATTCATTTTAGTTCCTCAACTTTCAAAACATCAATTTTAGTCCTCAAATTATAATTTATCATTTTGAGCTATATATTCGATAGACTAAAGTGACTTATTGGCTAAGACGAAGCGTACGGAGAATTTAAAGAAATTGAAGTCATTCCCGCTCAACTTTGCACTCGTCGGATTTGAGGTAGACTCGCACTTATTAATTGATTTAAATTATGATTTCATATAAATGTCATGTGACTTGTAAAAGTCAATTTTCAAGAAAATTAAGTACGTTTTATGAAAGGTAAATATACCTTATGTTTTTATGAAAAGTAAGTATACCCTATGTTTTTACGATAATGTTTTATATGTTTTGGATCATTGCTATGCACATAAGAATTCTTTCCACGAAGTTCGGTAAAATTCTTGTGTCTCCATAAGTTTATGAGGATTTGCCACGAAGTTCGGTAAAATTCCTATATTTCCATATGTTTATGAGGATTTACCACCTAAGTTCGGTAAAATTCCTGTCTCATATGTTTATGAGGATTTCGATCCTATCTTATGTTATGATGGAAATGATCCCTATGAATTTCAAGAATTATGTTTTGGTATACTTACTGTTATTATGATTTTACTGCATAAGAATTCTTGCCACCTAAGTTCGGTAAAGTTCTTGTGTCTCCCTATGTTTATGAGGATTTCAATCCTATCTTATGTTATGCTTTCAAAAGAAATTATGCTTAGCATAATTAAAATGTTTTTATAAGTATATGGTTTTCAAAGAGCTGTTTTCAAAGAGCTATTTTCAAAGAGCCTATGATTTGCAAAATATGTCCCGTGCTGTAATGCACAATATGAGTTTTATCAAGAGCAGTTTTATAAAGAAGCTCTATCAATGCCCATTTTATAAAGAGCCGGGATTTATGTGTTTAATCATCTTATAAATTAATTAATTTGCGATGAGTCTACTGAGTATTTCCCCCATGAAATACTCACCCTACTTTTTAACAGTTTTGCAGGTTTCGGAGACGGTGGCGAGCGATGAATGATGGTGGCAATAATCGTTAAACGGTTGAAAGTTTGACGTTAATGATTTTCGTATTTTCCAAACACCGAATAATTTAGAGAAGTTCATTTATTTGAGAAATTATGACATTGTCAATTTCTTTACAAAATTAATGGTTCGATTTACTATTTCAAATGGTTTCATAAATGTTTTCAATTTTATCGGCCATTACAGTTTATTTAATGTTGCCAAAAATGAATTTCAATTATTTCTTCCGCAAAAATATTATTCGAAAAATTTAGACAGAAAATGACGTAGTGAATCGGGTATACGGAACTCGGGGCGCTACAAGTTGGTATCAGAGCTAGTCTGCGTTTCTGTAGACTGGTAAAATTTTCAAAAAGAATTTTCAAGAAATATTTTTCATTATAAGATTTTTATTGATGAAGATTGCCACTGCCATCATTCGTTCCACCAACTCCGAGGTAAAGAAGTTTATGATGTTTAAAGTTATTTCAGTATTTCGAATACTCATTTTACTGATTTATGAGAAAGAATGAAGAGTATTTCGGATACTTATGATTTATGAGAAATAAGAATGTATTTCTTCGAAAATAATGATGTTGTTATGCTTTGTCATCACTTATATGCTTTAATATATGATTATGAGAAATTTTTTTTAAGAAAGAAAACGAGTGTTGAGCATAATGGGAATAATATGATTTAAGAATGATTTTTAAATAATTTTTGTCCTCGAGTTAGAAATGATGAACCCTAAATGGACTTTGCATAATTGATTTTAGACATGGCACTAAGTATGAGAAGTCAACGGAAAGGATTTGATTATATGTTCAGATTATCTATCGTTTAGATTAAACGAGAAATAGCAAGCCAGTTATGAAGTTGTGATAAGATGTTAAGATTATAACTGATATGATTTTATTGAGCCTTTTATGAGAAGCATTATGAAGTTAGAGATTTAAAGATTTGGTTCTTAGTTTTTGAGAATTAAGTAATGGATATTATGTTGAGTAAATGAATTATGTCTCTATGTTGAAGAGAAATTTATTATGAAGTTTGGCTTTGTGAATAAATTTTGGGAATATGATTTATGGCATATATTTATAAGTATGAGTAACTTTTGAGCCAATTAAGGTATGGAAGGAAGTGATATTGTGATATTGAAAAAAATATGATTTGAAATTATTATGTTGAGGAATTATGAATGGAATTATGGGATATTTTTGATGATATTGAAGTGTTGGAATCGTTTTCAATATTTTTAGATCGTTGTGATCAAATGTGGAGTTATTTATTATTGTGAGTTATGAAGTATGCTTATGGTTTGGGATAAGTTCAAATTACAAGGGAGACTCTGCCTAGAATTTTATCGTCTGAAAATAAGAGCATAGTATGGTATGCAATCACTAAGAGAATTGAGTTTAGAATTGCGTTCATAAGCAAGATTGAGTAAATGATAAGTTATATTTTGAAAGACGAGTGAAGACAAGTATAATGGCATTATTGGGAAGAATCTTAATTATTCTTGGGAATGGATTTATCACTTGTAAGGAATGATCACTTGTATTGGAGAGTATTATAAGGATATGAATTTTGAGGAAAATAGGAATAAGATTTTACAGTGATAACTTATTTTGGAATGGTGTTTAGAAGAGGGACCATGGTAGAATCCAAGATTTTTTTTAGTCTAAGAAATTGATATATTATATTAGTGATCAGATTGACGTATAAGGTACGTGATAGATATGACGACTAGACGGTTAAGGGATGTTATGGTTATCCAGGGAAGAATCGTGTGAATATTGAGTTCGATGATCTTATTTTGATGGTTTTTTGCATTATGGTGAAATATTATCTACGATTGAGAATTGTCATTTTTAGTCATAATATATGGGTTTATTTAAAGATTTAGTGATACAGTTTCGATTAATTATTATTGGTTGTACTTTTGAAGTGAGTAAATATTTTGGCTACAATAATGGAAAATCTGAGATGATCAGTTGTGTGATTTTAAATTATGGGATTGTATCTTTGGGTTAAGCAAATTTGATGAGGAATCCTATATGATTTACAGAAGTCTTATTTAATGGTGATAAGATTAATCAGAGTATTGTTCATAAAGTGTGATATGAATTGAAGTTTGAGAGAATAGAAAATTTTAATTTTGAATTTCAGATTTGGGAAATTAGTGAAGTTTCTTAAGTTTGAGAATAACATATTTGATCCTTGTGATGCTGTTTTAAGTTAGTATCTTAGCTCTCAGCTAGAATGAGTATTTGATACCGAGTACTTGATGTATTATTTAAAGTATAGAAAAATGAAAAGTGGGAACAAGAGTTAATGCGCTGTTATTTTTCTCGACAAAAGAAAATTTGATGATAAGATTGGAGATATGGAATATTTTATTGGATTTTGGTACTGATATTTTTGGTATAATAATCAAGGTATAGTGAGATGATACGGGAATACGTGAAAGAGAAATAAGGACTGTATTGAATCAGAATTCATAAGTATGTATAAGTGAAAGAAATACTTTGCAGGAAATGTGGTGACATTTAAGTAAAGAATCTTAGTTATTTGGAAGATATTTGTTTACTGAATTTTGGGTTACAAATATTGGAAAGATAAGTTGATGATATTATGTTGATATGTTTGGGTATATTACGTAGAGAGAATATTCAGGTAATTCTTTGATTATTTTTGGAATATTCGATGATAAGAAGAAAGGAAAAAATTATTATGATATGATATGTCAGTAAAGATTTGTTGAAATTTTAGAGATATATACGAATATCTGAGGTCACATGATACGATGATAAGTGACATGTTACATGAATACTACAAGATATGATGAAATTTTTACATTCGATTGGGAATTGTTTTGATTATTTTGGGAATATTTGATGATAAGAAGTTTAGAGATGACAAATTATTATGGTTTGATATATCAGTAAAGATTTATGGAAACTTGAAGAGATTTTTTTTTATGGAATTACAGAAATTAGTAAAGAGACATGATGTTGTTTGGGATTATGTGAGATAATGATGATGAACGTAAGGTTAGATGAATATAAAGGTACAATAGAAAATTGTAAGGAATGATATGATGATGATAATTGAAGGTGATAATGTATTGAGATTATGAAATAAGTTGATCATCTATGAATAAGTTATGTTGTTTTTGGTTCATAATAATGGAATTCAAAGAATAGTGAACTTTCAGTCACTTACGATTCAGAAGAATTTTTTAGTAGACACATATGTCTATAGAAAAGTCCATATTCTTAAGAAAACAAAGTGATGCATTTAGTCAAAGTCCAGTGGGTTAAAAATGGTTGGGTTAAATATGGTAGCAATGATGCTACATAAGGGAAGAAGAAGAAGAGATTCTGATTAAGTATTCAGAAATCATAAGATCGAGTAAGTTTAATTATAAAACGGGCATTGATAGAGCTTCTTTATAAAACGGCTCTTGATAAAACTCATATTGTACATTACAGCACGGGACATATTTTGCAAATCATAGGCTCTTTGAAAATATCTCTTTGAAAACAGCTCTTTGAAAACCATATACTTATAAAAACATTTTAATTATGCCAAGCATAATTTCTTTTGAAAGCATAACATAAGATAGGATTGAAATCCTCATAAACATAGGGAGACACAAGAACTTTACCGAACTTAGGTGGCAAGAATTCTTATGCAGTAAAATCATAATAACAGTAAGTATACCAAAACATAATTCTTGAAATTCATAGGGATCATTTCCATCATAACATAGGGTAGGATCGAAATCCTCATAACCATATGAGACAGGAATTTTACCGAACTTAGGTGGTAAATCCTCATAAACATATGGAAACACAGAATTCTACCGAACTTAGGTGGTAAGAATTCTTATGTGCATAGCAATGATCGAAAACATATAAAACATTTTCGTAAAAACATAGGGTATACTTACTGTTATTATGATTTTACTGCATAAGAATTCTTGCCACCTAAGTTCGGTAAAGTTCTTGTGTCTCCCTATGTTTATGAGGATTTCAATCCTATCTTATGTTATGCTTTCAAAAGAAATTATGCTTGGCATAATTAAAATGTTTTTATAAGTATATGGTTTTCAAAGAGCTGTTTTCAAAGAGCTATTTTCAAAGAGCCTATGATTTGCAAAATATGTCCCGTGCTGTAATGCACAATATGAGTTTTATCAAGAGCAGTTTTATAAAGAAGCTCTATCAATGCCCGTTTTATAAATAGCCGGGATTTATGTGTTTAATCATCTTATAAATTAAATTAATTTGCGATGAGTCTACTGAGTATTTCCCCCATGAAATACTCACCCTACTTTTTAACAGTTTTGCAGATTTCGGAGACGGTGGCGAGCGATGAATGATGGTGGCAATAATCGTTAAATGGTTGAAAGTTTGACGTTAATGATTTCCGTATTTTCCAAACAATCGAATAATTTAGAGAATTTCATTTATTTGAGAAATTATGACATTGTCAATTTCTTTACAAAATTAATGGTTCGATTTACTATTTCAAATGGTTTCATAAATGTTTTCAATTTTATCGGCCATTACAGTTTATTTAATGTTGCCAAAAATGAATTTCAATTATTTCTTCCGCAAAAAATATTATTCGAAAAATGTAGACAGAAAATGACGTAGTGAACCGGGTATACGGAATCATAAGATCGAGTAAGTTTAATTTCGAGGACGAAATTATTTTAAGGGGGTAAGATTATAGCGACCCAGAATTTTTACGCAATTTTATAATTATTTTAATATTTAGAAAATTGTGTCGCCACTATTTCACCCATTATTTTGAAGTTAACGCCGCGACGGATTCGTCTAGCCAAGTCAAGAAATATCGAATTTGTTCGATTTTAAATTAAAATCCGAATTTCTAAAATTAGGTTATTTTAATTATTTATTCAAAGTATTATTTTCAAAAATCATTTTTCAGTCCAAAATATATCTGTTTTAAATACGTTTCTTGATCGAAGTTAGTCAAAATTTTAGTTAATTATCCCACACTAATCCTAATCTATATCCAGCAAGTGCAACCCACGTTTTGTTATTCTGTCTTTTGCTTTTGTACCAAATTCATAATCATTTTGTTCCACCTCATTAATCATCCACCAACATTAATTAAACCATTAGCCTCATCATCCCTTCTCTTTTACGCCGAAAGCTAAAGCCATAGCCACCACCCACAAATTCCTTTACAGCTCCATTATCATCATCATCAATCCATAGCCACGAACCTCCATTATATTAAACCTATATATATACAAACCTCCCTTTTCTGCAATGAAAAATTCACAATCATCATCATCATGGGACACTACCAATTCACTGCACAATTCAGAAATCAAACCCTCTGCACTCATCGCCTGCAATCACCAAAATTACCATCAGACTGCCAAACTAAATTTCTCTGCACATCACCCCTGAATCAGCCAATTCAACAGTATGATTTCCAACTGCAGAACACCACTGTCGAAACCAAAACAACCACCACCACTGCAATGTTAACCATCCTCAATTCAGACCAACCACACTGCCATCCACCATAGACGGCCAGTCCACACCGAATCACTGCACAACATCCCTCCAAAAATCAAACTCAAACCTAGAAGAAAAGAGAACCCATAACCCTAGAAACCCTTTTCTTACCTCAATCGTAGGTCCCTTCGCCGGAAATCGGGATCTAAGCCGTTGTTTTACATCCGGTTTTCACACCAAAATTTGTACCAAATCTACCCAAACTTGACAACCCTATTTAACCACCTCTTGCCGCCACCCTACGCCGGTGTGCGCCGGCGAATCGCCGGCTGAAGATCGTCTTCCGCCATCGATAGTTTTGTCCATCTCTCGTTTCACTCACTCTCTCTCTCTCTCTCTCTCTCTCTGTGAATTGAAAATAGAAAGGGTAAAGTAAAAATCTGAAGATAATATATTCAATTTTCAGAATCTGCAGTTTAGTCCCTGAAGTTTTAAAGGTTTTCAAATCAGTCCTTTCAGCTTTTAAACTTATCAATTTCAGCCCATAAGTTTTAAATGAATTTTAATCAGCCCCTATTGTTTTAAAATATATTATTTCAACCCTATTGTTTTGAGTTTCCGACTCAACTTTTAAAAATATTCATTTTAGTCCCTCAACTATCAAAAATATTCATTTTAATCCCTCAACTTTCAAAGTATCTATTTTAGTCCCTGGACTTTCAAAAGTATTCATTTTAGTTCCACAACTTTCAAAACATCAATTTTAGTCCTCAAATTATAATTTATCATTTTGAGCTATATATTCGATAGACTAAAGTGACTTATTGGTTAAGACGAAGCGTACAGAGAATTTAAAGAAATTGAAGTCATTCCCGCTCAACTTTGCACTCGTCGGATTTGAGGTAGACTCGCACTTATTAATTGATTTAAATTATGATTTCATATAAATGTCATGTGACTTGTAAAAGTCAATTTTCAAGGAAATTAAGTACGTTTTATGAAAGGTAAATATACCTTATGTTTTTATGAAAAGTAAGTATACCCTATGTTTTTACGATAATGTTTTATATGTTTTGGATCATTGCTATGCACATAAGAATTCTTGCCACGAAGTTCGGTAAAATTCTTGTGTCTCCATAAGTTTATGAGGATTTGCCACGAAGTTCGGTAAAATTCCTATGTTTCCATATGTTTATGAGGATTTACCACCTAAGTTCGGTAAAATTCCTGTCTCATATGTTTATGAGGATTTCGATCATATCTTATGTTATGATGGAAATGATCCCTATGAATTTCAAGAATTATGTTTTGGTATACTTACTGTTATTATGATTTTACTGCATAAGAATTCTTGCCACCTAAGTTCGGTAAAGTTCTTGTGTCTCCCTATGTTTATGAGGATTTCAATCCTATCTTATGTTATGCTTTCAAAAGAAATTATGCTTAGCATAATTAAAATGTTTTTATAAGTATATGGTTTTCAAAGAGCTGTTTTCAAAGAGCTATTTTCAAAGAGCCTATGATTTGCAAAATATGTCTCGTGCTGTAATGCACAATATGAGTTTTATCAAGAGCAGTTTTATAAAGAAGCTCTATCAATGCCCGTTTTATAAAGAGCCGGGATTTATGTGTTTAATCATCTTATAAATTAATTAATTTGCGATGAGTCTACTGAGTATTTCCCCCATGAAATACTCACCCTACTTTTTAACAGTTTTGCAGATTTCGGAGACGGTGGCGAGCGATGAATGATGGTGGAAATAATCGTTAAACGGTTGAAAGTTTGACGTTAATGATTTCCGTATTTTCCAAACACCGAATAATTTAGAGAAGTTCATTTATTTGAGAAATTATGACATTGTCAATTTCTTTACAAAATTAATGGTTCGATTTACTATTTCAAATGGTTTCATAAATGTTTTCAATTTTATCGGCCATTACAGTTTATTTAATGTTGCCAAAAATGAATTTCTATTATTTCTTCCGCAAAAATATTATTCGAAAAATTTAGACAGAAAATGACGTAGTGAATCGGGTATACGGAACTCGGGGCGCTACATGCATTGACTCATTCACAAGTCCAGTTTTCATTTTACGTATAATATGTTTTCTAAAGTGAAGTTAATATTCATAGTATATTACATTTTTGTAACTTCCAATTTCTATGTTCATAGACTCGGTCTAAGAAAAATATGGTCTATTGAAGTCATACCAAATACCCGTGCGCAAGAGGCTCGAATGGTCACGCACTTCGAGAAGGTAATATGATTTTCTATTACAGTTACCTTAAGAAATATTTATTAACATGTGCATTTAAATTGTTGAAGATTGACCCTAAGACCAAGCAATTGCTAAGCCCTATTAATTATTTCAAAACATTCCACACTTTCAAGTCCGGCAATTGGGTGAACACGAATGTAGCTTTTGACTACGTAAGTAGTAACACATAAGTTTCACACTTGCCTAACTTTTCTATTAAATTATTAAATTTCATTAATTTATTTTCTTCTCATTCATAGGATCTCCTTTTTGAGGCTAGGGAGACCTAGTAGAACTAATGCCCCAGTCCTATTGACGAGCAAGCAAATTATTAGAGAGGTCCTTTGGGACGCGACGTTGACATGAACTTGGTATCAAAAAGATCTAGAAGGGCATGAAAATCTTTACGGACTCCGTCGTTGGATCATTGCATGTCCCACAAGGATCTACTCGTATAGAAGATCCTAGATTCACGATATATTATGTCAAGACTCATCAGCTGGAGATGACTATTGCGCGATTGATTAGAATGTTGAATTATTAGACAATGTGTCTAATGATGATGACGAGGATGGGCTCAAAAAGTATTTTGCAGATCTATAATGGTGACAAAATGTCGTCTTTATAGCTGTTGAGTGCATTTTACATGCACATTTCATATGTTTTTGGTGGCACTTTTGAGTAATTTGGACAAATATCTATTTAATTGTGCATATTTTGTGGTTAAATAGGCTCAACAATCAACTTCATGGAGAAAGCACGAGAAATGAGCTAAATGAATGAATAATAAAAGAAATTGAGGAGAAAAGAGTCAAATCCTTCAAAGAGTCAAAGTTTGGGGACCAAATTGTCACTCCCGAAAAGTGGTGGATCGCATGTACAATTGATCAAAGGACTAAATTGCAAGTTTCTAAAGTTGACGAACTCAAAGGCACTTTTGAAAGGGCTCAACTGAAAGAGATCAGAAACTTCGGGGATCAAGTTGATCTACACTAAAAGTTGGAGGACCCAATTGTTGATCATTGAAAGACGGAGCTGCCAGATGAACCACGCGATCGTGTGGCGTTCGCGAGATAGGCCAAAAATACAACCCGAGACTTACAAGGCCAACCACGCGATCGCATGGTCAAAATATTGGGCGATAATTTGGTGCGACCCGGTTCGGCCCAAATGTTGTTATACGCGGATCTAGCGATTTTTGGGGGTTTTTGAGGTGGTTTTGGTTAAATTTTGAATCATTCTTCCTCTTTTCAAGTCAAGAAAACCCTAGCTCTCCCTTTCTCTTTTATTTTATCTCTTTTTATCTTGTAATTTCTCTTGTAAGTTGTATAGTTTGTTGATGAATATTGATTTTGGGGAGAAATACCAACATTATTGTGGAAGAATAGTGATATTTTGAATCAAGAATCATTGGTGAAGGGAAGTGTTTTTGCTTAATATTCATATTTCTCTATTTATTTTACTTCATAATCGAAATGATGTATTTAATTCTTGAATTTTATTGTTATTTCACTATGGGCTAAACTATTTTGTGTTGGGGTTATTGATGAAACTTGACCTAGCTTAAGTGATTTTAATACTTGTATTAAGAATTTAAGCTTTTTATTATCTTGTGCATTTATTGTTGTATTTATTGACTAGCATTTATTGTGGCCACATTTATGCTTAGGTTTCATGGGATGTGCAATTATTGAGAAATTGTTGTGTATTCTAGATCAATACAATATTTGCTCTAGGTTCTTGTTTAGGATAGAGATATACCTAAAACCCTAAATGACCCATTGAGCTATTTTTACAAAGGTTTAATGCAATTGGTGTGTTTTTAATCGACATAGAGATATAGTAGGTTAATGCCACTAATTAGGGTTGATTTCACTCGAGAGAGGTAATTGGCTAAGCTTGAAAAATCGGGTCTAACATGATTAATGATCTGCATTTCTATTTGCTTGTGATAATTCAATTAGGTAATGGTCAAGTAAAATCAAGAATCCCAACACTCCTTTATCATCTATTCATCACCATTTTTCTAGTTATTTATTTACAATTGCAACTTTAATTATAGTACGAGAACATTCCCAAACAAATATTTATTGTGTGTGTTTCTTGTTAAAATTAATTATACTAGAGTGTAGTTGAAATAGACAATCCTTGTGGGATCGATAAACCGGACTCAATTAGTCCACTATCACTTGTATGCGACTCGTGCACTTGCAGTGTGTTTCTAGCGAACAAGTTTTTGGCGCCGTTGCCGGGGAATGTTTCTATTTAAATTACATTTTAGTTGATATTAGTTTTAACTATTGGTTACTTTTATTTCTTGTACAAACTTTCTTTAGTTTTGTTTTGTGTAAGAAATCTTCTAATTTCTTGTGTTGTTCTAGGTTGTTAATTGTGCATGCATCGAAGTAGAAGTCTTGATCTAGTTGAAATAGATCCGGATATCGAGGGGACTTTTCGACGTAGGTTAAGGGAACAACGGGAAGCTAGGAGACAGCTTCTTACTGGGATGGAAGGAGAAAGAGTTAACATCGAGCTTGATGCTCCAACTGCAATTCCTCCAAGGGGTGGAATCCCACCCAATTTTGTTCCTCAAGCGGCTAGAGCTCAAGAGCCTGTTGTTAATGAAGAAGACATGCTTTTTGGAGATTTCACGAACCCTCCTATTGTCAAGAATCAATCAAGCATCGTCTATCCCTCCTACAATCATCCAAATTTTCAACTTCGGCCGAATGTCATCAATTTATTCTCCAACACCATCTCATTCTATGGGAGGACCGATGAAAATCCACATGCCCATGTGGTACGATTCCTAGAGATTTGTAGCAACTTCAACTATGAGGGTGTGAATGTGGATGCAATCCGGATGAGGTTATTTGTACATACATTGAAAGATAAAGCAAGAGAATGACTTGACACTTTGCCTCCAGGGAGCATCACGACTTGGGTGGAGTTTGTCCAAAGGTTCACTACAAAATTTTTCCCACCATCTAGAGTTGCTAAACTCAAGCATGATATTACTACATTTCAACAATTCGAGATGGAGAGCTTTCATGAAGCTTGGGAGAGATTCAAAGATATGCTTAGGAAGTGCCCAAATCATGGGATTACATTGGGGCAACAAGTCAACCACTTCTATGCCGAGTTAACTCCTCATTGCCGTTCAAATGTGGATTCATCCTCTAATGGGTCCATCAAGACAAAGAGCATTCGGGAGGCTTATGATTTGTTTGAGATCATGAGTGAACAAAGTGCAATGTGGCCGGATAGAAGTGCACCAAGGAGTTCTAGTGGTCCACGAGGGGGTGATGATTATGAACTTGTCTTGTCAAAGATTGATTCCTTAGCCAAGAAAGTGGAAGGGTTATCTACTTCAACCTCGCGGCCCGTCAATATGGTTCAAGCCCCTCCGGTATGTGATATATGTGGAGCTAATCATCAAAGCTCTATGTGTCCATTGGTGGCAAGTGGTTCTTCATCTACCGAGCAAGTTGCTTATGCTCAAAATTTCCAACGCCAAAGGTTCAATAAAATAAAATTCTGTAAAAATAACAAAATTACCCTTAAGCTAACTCAAAATGGAAAATCGATAAAACGGACCCCTAAACAATGGAATTTAAACCAAAAAACTAGACAATTATCACTTGGAAAAAATGTGCAGAACTGGAAAATACTTCCAAAATGTACTTGCTTGGGTAGATCGATACCGAAGCCAAATTTACGGGTGTCCAGTTGGTTTCCAATTTTCTCTTCTGATTGGTCTGTATCATTCCCTTCCAATTCATAAACAACTTTGCCCTAAATTTTCACCAAAATACAAAGGAAAAGTTCTCCTAAACTCCTTTACATTGGATGAGAACTTAATGGATGAATTTATAATAGCCATGAAAGATTTTCCTTCCACTTTAGAAGCTTTTTGTGCACTACCTATTGGTACAACCTTAATCTCTTATCCTTCCACTTAAATATGTTATAGTGCTCTTTACCACTATATATAGCATACACATCAAACTGCTACAGTCTGCCAATAACATATAACATGCATCCATATCAACAATGTCGCAAATAATCTCTGATTTGTAAAAGGTTTCCTAAGAAAAAGGTACTTTACAAATTCGAGTCACCTAAACAGAATGAACCTTCTTGATTTAACCAATTTGATATGGAGATAGATGTGGTTCGGTTGACATCTTCATATGATTCATCAGCTTCTTGGTGATCATATTCTTACAACAACAATTATCTATGATCGTTCTGTAAGTAACATCACCAACTAGGCACTTGGCCTGAAAGTTCTTCTCGTGTCGAGTTAACTCTTTCTGTTTGGCAAGCATAAGATTTGGAGCACTATACACAAAAATCTATTTGTTCTTCTCTAAACACTTCATCGATGCATGATTCCTCTTCCTTGTCTTCTACATATTCGTGATCCTGATCCTCTTCATTAATTGTATCTAATGCATGTACTATTCTTCATTCAAGACACTCATTCAATTTATGTTTGGGCTTTTCGCACCTGTAACACTTCCCAACATTCAATTTTGCATACAAATTGTTTGTTGCCTTACCATTCGATCTCCGTTTTACCATTCGACTTATCTCGAGTTACATTCCTTTTTTTGTTCTACTGTATCATCTTAATATCTCTGAAATGGTGGAGGGCATCGTGACTGTTGTTCCAGTGATGATTTGGCTTGAAAATCCATCTCTTTGGCGTCTATCAATGAATAAATAGGCTAGACCCCCATCTTGTCTTGAATTTTATCATTTAATCCCTTTGCGATCCACGCAATTGATGTCCTAAATTGCAAGTGTACAGTATTGCAATTAAGTAATAAAGTGAACATTTTAAGTTCGATTTATCGTCTATGAAGACTGCTATTAATTATCAAAATGGTTAGTTCCTAATTTTATTTGAACAATGAAAAATGTTTTAAAAATATAAAACTAAGAATTATGCTAAAGAAATAAATTATGAAATTGTTTTGTTTTTAAAATGATTTTAAAAGTGTTGAGATTCACTATTTCACCTAACTAATTAAATTAACATAAACTCCAGTTTTATTTCTTAATAATGCATTCAGTCGAATTCACGCAAGTATATTGAAATTCCTGTTTCGGATTTAAATTAATCATACCTAATTAAGTCAACTATGTATATCTACAGAGGGTTAGAATTATTCCTTTACTAAGTGCATTAAACGCAAGAATTCTCACATGACCGCAGTAATAACAAAAGTATATCTCTATCTTTTATTCAATTATCGAATTTTATTCCTAAGTCTAGATTGTTAGCTCACCTCTCGAATTATGAAAATAAACCACGAAATCATAAATTAATAGCCAATTAACTCATGCATTAAGCTCATTATAAAATCAATACATGCAACGAATTATTAAAACAACGGAATTTGAAGTTAAAATAATAAAACTAGACTACATCGTTCATCCCAACATGAATATTTAGCACATCGTCATAAACTTACAAAAACAATAATATAAGGCGTTTATAAAAAATAACATAAAAGAAAGGAAAGTTTGCATCAAGATTCAATTCTTCATGTGATCTTCAAATCTCATCATTTGCTTTGCTTCGATCTCCCAAGAATTTTACAATGAAATATGAGTTTTATGATATTCTTAGGTGAGGCAAAAGTCTGCAATTCGTGCCTCACGAGTTGTATTTATACATTGTATCAAAACCTAGTAGAAAGACGGGAGAATTCAGTTGAATCCACAAGCAAGAAGCCCAAAATTGGCCTAGATGGAAGCTTGCATGATTGCTTGCGGTAGTTGCTTGTGTTCGCGTTGGCTTGTGTTTAAGCCTTGGGTTGTTTTGCGAAGGCATCACCTGACCGCGTGCTAGTGTGGTGTGTGATCGCGTAGTTGTGAAGTTCAGCGTAATTTTCATCTTTTCTCGTTCGTTTAAGTTGGTCATCCTCTTTTATTTGCACCTCAAGTCCTCCACTTTCAATTAAAGCATTTTAGTCCCCAAACTTCTGAATCTTCTAAATTAGCTCGTTTCTACTCTCAACTTCTTCAATTAGGTCCTCCAAATCTTGATTTCTTCACTTGATCACCAAGAACGTTTCCGATTGACCTCAAAAACTCCCGAATGTGCAATTTAACTTCAATTAGTTTTCATATTGCTCATTAATTTCCTCAATTTGCTTCATTCTCTTGATTTTGGGAATTAATCTGAAATGTAAACAAACAAATACAAATTAAATAGAATTTATTCTAAAATGACAATATAATATCCTAATTTTCACATATTAATAAGTGTATAAAATACACTTATCAAATACCCTCAAACTACAATTATTGTTCATCCTCGAACAAACTAAAACTAAAAATAAAATTCAAAATTAAAGTCAAAATTATAAATAAACTCAACAGTTAATTTGTCTACCATATGCCTCAAAGTTCGTATCAAACACCTTAGAAAAGAAAACCAGATAACACAGTAAAATTAATTGTTACTTATCAGATGCTCAACTTTTCACGTGTGTGTGTGTGTGTGTGTGTGAATATTCAAAATTAAATGCATACTCATATCAAGACATACTCAACAAAGTGTATTTGTACTTTACATAAGCCCAGATCCTAAATAGTAAGACAATGCTTTTCTTTCAATTTCTTTAATGCCTCAGGTATGATAACTTCCTTATGTTCTTCTCTCAAATCCTAATGTTCTTTCTACTTATGATTTTTCTAAATATCAAACGTTGCGTTTTTCCACACAAAGTTGTTAAAATTGGATTAGTCTGTCTAAACAATAGATGGTAAGCAATTCCATATTTCACGTCTTCAGTTTCCAAAGTTTTAGTCTCAAACCTTATACCATGCACTTTATTTTACTCTAAATGGAGAACTTTTTTTTTATTTGTTTTATGACCTTGTCTCTTACCCATCATTATGCAATACATTTTTCATTTGTTTTCTATGCGACCCCATAACAAGTTTTGGGTCGGTGACTCCCAAGCCAGATGACTTTAGGGCACCTGGTTCGTAAAACCCTTAAAGACTTAATTACCCAAGTCACAAAAGCGACAAAGAAAATTTAAATATATTTTCATATCTTATGTGTAAGTCCTCTCTCTTAAGATTTCTAGTTGACCCAACTAGCGAGCTTTAGGTTGATAACTCCCAACTCACATGAATTTAGGATACCAGGTTTAAATATCCTCAAAAGCTTAATTGCTCGAGTAAAAAGACTACGAAGAGAAGAATAAGACTAATATATTGAGTATCTAGTGCTGGCTTATACTTACAAAACCTCTTTAACCAACGATACATTTCAGGAACTTCATACCCTCAAAGTTTAAACCTACCCTCACAAATTTTTCCACCATCAAACTACTCTTGAGCAAGTTTGGTTTCTAAATTTAAAGGATGAGATGTCTGTAGATCTAATGTTAGGAATCATAGAATCAATCCTAGGTCAAAGAGTTTAAAAATTGCCCCACAAATGTTAAATATATCTTTCCTCAAGTAATAATCAATTATGGCCATGTGATCAAATTTAGAAAAGTCTATCATAGATAAGAAAAAAGAAAAACATTTAAGTATACATTGCTATCCGAAATTCTAACTAAAGCACAAATTCAATACAAACTATATCATAAACAGTAAACAAATCAACTAAATTTTGGGCAGTAAACAAATCAACTAATTTTTGAATTTTTCGATTATTTTTTTTACTATCCTAATAAAAATCAAATGAACATTTCCCTTAAATAAATATGAAATAAATGAGATGAATGAGATTTTCCACTCAAAAATAGAAATAAACATTGCACTTAATGTTCGTCAAATAGATGTAAATATGAAATGCAAGACATGATAGTGAGGGTACAGTACTTCCAAAACGTATAGCTCTTCTACAGTAACAACTCACTCCAAAATTTTCACTCTCGACAAAACAAATTTCACAAGAATTTGAGCATTTCAACTAGGTAAGCTTCTCAACTCTTTCATCATTTCTTTCCATCATCATCATCATCATCAATCTCACACAAGCAGTTCATCGATTTTCTTCCAGCTGTTTTGCAAGGTCGAGTTTGAGCTCGATAATCTTTCTTTGGCAACTCTCAGCAGGTAAATTTCACCAAGCAAATTTTCAGTTTTCATTCCGAGCACTAAAGTCTGGTGCTCTTGTTCTCGGTTCAATTCAAAATAAAATAAAATAAAATAAAATGATAGAAACGAAATTTCAAACTCGGCAGCAAGCTCCATTCCCATATTAACCATACTTTGCTTTCTCATTGACTGAATATCCATGTACAGCAGGGGAAACTCGGAGAACAATGTCTTCCTGCAATAAACTGGTCGGAGCTGTCCAGTTACCATCGGAATTTTATGCCAAAGCCTACTGCCCAACCTCTATTTTCCCTCTCTTGCCTAAACCTTAACCGTTTGGACAGCTATAAGCCGTTAGCCTACCACCACCAACCTCGATTTTGGCTTGAAACCATTGAAATCAGTTGGAATATTGATAGACCCAATTTTGGAAATCGCCCAGCCACTCTCTGTAATTGCCGATCTGATGAAATGGCAAATGGGGATGGTGACTTTGTTTTAAAAGTAGCAATTTCATTTTTAAATCCAATAGGTTTTCCAAAAGTTTAAGTTAGTCCTCAATTTTTATTCAACTCCTTCAACAGCCCTATGGTTTTGATCCTATTCAAATTGGATTTAAAATACTTTCTAATTTCATCAACTTGGCCCAAAACTCTCTAATTTCATAATTAGGCCCTAAAGATTTTAAGATCTATCAAATTACTCAATTTCTTCACTTTCAAAAAAATCAATCAAGTCCCTAAAAGTTTTAAAGTATTAATTAGGGCCTAGTATTCTAAGTATTGATTTTGTTCTTGCTAGACGAGGTCGTGGGGAAAGTTTAAAGCACGGTAGTTTCACATTCGTTCAATTTCAAGAAAATTTTCAAGACTTAAGGTGTGGTTTACATTAAAGCAATTGTGGTTATTTTGTCTATGTTAATTCTTGTTGTATGATTTTAATTGTGATATAATGCTTCTACGTATGGAAAGGTTGTCAGGGACTGTAAATAGGTCCGAGATCAAAAATGGATCATTGGGGTTGTCTCACAGTGCACAATTTTATTTAGCGCTAATAACATGTTATCAGGGACTGTAAATTGGTTCGGGACCGTAATTGGGTACTTGGAGATGTCCCACAGTACATTTTCAAAAGGAAATTTTGTATTGATCATACATTCATAATTTGATTTCATGTTTGGATTTATCTTGAACTGATTGCTGTATCTCCACTGAGTATAATTTATTATGCTCATCCCAATATTTTCCACCATTTCAAGTTAAGGAGCTCGGCAAGACAAGGCAATGAGTGGAAAAATCTTTGAATAAAATGATAGACTATTTCAATTAACAAATTTTAGGAAACTAGTATTTAGATAGTTCATCTCCATTCGTTAAATTAAATTTCAAAATTTAGTATTTCACAAGTTTTGGCATTTTACTTATTATTATTATTATGTTTGGTAGTGAAAAATTTATTTGAGTTAACTATTTCAATAAATTATGCTCCGCATTCTATTTTTAAAATATATTATTTTAGCAACTATTTTATATTTGTCAAATTAATTTAGAATCTTATTATTTTGAAAGTTTGACGATTCGTTCATTATGGTTGATATTGAACTTAAATTATTTCAATCAGTTATGATTCTGCAATTTGTTTCAAGTTTGATGTTGTGTTAAAAGAAAAAAAATATTTATGCATTTTGCCATTTATTTAAACTACTTATTTTAAGCAGATTTACACTTTAGTAGCGTTTCGAGTTAACAGAATTTGGGGCTTTACATTATGCGATGTATAATGAACTAATTTATGAAATAATGACATACATTTAGTGATAAACATATGGTGAAGATATATGTTTGAAAGAATTTCTCAAAAATGAACAAAAGTTTCTTTGTGACATTTCATCGAACACTTGGGGTGCATTGTGAATTCTAATGGGGGATTCGTAACTTTGAATTTATGAATTAATCCAAAAATTTCGTACCTAGAAATCACAATTCATCATTCCACAATCTAACATAATCTAATTCTCAATCAATTCACAATTTGCACGAACAAGAGTATGAAAATGTCTTGAAAAATTGGTGCAAAATCCCTAAAGTGATAAAAGTCATACCTTGGATTCAATATGCAAGTGATATTGGTAAGAAAATATGCAATTTGGTGTTGATGACATGTACTAAAGATGAAGGATCAAAATTTGGGTGATTTGGGGAGAGAAAACGATTTTATGATGTAATGAATTGAAAGAATATAGTTTGAGTTTAAAATTCTGCCGAACTGTCCCTAGAAGTGCCACGCGATTGCGTGGTTGGATGATTCACGATCGCACAGGCTAATTCTGTAGCCAATTTTTTTAATTAAAGCACTCAAATGATTGCGCGATTTTACTACAACGCAGTCGTGACAGAAGGTCTAAATATTTTCCTGTTTTGAATTTCAAACCTGTTTTTAACCCTGAATCACTTCATGATCATGCTATGCTCTACCAAACATTATCTTCATGATTTAAATTAGCGTGTGTGTATTTTTGGAATGACGATTTAACCTAGTCTACCTAAATCATGCAAAATTGAAAACACTCCTAAACATGCAAAAATAGTTAAACTTGCAAGGTGAACCTAACATGTAGACAAAATTATGCAAGCATATAAACTGAAACTCAAAATATCAAACCAAAGCATAATAAATAAAAAGGAATAAAGCTGGGTTTCTTCCCAACAAGTGCTTTGTTTATAGTCTTAAGCCCGACTTTTTGCATTTTTTCTTCATAGAGGCATGAACGAAGCCCTTAACGTCTTGAAATGCTTGCAATTACATGTCTTGCACTTTTCAACTCTTTTTTACACCTTTTTGAATTCGTTGGTGTCCTTTGCATTGTTGTGTTGATGTTCACTTGGAATTACTTCCTTCTTGAAGTTGCGTCCATTCTCTCGCACAACTATTTCCACTTTATGACAACTTTCAGCTTGAACTTTAGGTTACTCTTGTAGAGTGATGCTGAAGTTGACTAGCTCATTTTCCACCTTTTTCAATGTCAATCAGGGCTCGTCCGGTGACAAGGAATGCTCTTCCAAAGATTAGGGACATCTAGCTGTCCTCTTCCATGTCTAGGATCATAAAGTCTGCTGGGAAGAAGAATTTATCCACTTTTACAAGGACATTCTCAACTATCCCATGTGGGTACTGTATAGTCCTGTTTTCCAGCATTAGCGTGATGTTTGTTGATTTAAGCTCCCCAAAACCAAGTTTTCTGTCACATAAAGAGACATTAAGTTAACATTTGCTCCTAAATCACAAAAAACATTTTCAAAATTTAAGTCACCAATAATACAATGGATAGAGAAACTCTCTGGATCTTTTTAGTTTTTGTGGCAACTTGTTTTGAATAATTGCACTACACTCTTCTGTCAAAGCTACGGTTTCAAATTCCTCCAGTTTCCTCTTCTTAGACAACATCTCCTTCATGAACTTCATGTTAATAGACATTTGAGCTACAGCCTCGATAAATGATATGTTGATGTGAAGTTACTTGAAAAATTTCCAGAAGCTTGCCAAACTGTTGCTCCAGCTTATGCTTGATTATCCGCTAAGGATATGGAATAGGTGGAACATATGCCTTGACTGGAGGTGGAACTTGAATTGTTTCTTCAACATTTTCTTGACTTTTGGAGTTGACCCCTCCTTTTTCTCATAGTCCTACTCATTGAACACATTTTATCTCTTTTTATTTTAATATTCCTCAATGGTTATTTCAAGTAACTGAACCCCATTCCTAGTTGTTATTGCATTTACATGCTCCATTGGATTGGTTTCAGTATTGCTGGGAAACTATCCTGGCTGTGCTCTCTGACTTGCTCGCTGCCAACTAACCCATTTTATTTCTTAGATCCTTGATTTTAGCTTGTTGATTTTGTAACATTCTCTTGCTGACTCTTCACTAATTGAATTATTATATCCATGTTTTCCTTCATTGTAGTTTGGATTTATTGTTGTTGTTGGAAACCCGTTGGACGTTGGACATTCTGATTGTTGGAACAAGAGAAGTTGGGATTTTTTCTACCTTGGATTGTAAGTTCGCAAATAAGGACCACCATGTTGCATGTTTCTCATAAAATTTGATTGTTCTGGATTTGATTGATTTTGATGAGCCATAAGACAATACTTTAAGGCGTGGTTTTCGAAATAGAAATCATAGACTAAAGTTGTCTGAACTACATGTACTGGCTGATAACTTAGAATGTCAAATTTTTTTGTTAGTGCATCCAACTTTGCATTCAGTGATGTAATTTCATTAACTGCCAAAATCCCTCCATATTTTGGCATAGAATGATTCGAGTACCACAAGTAACTGTTTGCAGTCATTTTCTCAAAGATCTCAGATGCGTCTTCGTAGGTCATATCCATTAGTGATCCACCCGCTGTTGAATCTACATGCTTCTTGTTATTATTGGTCAAACCATTGTAAATTGTCTGTACCAAAATCTAGTCGGCTATCCCATGTGTAAGACACTGTCGAATAAGTTCATTAAACCTTTCCCAAGCCTCATTATTTGATTCACTTGGCTGTTGACTGAAAGATAGGATTTTACTCTTAAGTTTTAACATGCAGCCAGGTGGAAAAAAATTGTCCACTAATTTTTGACTTAGAATAGCCCACGAGGTAATGGAGAGTAAAGACAATGACTTAATTACCCATGTAAGATTTCTCCTTTAACAAGATTAATTCCTAAATCTGGGTGATGACTTATACAAATTCATGTTGTTTATCTTTATTCATGTATTTAGGCTCGATTATATTATGTTAAGATCATGATGTAACTTTGATTTTCAAAATTTATTATTTTGATTTTTGTTTCAGTAAAGACAATTTATAGCTTTAAACAATTTATTCCGTTCTTCATGTTTTTACAATTATTTGGCCGATAATTGTATGATTTTTTTGAATTGTTTTACATTTGAAAGACTAGAAATTCGTTAGACATGTTTTAATTGCCATAAATTTCAATATTTGATAGAAATATATCGCTATACTTTGTGTTATCTTTGATTATTCATAAATATTTAATGTTTTCTTATGTATTCGTATTCGTCATAAAAATATAGACGGATCACATACATGGATATATTTTAATTCCACTCGAAAGAGGTGAATAAAAACGAATTCTAGATCATAGCACTACATTCTCATTCATATAACAAAAACTGTCTTTCGAAATTGTTAGCTTTAATTGAATTTTATTTATAGTAATTTATAACTATTAGTTTAGATTTTAGTTCATAAATATCAAATTGATTATTTCTTGTTTCGGTTAAGGTTAGTGATTTGAAACATAAATTATCTCAATACTCGTGGGTTTGCAATACTTGAACTCACAATTCACTATGTTACTTGTTCGATTCATACACTTGCAATAGGAAAACATGCAACACATACGGTCTAACAATTGCTAGTACTAGGCCTGCATAGTCTGTAGGAAGAAATTGTTGTTGAAACAATTATTCCATTATGACCAAGTCTTTATAGACAGTTGTCTCGGCTAGTAACATTCATCACATATACTTAGTAGCGTTCTTCAAGCTTCTATTCCTCCTTTAAATTTGTACGCAATATTTGCAAGTTTACATTTTTCACCTCCATGATTCGAAAATCCACCCTACGTCATTCAACCTGTCAAGGAAGGACTCCACATCTAAACTCCTATTGAAACAAGAATCTTTGCCTTGACTTTGTAATCATCATGGCCATTTTGACAATAATGATAACAATCGGAATCGTAGCTAAGGCTGAATTTATAAGGACAATAACCTTAGAGGTATCAATCCAGGTGGTTCGGGTCGGGTCGGGCCAGCCCGTCAAAATAAAAGGTCGGTAACGATCCGTTTTGAAAAAAAGCCCGCCCGCTGCGGGTTTCGGACCGATTTCGAGTCAGCCCACAAATTTCGAACTACAACACAGGCTCGCCCGCGACCCATTCAGGTTAAGCCCATGCGGGTCGACGTTCTTTCTGATTGACCCGTATGAATGTAAATATAGATTTTTTCATATTTATAGCAATTTTTTTGTCAAATTTCTAAATACAAAATGATTAAAATAATAAATTCATATTTATACCATAAATATTTACATAGAATTTAAATTTAAAATTTATATTATATGAATTACTTCTAAATATGCAAATTTAAATAAAATATAAACAAATAATAATTAAATGCTAAATGTATTTCTAATTACTATTATCAAAGAACATTACGTTTCTTAACTATTAGGGAGAAGAAAATAAAATTTTGTTTTAAAAGTTGTATTAGAGTTTGTAGAAGAAGGGTGATTTTCAATATTACCATATTTAATAAAAACAGTTTTTTTTTCATGGGCCAGCGGGTTAATCGCGGCTCGCGAAGGTTTGACCCGCGAAACCCGAGTTCACAACTTTTTGACCTGTGAACCGTCCATACGGGTCAGGGTCGGCACACGGTCCAGGATCGATCCGGACCGATTTTCACAGGTGTGATCGACTCGTCCGTCTTGACACCTCTAAATAACCTGAACATGATTGATGTATGATTGTTGCCTAGAATTACCGTCTCCAAGATTTAGGACTAGTATGTTCCTTTAGTTGATTGCCTATTTCTTGCAAGTTAGTCTCAATCTCAAACCTCTCCAAATGATTTAATATTTTCTCTTGTAGTTGTTTAGCATCAACAATCCACATATATCTATTAAAAATGTAATTCTCTTCATCCCTATTTTCACTTGCCACATATGCAATAATTTGATTATTATTGCACCGTTTTAATAAGCCTCTATTTGAAACACAACTCCCAAATTTCTTTTAATCACACACATTTTCTCTCTCAATTTTTTAATCACATATTTTACTTCGAAAATATAAAATAATTATTTGTAAATACAAAATTTTTAAGAAAAATATTAACCACTAGATAAAAGCAAATTTTAAGTTAGAGCAAACGTATTTTGAAACCAAATGTTTATCATATAAGACTTCTACAATTATTTCTCTATTTCCTTCTCATTTCTTTCTCTAAATTGAAAGGGAAGATACTTGCCTCTGGGCATGACTCTCTTGGTTGAACGGTGATAGTAAAAAATCCAGTTGAGCTAGCTGCTACAGGGTTGGAGTTCGAATCCTACATTTGATATGAAAATTTATTGCAAACACAGTTAAACAGAAAACTCTCAACCCTACTTCATTGAAATACATTCTACGATTTATATCATCTACAAATCTTCAGAGTAGGGGCGGTAAGCACTCCAAAGGTTGGAGTTCAATATTTTAAAAGCTAAGACACCCAATTCAAAATGACAGTTTAAAGAAAGAAATGGTTTTTTTGTGATTCATTTCGACACCGTCGAGTAAAATCGAGCACTCAGTCGCAGCAGAGTGGACAACGCACGAGCCCGTTCTCATTGCACTCCGAACACCTCTTCATCTCCTCGTCAAACACCTTCTGACTCCCATTGCAGTTGGTGCACACAACAAACCGTACATCATTGCACGCATTACAAGCCTTGGGCGGCGTTAAAGGGAGTCCTTTGATTATCCTCGCAAGCTCACCTCCTTCCAGCAGCTGTTTTACAACATCGCTGCCTCCAATGTACTTTCCCTTTATAAAAATTTGTGGCAAACTCACCTTGCTTTCTCCCAATACTTTCTGCAATTCCATTTTGTAAGTTGCATCCATTGAAATGTCCCTTTCATCCAGTCGTACGCGAAAGTTGTTAAAAATCATTCGAATATCGTGGCACTCCTGGAACGTTCTTCGAATCCCTCTAAGGCTGGTGAGATAAATGACGACTCTGTCTTCGGTGCCCGGTAGACGGAAAGGAAAATCCGAAATCGGTAAAGGGATAATATTCCAATCTGCTGGTAATAATAATTTGGGGGATTCTGTAAGAGATTGTGCATTTGGTGCGTGTTTTTTGGATTCAAATATGGAGCAGATTTTTCCGACTTTGCTCTTGAACGAAATTCCGATTGTAACCATGGATTTGAAGGATGAACTGTACAGATTCTTGATGGAATCTTGGCGCTGGAAGGCCGGTGAGCTGTATAGGTGGTGGAGCGGTTTTTTGGTGGTTTCACTCGAGCTTTTTTTGGTGATCGAATAATTCTTATTATTGGCCGCCATCTTCATCGAGTATTCAAATTCCACTTCGTTACTCTCACAATTCATCATTTAAATTAGTAAAAAATGATCAAAAGAATCAAGATTTTCCCTGTGATTTTTACAATTCTAGTTTTAAGATCGAGATGAGGTTAATGTGATGCGGCGGTGGTAGAGGAGGCGGAGAGGGGTGTTTTAAATTTAACAGCAGTTTGAGGTAATTAAAAGCTGAAAATAGATAAAATGATAAAAGGATTAAGGGTTTTGCTGGGATTGAATTCTTACAATTTCGGGTGGTGGTGGTGTTAATCGGTTGCGGCGATGGAGAAGGGTGGCCGGTGAGTGGCGGTGGAGAAAAGCTGAAAATGGACTGGAAAAAAATCTAGAGTGAGAAAGAAATGACACAGCCAATATATCACGCGGTGGGGAAGGTATATCCTTTTCTTCTGTGTTTTATATTTTATGCACGTGGAAAATGGAATTGAATAAAAAATATAAAATTTGTTGTAGTTATCTGAATTCAATAAACAAACAACAATTGATTGATTTGATCAGATTTTATCTAAGTGTTACGTGACACTAATTTATAACGTGATAACTCGATGACTTTTAATTAATTTATTTAAGAAATTTTCATAAAATTTGACGATAATATAGTGATGAAATTAAAAAAAATAAAATTGTAATTAACGTATAATGAGGAGAATTAAAAGTGAGAAAATCCCAATGTCTGGAAATGAAATTTGTTCATTTTTTTTTTTCCTTAAAATAAAATAAAATCTGACACAATCTATGTGCATTCCACGTTGATCATGTTTTGACTTCTGATACTAAGCACGTAATCTCACGATCAGCTTTAATATTTTAAATTTTTTTCACACTTTTGTATCAAGGATAAAATATTATTCTTTGATTATGCATATGTTTGAGAACCCATTAAATGATTGTTTATAAGTACAATAAGTTAATTAGCACCCCAAATTTAACCTCATTCTTCACACAAACTTGTGAAAAAGACAATAACACCCTTGCTTTACTTAGAAATTACTTTTTACACCAAATACAAAAGTCTGCATTTCTTACCATGAGACCCTACATTACGCACTTCTTCCAGACAAGACCTAGGGCAATAGTGAGTTCTCTATTCATCTTCTTCCAACCGTGAACCGACCTTAACATGTACGCTTCATGTTAATTTTGTTGAAAACAATTTTTATGTGTTTGTGCTTGATATTAATTTTGTCAATATCCATTGCCACTGCCGGTTCAATTATGAAATACATCGTTTGTAGTTTTGTTTGTTGTTGAGTCATAAATGTTATTCATATTAGTTCATTTTTTTTCCTAGAATTCTGCAGTTGAATCATACAATGGTTGGCAAAAGAAAAATCAACTATGGACCGTGCCATAGTTGCTGCAGTGGGGCCACTGGTTGGATGAATGTCCAACTAAGCGATAATGTCCATGGTGCGGGGAGGGATGAGTTAGATGGCTAGTTGCGGGAGAGTCACCAGCTTACTGTGGGAAGTTGTTTTTCAATTGCAACAAGAAGTATTGCCGTTATTTTTATTGGGATGAGGGAGAATCAAACGGATCTGGTTCAGTTAACGTGGCTGTCAAAAAAAATGCAAGTGACGAGCTTGCACATCTATTGAGAACATGTACACGAATAACAAATGACGAGGATGTGGAGATATCGATTTTAATAATTCGAAAGAACAACAATAAGGCCAATCTCAACAAAAATTGATAGATTGTTGTGTAGATACTTTGTAACAAACTAGATGGTTTAAGTAACTTTCAAAATGCTTGTATTTGGTTCATATATGAATGTCATTTCATTTTGGTAATTTGCTTTGAGGAATCCATTTCCATTGCGGGTAAAGTCCATAGTCTATATTTTGGCATTAAAAACCAGCAGTCAACATGCACCATAGTATTGAAGAGTTACACACAACATAAGACATCAACAGAGAACTAAATTTAACATTACATTCAAAAGTATTTCAGGAATTTAATACTAATGAACTCCATAGAACTCGAAATGGTCTTGAACTTATAGAACCAAGTACTGTAATTATAAAAAGTTTTGTGAGGATGACAGTGGAGTTACAATGGGATGTTGATGGACTTTGATAGGTTGAATTTTGCTCTTCCCATGGCTAGTATTTCAGTTCGTCTGTTTCCAAAACACAAATGAAATTATATATTTGGAATGGCCATGAATATGTCGAGATAATGACGCTAAGATAAAGTAAAAAAATTACCTTAGTTTTCCTTATTCCACTCTCTAATGGCCCCTTATGTCAGTTCTTCCTAGGAGCACCCTTTCGTTTCGAGCACTTTGGATCCAATATGGTAATTGGTTGTGTATTTTCCCCACCTCCAATGGTACATGCAATAGGCACACTAAGTTGTGAAAGAAGATTAATACCACAAATTTTCGTTGGACTCGAGTTGGTCGACTTTACCAAAAGATTTTCAAGCCATGTCATTAACTGTCGGGTCCTTAATTCATCATCAACAACCGTGTTTGCTACCTTTACAAATGTATTACACAATTCATCGTACCTGACTTGCTCGACTGTACGAACCCGTCCATCATAGTTTATCTTCACTCTTGTGTACGCTATATGCACATATTTTCTCCATCTTCTTAATATATTGGACTCGGGCAGCACTTTTACACCATTACGCATCAAGATTGATATAGCATTTCTACAAACAATTCATCTGAACTCAAACAAGTGACAACTACATATAGGCTTTTCTCCATGTCAAACAATACTGTGAATTTATTCCTCCTCTCCACCCCGTTTATTGTCATGTCTTCTTCCACCTCAAACGTCGTTCCATTGATGTCAGAAACAAGGTCACAATACACTTTGCTCGTGATTTCCTTTTGAAATTCCTTGAATTTAGAAAGAGTGTATATATCCCACATTTGTTTCTTCATAGCGTACGTGGTAACACAATGAACCATTTGTGAGTATGACTTGACGTCTGCCTGGAACTCCTTCTCCACTTTACTTCTCAGAGCTCACTCATATTGTTCTAGAACTGTTTCAAAGTGGTTTTGGAATGATCATACCCATCAAAAAATGCATTTATACTTTCACTACATTGTGTGGTCGATATTTCTGTCCAAAAACTCGTTCTAAAAAAATAGGCACCCAATGGCCTCTCTCATTGTACAGGCCTGACAACCAATCATTATCGTGCAACATGAACATATCTTGCAGTTGATTCCAACGATGCTCAAATTCTTCAGGAACCTGTGAGTCATATACAGCTTCATGGACAATAGATAATATTGCAGCTTTGTGAGTGTGACCGCCAAATTTTTCTGGGAACTTCAAAATATGCCACAAACACCATCTATATTTTATATTCAGGAACACAATTTCAATTGCATTTTGCATTTCTCGATCCTGATCAGCGAATACGACTCCTGGTGCCTTGCCCCATACATTCGAGCCACATCCTGAATAGCCAAACAAATGTATTTGTATCCTCGTTGGACACCGAACCACATCCAAGCAGTGTGGAGTGACCGTGATGGTTCACACCAACAAATGGGGCGAACGACATGTCATATTTGTTTGTGAACTACGTAGTATCAAATGTTATAACATCTCCAAACTCCTTGTGCGCATGCCTACACCAATTATCTGCCTAGAATACGTTCTTCAACCGCGACTCCTCGTCCAACTCAACACTAAAGAAGAAACCAGGACAGTGTGCTTGCATCTTCAAAAAGTAGGACTGAATTGTAGCTGCATCACCTTCCCCGAGTCTCAGCAATGTAGTTTCTACAATCCTTTTCGATAAATGTGAGCTGATCATACACACCTACTTCTACAACAGACGAGTTGAAACTTTTGTGTAGAGGGATTCCATTTATGTCATTAACTTCGTGCTTTCGCTTAACATGGTCAGTCAACTGCCTATTACATCGAAACATTCTGGACTTCGACGAACTTATACTGTGATTATGCTCTAAATGGACTATGGTAACTTGCCATGTCCCTAAAGCATCCGAGCAAACAGTCATCTTAGCCTTACACCCTGTTTGCATAGTTGGGTGAGGCCTCAACGGGTTGCGTGCAATACTCAATCTCTTCCCTTCCCGACTACGAACAAACGTTACATTCCTCAAAGAACCGTTTGGACATTTTGTCTAATTCCTTCATCTAATAGGAAAACCCACTGCCCGAGCATACTTTATGTATATTGAAATGCCTCATCATCGCTACCAAACTCATTCCCAACCTCAAACACAAACTCACAACCCTCAATGACTACTTCATCATTCAAGCCAACACATTCATCATCCACAACTAATTCATTGTCATCAATGTAGGAGAAGTTTCATTTCGTGTACAAAGTTGTTCAAGTTCAAATGAATTAAATATCTCATACGGAGGACATAGTTCAATTTCAACTATTTCTAGAGTTGGAAATATTTTTGGGGTTTGAGATAAAATAGGTAAATAAAAGAGATACATCAATGGAGGAGATAGTTACATTTTCATTTCATTGAAATTTCAGTTTTTATGTGGATCTTGAAAATGGATGAGATAGTCCCATTTCAACAATATTAATGGTGTAATGAAAAATACAAAATCGAGACAACAAAACTTACCCAGTAGCGAGAGAGTTTGGTTCGCCTGAATTTCAGTATTATTTGGTCGAATGTCTATGACGTCTTCACTTCCTTCCGATTGCTTTTCACTGCAAAAATGGTTTCGGTCGGTCATCTCATTTTTCGGTTCCATTTCTAGTGAACAACCTTCACCGCTGAAGGTTCGTGACCAACGGGGAAGAAGAAAGTGTTGACGTAAATATTTTGGCAATATGGATGAACTTGTGGTTTGTGAGTAGCGAGAGAGATATTCTAGAACGAAACCAGAAAGCATAGTTTTGTTTTATTACAAATGCTTTGAAAATGAAGACAATAAATCATGGTATTTTTAATTGATTATCTCGCGAGATTATTGGTTGTGTCAAGAATGTAGTTAAATTAGGGTTACTAGTAGACTTATTGTTATAAGTATTAGTATTTAAAAATAACAATGTATTCATATTTTGTTGGTTCATTTTTTGAAAAGTGAAGATTGGTTGGATGGATTTTTTGATTAATTGAAATCATTGACATTTCAAAAATATGGTCCAATGAGATGCCATAAGATTTATAAACAAAATATTGTCAAACAGAGGCCTAATTAAAAAGTTATAAAAATTTATGTTAAAGGTAGTAATTAATTTTATTGTACTAAATAGGACTAACAACTTCTACAATTTTTGTCAATTATACATTTTATTAGAATTAATTAAAGATCAATTTTTTTTACATACCCAAACAATGCTTTAAGTTGTGTTTATAGGTCCTTGATTCTTCGAATATTTCATTATTTGTGCATTACATTCATGTTATAGTTTTTGTTAACTATAACGTAGTTTAATTGTAATTGAGGGCTACAATTTTTTTCTTATTTTTGTAGTTATGTTTCTATTTGTTATTTGTTGCACTCTTGTAATCCAATTTTGATATGGTACCCTTCACGGGGTACAAGATACGATGCCTATTTCAATTTCTTACTATTTTTATGATAAAGCACTTGACAAGTGATACGTGTATTTTATACACTTATTTCTATCCAAAGAGTAGGATTTTATATGTTCGTTTGAGAATATTTACTATTGATTTCTTTATTATTTGTTCACATTTCTGTAACTACCCCAAAGTCATGAATGGAAAGGAATTGGAGCAAAATCAAGTCAATTGGATGCTAAAAGTACTAAAGTGTGCAAATGAAGAGCTGAGGAAGTCAATCAAGGGCCCAATTGGAAGATAATTCGGATAAGAAATCAAATTTGGAAGAAATAAAAAATTTTGGGATCAATTTGTAGCAATCGAAAGTTAAGGGACTGCTGTGCAATAAAATATCAAGGACCAACTTATAACACTTTGAAAGAAGAAATTACAAGCTACTTTGATAACAGAGCGAACACGCCTCTTCAAGACGCGATATCACAAGATCGCTGTAGAAACAAGCAAAATGAAATTGTTATACGCGCGCGTGTACTGTTATTCACTGGGTCGAACTGTTGGGCTTTTACGTGATTTTTAGCAAGTTTCTCAAATTTTTGACCTAGATCTTGACATAACCTATATATAGAAGGCACAAGACACGTTTTGTAGGGTTTTCAATTATCATAATTCATGCCAAATGCTGTCGAAGTGCTAGGGGATCCAGGCAAAGCCGAAAGCAAAATTGAAGACCGAAGATCAAGAAGATGAATGAGGTGACATCCTTTTATTTTCTTGTGATTTCTATTCAATTATGTTTCTAGGCTAAGTTTTCATTGTTAGGATTGCGATGAAGCTTTAATTCTTGATTTCATGTTTTGGCTCTATATTTAATTTATACAATTTACGGGTTTGATGCAATTAATTATGTTTTTATTTTTATCTATGATTGTGAAAACATAATTATTGATGTTTGTGATATTTTTGTATGTTCGAAAGAGTAGGAAGTTATTAGACCTTGATTAATTGCTACAAAGTTTGATAGGAGATAGATGATAACTGAGCGATCATGCCTCTTCAAGCTGCGATATCACAAGATCGCTGTGGAAACAAGCAAAATGAAATTGCTATACGCGCGCGTGTATTGTTATTCACTGGGCCGAACTGTTGGGCTTTTACGCAATTTTTAGCAGGTTTCTCAAAGTGGAAATTACACCCTCCCATGCTTATTAAGTTGTAATTTCATAATTCAGATTTTGCCCATATCTTTTCAAAAATCAGTTTTTTTTTTTTTTTAAAAAACTTTTATGTAGATAATTTTTATTCAGGACGTATCTATCATACACGTTCACTTTGAAACCGCCATATGTGAGCAACCCGTCTCCCACGTCGCTCGCCACCACGTCTCCCGTAAACCTTCCACGCCGCTCGCCGTCTCCCCACGTCGCTCGGCGTTCAACCTCACGTCGCTCGCCATTATTTTCGACCTCAGTACCAGAAATTTAGACATTGTATAAGTTTGATTGTGAAACATATTTTACAGTAAAAAATCTATAAAATGGTTCGATCGAGGACTGTTGATCCGTCGAAGAAGGAGGACGAGCATGGGAAAAGAAGAGATAACAAGAAGAGGCCTATAATGCATGAAGAAACTTCATCAAAAAAACTGAAATCTGCTGTGTCGGGATTGATATTTTCGAAGAAGGTATTTCTATTTATTTTTGAATGAGGGTGTTTAGGAATTGATTCTATTTGATTTTTGAAATGATTATTGTTTGTAGTTTTGATTTTGTGACCTCCAATTTACATTCTGTGACTCGTCACTTTATAAATTTGTGACCAATCACAGGCACAAATTTATGACCAATGTTCATGTTTCTTGCCATTCACAGGCACAAATATTTTACAGTAATCTTTTGATAAAAATGTGACTAATGTTCATGTTTCTTGCCATTCACAAGTTTGTGACCAATCTGTCATTTGATTTGAGATAGTTGTGACCTCTATTGAGTTGTAGTTTTGATTTTGTGACCTCCAATTTACCTTATGTGACTCGTCACTGTATAAATTTGTGACCAATCACAGTCACAATATTTTAAGCATAGGATGTGTGTTTAGAAACTGATCACGTCTTATTATAGGATTGAGCATTGTTATAGTTTTGATCTTGTGACATTTCGAAATTATGGTGTTGTGAGTAATCATTTCATAAAAATGTGACTAATGTTCATGTTTCTTGTCATTCACAAGTTTGTGACCAATCTGTCATTTGATTTGAGATAGTTGTGACCTCTTTTGATTTGAAATAGTTGTGACCTTTTTTTATTTGAGATAGTTTGTGACCAATCTGTCATTTGATTTGTGTATTTCTAGACTTTAATATACAATTTATGTTTTAAAATAATGCAGCATTGGAAGTTCATTATTCCTCCAGACCTTTGGTTTTCAGGGAAGATTACAACGAATTTCACAAAGGGGGTACTAACAAATATTGTAACAAAATTCAGTGATGCTCAGCGAGAGATATTCTTGAGGACTTGTTTCTCGCACTTCATGCACACTCATGAAATTGTGGTTCAACCACAATTAATACACTATTTTTTGCTGAGGCGGGTCAATTATCCCGATGAAGATGAGATGTGGTTCAACATTTCCGGACGATTTGTTAGGTTTTCATTGTCAGAGTTTTGTTTAGTCACTGGTCTTGGACAAGTCGGTAATGATGATAGAAAGAAATTTGAATCCATTCCATCAAAATTGAAGGAAACATATTTCAGCAAGTTCAAAGTTGTGACCAACGAAGACGTTCGAGATGTGTTCATTACAGCTCCTGCTATTCCAGATATAGATATCGTTAGACTTGGAATTTTGTACTTCATTACGTCTTTTTTGTTATCGACATCATACAAAAAGGTCATTGACCATTACCTGTTTGTTCTTGTTGAAGATTTTGATTTGATGAACAATTTCCCTTGGGCCAAGCACTTGTTTAAGAGCACCGTAACTTCTTTGAGGGAAGGTTTGGTGAAAATGAATAGTCATTATAGATTAAAAGGCCTCCTCGTTGCATTTCAAGTGTGGATTTATGAGACTATTCCTTGTCTTGATGGAGTTGTGGTTAAAAAGATGTGTAGTAAGTACCCCCGCATATTGAATTGGAAAGCGGATGAGCTACCCTTAGCTGCTAAATTGGAAGGAACAGAATTATTATCCAATCCTAATGTAAGGATTGATATTCACTTTTGTGACTATTTTGTTTCATAATGTCTTATATAATATATGTAGCTTTTGTTCATATTTTTATCATTTAATGTGTATTAGCATATTCAAGTAAACGATTTGGATCCTTCTGCTACGGAAATGATGATGTCTTATATGAGTGGGGTGCCATACAACAAACCAGTGCAACCAAGGCTTGCGCATGATACAGGAACAAGTTCAGAGGGAGTTCATAAGAAAAAATCTCCTGGTCACAAGGACAAATCTTCTGGTCACAAGGAAAAATCTTCTGGTCACAAGGACGGGTCTTCTGGTCACAAGTTAAGATCATCAGATCACAAGACAGGATCATCTGGTCACAAGTCAGAATCACGCTGTAACGCCCCGAATTCCGCGGAGCCCGGGACGCCACTTCGTCCTTTAAAATTTACTTTATTGCGGAAAATAAATTTAATTCAAAGCATCACATTCATCATTTGAAAACTTCAGCGGAAACTTAATTAACTTAAATAAAGAACAATTCATAAAAATTTAATCCCAATTATTTAAATGAAATTAGCGATAAATAATTTAAAGAGTAACATTCATAAAATTTTCTAATAACATCATCATTTATTCAATTTGCCAAAGCTGCCCCTTTTCATTCACCGCAATCTCCGAAATCTGCAAAAGCTGTTAAAATGGAATGAGCATTTCGAAAGAAATACTCAGTAGACTCATCGCCAATAATTAATTTACAGAATAATTTAACATGTAATTATGCAATCATACAATGACATCATCATCATCATCATCATCATCATCATAGGCTATTTTAATAAAATCAAAGGCTCTTTACAAAAAATCATATGGTGTGGGTAGTCTCGTCTCATGCATTTAAGCAAGTAAGTTATGCATAACATCATCATTTCTCATTTATCTCATAAGAGATATTCTTTTCTCGTCTCATGCATCAAGCATATAAATCACGTAATTTCACATAAGACACATAAATTATAATTTAAACTAATTAGTGGGGGCGAGTCTACCTTAAATCACGAGTTTGAAAGTAAAGCCGAAATCACGTCAATCTTCTAAATCACCAAATGTATCGCCTAGCCAAAAGAAAATTAAATTAATTTAGTCTTTTGAAAATTTGAAATATTAAAGTAAATAAAGTTTAGGGGTTGAATTGAAATTTTAAAGAAAGCATGAATTTTAAAGGTGTAGGGGCTGAAATGGACTTTTCGAAATTAGTGGGCTGACTCATTGGATTTTAAAATGCTAGGGCTCAATTAACTCATTTCAAAAGTGTAGGCATTGAATTAAGGGACTTCTAAAAACAAGGGATTGAAATAGACACATTTCAAAGTTTGGGGCTTAAAAGCAATTTCAATAAAATCAAAATCAGTATAACCAATTTCACTCTCTCTCTCTCTCTCTTCATTTCGTTCAAAACAGAGAAGAGACAAGAGAGGGAGGCAACGGGGAGGGCTTCGCCCGTTCCACCATGGCCGATTTGTTAATTATAAAAACCTTCGTAACTAAATTGAATATCATTTTAAAAGGAGGGACTGAAACAGATATATATCAAACTGTGGGGCTAGAGTGTAATTTCCGAAAATTAAAATATTAAACTTAAAACATTACTCCTCTCTCTCTCATTTCAAATCTGGAAATCAGACAAAGAGAGAGAAAAACGAGAGACGACGCGAGCTGAGGGAAATCCGGCGGAGGTACTGCCGGCGATGGCACTGCCGGAACCTGGCGGTGATGAGTGTGGGATGGGTGTGCGAAGATTTATGAAGTGGGGCTCGATTTGGGTGCAAGAAACCGCGACGGGAAGTTTGGGTTTCGAAGTTTTCCGGTGATCAATCCGGTCGTAGATTCGACCAACCAGGCGGCAGTCGAAGGTAAGGTATTTGGAGGGTTCATTCTTTGACTTTTGGGTTGATTTGTGTGTTAAGTTGATGGCGGATTGAGTGGCGTTATGCGGTGTGTGAGAAAAAGGGAGAAGATATATTGGGTGGTTTGGGGTGCGAAGAACTGAGGCAAACCGGTGCGAAGAATTGAGGCAAACCGGGGCTTGGAGGCTCGAATTTGTGTGGCGGCTTGCGTTGGGTAATACGGTAATGATGGTGGTGTGATGGTGAAGGGCTGTCGTTTGGAAGTTGGTGTCTGCAAATTTTGGTTTGTGTGATGAGGTGCTAGATTTTGGTTTGGGAATGGGCCTTCTCGGTTGGGTTGGATGCGTGGTGGTGAAGGGGCAGTGGCGGCTGGTGGTCTGGATAGTAGGTGGTCTGATTTTGGCGTTTCGATTGGTGGACTGGTGGTTTCGGCGTTGTGGGAAGTTGGCACGAGGATGTTGATGATGTTGGTTAGCAGTGGTGATAATTGTGTTTGGAATTGTGGGATTGGTGTGCAGCAGTTGAGAGGGGGAGTACCTTTACTGGAGTGGTTGCGTGGTTTCGATAATGAGGCTGGGAGGTTTAATTAATAGTTGATTTAGGTGTTAAACATGGTAGCTTAGGTTAGAATCTTGATTCATGGAAAATTGTGAGAATTTTTGGAAGTGAATATGGTTGTGTAAGGAAATACTTGGAAAATAAATTGTTGATTTAGTTGGGCCAAGAATTTACTGATTGGGTTGTTAAAAGGACTTGAATGATCGATAAAATATTTGGGCTCGAGATGTTGGATTGGATTAAAACAGTTGAAATTTGGACTTAAAAATAATTTGAATCCAAATAAAATTTGAAAATTGGACAACATAAAAAAAATGATCTTAGAATATTTTTGATAAGATTTGACTTTAAATTAAATAACGAACTTGGACATAAAATCAGAATAATTTGGATAATCTATTTAAAAATTGAAATCTGGACTTAAGGATAAATACTGAAAATGATTCACTTTAATTGGACTTGAATTTGACTAAGATAAATTTAAAATAAAATTTTACTTCGTTGGCTAGATGAACACGTGTTTTTAAAATAAATGGACAAAATCGTAGCGACATATTTTTTTTAAATAATATTTATTTAAATAAGTCGTGAAAATTTCTCGGTCGCTACACACATGGTCACAAGTTAGGATCAGATGGTCACAAGCCAGGACCAGATGGTCACAAGTCAGGATCTGGAGGTCACAATAAATCTTCTTCTGGTCACAAGGCAGACATTGGACAGCCTATTCCACATGACGATGATGATTTCGTTGATCCTCCATCAAGATTTGTTCCTACATCAAGTGCTGAAGATTCTCTAAAGGAAGGGCTCACAATACACCCACCTAAATGTTCTTGCGTCGATGTAAGTTATTGACAATTATTTTATAATTACAATTTGATTAGAGCATAATACCTATCTAATTTTTCCATGTGGCAGATATGTGACAAACTGAAAAGTGATATGAGTTCCCAGCTATGTGACTTGCAGGCGAAGAATGAAATACTGACATCAGAAGTTGTGTCTTTGAGGGCAAACTTGAGTGCATTGAGGTCACATAACACTCCCTCAGACACAAAAAAACAGATTGATGACATTCTACGCAATCAAAAGGAGATAAAAGGTGATATATTTGAAATCAAATCGAAAATGAGCACGTTCATGGAAGGTGTAAACCAGTTGGTATCAAAAGCAATGGAAGACTTGCAGAAAAAGATGGGTGAATCATCTAAACAACATATTCCAATACCATCAGAAGTTGAGAATCCAAAAGGAAAAAGTAAGGTGGAAGATGATAGTGGTGGAACAGATTCCTATTTTGGGTCAACCCAGTCCCAGTTATAGGAACACCAGCAACCTGATGTATTCTGTGACCCAACGTTGCAGAAAAAAGTTGATGATGTAATTGCAGATGTTTTGGAGTCAACAGAACCAGACAATATTGAGGTAAATTTAACAATTTTCATCATATATGTGACCAAATCATACATCCCTGACCAACTGTATGCGAACCCTTGCTGTCTGTGACTTGTTGCAATGTATGGGACCCTTTACTGTCTGTGACCTGTGTTTAATAATATATATGACCTGTTTGAATACCTGTCTTAATAATATATGTGACCTGTGTTTTAACCCCTGACCAACTGAACTCATTGTTTGTGACCCCTTGCTGTATGTGACCTGTTTCATTGCTTCTGTGACCTAGCTGAAGAATATATTACGTTCTGTGACCTAGCTGATGAACATATTATGTCCTGTGACTTGTGATGTTTATTTCATTGTTGTAGGTATCACCACTTGCTACACCAACTACAGGGGAGGAGGGAGATAAATCATCTGGACTGCCCGTGAAAAGGGCTCCTAAACCAACAAGGATTCTTAAATCGCCCTTCATTGTTGAGGAAGGAAAACAATCAAAGTGTGTTGACAGTGCACCAAATTTTGCGAAGTATAACGTGCATGTGGAAGATGCCGATATTGTCACATATCAAAATTGGTTTAATAGGGGTTTCAAACCCAAAAACAAGTAGTATTCATTGGTCACAAACTATGTGTATTTATTTTTTTATGTGCTGCAAATAATATATAAGTATTTGTCGTTTTGTTTATAGGAATAAGTTCAACAAAGAAGACGACATCATAGATCCTGCTTTTGTATTTGGAACCATCCCTGTAGGTTACAAAACTTGGTGGCATCAGTTGAGTGATCCGGAGTCATCATTGTGTAGCACGGTATGATTTCACTTAGACTATCACTGCTGTATTATATAATTGTGACTTTCTAATTGTGTACTTTCATGTCAACTGTAATAGCACATGGATGTATGTTTTTACTACATACGTCAACTTGCCAGTTTTGGAGACAATGTCAAGATCAAAGCCACGACAACAGACTCTCTATTCCAAGCCAAGATAAAAAATATTTATCCCCACTTTCAGAAAGATCCAAACTTGATTATGTCTGATTCAAACCTTATAGATTACGTTACTGGACGTTTGCCATTGAGTAGTCCTTGGGCCGATGTTGACCATGTCTTTAATCTGATAATACCTAGTAATCGTGCTCATTGGATTTTGGGGAAACTCGATGTAAAAAACTGTGAAATATACGTATACAATTCTAGCAGCAGGACTTACAGGGAAAATCTAGTACTTGACGGGATGCAACCGTTTGCTCAAATTATCACACATTTAATGAAAGCTGTTGGTATTTGGAAGGGAAGATCTGGTGATTGTCATGAAGAACAAACAAATTTGAATATAAGAATTGTCAGGAACATTCCGCAACAGCAAAATGGGTAAGTTTGTGACTTGATTTGTCAACTACATACATGTTATTGTGACCTGCATAAGTACTAATAATATATTATCATGTGATTATTTTTTCAGCCATGACTGTTGAGTTTTCGTGATTAAATATGCGGAGTACCTACTGCATGATGATCTCGGAAATATGCCGATGACTTTTGATGCTTCTAGAGCTAGACTTGACATGGCTTCATTGCTGTTTAAACACCTAAAAATTATGCAGGTCCCAAAGCGTGGATAACAAAAGGGAGATAACATCTTGTTAGAGTGATAGTTGAAGCTATAT
This sequence comes from Ligustrum vulgare, assembly GCA_963555705.1. Classification (NCBI taxonomy): domain Eukaryota; kingdom Viridiplantae; phylum Streptophyta; class Magnoliopsida; order Lamiales; family Oleaceae; genus Ligustrum; species Ligustrum vulgare. The sequence continues at coordinate 27,310,670 of OY743174.1, forward strand.
GATGTATTTTCCAATGAAGAATAGTTCTTGTTTTTTTCCAAAAAACTTGTAATGAACATGACCGTGATCTACTTTTGACCATATAGTTCAGTTCTTTCAGTAATGGGGGGTTTTTTTTTTTTTTTATAATTTGAATAATGTGATTGTCGTTTGTCACAATTCATCCTATTTGGTCACAGGTAATATGCTGACAGGTCACAATGTAATTGTCACAATGTAATTTTCAGAGGTCACAATTCAACATATGCTTTATATGTTCCCAGGTCACACATTATATCAGAAACTGATAATAGGTCACAGTCCCACTGGTTATAGTTCATTGTTAACAATCCAGGCTAATACAAAGGTTATAGATTATATGGTAACAGGTCACATTTCAGACTTTTACCTGCTTTATATGGTCACAGATTATAACAAATTATGTATTGACAGCATGTCACTGATCAGACTTCAATTAATAAAGGTCACAGTTTCACATTGAGTAAGTCACAAATCGTGTAATGGATTTGATAACATGTCACAAGACATAAATGCAATGAATGGAATAACGATGAAAAAAAGAATCTTTTAGTAATTTTTGTCCCTGATCATTTCTTCAGTTGCCTATCTTTTATGATCTTCAGTTTTGATTGGCCATGGCTTAATGGAACCAAGCTGTTGCACGATCTTCGATTGTGACCATGTTCTCCACAGTCTCCACATTTCACAATTTGTTTTCTCCCCAAACACGATCTTCTCCTCTTTTCGGTTGGCCTTCCGGAACTCCTTTTTTGCTTTGGAGCCAATACAATCTTGTCAAGTACTTCTTCAGACGTTGTCCACTGGTTTTCATTTCCCACCGGGAATACAGTTTCTTTGTAAGCATTGATGTAGGCCTCTCGTGTGTAATAGTATGAACAATATTCATATGGATCCATCTTTCGATTTGCAAGCACGGCTAGTGTGTGAGGACATGGTAATTGATCTACTTGAAGCATTCTACATGTACAAGTACGTTGATTTATATCAACCACAAATGATTTGCTATCATCACTAACTGAGAAAATGGTTTGATTGGCAGCACACACCTGCACATAATGATGAGAAGTATTTGGTCACAAAAAAACTTACTCATACTTCAGGTCACACAGGCAAGGTTTCATGTCACACAGCTCAATAAATAACATTCCAAGTAATATAATTTAAATAATTATATATCAGGTCACAGAGATAAGATTTCAGGTCACAGAATAAGATATTAGCTTACAAAATTTAAATGCAATCAAATTCATAAATTCTTTAAATAAGATTTCAGGTCACACAAATAAGATTTCACGTCACACAAGTTACAGAGATAAGATTTCAGGTCACAGAATAAGATATTAGGTCACAGAATTTATATGCAATCAAATTCTTTAAATAAGATTTCAAGTCACACAGGTCACAGAATAACATTTCAAGTCACAGGATAGGATGTTACCCTCATATTCCTCAATTCTATGCTCATTTCTCTCATCTACTTCTCATATTTGGTCACAAGCCTTGTGAAGGTGCCATGTGCATTATCTCTGTTTTTACAAAACCATGTTTGTATAGTTTTCCTCAATGACTCCAGCAAAGCTACAACAGGGTAGTTTTTGGCTGCCTTTGTGACCGCATTCACTGATTCCACTATATTAGACGTCATTGTTGAGTATCTGTTTGTTGGCATATGGAATCGTGACCACCTCTCAGGTCCAACTTCTTTCTACGAAGAGAAAACATTAGAATAAGTAATAAGTTACTAAAATTGAAATGATATAGCCGTCAAATTTAATTGAGAATTCTACATTACCAGGTACTCTGTAATACCCGCATCCACTGCATGTAGCTGTCTCATGTTGTGTTCAAAATCTAATAATGTATAAGCTCGGACAACTGAATTGAATACTTGAGTAATATTTTGACCAGATTTACCAAAATGTTTCTTCAAATTTTGTAGCAGGTGATATGAACAAATTCCATGACATGTTCCCGGATACACAACTTCAATTGCCTTCCTTATACTGTCATGTCGATCAGAGACAAAACATAGTCCCTTCCTTTCCTTGTAAGCCTTCTTCAAGTTGGCAAGAAACCATGCCCATGATTTGTCATTCTCGCTATCTCCAATTCCAAATGCGAGTATGAATATATTATTATTCGCATCTTGTGTACAAGCAGTGAATAGAGTACCACCATAGTGACCATTTAGGTATGTACCATCTACCACGATCACAGGTCTACAATGTTCCCATCCAACGATCGATGCACCTAGTGCCATAAAGCAATAAATGAACCTATTTTGACCATCCAACTTTATACTTGTGACCGAGCCAGGATTTGTATGTTCAAGCATGAAGAAATAATTTGGTAATGTTTTGAAAGATTCTATTGGATCACCCCTAATCATTTTCAAAGTTTGCTCACGAGATCTCCAAGCCTTTACGTAGTTCAATGAAACTCCATATATATGCAACATGTCGTTACGTATATCATTCGGAGTATATATAGTACGCGATGAGGAATACTTATACTTGATGCATGATGATACAACAGAAGTTGAGACTTGCCTATGAGATCCTAAGACAATGTTCGACGTACATGTGTGGCCATCAACCAACTTTCTAATTTTGAATAACTCTGTTTTCCCCAATCTGGATGATCTGCAAATCCATCTGCACTCATCATGTAAACACTTGACAAGATACTCCTTTTTGTCCGATCGAACAACCATATACTCAAACATGTTCTGTATTGCAAAAAATGACAAGCTCAATTTTAGAATTTCTTTGTTATGGAAAACTTTTCCTTCTGATACGTCTCTCGCATCAGCAATTGATACAATTGTGACCATATCATCAGGAATGTGACCTGTTTCTTCAATTGTTGCCTCACATATTTCCGATGCTATCTTCTCCAACGAATATAATTCTCTACATGAATTTTCATGCATTGGTATTGGCTCCATATATGGAAAAATATCACCTGCTTGTTCACTGACTGCTAATGTGACATCAATGTATATGGGATATTTGGAAGGGTCAGAATCTATACTTTTGAGCTTCAAATAAGACATCACATTTTTATCATTCAGTATTCTGACAGGAGGCAAGTTGCTACTCAATACGTAATTCATTGAAACTGCGACTTTCAAAGGATTCAACGTGAATTCGGACATCACAATCTGAACGAGCTTCATATAAACACAATTATTTTCAACCAAAACTAATGACGAGTGCGCTCCATATACCAAACAAACATGAAAGTGATCCATACCCTGCAAATATATCACAAATGTTAATATTTTGGTGATTAAATTTAGCTACAGGTTACAGATTGATATGACAAAATTTAGCTACAGGTCACAGACTAAGTGCGGGGGTCACATATTTTAATACCAGGTCACTAAACAAAACAAGAGGTCACAAGGCTTAGTTACAGGTCACATATTTTAACGTGTCGATAATATAGTTTGACTACAGGTCACGTGAGTTAATGTGTAGGTCACACAACAAATCTACAGGTCACTAGGCTTTGTTCCCGGCCACAGGAATTTTAAGTGCAGGTCACATGATGCAAACAGAGGTCACAAATATTAAATTAAACAGATCACACCATTCAGATGCAGGTCACATAATTAACTGCATTGGTCACAGGAACATCTGCGTTGGTCACAAGATTAAGCCACGGGTCATAAGGCTTAGTTGAAGGCCACAGGGTTTAGTTGCAAGTCACATGGCTTAGTTGCAGGTCACAGGGTTTAAGTGTAGGTCACATAACAAAGCAACAGGTGACATGGCTTAATTGCAGGTCACAAAGCATCGTTGCAAGTCACAGGGTTTAAGCCGCCGAAGGTCACAAGGCTTAACGACAGGTCACAGGAGTTGATGTGTAGGTCACACAACAAATCCATAGGTACTTTGTTCCCGGCACAGGATTTGAAGTGCAGGTCACATGATGGAAATAGAGGTCACAAATATTAAATTAAACAGATCACACCATTCAGATGCATGTCACATAATTAACTGCATTGGTCACAGGAACACCTGCGTTGGTCACAAGATTAAGCCACGGGTCACAAGGCTTAGTTGAAGGCCACAGGGTTTAGTTGCAAGTCACATGGCTAAGTTACAGGTCACATGGTTTAAGTGTAGGTCACAGAACAAAGCAACAGGTGACATGGCTTAATTGCAGGTCACAAAGCAGCCGTTGCAAGTCACAGGGTTTAAGCCGCCGCAGGTCACAAGGCATAACAACAGGTCACAAGAGTTAATATGTAGGTCACACAACAAATCCACAGGTCACAAGGCTTTGTTCCAGGCCTCAGGATTTTAAGTGCAGGTCACATGATGCAAACAGAGGTCACAAATATTAAATTAAACAGATCACACCATTCAGATGCAGGTCACATAATTAACTGCGTTGGTCACAGGAACAAAGCCACGGGTCAGAATTCTTAGTAGCAGGTCACAAGGTTTAGTTGCAGGTCACATGGCTTAGTTACAGGCCACATGACTTAATGTGTAGGTCACAGAACAAAGCCACAGGTCAACACATTTATTTCCAGGCCACAGGGGTTTAAGTGCATGTCACATAATGCAAACAGAACTGAAAAACATCGACGTTGAAAAAGATCGACGCTGGGGAAGGACAATTGCTATTGTTTTGATGTAGATTATACAAATTGAATTCAATTTAAAACACTTACGCTCTATTATTGAACAATTCGATGATTCTAGGTGCAAATAGGAAGACGCTGGAGCTTAATTTCAATGATGGCGATTACAAACCTGTGACCAATTTCAGCAATAGGCACCAGTTCGGATGTCGGTTTTACTTGAGAGATTCAGCCTCGTCGTTGATGGCAGAGGAAAAATCATGGGAAGTATCTCTATTTTCAGCGTCGTATATTTGATTCTGTGGAGTTTATGTTTGATATGGAATGTATATTACTATATTTTTTTGTTATAAATAGTTTCTATATTGACCTGATTTTTGAAACTTGGGACACGAGATTGTCAAAGATGAATTGATATCTTTAAAATGCCTTATACGCGTATTTTTCCCTTTCTCAAATTTTTGACCTAGATCTTGACATAACCTATTTATAAAAGACACAAGACACGTTTTGTAGGGTTTTCAATTATTATAATTCATGCCAAAATGTTGTTGAAGTGCTATGGGATCCATGCAAAGCCGAAAGCAAAATTGAAGACCAAAGATCAAGAAGATGAACGGGGTGACATCCTTTTATTTTCTTGTAATTTCTATTCAATTATGTTTCTAGGCTAAGTTTTCAATGTTAGGATTGCGATGAAGCTTTAATTCTTGATTTCATGTTTTGGCTCTATGTTTAATTTATTCAATTTACGGGTTTGATGCAATTAATTATGTTTTTATTTTCATTTACGATTGTGGAAATATAATTATTGATGTTTGTGATATTTTTCTATGTTCGAAAGAGTAAGAAGTTATTAGACCTTGATTAATTGCTACAAAGTTCGATAGAGGATAGAAATACACCCTTATGCTTTTTGTTATCCTAAAAAGTGTTCATAATTTGTTAATATTTTTCTTCATGTTTGGATTGGTCATAGAAATATAGTCTAATCTCTTGTGAAAAAAGGATTTTATGCATCGCTCGAAATGGTACATAAATAAATATAGGAACACAGATTTTCAATACTTTGTATATTGTTGTTAAATGTTAGAGTCAAACACATGGATGATAAGATTAGAGTGGATTCATAATTCTAACAAATTCATTTCATCGCTTTAATAAATCTATTTTTCATTGCTCTTTAGTTTAATTGTTAGTTTAGTTTTTAAAACAAAATTCTCAAATCAAAGTTTTCCTAGTTCCAGTTAAGGAATATAATCTAAAATGAAATTTAGAAAATCCTCATGGGAACGAAATTCAGACATTTTATTACTTGTGCGATCAGTAAACTTTAGGCTTGCAAACAACAAGTTTGAAAACTTTTAAACACCCTCCAATGCTTCCCCATCTTCTTCGTGACAAAAATTTGAATTCCTTCACCCACCCGACCCCCCAACAATATACAACTTGATATTTTTGGATAGAAACGTTGAACTATCTCAAAACTCAAATTCGCTTTTAAGCTGCACTCTCTTCCTCTCACTGCTATACCATTCAACGCCCATTTTTGCAAAATGAATGTATGGATATTTTTTACAATAGTTGCAATTTTGGCTAATTTTAATTACTATAATTTTTTGACAGAGACTCATATCTAAAAATTATAATGTTAGATGGTAATTTTGCAGTACCCAGTTGAAAAATGAATATGTTTGTGGAGAGATTTTTGTAAAGTGTATGAATGAATTTTTTTGGAGGTATGTATGATTTTATTTTTACAGTAGTTGCAATTTTGGTTAATCTTAATTAATATAATTATTTTGGATAGAGACTCGGATCTAAGATTTAAACATTAGATGGTAATTTGGTTAACATTTTCAGTGGAGTGAGCGTAAGTGACCATTAGAAAATTGAGTGATTATTACTCTTAAAGGAATTAATTTGTTGACAAAATTACTATCATGGAAATAATCACATAGAGTTTAACTAATGAAAAACATAGATTTTCTATACTTTCAAAGATATTCACTAAGGAGAAAAGGAAATGCTAAATGAGGACTATTTTGAGAAGGAAATGCTAAATGAGGACTATTTTGGAGGAACGGTCAATTATAACAAAGATGGAATAACTCCCATGCTTTGTTCGTGGCAATCCTAAGACAAAATACATACTAATGTCAACCCAAGTATTAGTAGTCGTACCCTTAGAAAAATGATAGACACGACACAATGCTACATGGCGCTAGACTTCGTGCCTAATGGTTGGGCAGAAGAAATAACACTTCACCAATTTGATGGTACGGTCGTGGCCGACATGGCCCCCCATGCAATTCACTGGCAATTTTCTAGCATAGACTACAATCAAGGATACATAATTGCACTCCACGAAAAAAATGAACCTATTAGACAAAACAAGCTTAGAGTCAGCACCTGCCTGAAGGCACACAAGAACCTCGAAAAAATACAGATAAGCACTATAGATCTCACGAAATGTATCAAAATCAAACACAGAAACTAGTAAATCAACCAACAAGGAATGGCCCCAACTCAGTGCATCAGCCACCTTGTTACTAGAACCAGACTTATAGTGAATCATAAAAGTAAACTGTTGTAGACAACCAGTCGAAGAAGTATGTTTAGCACATAATGACCTCCTTTTGAAATATATAATGGTGCAATGTCTAACCGCCTGAACAACAGTATAGAACTTAACATCATAAATGCTATTATGACTATGCAGACTAGTCGACTTCTCACTAATAGTATGCAATAGGGCACCCATTCTGACTCAAAACACCACGACACCAACTTTCAATGCATCACAGTGAAGCTCCAAAGTACAAAAAAAATCAGGCAGCACAAGTAAGGGTTCAGAAGTTAACTTACTCTTGATAGTCTTAAAGGCCTTAGTAGCAATAAGAGTCCAAGAGAAAGAATCACCTTTCATGCAATTAGTAATAGGAGTCATAATAAAATTGAAGTGGGGATAAAACGATGATTAAAAGAGGCCAAGCAAAGAAAGCTGCACGCATTGGTCAGAGTGCATGGCATCGGATAGTCACGAATTGACCCCACCTTCACGACATCCACTCCAATACCTAAAGTTGAGATCTTGAAGCATAAGAAAGAATACGATCGGTCATAAAACTATATTTTTTGGTGTTGCATAGAAATTCTCTGCTCGTAGGATCAACAAGACAAACCGAAGATGTTGAAGATGGACATCCATTGACTTACTATAAACCAGAATATCATCCACTCCATTTGTTAGAACAACTTCCATTGAGTCTCTGGACCTATACTTTTTTCTTTCTGAACCTTTGTTTTGGGAAAATAGGATTTGGCTTAGGATTGCCCATTTTTATTAATTCTATTACTTTTTGGCATAATTGGCCCCCAGTGGGAGGCTCGCACGATGGGCTATTGGCTCAGTGGTAGAGCGCAAAAAGACAACACAAGTGCCAATCAAAAGGACGAAGAACTTGATTCATGACCCACATAAAAGTGCTAAGAGCATTTGAAATGCCAAAAGTCATGACAAGCCATTTAAAAAATCCCTCACACATCTTAAATGCCATTTTCCACTCATCTCTATGTAAAATTTGAGATCTAGAAACCTGAGAAAAGAATATTGTAGGTCATAAAACTGCATTTTTTTGGTGCTGTATCGAACTTCTCTACCCATAGGATCAACAAGATAGATCAAAGATGGTCATCCGAAGACTTACTATAAACCTGAATATTGTCAAAATAGACAAGAGAAGTGCCAAATAAAGGACAGAGTGCTTGATTCACGACCAGCATAAAAGTACGAGAGCGTTTTAAAGGCCAAAAGGCATGACAAACCATTCAAACAATTTTTCATGCGTTTTAAATGTTGTTTTCCACTCATCCTTGGTCGAATTTGAATACTCTTCAGGTCAAGTTTATTGAAAATCACTGCATTTCAAATGATCTAGCAAATCATCCAAGCGTGGAATAGGAAAATGATATCGAACGGTCATCTTATTTATCGCATGATTATCCACACACATTCGCCAAAGACCAACCTTTTAGAACTAGGAGGGTCAGAACAACACAAGTGTAGTGACCAGAAATTTTAAGGCTAATAATTTTTTTTATGTTAAGAGTTCAAAAGTATTTTATTGGCTTGCCAGGTCTCTACAACACATCCCAATATTCTGGGTTAATTATTGATCACGATATGATGTTGTGTGCACTTTACTAGCAATTATTTTTGTTTTAGTGACAAACTTATTAGTCAAGTTGAAATATTTTTCCAAACAAATTCAATTGTTTTAATTAGTGTATTTTTTTTTTTTTGAAAAATCAAAGAATTTATATCAGGTCAAATATTTAAATATTTTAAAGGTTGATAATAGTATTTCAACAATGGTGTCATTTTGTAGCTTATATTAAATAATGCAAGTCGGGGTCAAGAAATATTATTTTTAACGAGATCGACCTAAGTTATTTCAACTTAAAGAAACTTGACATTTTATAGAATATTTTATTATTATTTTATTATTTGTGTGTGCGTGTGTGTGTGTGTAAACAATCATATTATTGGAAGTTCCAATTTAATTTGTGTAAATCTTCATTATGAACAATTTTAAACACGGCCAACACACCAACGACTATTTTGAACAAGAGATTATCAAAGTCTTTTCAAAACATTTGAGCTAAATTCATTGCTATCTATCGAAGTGTTATCCTAACTCTCAAATATTTGACTTGATTATATTATTTGTTAAGAGAGTTCTTTAAATTGTAAATCTATCATTTGCATTTTGGTGGTTTTGAGATTTGATAAGTGTGTTTTACACACTTACTTATATATCTAAATTAGAACTATTTATTTTCATTCTTGAATAATTACTAGTTATTTTGTGTTAATTGTTTACATTGTAGGAATATGCCTAAAATCATAAGAATGAAGCAATGAAGTGAAATAATGCACATTTTGGATGTCATTTCGAGCTAAAATGGACAAAATAGATGTTGATGTCATCCACCGGAAATTCCAAGAGGAGCAAAGTGGAAGAAATTAGATTTCGAGGGCTTAATAGAAGATGGATTGAAGTCTGGAAGAAGAAATGAAAGTGTCTTGAAAGTTTAAGGACTAAATTGTTACAATCAAAAGATGAAGGACTTATGTGCAAATAAAGTTCAGGGATAAACCTAGACGTATCGAAAAAGATGGAAATGGCACTGAAAAATGTGAACTGTGCGGCCACGCCAAACCAATTAGGTTGCCACATGACCATAGGTTAATTCAACAGAACCAATTTTTGGTCGCATACGTGGCCACTAGGTTTTGAACTGCACGACCTCGCAGTTGTCTGGCAAATTGGGAAAAAGGCCCATGTGCATTTCCAAGTTGTGCTTTACCTAGGTTTCGGGAAAAACCAATACATCGGACTTTTCATGCATGAGTTGAGGACCTTTGCACACATATTCAAGAGGCATAATTCAGGTTTCTCTCATCAAGATCTTGGAGGCATTATTGGAGGCAAAGGCACGAGCATAAAGAGAGAAATATTGGCCTTTAGTCAGTAGTAAGGAGAATCAATATTTGAGGCTTGGGAGAGATTTAATGAATGTCTCAGGAAGTGTCCGACAGATGGCATCTCTGATTGGATATTGGTTCAGCAATTCTACAATGGTTTGACCTATGAAAACAAGAGGCATACAGATTCAGCTACGGGTGGATTGATGGATTTAACTTATGAGGAGGCCTCAGAAATCTTCGAGAAAATGACAACTAATAGTTACTAGTGGTACTTAGATTGAGCAATGGAAAATACTTGGGGAATTCTTCAGGTAGATGGAATCCCTAAGCTGAATGCAAAAGTTGACGTTTTGGTGAAGAGATTAGAAAGTTTGGGGAAACAACCAGTTTATGTTGTTCAAGCAAATCAAGTCTGTGATATCTATTTTAAAAATTGTGGTGTTAATGAGTGTCCTGCTGCGCTTCAATTGAAGGATCCAGGGAGTTTCTCTATCCATTATTTAATTGGTGATTTAAAATTTAACAAAGTTTTCCGATTTAGGATCAAGCATTAATTTGATGCCTCTCTCTGTCTACAGGAAATTGAACTTGAGAGATCCTATACCGAAGACCATTATGTTGTAGCTTGCTAATAAATCCATCATATACTCATATGGGGTAATTGAAGATGTACTAGTAAAGATGGACAAATTTGTGTTCCTAGCAGACTTCGTAATCTTAGATATGGAGGAAAATGAAAAGATGCCATTGATCTTAGGGAGGCCATTCTTAGCAACTGGATGGGCATTGATTGATGTCGATGAAAGGGAAGTGATAATTAGAATGGACGAAGATAGGGTTACATTTAACCTTACACAAATGGAAAACAATAATCCCAATCTCGAGAATTGCTCAAGGATTGAAGTGGAATCAATTTTGAAGGTCAAAGGAAAGTTTAAACAAGAGGCCTCGGGGTGTGCGAATCACAAACCCAAAAAGGGAGACATTGTTTCAACAACACATCTTGAACCACCTTGAGGAAATCTACCAAAAGTCGAACTTTAGACTCAAAATGGAGCTCTTGTTGGGAGGAAATCCAACCTTACATCCTTTTCACTTTTATGCTTTCTTTAATGTTATTAGTAACTTATGATTTAATTACTTCGTTTGTTTTTGTTGACATCATATAGTAATCATTTTTCTTTACCTTCTATCTTTGCCTCACATTAGGGAGTTATCACAAACATGTTCACTGTTTGAATGGCTAGAACATCAATTCCATCATTAATTTTTGCCTTCTTGTTGAAAGCACATGCAGATATATATAGTCATTCATAAGCAATTTCATTCCATTGAATTGTTAGTATCCATTGCATACTTGAATTGAATTGTTAAATCATAAACTATTGCATGAAACTTTAGTTCAGGATAAGAATCAAGCATATGTGAGTAAGCACATTGATAACAAAGCATTTTTGGGCAAAAATTTGAGTTTGAATTTCAAAATTGGCATAAGATTTTTTCAACCGGAGAACTGCGTGTTCAAGCCATAACTTCTTGGTGGCCACGTGTTGTCCAATAAAATCAACAGACCCTACAGCGTTTAACCAGGTGGCCACCGGAAGTTCTTCTGCGCGGTCGCTTGGTTTCCTATAGCATAATTTTGGCAATTTTTAATATGCAAATATAATTCTTTCAAATTCATAACATTCAAACTCGCTTTCTCTCCCCAAATTCACCCCAGCATGGCATACCACCTATTTTGGATTGATTTACGTGAAATTGAACATCTTATAAACTTGCATCACACTCAAATCTTCCAAAAAAAGGTATGAATTTCTTCTTTACCTTGCAATTTTGCAAATTTTGAGGTTTTCTTGCTTTTATGGAAATCATGGTTCGGTAATTGATTGAGTTGTTGTCTGGGATAGAATTTTTTGTTGAATTGATTGTTAAACCTAGGTCAAAATTTTGGAATAACTTCATGCCTCCAATTCTATGATATTTCTTTATATTTTTTAGTGCAAACCATGTGTTTGTTAAAATGCTTAGGAGAAACTTTCATCATATTTTTTCAAATTCTTTTGAACAAACTTCATCACTTGATCTTTTCCATTGAGTTTGTAACATCCATTCATGATTTGCATCTTCACAAGTGAACAAAAATGAATTTGGAATGATAGGCACATTTAGGGACCAAATCAAGGTTTCTGCAGAGGTATTGCACTCATTTTCAACATGTAGTGACCACTTTGCTACATCTTTTTGCACCCCTTTTTAACTCCAATGAATTGAACTTTTGGTATGTCGTAGACCACATTACATATTTGTGTAGACCACATTACATATTTTCACGTGTCCGAATATGACTTGGAAAAAAATTGATTTTTCATAGCGATGTCGGGGGCTGAAAATAGGTAGTTGGCCATTTTTAAAACAAATTCAAACTTGTGTTTTAGTTTGGGGGTGGTGAATAATGTTGCCTATGATTCCTTGTGATTTTTGATGTTTCTAATGCACTTGTTTCACTTTTGCAAGGAATACACCATATGGAATACATGAAGATCAAGATAAAGACAAGAGAAAGCACTCGAGTGTACATTCGAGAGAAATCCAAATTGAAGAAATTGCATCCTCAAACTTGGGAAGGACTTAAACCCCTCTTTTATGCGTCTTTAACTTCATCATCCTATCTTTCTGACATACATTGAGGGAAATGTATAGCTTTAGTTTCGGGATGGAAATACCACTTCATATTTCATGCTTCATATGCTTCACTTGCATTCTATTATTTGGGAAATTTTATAAAAAAAAAATTTGAATTTTTCTTGAAAATTGTGTTGACATGTTTTTTGCCTAAGATATAGTATGGATCACTTGTGTTTTGGCTTGAATATTGGACAACATCAAAACATGAATTTTCTTGACTAGTTATGTCTTGCTTGATTTCGTCTTTATACGCACATAGCCATTTGTTGAATTACTACTTGTGTAGGAGTATGTTTAATACATGTGGGACGTATTTATATAACTTGAACTTAGGAATGACTCGTTAATCCCTAAATTTAGAGCTTTAGACATCCCATCCCTACAATGGAACCAGACATCTCAAAAACACTTTGGGAGTGGAATGGTTAGAATGTGCATGTATTATTGGGTTGAAGGTTCGTGATTGTTGGTTTTGTACTTAAGTTAAAACAGTTTGATCAACAAGTATAAACCAAAACTAACATAAAAATAGAAAAAATGCTAAAGGTTTTATTCTACTCTTCATAGCCTTTTTGACTAGAGTAAATAAGCTTGTAAGGATGTTCAAACCTGGTACCCTAAATTCAACTGAATTGGGAGTTATCAGCTTAAAGCTCTTTACATGGGTCAATAAAAAAGCTTATGGGAGAGTGGACTTACACATAAGACAATCAAATATCTTAAAACTTCTCTTTGACCCCTTTGTGACTTGGGTTATTAAATTTGAGGGGTTCTCTAAACCTGGTTCCCTAAAGTCATCTAGCTTGGGAGTCATCGACTTAAAACTCACTAAAAGGGTCACATAGAAAGCAAACGAGAAAAAGTATTACACAAAGATGGTAAGAGACAAGGACATAAAAGAAAATGAAAAGAAAAAGTCATCCATAAAATAAAATTGCATGGTATAACCTTTGTTGACTGAAACTGTGAAGATTAAAGGTGTAAAATTAGGGATTGCTTACCATTGATTTGTTGTTCATGCATGTTTCTAATTCTAACTATCTTATGTGGAATGTTGCAATGAAAAAAATGTTTAGAAACCACTATAGATAAAATCAGGGAGGTGAGAGAAAAACAATAAGTAGTGATAATCCATTAGTGATGAAAGGAAAATCATTAGAATCTAATAGGTTGACCACATGGAGTTTGTGCTTAATTCTGCATAATGAGCTATATAGTGTTGAGTGTATATCTGATTGAGTAGGCGTTTGATATTGGCTATTCACACACACTTGAAAATCTGGCATGAGATAAATTAGAATTATTTTACTATGTTTTTCCGAACTCTATGCTAAAGTACGACGTGATTTGGATTTGTTGAGGTATATTGTAATCATGTTGACATGACAAAAATAACTATGCAGTTCTTGATTCATTAGTTTCAATATACATTGTTCGAGGACGAATAATAATTCTAGTTTGGGGGTATTTGATAAGTGTGTTTTACACGCTTACTTATACATCTAAATTAGAACGATTTATTGTCATTCTTGAATAATTACTACTTAATTTCGTGCTATTCGTTTACATTGTAGGAATATGCTCAAAATCATAAGAATGACGCAATGATGTGAAATAATGCACATTTTGATGTCATTTCGAGCTAAAATGGACAAAATAGATGTTGATGTCATCCGCTGGAAATTCCAAGAGGAGCAAAGTGGAAGAAATCAGAATTCAAGGGTTTAATTGAAGATGAATTGAAGTCTGGAAGAAGAAATGAAGTGTTTTGAAAGTTTAATGACTAAATTGTTGCAATCAGAAGATGAAAGACTTACGTGCAAATAAAGTTCAAAGATTGATAAGTGTATTTTATACACTTATCTATATGTCTAAATTAGAATAAATTATTGTCGTTTTTGAATATATGCTCTTTAATTTGTGTCTAATTGTTACTTTGCAGAAAATATCCCAAAAAGATGAAGAATGAAGCAATCAATGGGAAAAATGCATATTTGGATGTTAATTGGAGTTAAAATGAGCAATTGATAAGTTTGTGAAGTCAACCGAAAAGTGTACATGGTGCCAAAGTGAATGAATCAAAAGTTGGAGGACCTAATTGAAGGAATTGAAAGTGGAAACGAGCAAATAGAGAAGATTCCAAAGTTTGAGGACTAAATCGTAACAATTAGAAGTTGAGGACTGAATGTACAATTAAAAGTCAGGGACTAACTTAAACAACCAGAAAAAGATGGAAATTGCATATCATGCGATCGCAGGATTCCTATTGAGCGATCGCGCAATGCCTCGAATTCCTCACCCGAGAGTTTTATTGTCTGCCACTCGATCGCTAGGTTTTAAGCCACGCGATCGCATGACTGTCTGCTGGGCCGCGACATGGGCTTTTTCTGCGATTTTTATCTGGTTTTCTTCTCTTTTGACCTAGCTTTCTCCAATACCCATATATAGAACATAAGAGGCACAAAATCAAAACCTTTGCCTCTCCATAGAACGAGCCACAATATAGAATTCAACATCAAATTCTTGAGGAATCAAGCATCGCAAAGGGGCGTGAATTGAAGATAATTGAAGAATTGAGCCTTGGTACATGCTTTCCTTTCTTCTTATTGTTTTCAATGAAAATTTTATTTTATTGTTTATACTTTTTAATTATGATGTATAACTAAATTTAATGTTGGGATGAACGATGTAGCCTAGTTAATTATTTTAATTCCAAATTCCTTTGTTTTAGTAAGTCGTTGCATGTATTGATTTATTATTTTCTTAATGCTTGAATTGCTTGATCACCAATTTATGATATATTGAGTTATTTCCATAATTCGAGAGGTGAGTTAATAATTTAGAACGTGGTAATAAATTCGGTAATTGAATGAGAGATAGAGATATACTCTTGTTATTATTGCGGTCATGTGTGAATTCTTGCGTGTTATGCATCTAGATAAGGAATATTCAGACCCTCTGTAGAGATATATGGTTGATTTATTTAGGTAGAATTGATTTAAACTTGAGAGAGGAATTTCAATATACATTAGTGAATTCGACCGAATGCATATTTAGGAAATAAAACTGGAATTGGAATTGATTTAATTGGCTAGGTGAAATCAATTTTGTTTCATTTAAATTCTTTAGTTTATGTTTTGAAATTTAATTTAAACAACCAATCACATTCATTTGTTTAAATAAGGTATATAACTAAAATATTTCGATAATTAATAACAGTCTCCATGAGACGACAATCCGGACTCTTAGGTCCACTTTATTACTCTTCACGACCTGTACACTTGCGGGGATATCACGAGATATCGGTGAACAAGGATCAACTTAGATGTACAGGTAAAGATGGAAATTACGTTGAAAAATGTGAACTGCACAGCTACGCCAAACCAATCCAATCAAGTGGCCACGCAACCATAGGTCAATTCAACAGAACCAATCTTTGGGGTTTGAACTTTGCGGCCGCGCAATTGTCTGGCCGAGCGAAAAAAAGGCCACTTCACCATTTCAAGTTGTATTTACCTAGGTTTCGAGAAAAACCTATTTATTGGGCTTTTCATGCATGAGTTGAGGACCTTTGCAAACATATTCAAGTGGCATTATTGAAGTTTCTCTCATCAAGATCTTGGAGGCATAATTGGAGGCAAAGGCGTGAGCATATTGGATTACCAACGGGGAACAACTTCTTAGTGCAAGAGTTCTCTTCTTTGTTAATTTTATTTACTCACGATGTTTAATTTTGATTATTGAGTTTTACATATTGATTGCACGTGATGATTTTATTTTGTGATTAATGCGTAAATTAACTGACCACTAATTCATTGATTTAATGGATTGTTTTCATAGTCCGAGAGGTGAGCTAACGACCTACGTCTAGGAATAAAACTTGGTAATTGAACGAGCGATAGAGATATACGTTTGTTGTTATTGCAATTTTAAGTTGAGTTCTTGTATTCCATGAACCTAATCATTATTACCTGTTGTCTAGAAACACAGTTGACTAATTAGGTAAAGTCGATTTAAACCAAGAGGGGAATTTCATATGCATAAGTGAACTCGATCGATCATATTAGTATATTAAAACTTGAACGGTGGAATTCAAAGTATTGGCTACTTGAAATCGTGAAATCCCAACTTTTTATTCATTGATTAAAAACACACTTTGTTTTATTGCTTTTTAGTATAATTACTTAGCTTACCATAATCTTAATCTTTTGTACTATGATCCAGATATGTTCTAGAGTAGGCGCATTACCAGATCTATGACACATATGAGGGTCCATTCTCGGGAGTGCCCTTGACTAAATTTACTTATCTTTGTATTTATGCTTTTAGTTTCATTTGACATTTATTTTCTGGCATTTTACATTTGTTGGAGGTCAGGTTCATGCCCCCCTCCTTTTGTTTGTTTTTTACATTTTATGATATAAAATAAGCCACACAAGTGGTATTGCTTAAAAAAAATCAAGTGAAAATTAGAATAACTTCGGTAATTGATCAAAATCCTTGTGGGACGTTAATCCGGACTCTTGGCCCACTTTATTACTTGGATGCGACATCTTACACTTATGATTAGCACACATCAAGATTCTTGTGAAAACTGGATTATTGTTAAGGAATGGTGTTCCTTGTGTAAAGACTACTAAGGATAAATGCTCTTTATTGTAAGCCACTTAAGGCTAAGTGCTCTTTGTTGTAAGTCACTTAAGAGTTTGATATTCCTTATTGTAAGTTATCAATATAGTGCATTTGACCTTGCTCATGACGGAGAGCTTGATAACGAAGGAAGTAGATCAAATTGTTTTATTGAACCTCCTTAAAATATTGTTTGCATCCACTTCTCCCTTTTATTTACTTACATCACACTTATTATTGCTTGTCAACTCATATTGTGCAATATTATTTTCAAGGTGTTACTATAACGCCACGAATCCCTTGAAACCCGAGACTACACGTCGTCCTTTAAAGTTGACTTTATTACGAAAAATAAATTTAATTCCAATCATCACATTTATTATTTGAAAAATTCAGTGGAAACTTAATCAATTGAAATATAGAACAATTCATAAAACTTAAATCTCAATTGTTCAAATGAAAGCAACGATAAATAATTGAACCGGAAACATTCATAAAACTTGATTAAAAATACTAGCATCATTATTAAATTTTCCAACGTTGCCCTTTTATTTGCAGCCATCTTTGAGATCTGCAAAAGCTGTTAAAAATGGGATGAGCATTTTGAAATAAATACTAAGTAGACTCATCGCCAATAATTAATTTATAGAATAATTGAATACATAATTGTGAAATCATACACTGACATCATAATCATAATCATATGCTCTTTTAAAAAAAATCAAAGGCTCTTTAAAAATCATAGGGTGTGGGTAGTCTCGTCTCACTCTCGTGCATTAAAGCATGTAAATTATGCATAACAACATCATTCCTCTTTTTATCTCATAAGAGATATTCTCGTCTCGTCTCATGGATCAAAGCATATAAATCAAGTAAATTCACATAAGACATGTAATTATAATTTAAACTAATTAGTGGGTGAGAGTCTACCTTAGATCATGAGTTTGAAAAATAAAGATGGAAGGTCACGTCGATCTTCTAAATCATCGTACGCCTCATCTAGCCAAAAGAAAATTAAACTAGTTTAGTACTTTTTGAAATTTAAAGATTAAAGTGACAAAATAAAGTTTATGGACTAAATTGAAATTTTAAAGGAGTTGGAAATTTGAAATTATAGGGCTGAAAATGTATTTTCAAAACTTAAGGGCTGACTGGAAATATTTAAAAACACAATAGTGGCTGAATATAACATTTTAAAAACAAAAAGGACTAAAATAACATATTTTCGTAACTTGGGGTTTAAAAGTCAAATTTTCAAATCAAAATAAAATATAACAATTATAAAAGTCTCTCTCTCTCTCTCTCTCTCTCCCCTCATTTACAAATCAGAGAAGAGAGGCGAGAGGGAGACGCGATTGGGGGGGGGGGGGGAGGTTCCAGTCTCCTCTCTATCGCGACAGCTGACCAAGAAGCCAGCGACAGCGCCACCGTCGCGTGGTGGCGCCAGTACCAAAGTCGACTCTTGGGGTGTGATTTCCAGTTATAAATCTGGCAACAAGGGACAGCGGTCAAGGTAAGGCTTTTGGTTCTGTTTACTCTTTGTTCTGTGGTTGTTTGGGCGTTGATGTGTTGGAGGAAAATGAAGCGGGCAGTGGTGGTTTCTAGTTGCGGGTTGTGTGGTGGCGACTGTAGTGGTTCGATATTACAGATTGGAGTGCTGGTTCGAGACTTGGGTGAAGTTCTAGTTCTGAAGGTGATTTGGCAGTGACACGACGGTTGGGTTGAAATCGTTTCATTCTGGTTTGTGAAATTGGAGTGCTTATTCGGGAGGCTCGGGTTTGGTGATTTACCTTCGGCTATGGGGTTGATGTGATCTTGGTATTACAGTGATAATGGTCGTGGTTATGGGGTTCAGTTCTTGAAATAGGGAGGTTTGATAATCTGGGAAATTGAAGGCTGGTGGTGAAATGGTTGATGTTCGGTTTGGGCGATGGAGGTGGAGGTTTGGCAGCATGGTGATGGTGTTCGAATTTTGGTAGGAGCAGAAGCTGTGAGTTGGAGGTTGCAATTCGAGGTTACAGATTGGAGTGCTTGCTGAAGTTTCTGCGTATGAATGTGCACCTGGGTTCGAAAATGAAGGTCGAGGCCAATGATGTGTTGGGTCTACTATGATGGTTGAGGCTCAGTTGAAAGCTTACGCAGAATTTTGCAAAAATGGTTGCTGTGAATACGAATGGAGCTGGGGGAGGGAAATTATAACGTGTTGGTTGTGCTTCAATTTGGTAAATGCATAATTGAGTGAGTGAGTGAGGATTTGATTATGGAATATAGATGTGTTAATGTTATTGGGAAAAAGTGTGAAAATGGGAGGGGGGTTTGGGCGAGGATTTGGCTGATTGATCATGGGATATAATCTTAGGAAATTTAGAATTTGTTAAGTAAATGATTAAAATTTGTTGTGATGGAAATTTAGGAAATTGGGGAATTGCTAATTAATTGGTTCCAAGATTGAGCTAAGATAATTGTGATTGGTTTTGATTCAAAAATGAATTTGATAGAAATCTGAAATGATAAAAATAATACTAAGCTTAGGAGTTTGGATTTAAAACATTTTGGACTTAAATAATTTGAATCCAATTAATTGAAAATTGGACTTTAAAAATAAATAATGGACTTGGGATATCATTTAATAAAATTTGGAATTGGAATAAGATAAATTTAAAATAAATTTAATTTAATTTCATTGACTAGACGAACACGTGCTTTTAAAATAAATGGGCAAAGTCTTTGTAACGACCCGGCTCCCTCGTTGGGCCCTTCTCCGTGTCGAATTCATGGTCTTTCCACTCCCCCCGATCGTCCTGGTCCTCAAAGGCTGCCAGCCTCGTTTCTAGGAAGTGGATTTTTGCCTTCCACAGGGATCGAACCTTGTACCTAGGGGTTAAGTACAAAGATTCTTAAATCCCTGCTACCATTAGACTAATGGTAGCAGGGATTTAAGAATCTTTGTACTTAACCCCTAGGTACAAGGTTCGATCCCTGCGGAAGAAAAAAATTCACTTCCTGGAAACGAGCCTGACAGACCTTGAGGACCAGGACGACCAGGGGAGGAGTGGAAAGACCATGAGTGCGACACGGAGAAGGCCCCAGGGACGGAACCGGGTCGTTATTGTCGTAGCGACATGTTTTTAAAATAAATAATATTCATTTAAATAAGTCACGAAAATTCTCGGTCGCTACAGTTACACTTACTTTATTTATCAAATTTACACTTTATAGCACTCTATCTTGATCATTTAGTTAATTTACACTTTCTATAACACTTAGTATTTATAATTGAATCATTATTTTTTTAAGTTCAATATCATTTATTGAAATTTTTTTATAAAACCAATTCACCCTGGGCTATTATAGTGTAGTTTATGTATTTATGTAGTTCATTTTCCATTTACAATGCCATAATAGTAAGAGTATACACGTACGTTGTTTTTTTTTTTTTAATCTTCAATTCATTTTTGTATTCTAAGTTAGTAGGAAAACTACTTTTCTTTTGTATGATATACACTATTATTGAAATTCTCATTTTGGTTCTTGGCAAAGATTTAACGAACAACTCAACTCAACAATATCTAAAGAATTTTAGGTAGTATCCTCTCCCGTACACATGTTGTACGCTTTTGAGTTTAATATTATGCTGACATGAAATTTATGTCAATTTCTAATGTTTGATGAAATGCATACCTTATTATGTGCTATTGGCATGCTATGACTTTATTTATGATGGGATTATGATTGATGATTGAAGGAAATCATCTAATATATTGTGATTGAAGGTAATCACAATAAAAGTTATTAACCGATCGTGTTTAAATGTTTTCCCAAAGATGAAAGTTTATTTTGGCATGTAATTGAATGTATGTATAATTTATTCTCACTAGCGTATGTATATATTGCGAAGTATTTCTTCGTAATGCCATTATTTAAATATTATACAGATTGAAGGACTGGATACAGCGTGATGGCAGGCGATTGTGACAGGAATTTAGATTTATATCTTAAAATTTTAGACTTGATTGTTTGATGTTTTGAAATACAATTTAAGTCTTAGTAAATCCTTAGATGATAACTTGGATGAATGTTATTTATTTTTGAAATGAAATGTGTCTGCTCTTAAATTTTCAAAGAATTGTATCAACTTTAAAAACTTACGACGGGTTGTGTTTTCACAATTTCAGAATGTTTCCAAAATGGAAAAATGACCCTTTTTAAGTTATCTATCATATGGAAATGACAACATGTTGATTGGATCCCCGTAGAATTTACTATGAATTGTTTTGTAAACTGTGACGGGCACAGTTTTGGAAATTGATGACAACATGTTTGGAAATTGATTTCATATCCCAAAAGTGGTCTTCGGGACCCCTAATTTTTATATGTTTTGTTTATATGAGTCCTTGATAGTATATAAAATTTCATAACTTTCCAATAATGTTTTCTATCTTAAATAATTTTTACTATCCAACTGCATCACCGAAAAAAATGCAGAAGTTGCTGAAATTTTTCTATAACTTTTCAATTTTTCTTATTTCATATTTTCTAAGTCCAATGAATAAAATTATCATGACTTTGTAATATTAGTTAATTAATCCCATTTAAAGATTTTTCTTAAATTTCATGGTTTAAAAAAAAAAAACACTTAACGCCAACAAGAGCATGTTAGATAACACATTGAATTAAAAGGAAATCCGGAATTGAATAATAAGTCTAATGTCACTACTTGCTATAATCACACTATGCAGGTTCTGGGGTAAAGAAGAGTTTTATAAGTTTATGTTCAGATATATCATTAATGATGTTATATTTTTTATGTATCTATTTAATTATATAATGTTGAGTTGAAAACGTATTTTTGAAATTGTATTTTTGCATTAAGAATGTTGAGATTGCATTCAAAATACCATAAATGTTTATTTTAGCCCTCACAATTTAACTAAAAGTCACTGGCTACCCACTTATTTTGGACTTCGAATAATTGGTATGAAACAGGTGACACGAACTAGAAGAACCTGTAGGAAGACTTGTTAGTGTTGTGGAAAGAGGTAAAAGGACTAGGTTACATGGTCACTGGTCGACGGGCCACCCTCCTTTTGATTGATACCTTGCCACGAGGATTTGACTATGAAGCCTTTTGCAAGGAGGTGATGATGTAGTGGGAGCAAGCAAGAAAAGATGCACTTGAGTTTTTAGAGTACGATAGTATACCTTCCGTGATACCCATTCTAAGAAGATGCACCCCATCGATTTCATAAGATGAAGAGCCACCTTCCAAGAAACCTAGGATTCATGGAGGATGAATTAGCAAGGATTAGTGGAGGCGTGAATGTATTTTAGTAGTAGTGTTCATTACTCATTTTGAGTTTTAGCAAAAATAACTTAATGTTGTTTAGCGTCAAATGCTTCTTTCATGTTATATTCTTTTCCTTCAGAAGGAATTTTTAATGATAAAGAGATATTACCTTTTCCTTCATTATGATTTCTCATTTAATTACTTGCTACTTGTGTTGGATGTTTACAAATTTTGATGGATTACAAACCTACTTTTGTTTATCCTACAAGAAATGGCACCAACATCACAAGCAAGAGCTATCTGAGAACTGCAGCAAACAATGGAGGAAATGAGACAAGCCTTTGCAACACAAATTGTAGCCCTGGCTTGTCAACCGCCACCTGCTCAACATGGGCCAATAGCACCTCAGGAACCACAAGAATCGCAAGTGCACGTGCACCTCGAATTGATGCGGTACCACTAATTCCCTAGGGACATCAGAATGCACCGACCATTCTAGTGATTAAACAGTTTCGTAAATACTGACCTCCTACATTTGATGGTGGGAAGGATCCTTTGACATCAGAAGAATGGCTATGTAGCATTGAGAAGATTTCTTGAAACATCTCTTTTCCAGAAAATTAGAATGTACGGTGTGCAGAGTTTACGCTAGTCGAAGGAGTGGGCCCTTGGTGGGAGTCTAGTTCATGCACTCGCACAGAAGAAGAGCAACATTACATGATTTGGACACAATTTAAAATTGAACTGACAAAAAAATATTTCTCGCAAGCTATGCGAGATCACAAGGAAACAAAATCTTTGCAGTTAGCGCATGGAGACATGGATATCACTGACTATGACAGAAAGTTTGAGGAGTTGTGACGTTATGCCCCACATTTGGTGAGTACCGAGCTAATGAAGGAAACATGTTTTGAGAGAGGTCTGGGCCCAGAAATCAGGCAGATAACTCACATGAGCTACACACATATGGAGCAGTTGTAAAGATTGCACGGGTTGTTTCGTATTCAAGTATGAAACCTCAAAATTAGGGACCACAAAATAACTTCGTGAAGAGAAAATGGTAGGATCAGAATAAGGGAAGAATCAAGGCCAGTTTAAGAAACAGAATCATGGACCCAGTTGGGGTCATCTGAGAAATAAAACTCCTCTTTGCCCCACGTGTAAGAAGAACCACAAGGGTGAATGTTTCTTTAGGAAGAATGTTTGTTTCGGTGTGGACAAGAAGGTTACTACGTTTCGCAATGTCAGGCAGCACTAACTAAGGACAATGAACAGGCAAAGAAAGGGAAGGCAAGGGTGTTTGCTATGACTTACGAAGAGGCCGTAAAGAACATGAACATAATTGCAGGTATTCTACCAGTCTCTAGCATTCCTGTTGATGTTCTTATTGATTCTATTGCGACTCATTCATTCATATATGATGCATGCCTAGCTAAGATTAATGTTTCGTGTCAGAAAATTGATAGTATACTAGAGGTTAGTATGTCATCAATGAGAACTATTAATACAAATAGAGTACCTAAGGTGATACAAATAGATTTTGACGGATTAATATTAGAGGTAGACCTGCATGTTATAGGAATGAAGGATTTTGATATTATTTTGGGTATGGATGGGTTGGGTAATAATCGAGCTACAATTCTATGTTTTGAGAAAGAAGTGATTTTTTTCTAAGAAATGGTGAAGATAAGTTCATATTTTATGGGTCAAAGATTAAGGCACTTCCTCGCCTCATATAAGCTTTGAAAGCAGAGAGATTGTTGAAGATGCCTTACCATGAATGTTATCTTGTCAATCTACTGGAACCCCCATCAGTTGAGGTAAAATTAGAAATGTGCCGATGATATGAGAGTATGCTAATGTGTTTCTAGATGATCTGTAGCTATTCCACCAAATAGGCTAGTGGAATTCACAATCAATTTGGAGCGATGCAAGTATCCCAGGCTCCGTATCGAATGGCACCAAAGGAATTGCAATAGTTGAAAATGCACTTGTACGAACTTCTAGACAAAGGGTTCATCAGACCTAGTGTGTCCCTATGGGGAGCTCCAGTACTCTATGTAAAGAAGAAGGACGATACAATGAGGTTGTGTATCGATTATTGTGAACTGAATAAGTTGACGATCAAGAATATGTATCTTCTTCCTATAATCGAGGATTTATTCGATCAATTGAAGGGTACAAAGGTTTTCTTGAAAATTGATTTGAGGTCAGGCTACCATCAGCTGAAGAATAAGCCAACTATTGTACCAAAGACTACGTTTCGAACTCGCTATGGGCACTATGAGTTTACGGTAATGCCCTTTGGTTTGACTAATGCTCTTGTGGTATTTATGGATTTAATGAATTGAGTTTCCAATGAATATCTTTATAGGTTCGTCATCATATTTATAGATTCCGATATACTTGAGGGATGCTCATCAACATGAAGAACATTTGATGATGGTTTTGGAAACACTATGCGAGGAGAAGTTATATGCCGAATTCAAGAAATGTGAATTTTGGCTTGATCTTGTTGGATTTTTGGGTCATGTTGTGACAACTAAAGGAATTGAAGTCTATCCATCCAAGGTAGAGTCAGTGACCAATTGGTCAAGACCTTCAAATGTGGGTGAAGTGAAGTTTCTAGGCTTAGCCTAATACTATCGACGATTCATAGAAGGGTTTTCCAAGATAGCTGGTCCTAAGACGTATCTAACTCGAAAGAGTGTTAGGTTTGTATGGCCTGAAAGGTGTGAACAAAGTCTTCTGAAATTAATGGACAGATTGGTCTCAGCATTGGTATTAGCACCTAATGGTTCAGGAGGTTTTGTGATATACAGCAATGCGTTAAAACTTGGTTAGGTTGTGTTTAGATGAAACATGGGAAAGTGATTTCCTATGCCTCAAGATAGTTGAAACAATATGAGCAAAATTACTCGACGCATGATCTTGAACTTTCAGCTGTGGTTCACGCCCTGAATATTTGGCGCCACTACCTTTATGGGAGTAAGTGTGAGATTTATAATGTCTACAAGATTTTGAAAAACTTATTTACCCAGAAGGAGTTGAATATGAGACAACGATGGTGGTTGGATTTAGTGAAAGATTCTGCACTATCCTTTACCACCCAGGTAAAGCTAATGTAATCGTAGATGCTCTAAGTAGGAAGAATATAGGACAATTGTCATCACTGTGTACAGAACATGATCGATTGATCAGGAATTTTAAGAACATGAGGATTGAGGTGCTATAGTCGACAGTAAGGACACCTTCCTTATTGGCGAGTCTAACAGTGAAACTGACCTTAGGGACAGAATTGTATCATCTTAAAAGGAAGATCCATTTTTGGAAAAAGATCAGAGCAGATGTGAGAACTGAGAAGAGAAAAGAATTTGAATTAGATGAAGATCAAGCTCTGATGTTTAGAGGATGACTGTGTGTGCCTAAGGATGAGAAACTTAGGAATGAGATTATTATGGATGCTGCACATCCGTACGAAACCAAAATGTATAGAGACTTGTGTAATGCATTTTGGTGGAGGAATATGAAAGGGAGAACAACACTATTTGTTTTCGGATGCATGGTTTGTCAACAAGTAAAGTCAGAACATCAGAGGCTTTCAGGGCCATTGAATCCCATGGATATACCTAAGTGAAAATGGCAGAAGATTGTAATGGATTTTGTTATCGATTTTCCTAGATTGATAGGAGGTCATGATGCCATTTGGGTAATTGCAGTCTGAGTGACTAAGTCCACTCAATTTCTACCAATTCGGATAACATACATTTTAGAATAGTTCGCACAGTTATATGTCAGAGAAATTGCTCGACTTCATGGAATTTCAGTATCTATTGTTTCACATAGAGACCTGAGATTTACTTTGAAATTTTGGACAAGTCTTTAGAAAGCTTTGGGAACCAAGTTAACTTTTAGCATTTTTATCAACCTCATGCTAACGGGAAATCCAAACGAACTATCCAAGTTCTTGATGATATGTTGAGGGCATGTGTTCTAGACTTGTGTGGTAAATGGGAAAATCATTTGCCATTAGTAGATTTTGCATACAATAACAACTTCTAATCTACAATTGGGTTGTCCATGTCGTTCGCCAATATGTTGGGACAAAGTCGATGAAAGGAGAATTTTGGGTCTGGATTGGTTGAGAGGACTGTGGAAGCTATTAATAAGATCAGATCAAGAATTAAAATTTCCAAGGATCAACATAAAAGTTATACTCACCAAAAGAGTTAGTGACGCGATCCCAATCGGGGAATCTCGACAAAAATGCGGAATAACGAAAATAAAACCCTAGGAAAGATCTACGACATATTAAACACAAGAACAAGAATAAAATAATGGAAATTAAAATATAGATTGAAAATAAAACCTTGACCCGACAATCACGACGCAATGAATGATGATGCGGATTGAAGAACCAAGATTGGTGAACGCCACAAGAGTTGTCAATTCCTTGATAAGTTCGTTGGGTGAATACCACAATGATCAGATCTTTGATAAGTTCAAGAAAAGGGAAAACTCAACCTTTTACAAGAGAATCCTCTCTAAATTTTAATCAATAAACTCAAAAACCGTTGTTCAATAATGAAAAACAAAATAATATAATGTAAAACGTGCCTAACCTAGCCCTAGCCGCAATTAGGGTTCAAAACAGAATTAATAATTAAAAAAACGGAAATTAAATTAAAAACTCGGGAAAATCTGGTCTGATCATAACCGCGCGATCGCTTGGGCGTCATGGTCGCGATCGCATGGTTACTCCTAAAACTCTCAGGTCTCTTTTTGGTGTTACTTCGCGATCGCTTCTCCAGTTAACCACGCGATCGCGTGGCCTTCTCGACAGCTCCAATCTTTGCCCCCTTGAAACAATTTGACCCGGCCTGATCTTTGATTTGGGCCCAACACAGAACTTGCTTCGTTTCTCATGTAGATTGTCATGGAATCGCCTGTGCCCTGATTTCTCCCTTGATCTTCTACCACGGATCACATCATTCCCCCTCTCTTGAAAAGGATTCGACCTCGAATCTCGAATTTGTCTAATCCTCCTGCAACTCCGGGGTTTGTTGTCCTTTGTATTATGCTTATGCTTTTTGGGCTGCTCCTTTGTACCAATGAATTTCTTCTTTATTTCAGGATCATGGTTTGATCTTGGCACCTACAAAACAGATTTTATAGAGCTGGAGAGGGATTTGTTAGATTGGTTAAGTGCAAGGCAAGGATCCTTGTACATCAACCTTTGTGTAAACAAATTCATTTTGGGGGTGAACTCTCTTTTCTTTTTCTTTTTACATTCTAGCTCTCCTTTTTCTGAGGTCGTGGCCTCAACTCTCGTGTTTTTCTCCTCAAACTCACTTTTTATTTTCTTTTGATCCTCTTGGACCTCCTTAGGTGATAGAGGAGCAAGAGTAACCTTTTTCCCAGCTTTCACAAAGGAATATTGATTTTTATACCCATCATGTACCACCCTTCTATTATGTTGCGAAGGCCTTCCCAATAAAATATGGCCAACATGCATAGGCATGACATCACATATAACTTCATCCTTATAACCCCCGATAGCAAAATTGACCCTAGCCTGCTTATTCACCTTAATTTCTCCCGACTCAGTCAGCCACTGCAATTTATAAGGGATTGGATGTTTTATCAAGCTCAAGTCCAATTTCTCAACCAACATTGTACTAACCACATTAGTACAACTCCCCCCGTCAATCACCATACGACAAACCTTTTTACCCACTAAGCATCTAGTATGAAAGAATATATCTCTTTGCTCACCCATTTCATCCACCCTGACCCTAGTACTAAGGACACGCCGATTAACAAGTGAATCTTTAACAACATAAGTCAACCCTTCCTCATCACTACTACTAGCTCCAACATCCACTAACTTAGGCATTCCCTTAAATTCATCCTCAGAACTAATTTCACCATTATCACGCAAAATCATTACCCTCCTATTTGGACACTGGGATGCTATATGACCTTAACCTAAGCACTTAAAACACTTAATATTTCCATCCCGAGTAGTTTGAGAATCAGAAATTTTTTTACCTTTCGTTGTAGGTTCCTCATTTCCTTTCGGATCATGTTCATCATTGTATTCCTGCTTTAGTTGTGATGTTGGATAAGATCCCGACAAGTGCCTTGCTACCCCTTTTCGTTTCAATTGCCTTTCCACCTTTATTTCCATATGTACCATGTCCTCTAGTTCCACGTAATGTTGCAGATCGATGAAGTTGGCAATATCTTTATTCAACCCGCTCAAAAACCTAGCAATTGTAGCTTTCCGATCGTTCACCACATTGGCTCGAATCATCGCCACCTCCATATCCTTATGATAATCCTCTACACTTCTCGACCCCTGAGTCAGACCCTGCAGCCTCTGGTAAATATCTCTATAATAATGAGTTGGCACAAACCGCTTCCTCATTATGGTCTTTAACTCACCCCAAGTCTCCACCGGCTCCTCAAGGTTCCTCCTCCTATTCGTCACTTGCTGATCCAACCAAATATTTGCATAATCTGTGAATTCAATCACTGCTAATTTCACCTTCTTTTTTTTCTGAATGATTGTGACAATCAAATAGCTGTTCAACATTGGTTTCCCAATCCAGGTACGCCTCCGGATCATGCCTACCCTGGAACGATGGTATTTTCACTTTAATTTTCCCAAGGTCGTCATCAATAATGATATGATCTGGACCAGGCGTCGAAGGGTGAATTCGATCCATCGGAAATATGACAGTGATCTACGTGCAAAACGGAGCAAGTTTCATGTTGGACTCGAGCCGAGAAGGCGAAAGGATCAAGCCGAGACGAGTGATTGAAGTTATTTGGGCAGAAAATCCATTACCGCCGTAATGGAGGACCTTCATGGCCATAACCTATATATGCATGGCCGTAAATCATGTTATCACGGCCGTAATCATTTATTGAAGAAAAAGGAAGAATTTCAGCAGAACGAGGCTTACGGCCGTAAGCCTGGAAGTTACGGCCGTAACATTCAAAAAGGGAAACTTCACGGCCGTAAGAAATTCGTCACGGCCGTAACTAATAAACACAGTTTTGATCAGAGAGGCCTTTACGGCCGTAAAAGAATTATTCACGGCCGTAAATGAGTAGCGGCCAGATTTTTCGGATTTTTAATTATTTTATTCCTTTTTTAATTTTTGGGTTATTTTCTTGATTTAGTATTTTAGTCTAATTAGAATTCTATTTTGAGTAAATTAGAGGGTAGGTTATTTTGCTTATTTATACTTCTTTCCATTCATTGTAAAAAAAAAAGTTTGAGTTTATGAATAAAGTTGAGAAAGTTTTCTCCAATTGAAAGGTTGAGTAGTCCCTTTGGTGTTCTTCGAGAACAAATCCAACTTATCAAATATTGTAAAAATATTTGTGGCGTTGAACTTATCAAATATTCGCGAGAATATTTGTGGCGTTTTCAATTAGAATCTTATCAAGGAAATTGACAAGTCCTTGTGGTGTTTCGAAAACATTGGATCTCGATTTTGCATCGCCAATCTTCACGTCGTGAATCTTGGGTCAAGGTCCTATCGTCAATTTTATCTTTCCAGTATTTTAATTCTTGTGTTCTTGTTTATTTTCGTGTTTAAATCTGATCTAAATCTTTCCTAGGTTATAATTTCTTTATTCCGTGTTGTTCGACGAGATTCTCCGACTGGAATCGCGTCATCTGGTATCAGAGCTTGGATCTATTTCAGATTCTTGCATTTCTTGGACTTCTTGATTTTATTTTCGTGTTCTTCGCGTTCTTCGTGTCAGTCATAAATTTTTTTTTAGTTTGATCCATAAGAGTTAGTCCCAAAAATTCAAAAGTGTTTTTCTTCTTCGTTTTTCGTCCAAATCCAGTTCCCTTTTTTCTGCCATACTCGTAGTCCAATTCTCTGGCAGATTAAAAAAAAAATTCTGAAATTCCCAAATATTCCGAATTTCCTTGTTCGTGTCTTAAAAATGTCTGATAGAGAGGTTTCCACATCTTCATCTTCTATTGGAGACAGAAAATAGCTCGGGGGTGTGAATAGAAGGAATGAACATGGTAATAATGATATTGCAGCAATGAGGGCACAATTTGAGAGGTTTATGGCTCAGATGGAGAATTGAGGTGCAGAACGTGAACAAAGACCTCGGGATCAATCTCATGATGGTTCTCGGGTTAGGAGTGGTAATAGGCGTGAATGTCATGCTAGGTACGGAGATGGGATGTATGAAGGGCCATTAAAGCGAAAGGAGACATCAAAACGGGAGAGTAGTGATCATGTTCACAAAAGGAGGGAGGAACCGACAACCAAAGGTAAAAATAATTCTGATTCCAAACCTCTTAAGGATAAAAATGTTAAGTACTTTAAATGTTTGGAACGGGGTCACATTGTACTTGATTGTCCACGTAAAAAGGTTAGGTGTGATAGTGAAGGGGCGAAAAGTGTTATGGTGGATGAGTCAATTATTGATAGGCATGCTCTTAGCGTTAAGCGTAAGGCGAATGTTTTGGAAAATGTGGATGGGCAAAGGAATAATATTTTTCGCACTAGATGCTTAGTGGATGAAAAAGTTTGTAACTTGGTGATTGACGGGGGAAGTTGTAATAATGTAGTTAGTACAATATTGGTGGAAAAATTAGGCTTACCTTTAACGAAACATCCAACGCCTTATAAATTACAATGGTTGACTAAGTCAGGGGAAGTTAAGGTGAAGAGACGGACTTTAGTGGCATTTTATTTTGGTGGGTATTCAGATGAGGTAATTTGTGACGTGGTGCCAATGCAAATTAGTCACATACTATTGGGGAGACCTTGGCAACATGAAAGGGCTGTGCTACATGATGGGTATACGAATAGATACAGCTTGGTAAAAGGGGGAAATTTTTTTACTCTAATGCCACTATCTCCAACTGAAGCCCTGAAAGATCAATTGAAAGTGAAAAGTGAGTTTGAGAGGAAAAATAAGAGAGTTGAGGCCACGACCTCAGAAAAAGGAGAGGGAGTGGAAATTAACGAAAAGAGAGTTGAGGCCACGACCTCAGAAAAAGGAGAGGGAGTGAAAAATAAAGAAAAGAGGGTTGATGTTCAAACCTCAGAAAAAGGAGAGACTGAGTGCAAAAAGCAAAAGAAAAGAGATTCTACCATAAAAATGAGTCTATTTGCACTTACTCAAGCTAACACACCCCTCCCCAGTTCTTTAAAATCTGTTTTACAGGTACCGAAGTCAAACCATGAGCTTAAAACAGGAAAAAAAACTTGTTGGCACAAATGAGCAGCCCAAAAAGCCGAGAAAGTTGAAGGAGAAAAATGGGCAGCCCAAAAGGTTGAAAGCAAGCACGAGGCATAAGCATGATCATCGAGCCCAGAAAAGCAGAAGGAGTTTGAAAAGCTGACCAAAATTGGATTCGAAGTCGAATCATTTTCAAGAGAGGGAGTATGATATGTTCCGGACCAGGAGTCGAAGGGCGAAGTCGAGCCATCGGCAATATGACAGTGATCTACGTACAAAAGGATTGATTCCGAGGTCTTTGTTCTCACCAAAGATATACTTCCACTTTCACTTCCCATGTCATCATCATCTATACCAACCTCACGCCTATTACCTCTCCTAACCCGAGAACCATCATGTGATTGATTCCGAGGTCTTTGTTCTCGTCCTGCACCTCGATTCTCCATCTGAAACATAAACCTCTCAAATTGTGCCCTCATTGCTGCAATATCGTCATTACCTTGTTCATCCTTTCTATTCACACCCTGAGCTGTTTTCTGTCTCCAACAGATGATGAAGATGTGGAACCCTCTCTATAAGACATTTTTAATATCAAAAATAAATTTCTCCTCACATGTATTTTCACTCGTGTCTCACTCTTCAATCCCTTCAAATTTCACCCAAGAACTAATCAAGAAACAATTCAAGAACTCAATCAAGGGTTGGAAAAGGGTAAGACACGAACAAGAACAAGGAAATTTGGAAACTGAGAAAATTTGGAATATTTGTAGAATTTTTGGGAATTTTTGGATTTTTTTAATCTGCCAGAGAACTGGACTACGAGTATGGCAGAAAAAAGGGAACTGGATTTGGACGAAAAACGAAGAAGAAAAACACTTTTGAATTTTTTGGGACTGACTCTTATGGATCAAACTGAAGAAAATTATGACTGACACGAAGAACACGAAAAAAATCAAGAAAATCAAGAAACGCAAGAATCTGAAATAGATCCAAGCTCTGATACCAGATGACGCGATCCCAATCGGGGAATCTCGATAAAAATGTGGAATAAAGAAAATAAAACCCTAGGAAAGATCTGCGACAGATTAAACACAAGAATAAGAATAAAATAATGGAAATTAAAAGATAGATTGACGATAAAACCTTGATCCGAAAATCACGACGCAATGAATGACGATGGGAATTGAAGAACCAAGATTGGTGAACGCTACAAGGGTTATCAATTCCTTGATAAGTTCGTTGGATGAACGCCACAAAGATCGAATCTTTGATAAGTTCAAGAAAAGGGAAAATTAACCTTTTACAAGAGAATCCTCTTTCAATTTTAATCAATAAACTCAAAAATCTTTGTTCAATAATGAAAAACAAGATAATATAATGTAAAACGCGCCTAACCTAGCCCTAGCCGCAATTAGGGTTCAAAACAGAATTAATAATTAATAAAACGATAATTAAATTAAAAATACGTAAAAATCTGGCTTGATCATAACCGCGCCATCGCTTGGGAATCATGGTCGCGATTGCGTGGTTACTCCTAAAACTCTCAGGTCTCTTTTTGGTGTTACTTCGCGATCGCTTCTCCAGTTAACCATGCGATCGCGTGGCCTTCCCGACAGCTCCAATCTTTGCCCCCTTGAAACAATTTGACCCGGCTTGATCTTTGATTCGGGCCCAATACAGAACTTAGTCCTTTTCTCACGTAGATTGTCATGGAATCACCCATGCCCTGACTTCTCCCTTGATCTCCTACCACGGATCACATCAGTTAGATTTTGAAGTTGGTGAGAAAGTACTTCCCAAAGTGGTGCCAATGAAGGGGGTAATTCATTTTTGAAAATAAGGAAAATTGAGACCTAGATTCATTGGTCCGTTTAGGAATTTATAGAAAGTTGAAAATGTGGCACATCAGTTGGCTTTAATGCACAAGCTAGCTGCAGTATATAATGTATTCCAGGTTTCTATGTTGAGGAAGTACATGCATGACCCTAGTCACATGGTTGACGCTCGATCATTGGGCATGCAAAGTGACCTGACATGTGAAAAAGCTCCTAAGAGAAAAGTGCATGTCATGATGAATAGAGAAGTTCCTTTTGTTAAAGTGCAGTGGGGTAGAAACGGTGAGGATGATGCTACTTGAGAAAGAGTAGGAGTTTTGTCCAAGTATCCCAACCTTATTTATCAAGTAAGTTGAATTTTGAGCACGAAATTATTCTAAGTGAGGGAGGTTGTAGGAATTATAAATTTTAAGCCTAACGAAGAAATTTTTATGTTAAGAGCTCAAAAGTATTTAATTGGCTTGCCATGTCGCTACGACACATCCCAATATTTTATGTTAATTATTGATCACGATATGATGTTTTATGCACCTTACTAGCAAATATTTTTGTTTCAGTAACGAACTTATTAGTCAAGTTGAAATATTTCTCCAAACATATTCAATAGTTTTAATTAGTGTCTTTCTTTTTTGAAAATAGGTAATTTTATATCGGGTCAAATATTTAAATATTTTAAAGGTTAATAAAAGTATTTCAACATCGGTGTCATTTTTTTAACTTACATTAAATAATGCAAGTTGGAGTCAAGAAAAATTATTTTTAATGAGAACAACCTAAGTTATTTCAACTTAAAGAAACTTGGAAATTTATAAAATATATTATTATTATTATTATTATTATTATTATTATTATATATATATATATATATATAACAATCACATCACTGGAAGTTCTTATTTGATTTGTGTAAATCCTCATTTTGAAAAATTTCAAACGTGGCCACCACCATTTTTTTTTTTAATGTGTCAATTAACTATAATGTGTCAATTAACTATAACTTCCCCCATTTTCTCCATTATTTCTACCCCACTAACCCATTTACCTTTTTCCCTTGTGGCTAGTAGTTTTTGTATTTGCATATTTTGTTTTCCATTTGCAATGTCATAAGAGTACACATGTACACTTTTTTTTTTTTCCAATTCATTTTGTAATCCAAGTTAGTAGGTAGACTATTTTTCTTCCAAGTGATGCACACTATTATTGAAATCTTCATTTTTGATCTTGGCAAATATTTCACAAACAACTCAACTCAACAATATCTAATGAATTTAAGGTAGTATCCTCTCCCGTACACATGTTGTTACGCTTATGAGTTTAATATTATGTTGACATGAAATTTATGTCAATTTCTTATGTTTGATGAAATACATATCTTATTATGTGGTGATTAATTCTTTGCATGCTGTGACTTTATTTATGGTGGGATTATGATTGATGATTGAAGGTAATCATCCAATAAGTTGTGATTAAGGTAGTCCCAGTAAAAGTTTTTAACCAACAGTATTTAAATATTTTTCCAAAGATGAAAGTTGGTTTTGGCATGTAATTGAATGTTGGTATAATTTATTCTCACTAGTGTGTGTATATACTACTGAGTATTTCTTTGTAATGCTCATTGTTTAAATATTATACAGATTGAAGAACTGAACACAGCGTGATGGCGGACAGTAGTGACTGGAATTTAGATTTATTTCTTAAAATTTTAGAGTTGGTTGTTTTATGGTTTGAAATAAAATTTAAGTCTTATTAAATCCTTAGATGATGTTTTGGATGAATGTTATTTATTTTCGAAATGATATGTGACTGCCTCTTAAATTTTAAGAGAATTGTATCAACTTTAAAAATTAACTGGGGGTTTTATATTTACAATTTCAAAATGTTTCAAAATGGAAAATGACCCTATACGAGTTATCTATCATATGGAATTGAAAACAGGTCGATTGGAGTTTCGTAGAATTTACTATGACTTGTGACTTGCAATAAGCAAATTGTGACATGTGATCATAAAGTGCGACATGTGGTATGAGGTGTGAATTTTGACTTGTGACCGTGTGACATGTGACCTAATCCTGTGACTTGAATATGTAACATGTAACCCGTGACTTAAACATGTGACCTGTGACTTGAATAAGTGACATGTGACGTGTGGTTTGAATATGTGACCTGAAAATGTGACCTATTGCTTCAATTTGAGACATAACTTGTGAGTGCAAAGCAAATTTTTGTGACTTGAATGTGTAACATGTGGCCCATGACTTAAAAATGTGACCTATGACTTGAATACGTGATAAGTGACATGTGGTTTGAATATGTGACCCGTGACTTGAATACGTGATATGTGACATGTGACTTGAAAATGTGACCTGTGACTTGAATACGTAATATGTGACATGTGACTTGAATACGTGATATGTGACCTATGGTTTCAATTTATGACATGTGACCTATGGTTTGAACATGTGACCTGTGACTTGAATACGTGATATGTGACATGTGGCTTGAATGTGTGACCCGTGACTTGAATACGTAATATGTGATCTGTGACTTGAATACGTGATCTGTGACCTATGGTTAGTGACTCGTATATGTGACCTCACTAACTGCAAACAAACAATCATCATCTCAGCACCTCCACAACTACACCATCTCATCTTACCACTTCACCATCAAAAAGACACAAACCTAAACCATCGCATAAATACCTAACCACCGCCTCACACCAAAGTGCCATCACCACCAGTACTATTCCCGCTTCACCACCGCAACCTTTAATCAACCACCCACCACCACCACCACAAAATCACCCGTAGTCACCTGCAACCCGCAGTGCGGTGCTGTAACACCTGCAGTAAATAGCAAAATCGACCTACAACACCACTGGTGAAATCTCCACAGATTGCCGCCCTACTGAAACCACTGCACCACCACCTCATTATCACCCCTGAAGCCATTGCACCACCTCTAAAACGACTGAACCATCACCGCCTCACAGGTGTGAACCACACCGCTGCTAAATCGAAGTAGCAACACCGATGCTTCCACCTAGTAGCAGCAAGATCACCACTACTTACTGGTTTTTCGGCGATATGAAGGAGGTCCGGCGCAAAACAAGCTCGATTTCCTCCAAATTAGGAGAAGGTGGGGATGAAGTGCCTGTATCAAAGAGAAACCCGTCTACATTTTCCGTTGTAGCGGTGCACCGGTGGCCGGATTGTAATTCACCAGATAGATGACCTCAATTTTGAAGAAAAATTTTCACGAAAAGAGGAACGTATTACCTAGTTCAATTTGATTGTGAATCGAAGCAGCGGCGTCGATGCTTCCACCTAGGAGCGGCGAGATCACCACTACTTACTAGTTTTTGGCAATATGAAGGAGGTCCGACGCAAAACAGGCTCGATTTGCTCCAAATTGGGAGAAGGTGGCGATGGAGTGTCGATATCGGAGAGAAACTCGTCTACATTTTCCGTTGTAGCGGCCGGATTGTAATTCGCCGAATAGATGAGCCCAATTTTGAAGAAAATGTTTGAACGTATTACCTATTTCAATTTGATTGTGATGGGTTGGAGCGGTGGGGTGGGGTGGGATGGGGTGGGGTGGGATGATTGGATTATATCATTAATTAATATTTTAATTGAGAATTAAAACCTGATTAGTGTATAAAAAACTTGCAAACCTGTTTCTTGAATTATGAATTTTAAAAACCTGTTCACGTTTAATTACCACAATTATATATTTATATTAAGCAAACAAAATTCTTGGTGGAACCCTGCCGATTGAATGAAAAATTTGAGTCCCAACTAACAATACAAAGTTTGTGTCTTTCATAAAATCCAAAATGGATGAAAATTATGAGAATATTAGGAGTAATATTGGGATGATGAGTACACCAAAATACTTCATTTTTTTTCAAGTTTTAATTGGATTAGGAGTATAATTGTAAATTTGTTGTTGTGTATTTATTGAAAATATAATTTGATTGTGGCGTGATTATAATGTGGTGTAGACTGTAGTAAATAAATTTTGTGGTGGTAATATAATTACACAAATCTTAAATTTGGCTAACTCACTCCGTATTATAGATCTTTATATTAAAATGGTCATCTATATCTATATA
The DNA here is from genome assembly GCA_963555705.1 of Ligustrum vulgare. NCBI lineage: Eukaryota > Viridiplantae > Streptophyta > Magnoliopsida > Lamiales > Oleaceae > Ligustrum > Ligustrum vulgare. Next base: position 27,348,566 of record OY743174.1, read on the forward strand.
TTTTTAGCTACACAAAGTCCCATCTCAGTTACATGAGAGATGATTTTTTTTTTCTTTTATATAGTACATTGTCAATTTTATTTTTGTTTTATTTTTATTTTTTGTAATATACATTAATATTGGAGATCCTCTTTTTAGAACTCTATGGGAAAGATAACCGATTTAGACTGAATTGGTATGACTTGAATCAATTCAATTTTATTTTGTTTCTCCAAGATTTGAGACTCAAAATTTTGGTCTATACTGAGTGAATGCAAATGTGCTTTTAGATAATATAAAGGTAGTCAAGTTCGATTATATTCAATTTCAAAGAGAGACAAACTGAATAAAGAATCAATGAGAATCCCATAAATAATACTTTCAAATACAAATATGGAATCAAACTCGAAACCAAGCAGTCAAGTTTTTTCGGACTTGTTCCCTTCATAATAAACCATAAAATATCAATTGGACATTAACAGTTAAAATTTGGAGGAAAAAGGTACACATGTGACCCAACTTGATTCAGGTTGGGTCGATTTCTAGAACATTTCAGAACCACGCAATTTGGGTCGGGTCGGATTATAGCCAAAAGCAACTCGAACCGATATGTGCCCTGCCCTACCCAATGCTATGATAGGGACTCTATCAATCCTAATGTGGTAAAGTTAAAATGGACAATATGTAGGTTTCGTAAAACTCTATTCGACATGTTGACTAATTTATTGCATTTGTTGACTCATTATAATTTCTATGTAAATTTAGATGTATTTTTTCAAAAAATAAAAATAAAAATAAAAATAAAAAATAAAAAATAAAAAAAAATAAAAGACACCTAGAGTTGCAGTTTTAGGTCGTAGATAGAAATCATTGAAGACCGATTTTGAACTTGAGGGTGCGTTTGATTGGCCTTTATTTTTCAAGGTAAATGAAAATATTTCCCTAATTTCCTATTTTCATCTGTTTGATTGTAAGAATTTTATCTGGAAAATATTTTCTTTCTTCCTCCCTCACGTGCCCATTTTCCTTGTTTAGGTTGAAAAGATTTTCTTCTTATCTTGTTGAGAAATGATTTTCCATGTTACATGGAAAATCATTTTTAACTCATTTAATCAGTTTTGTTGTTGTTAATTGACTTATTTTTTTCTTTAAAAAATAACATTATTATTATCAACTACAAATGTATTAAAAAGGTAAACAAATGATTAAAATAGCTAAAATTTAAATTTTTTTGTCATGAAAAATAATGTCTTTCAAGTAACAAAACTTGAAAAATTCCTCATTTTTATCACTTAGTAAAATTAAACCAGTCAAACACTTGAAATTGTTATTTTCCATGGAAATAATTTCCATACAAATAATTTCTTGAAAAATATTTTTTTTTTACCTATTTTTCACGAAAATAATTTTCATGCAAATCAATTCCTTGAATTTTTTTTTTCTTTTCACCCATTTTACACCTCGCAATCAAGCACACCTGAGTCTATTCATTGAAGATTGATTTTGAACTCGAGTCTCTATGCCAGGGGCAGACTTATGAAGGGAGGAGTGGGTGCAGTGGGACCCACCGAAATCATTTCCAGTATTTTATCTGCTACTGTTTGAATTGGGTTTGATAATTTAAAGATAGATTTTCTGAAAATTTAAAAGAATACTTTTGTTTCCTTGAAAAAATTGTCCTGAATATCGGTTTCATTTCCAAAGGTTCAATAGAAACTTGAGTGAAAGGCTCGTTTAGGGGTAAAGTTTTTAAGCCATTGTTGCATTTCTTATAGAGAACAAAATCATATTTCTTCATTGATGTTTACACATTTTCCTTGGGAAAATCAATAGGCTCGATCCAATCTCTCTCGTTTCCATCCTATTAGCAGTAAACCCATATTGTACAGTTGTCGGTGAAATAATGATCAGTAACCGGTTAAAGCTTATTCGATTCCAAGAAACGGTGGAAAATGAAGTTGGTAATCTTGATTTGTCCAATGAAAATGAAAATTATGGTCACTATATGAGAAGCCGTAGGGAACCATTATCAAAAGAGGACGATTATTTTGAATATAATTGATTTTGTCTTCTGTGAAAAGATTTTTTTACGTAGTTCTATTTCGTCCCCACTCAACTATAATCTTGGGTCCGCTCCTGCTCTATGCATTAGACATCAATGACTAAAAGTCTTTCAACTTGAATGTTGCCTAGATAGAAAATGACTAAAAGTCTTTCAACTTGAATGTTGCCTAGATAGAAAATGATGGCGATATTAACAAAACAATTTCTTTATAGGGGCATTATATTATAATTGCATTAAAAGTTTTCAATATTTACTTTTATGTCCTAGACTATTTTTAGATCAAGTTCTCATTCAGAACCCTTAACCAAAATTTGTTAATGAGGCATAAAAATAATTAGTTGTCCCTGATTTTATAAATTGACAAAAATAATAAAAAATACAAAAGAGTGACTATATGTTTATAATTTATTTATGTGCTAATTAGTGAATGGTTGAATACCAAGGGGGAAAAAAAGGTTGTTAACCAAATCTATTATGACCATATATTTTCATGAATTTACATTTACAGAATCAAAAGGGGGGAAGTAATCAGTAAATCTGTCAACCTCTATGAAAATGTATGACTATTGTAAACAATATTCAACATTTGACTAATCCCAAACTAATATCCAAAGGAGTTTGATTCAAGCCATTCCTCTCAATAAGTGGGGTCTAAGTTTATTAACATCAGATTGTTGAACTGGTTTCAGGAAGAATTCTTCTGCTCCTTTCTCAAAGCAACTGTTAATCCTCGATGGAACATTTTCTGATGACATTATCACAACTGGGATGTTCTTTAATGACTTGGATTCCTTGATCTTTTTAAGGAGATCATAACCAGTCATTTCAGGCATACTGTAATCTGTAATAATTAAATTGACTTTTTCTTGATGATTTTGTGTCGTAGAAGTAGAGGTAGAATCAATGCTTCCATTCTCATCATCAAGCAGCCCCAGAAACTCAAGAGCCTTTACTCCAGAATCCACAATAGTAACTGCAGTTAACAATTGAAAACGCAATTTACATTTGTAGTTTTAAAAAATTACAAATAAAAATTGAAAGGAATTAATATATACCTCGATAAGAAGAAGTCTTGAGGAGTCTTTCAATCAACTTTCTGTCAATGATGCTATCATCAACTGCTAATACATGGAACTTTGTTTCTAAAGATACTCCACCCGTTGCCATTCTTTTGATCAGTACTGTATATTACAAACAAAAAAACTGGTTTAAATTAAACTGAGAGTGAGTGCAGAATGAAGAAATAATGGAGAATAATTAAATGTATATGAGGATTTGATGAGATGGAAAGATATTGAGATTTTAGAAAGAGAGATCCCACCAGATATCAATCAGAATCTCCCGTATCTCTAATGTTGAATTTTAAATATGAACGTTTTATATAAACTATTGCTTACTGTGGCTCTTTGGGTAGGCAGAGGCCGTATTGTTGCTGTCCCTTCATCTTTTGTTTAAGTTGTATGCCCAACTGTTAACGGATCCTTTCGCTCTACATGTGCACAATAATTTTTGGGACATTTGGACAAATATCCAATTTTTGATATTGATGCTCTCAAAATTCCTAATTTTGACGTAACAATATCTAGAGTTGTTTGATCACTGAAAAAGATGAATGGATTTGCCTTGAATGACCTGCAAAAAAGGCGAGGATGATTCTCTCTTTTGACCCTCCGATGTGAGAATTAATTTTCTGAAGAGAGAAAAGTAGAGCGAGAAATATATAACTGAAAAATTGTATTAATGATAAATGAATAATATTCTATCAGAGGTAGAGATGACAATGGGTAGGGTATGAGTCGATTTTGGAAAACTCATACCCTACTCACTAAATATTTATAATACTCATACCCTACCCATATAGCCACTTAAGAGTGGTTGGTCGAGTGTGGGTAGGGTACGGGTAGGATGCGGGTATACTTTTATACTCATTTAAAACCCGTTACGTATTTTAATTTTTTATAATTTTTTTAAAATTTTTAAATTTTTTTGTATTGGTAATGTGTGTGTGTGCGTGTAGAATACTTGTTCAACAATAATATAAGTATCCAATTATAATTTTTTTCATGAATTTCACATGTAATATACTAATTAATAATCTCTGCATAATATAAAAATATAAAAAATGAAGTAAATGTATAACAACATCCATTGTCAGAAAATAAATAGACCTCAATTGTCCAAAAATAAGCAAATATTAAAGAATTCACTTGTTCAAAATTATATAATGTTAAAATTTAAGTACAATAATTTTTTTTTTTTTTTTTTTTAAATTAATGGGTATATGGGTTGGGTATGGGTTTTTCTACAATACCCATATCCATACCCATACCCATACCCATACCCATGTCGGGTTTCTAAATCTACATCCATACCCTACCTACAAATCCATTGGGTCGGGTAATTTCTACTCATTTGTGTCGGGTACCCAATAATTTGCGAGTTCGTGGGTATTATTGTCATCCCTAATCAGATGAGTTGTATTTATAGAGTTCAAAAGCCTGTAACCTTCTTCTGTTATGAGGAGGAGTCCACTTTACATAAACTTACATTTTTAAAGAAGAATCCTGGTAAGGATTGAACTTTCCTTTTTCTGGAAGTTTCCTTATGGATAGTATCTTTATATTGGGGCCCAAGAATGCGGCTCATTTATGAAGCCCATAGATGGAGGATGACTTGAGGCCTGCTTGTATGAGACTTTTGGCGTGATGAGGCCGGGAAATACCCGACCTTATTCTTGAAATGTCCCTGGGCATGAGGATCGACTTATGGGACCATAATATAGCGGGATGGAACTATGGTCGGTCAAGACCCGACCATATATTTGGAAAATAGCCCCGGCATATGGGCCGACCTGTGGGCCTGTGAAAGATGAGATCCAGGAAGATTGAGTAACATGCCAAGGGAACAAGTCTTGTTAGGGATGACCCGTGGACCCGACCTCACTATGGGAATGTACCCAGGCATGAGGGCCGACCTATGGGCATGTGAAGGGGAGAATCCGATGACGTCGGGCAATATGACCGACCAATATCTCTTGACTGGAAAGATCTATAATATTCAAGCCCATAGCCCATAGTCCTACTCTTAAATGACGATATCGGGAATTCATACAGATCGTGACCGACCTTAAAGATAGGCCAACCTTAGCTTAATGGACCAACCTTGAATAGGCCGACCTTAGTTGAATGGACCCATGCTCTTATTTTCGACAAATAAGATCGAGACTTTTGAGAAACATAGGTCCCACTTTTAGCTAAATTAAGAGTTTATCAAAGCTCGAAAACAATTGAGAGAGGTCTTTCATTTCTCCGACGTCACGAGTTTCATTAATTCACGAGTTCTTTCCCTTTGCCTTGTGAATAGTTTTCGATCGGTAGAGGTCATGCCTCAGACCCGACCTTGTTAATTCAAAAAGAAGGATCTTTCCTTAGACTTTGTGAGTAATAAATGGTCGGTAGGGGTCATGCCTACCCGACCTTATAAATTCACAAAGAAGGGCTTTCCTTTGACTTTGTGAGTAATAGATGATCGGTAGGGGTCATTCATACCCGACCTTATTAATTCACAAAGAAAAACTTTCCTTTGATTTTGTGAGTAATAGATAGTCGGTAGGGATCATGCCTAGCCGATCTTATTAATTCACAAAGAAGGACTTTCCTTCGACTTTGTGAGTAACAGATGGTCGTTAGGGATCATTCCCACTCGACCTTATTAATGCACAAAGAAAGACTTTCCTTTGACTTTGTGAATAATAGATAGTCAGTAAGGGTCACGCCTACCCGACCTTATTAATTCATATAGAAGGACTTTCCTTTGATTTTTTGAGTAATAAATGGTCGGTACGAGTCATTCCTACCCGACCTTATTAATTCACAAAGAAGGACTTTCCTTCAACTTTGTGAGTAATAGATGGTCGGTAGGGATCATGCCTACCCGACCTTGTTAATTCACAAAGAATGACTTTCCGTCGACTTTGTGAGTAAAATAGATGGTCGGTAGGGGTAATGCCTACCCGACCTTATTAATTCACAAAGAAGGACTTACCTTTGATTTTGTGAGTTATAGATGGTCGGTAGGAGTCATTCCTACCCGACCTTATTAATTCACAATGAAGGACTTTCCTTCGACATTGTGAGTAACAGATGGTCGTTAGGGGTCGTGCCTACCCGACCTTATTAATGCACAAAGAAGGACTTTCCTTCTACATTGTGAGTAACAGATGGTCGTTAGGGGTCATTCCTACCCGACCTTATAAATGCACAAATAAAGACTTTCCTTCGACTTGGTGAGTAATAGATAGTTGGTAGGGGTCATGCCTACCCGACCTTATTAATTCATATAAAAGGACTTTCCTTTGATTTAGTGAGTAATAAATGGTCAATAGGGGTCATGCCTACCCGACCTTGTTAATCCACAAAGAAGGACTTTCCTTCGACTTCGTGAGTAATAGATGGTCGGTAGGGGTCATTCCTACCCGACCTTATTAATTCATAAAGGAGGACTTTCCTTCGAATTCGTGAGTAATAGATGGTCGGTAGGGGTCATTCCTACCCGACCTTATTAATTCATAGAGGACTTTCCTTTGACTTTGTGAGTAGTAGATGGTCGGTAGGGGTCATTCCTACCCGACCTTATTAATTCACAAAGAAGGATTTTCCTTTTACTTTGTGAGTAATAGATGATCCGTAGAGGTCATGCCTACCCGACCTTGTTAATTCACAAAGAAGGACTTTCCTTCGAATTTGTGAGTAACAGATGGTCGGTAGGGATTATGCCTACTCGACCTTATTAATTCACAAAGAAGGATTTTCCTTTAATTTTGTGAGTAATAGATAGTGTGTAGGAGCTATTCCTACCCGACCTTATTAATTCATTAAGAAGGACTTTCCTTCGACTTTGTGTTAATAGATGATCGGTAGGGGTCATTCATACCCGACCTTATTAATTCACAAAGAAGAACTTTCCTTCGACTTTGTGCGTGACGGATGGTCGGTAGGGATTGTTCCCACTTGACCTTATTAATTCAAAAAGAAGGACTTTCCTTTGAATTTGTGAGAAATAGATGGACGGTAGGGGTCATGCCTACCCGACCTTGTTAATTCACAAATAAGGATCTTTCCTCGACTTTGTGAGTAATAGATGGTCAGTACGGGTAATTCCTACCCAACCTTATTAATTCACAAAGGATGACTTTCCTTCGACTTTGTGAGTAATAGATGATCGGTAGGGGTCATTCATACCCGACCTTATTAATTCACAAAGAAAGACTTTCCTTTGACTTTGTGAGTAATAGATCGTAGAGAGGGGTTATGCCTACCCGACCTTATTAATTCACAAACAAGGACTTTCCTTCGACTTTGTGAGTAATAGATGGTCGTTAGGGGTCATTCCTACCCGTCCTTGTTAATGCACAAAGAAAGACTTTCCTTTGACTTTGTGAGTAATAGATAGTCGGTAGGGGTCATGCCAACCCGACCTTATTAATTCATATAGAAGGACTTTGATTTTATAGTAATAAATGGTCAGTACGGGTCATTCCTACCCTACCTTATTAATTCACAACGAAGGACTTTCCTTCGATTTTTGTGAGTAATAGATGGTTGGTAGGGGTCATTCCTTCCCCGACCTTATTAATTCACAAAGAAGGACTTTCCTTCAACTTTGTGAGTAATAGATGGTCGGTAGGGGTCATACCTACCCGACCTTTTTAATTCACAAAGAAGGACTTTCTTTAATTTTGTGAATAATAGATGGTCGGTAGGGGTCATGCCTACCCGACCTTATTAATTCACAAAAAGAGGCTTTCCCAAAAAGAGGCTTTCCTTTGATTTTGTGAGTAATAGATGGTCGGTAGGGGTCATGCCTACTCGACCTTGTTAATTCACAAAGGAGGACTTTGCTTCGTCTTTGTGAGTAATAGATGATTGGTAGGGGTCATTCTTACCGAACCTTATTAATTCACAAAGAAAAACTTTCCTTTGACTTTGTGAGTAATAGATAGTCGGTAGGGGTCATGCCTACCCGACCTTATTAATTCATATAGAAGGACTTTTCTTTGATTTTGTGAGTAATAAATGGTCTGTATGGGTCATTCCTACCCTACCTTATTGATTCACAAAGAAGGACTTTCCTTCGACTTTGTGAGTTATAGATGGTCGGTAGGGGTCATTACTACCCGAACTTATTAATTCATAAAGGAGGACTTTTCTTCGACTTTGTGAGTAATAGATGATCGGTAGGGGTCATACATACCCGACCTTATTAATTCACAAAGAAAACATTCCTTCGAGTTTGTGAGTAATATTTAGTCGGTTGGGGTCATGTCTACCCGACCTTGTTAATTCAAAAATAAGGATCTTTCCTTCGACTTTGTTAGTAATAGATGGTCGGTAGGGGTCATTCCTACCCAACCTTATTAATTCACAAAGGAGGACTTTCCTTCGACTTTGTGAGTAATAGACAATCGGTAGGGGTCATATATACCCGACATTATTAATTCACAAAGAAAGACTTTCCTTCGACTATGTGAGTAATAGATCGTGGGTAGGGGTCATTCCTACCTAACCTCATTAATGCACAAAGAAAGACTTTCTTTTGACTGTGAGTAATAGATCGTCGGTAGGGGTCATGCCTACCCGACCTTATTAATTCATATAGAAGGACTTTCCTTTGTTGTGAGTAATAAATGGTCAGTACATTCCTACCCTACCTTATTAAATCACAAAGAAGGATTTTCCTTCGACTTTGTGAGTAATAGATGGTCGGTAGGGGTCATTCCTACCCGACCTTATTAATTCACAAAGAAGGACTTTCCTTGGACTGTGAATAATAAATAGCCGGTAGGGGTCATGCCTATAGGACCTTATTAATTCACAAAGAAGGACTTTCCTTCGACTTTGTGAGTAACAGATGGTCGTTAGGGGACCTGACCTTATTAATGCACAAAGAAAGACTTTCCTTTGATTTTGTGAGTAGTCACAAAGAAGGACTTTCTGTAACGCCCCAAATTCCGTGAAGTTCGGGACGTCACTTCTCCTTTAAATCTAATTTTATTGCGGAAAATAATTGAATTCTAAACATCATATTTATGCGAAAAATTTCAACAGTAAATAAATTAAATTTGATAAATGCGTAAAAACGTTGAAATCTTAACTTTCAAAGAAAGTAACGACAAATAATTAAATTGACGATGTTCATGACTCTAAATATCATATTTAAAATAACGACATATAAATAAATTGACACTATTCATGAATCGTGACTTTAAAAATATGGCTTCATTATTATTTGTCATCACTGCCCTTTCATTCGCCACCTTCTCCGAAATCTGCAATTTGTAAGTTTAAAAATAGGGGTGAGCATTTCATAGAAATACTCAGTAGGTTCAGCGCAACTTAAATAAACTGTACGGTAAATAACACATATAATCATGCAACTTAATTCATAAATTCTCATTCTCATGCAATAAGCAAGTGGATCTCATACATCATAAATTTTCATGCCCGAAGACGTGTGGATCTGGGCCCGAAGGCAACTGTTCCATGCCTGAAGACATGTGAATCTAGGCCCGAAGGCAATTGGTTCTCATAAATTACGTAATCACATGCATAAATTTACAATACGGGTTTACTTAATATTGCGCATTTAAGATAAAAGATTTTTGAAGTAATGAACCTACCTTAAGATATTCCTGAACTTGCTTAAAAAAAATGATTCTAGCTTTCTTGAAAATCCCGCGCCTCGTCTAGCCCTAAAATAAAAAATTTTCTATTAGAAACTTGAAATTAAAGTTTTATAAATAAAAAGTAAATTCGAGGGTTGAATTGAAAGAATTTAAAAGTGTAAAGCTCGGATTAAAATGGTAATGTGTAAAGATTTGGGGCTTTTGTGCAAATAATTGAAATTAGGGACTAAATCGATAAACCCGAAAAGTTCTTGACCAAATTATATTTTAGTCAAAACTCAGGGTCATAATATACTCAATTGAAGACTTGGGGGACTGAAATGATCACTTTCAAAAATTGGGGCGGAAATCAGTAACTTTAAAACTGCAGAGGCTGAGTTAAAACATTTTAAGCTAAAAGGACTGGAATTGAACTATTCAAAACTTGGGGCTGAAAATCGAAACTAAGCTGTAGGGACTAAATTAAACTCCTTTGAAAATCGTGGGACTAAAGGGAAATTTTACAAACTAAAAAAAATATAAAATACAAATATATCTTATCTCTCTCTACAACCGGTCTCTCTACAACTGGTAGAGAGAGAGAGGAAAGAAGAAAGGGCGAAGAGGCCCTTCGCGGTCACGCCCACCGATGTCCCTACGCCGGCTCGCAGGCGGCGGCAGTGCCGCCATTACTTGAAGACGACGGACATGGGTAGGGCATTGCGAAATAGAAGGTTTATTGGGGCTGATTTTGGTGTGAAGGACCAAGGCCAAACCGAGGCTAGGAGGTTCAATTCTTTGGTGATTTTTCCGGTGATACTCCGAATGGAATGGAATGGGTTGGGAGTGGAGGTAAGTATTTGGGTCAAGTTTTATTTCTTGGTTTTGGGTTTTGATTGGATGTCGATCTTGGGTATTTTGGGTGTTGTTTTTACAGTGACGGGTTTTCGAATGGTGGTGGTTATGGCATTATGCGTTGTCTTGAGGGGATGGTTTGGCAACGACTGTGGTGTTGTTCATGGTTCTAGGCTGACTGTGGCGGTGGTGGTTGGGGCGTTCTGAAGTTTGGGTTGAGGTTTCGACTGCGGTGTTGGCGTGGTGGTGCAGAAAGTGGTGTTCGGATCTGTGTCAGATTGGTTGGTCGTGGTGCTTCAACTTGGCTGTGGGTGGTGACGGGTGTAGTGTGACGGTGGTGGATTTGCAGATAACAAACTTTGGCTATGGTAGAAATTGAGAGAAATTATACCTTTACTGGAGGCAGTTGCGTGGGTTTCGATAATGAGGTTGGGAGGTTTAATTAATAGTTGATTTAGGTGTTAAACATGGTAGCTTAGGTTAAAATCTTGGTTTATGGAAAACTTGTAAGAATTTTGGAAACGAGTATCGATTGTGTAAGGAAAAACTTGGGGAGGAAGAAGCTGTTGAATTGGTTGGGCCAAGAGATGACTTATTGGGTTTTTAAATGGGCTTGAATGATTGGTAAAAACATTTGGGCTCAATAAGTTGGATTGGATTAAAACATTTAAAATTGGAACTTAATATAATTAATACTTGGACTTTTGAAAATAAACTGTGATATTGAAATATTTTTGATAAAGATTGAAATTTGACGAAGATTTTGAATAAATTAAATTTTCCACTAGTTGGCTAGACAAGCACTTGTTTAAAAATAAATAACTAAATGATGGGCAAAGTCGAAGCGACATGCTTTTAAAAAAATTCATTTGAATAAAATCAGGAAAATTCTCGGTCGCTATAACCCTACCCCCTTAAAACAATTTCGTCCTCGAAATTTTAAATTTTCTTGATCTAAAACCTCTGGGTACATGGCAAGAATTTTCTTCTCTCTCTATTCACAGGTGGTTCCATCACCACCGTGTCTACCACATTGGACTTTGTCTAAAGGTTTCTTGGTTTCTAGGAACTTAGACGTTTCTCTCTAGGATACACAAATGTATCAGTCGAGTGCTAAAAGATTGAAAATTCATCACATGGTTCGGGATAAATAATAAGTCTCGTTCTCGATCCTTTCTAAAGTCTTGAATTGACCAACGAATATGTTTCTGAAACTAAATCGTTAAGGTCAAACTGCTAACCGTCTGTCTAGGCATCAAAGTCTATTAAAACACATAAGATAATGCTAGCGATAGCATACCTGCGTTCCCATCATCATCTCGATCTGCGCCCTCATGTGTCATGGCGAATATTCTAGCATTTCCTTTCTTCGGTTTGTCATTCTGCTTAGTCAGCTCGTTGCCCCCAACTGAACCGGAGTGACAATCATTCGCCTTGTGACCTGGCTTTCCACATCTATAGCAGACACCCTTTCCCCAGAGGCACTCCCCCCGATGGGGCCTTTGACACTTGGGGCAAAGAGCTACCAGAAGAACCACGCAATCGCGTGGCTCTTACAAGTAGATCGCGAGAGAGGCCAAAAATCCAACCCGAGAGATTTCAGACTAACCACGCGATCGCGAGGCACTCAGCCACGCGATCGAGTAGGCGACTTTCTGGCCAATTCCGGATTTTATTTTCTGTTTTTTTTTTAATTTTGTAGTAAGGGCGTGTTTGGCTCGTTTTGGGCGCGTTTTTGGACCTTTTTTAGGTCAGATTTTTGGGGTATATATACCCCCACTTCTCACTTCACCAAGATATCCCCAATTGTTCTCGACACCAAACCCTAGCCCCCTTCCCTTTTTTCTCTATTTTCTTTCTTCTTCTTCTTCTTCTTCTTCTTCTTTTCTTTTCTTTTCTTTTCTTTGTTTTTGATTTAGTTTGTAAATTAGTTTGTAGTTTAGTTGTGTTTCTAAGTCACTAGCACCATCTAGAGCAAGGAAGCAAGAAGTGAGGTGAAGATTCAAAACAAAGTTCAAGGAATTTTGGGGCAAAAATCAAGGGAAGTGATTTGTTTCATTATCTTGTATTTTTAATCTTTGATTTCTATATTTTGTGATGTATTTTTGTAAACCTCAACTTTTGTGTAATATTTATATAATGGGCTAGTTATTTTATGTTGGGATGATTGATGTAGCTTAACTTAGTTTAAGTAATTTTAATGTTTGTTTATTAATGTTGAGCTTATTTCAGGTGTGTTTGTTGTTGAGATTATTCCATGTGTTTGATTGATCACCAAATATATGTTTTTTGAAGTGTATGATAATCGAGAGATATTATGCATTTTAGACCAAATAACAAATGCTATAGGTTCTTGTTAAGGATAGAGATATACCTTAAACCCTAGATGATCCATTGAGCTATTTTCACAAAGAGTTAATGCAATTAATTGGGCCTTAATCGACATAGAGATATAGTAGGTTAGACCAATTGATTAGGGTTAATTTCACTCGAGAGAGGTAATTAGCTAAGCTTGGAAAATCGGGTCTAACATTGTAAATGAGTAATTTATTAATTTGCATGTGTTGAGAAATTACTTAAGCAAGAGTTAAGTGAAATCATGAATCCCAACTATTTGGTCTTTCATTTAGAATTATTTTCTTTAATTTAGAATTTACAAAAATCTGACTTTTAATCGTGTGTTTCTTCTTGTTGTTAGAACTAAATTAATTAAAGTTGTATAATCTAGAGTATACATTCCTCGTGGGATCGACAATCCGGACTCAAAAAGTCCACTTTATTACTTGTACGCGACCCGTGCGCTTGCGGTACACTATTTTGAGCGAACACGGAACCTTTAGTTATGGGACGGGCCCCCTGATTTCAAGGGAATTGATATCAACATGATGGATTGACCTGTGGTATTCCTTGGGAATCTCTCCAGGAGTGTTTAGGTCGGGTACTGCTTGACGATTAGTTTGCTGTTGAAGAATTTGACGAAGTTCACGGAGCTGCTGCTGGAGTTCGTTGAAAGCTTCTTAACTAACCAGTTCATTTTCTGGCGTACCTTCTGGATGTTGTTCTTCCCCAACATCTTCAAGAGGTGGGGGATTATCCCCTTCACCCGAGGTATTGGCTGGAAGGGGTTGTCCTATGGATGTGAAGGGAAGAGCTTGATGTCTATTAACCATGGCTGATCGTATCTTTTCCCACAGATAGTGCCAATTGATCTTGTAAAAATTCCTAACCTTGACGTGGGAAGATCTGAACTTGCTTGATCACTGGAAAATGTGAATGGATTTGCCTTGGATAGCTTGCAAAAAAGGTGAGGAGAATTCTCCCAGTTGCCCCTTCGGTGTGAGAATTAGTTTTCTGAAGAGAGAAATGTAGAGAGAGAAATATATAACTTGAAAAATGTATTAATGATGAATGAATAATATTCGATCAGAGGAGTTGTATTAATAGGGCTCAAAAGCCGATAACCTTCTCTATTATGAGAAGAAGTCTACTTTGCATAAACTTACCTTTTCAGATAAGAATCCTTATAAGGATTGAACTTTCCTTTTTCGGGAAGTTTCCTTATGGAGAGTATATTTATCTTGGGGCCCAAGAATGCGGCTCATTCATGAAGCCCATAGATGGAGGATGACTTGAGACCTGCTTGTATGGGGCTTTTGGCGTAACGAGGCCGGGAATGGCCGACTTGAAAATCCATGACGCAGCAAGATAGGAATGTGGTCGGGCAATACCAGACCTTATTCTTGAAATGTGCCCGGGCATGATGACCGACCTATGAGACCATAATATAGTGGGATGGAACTATGGTCGGTCAAGACCCAACCATATATTTGGAAAACAACTCGAGCATATGGGCCGACCTGTGGGCTTGTAAAGGATGGGATTCAGGAAGATCGAGTAACATGCCAAGGGAACAGGTCTTGTCAGGGATGACCCTGGACCCGACTTCCCTATGGGAATGTACCCAAGCATGAGGACCGACCTATGGGCATGTGAAGGGGAGGATCCAATGAGGTCGGGCAATATGACCAACCTATAGCTCTAGACTGGGAAGATCAATAATATTCAAGCCCATAACCCATAGTCCTACTCTTAAATGACGATATCGGGAATTCTTACAGATCACGACCGACCTTAGCTTAGTGGACCGACTTTAGCTGAATGGACCGACCTTAGATGAATGGACCGACCTTGGACTCATGCTCTTATTTTCGATAAATAAGATCGAGACTTTTTAGACTGATCAGGTATCATAATTAAAACTCACGTCATTTAAAAGTATCACCAATTAATACTTCATTTTTTTTAAAAAAAAAAAATTTATGTTCTTCAAAACAAGTATCATATCAATACTTTTAAAATTTTGATATCACAACTTGAAATTTTTATGATACTTAGGGCGGAATTTTAGTATCACACATTGATACTTTCAACTTTTTTATGATACTTCTTGGAGAATTAGTAAAAACATAATGGTGATGCCTTCTAACAACATTCCATTACCCATTATTGTAATGGGTAATAGGAACCTCGTCGAGGAATAGAGATGTGACATGGAGGTGGTGAAATGATATTGGTGAGAATATTGTAAGGTTTGAAGAGAAAAAATAAAAGTAAAAGTCAATCAAAATATTAATGTAAGTAAAATTTCAATAAATGATAAAGAAAGTAGTATGAAGTGTAATTATCCCATAATTTTTATGTTATGTTCTGTAGCGATCGAGAATTTTTCGTTATTTTAAATAAAACATTTTTATGAATTTTAAAGGCGTATCGCTACGACTTCTCCCATTTATTTTCAAAGAGTATTCGTCTAGCCATTAATAAGTGAAATTAAATTAATTTTTTTTTATCGAAATCAAATTCCGAATTTTATTAAAATATTCCAAGACCACAATTCACTCTTTTAAATCCAATTTTAATGATTTTAAGTCCAAGTTTCAACTAGTTTGAGTCCATATTATTTCGACCCAACCCAATTTCCTTAGGCCCTATATTTTACACTACAAAATTTTACACGTTTTTCTTTCTCACAGAAATCTTCCATTTACAGATTTCCAAGCTCCAGCCTTCATGGATTGTCCTTATCTTTCCAAAACTCTACCTCCCCACACGTCTATACCATTCTTGCAATCCCTGATTCTCTCCCTCAACTCCATAAATATCATTTACCTTCTTGCAAATTCCTGCAATTCTCCCCAAATCAGAAAAACGTCCGCAATTTACCAAAATTCAGTAAAACAACCAATAGCATATACTCCATTTCTTCCTCCCACACGAACTCACTCAAGCCAAACATCATTCTGGTAATTTTTCTCTCCTCCTACTCTACTGAAATTGCTTCACAGCACCACCACAACCCGCCACCTCAATTCCTCCCAGTCGAACCCCAATACCTGCAACACCCCACGGCAGCCAAAACCGTGGCCTTCACCCACGACCATCACCACGTTACCTCCTTTGTGGTTAGCTACAGAACCACCACCATCATCCAAACTTCTTGTCAAACCCCAATTCCACAACCAACACACCACGATTCGGCCACCATCATCCACCACACCGAATCAGTCACTACCCAACCTCAATCCACACCATTTTCTCCCAAATCAAACCCAAAACCAAGTTAAAAACATTACCCATAACTTACCTAAATCTTTACAGGAGTTTCTTCGCCGAAAAGCCACGAACCCGAGCCCCACAGCCTCGGTTTGGTTTCATTTTTCACACCCAAATCCACCCTTACCATACACCGGAGCCGCCACCCTACGGTGGCGCTAACACCGGTCGCTAGGCGTCGACAGTTTGTAGCGGAGAGGGGACGAAGCCCCTCCTTTCCTCGTTGCCTCTCTCTCTCTCTCAATTCTGATTTTGAGAGAGAGAAATGAGGAATTGTATTATATTTTAAGTTTTTGAAAATTTGCCATGTTGCACCAAGATTTTTAAAAGCTTTTAATTTCAGTCCCTTCTTTTTAAAATATTTTCAATTCAGTTTCAAAGGTTTCTGCATTTAACAAATCAACCCCTTATTTTCGAAGATACTTTTTCAGTCCCTAATTTCTTAAGTTTCAAGTTCTTTAAAATTTCAATTTAGTCCTCAAATTTTATTTCAATACTTTAATCTTAAATCTTCGAAATACTAAAATAATTTAATTTTCTATTGGCTAGACGAAGCAGTTGGTGATTTGAGAAGTTGACGCAATATTCCCGCTCCACTTTTTGAGAACTCATTAAGTTTAAGGTAGACTCGCCACCACTAATTAGTTTAGATTATGATTGCATGTTTTTATGTGGATTTACATGATTTATATGCTTAATTGCATGAGATGAGACGAGAATATCTCTTATGAGATAAATTGAGAAATTATGTTATGCACGTCATAACTTATATGCTAGCATGAGATAAGATAAGAATATGTTCATTTGCACTCATTTTTATGATACTTATGACTAAGAAGAGAATATCACTACATTATTTGCATAATTACTTGTTTAATTATTTTGTAGATTAATTATTGGATATGAGTTTACTGAGTATTTCATTTTTGAAATGCTCACTCCGTTATTTGAACAAATTTTGCAGATTTTGGAGACGGTGTCGAGTGATGGGCAAGAGTGGCAAATTATTAAATGGATATTAATCACAAACTTTATATTTTATTTTTATTTTTGTCGAGAATTTGAAATGAATAAATTTTCCCCGGTATTTAAATTTCATTTGGTTCATCGTTACAAATTTAAATCAATAAATGTGATATTTTAATATTTAGTCATTTTCCGCAATAAAGTTTATTCAAAATTTAGAAACGGCGTTCCCGCATTTCTCGGAACCCGGGGCGTTACATGTTCCCACTCCCTTCTTAACACACATATAATAGCAAGTAAAACAATATTCTACAATTGGAAAAATCAAGCTATTATATGTTTAATAATATTGAGGTTGACAGAGGACAATTCTCAAATACATGCCTAATATATGTTTGCATTTTCACATATTCAAAATAAATAGTCCAATCTTAAGTCAAAAAAAAAAAAAAAAAAAAAAAAAAATTGTATAAGGACTTGTTTGGTAAAAGTTAAACAAAACGAGTAATTTTTTCTTGAAATTTCATCTTATAAGGTTAATTTTTTTTTTTTTTTTTTTTTTTTTAATATGAACCGTTTAAACATTGATAGGTTGGTTAATGCTTTTATTTTTAAGCAATGTGAATTTATCTTGCCTTCATAAGATAGCAACACATTTGAGAACATTGATTCAAAATTCAAATGTTCATTTGCTTTAGATGAATTAAATTGATTATTTTGATAAATGTATACATGATGTGCATTTAAAAAGTTGTGGAACTCATGTAATATGTGGTTATGATTGATTGTTGACTTTGCTTTTAATAAAAATTTAGATTAAAACCTAAATCAAACAAAATGTAAAATTTTCAAAGTAAATGCGCTTCTGTTTGGTATAAGTTTTTGTTTATAAATAAGGAATGTGATGTTTTCGAGGTAAAATATGTAGTTCAAAAGTGATATTGAATAATGAGTGTAGTTAAAAGTGATTAGGAGAATGTGTTATTTGTTAGGAATTACACGTTGATTCCCCTTCTTTAACCCACAGGATCTTTTGATGTTCAAGAATTAATTGAGTAACAAGAAAATAATAACAACAACGCAAAATTTTCGAATCGCCAAAGTCTTTCATTATATAATAAATTGTTACAATTATATAGACTTTCACTCACCAACCCAATCCCATAAACTACAGAGAAAATACTAATAATGAACTTCTATCTAACCCAAGTTTCTACCCTTTAAATTATCCCACAAAGAGTTCACAAGAAACTACAAAGATCTCTCCAATTCTCTCTAATTAGTCTCACATAAGATTCACAATATTATGGCTCCCTAACATACATATTTATAGGTAAAAACAACCCCTAGAATATGTATAATTCGTGTCCAAGTAAGTTTCCTTATTGAAGTAGAATACCAAAATAAAGTTTTTTATTTTCCTTTTCATCTTTAACTTGGTCTCCAAGTTAACCACTTTAATAGGGAAACTAATTGTCCAAGATATTTCCATTCTTAATTTGGGTCAAATATCCCAACATTATTTATAAACTTATTTATAATCAAGTTTACCAAACGGATGCGAAGAAATAAATAAGCCTATCATGATTGCTTTTCACCTAAACTTGCACTGGTTTGAGGTTTTTGATTTGTTTTATTAATCATGATATTAGGTAATACCTAATTAAATATAGTTCATTGTTTAAGTTCTAAGGGCATCTTCAATCCAAGAACTCCATTTTGGAGTAAATTTGTACCAAAATGGTGCAAATTTCGAACTATCCTCTATATTCATCTCCAATCCAGGACTCAAAATCTTACATCAAATGAACTTTAAATTTTACATTATCTTATAATTTCAATTCACAAAAATTAATTTGTTTCAAAAAATATTTAATTATATATTTTACTATTACTTAAATTTTATAAATTGACAATTTAAAAGAATTATCGAAAATTTAGGTTTATTAAAAAAATAAAAAAAAACATTAATATTAATATCTTAATTAAAAATATGAGCCATTTTACATAAAACTGTTACATATAAAATGAAAACATTCGCACAATACAAGATCAATTAATGCATTTCGAAGTGTAATGGATTATTTGTAATGACCTGGGTCCCACTTAACAGGTTGTCCTTACCGTTAGAAACTATGTACTGTTCACTCTGGGAGAGCCATTCCCATCTTACCCCTCACGAATTTCTGGATGCGTACCCAGGATTCGAACCTATGACCTCTAACTTATGAAAGACTTAAGTTTAATCCTGGTACCATTGGAATACCCAGGCTAGGAAAAGCTTAAAATATTTGATAGGTACTACTCATACAAACAATGTGCACCTTCTTTTATAGAAATTCATAATTAGAAACTTCACAATTAAGCATGCTTGACTTAGAGCAATTTTATGATAGGTGGCCCTTGGGAAATTTTCTCAATGAGCATGCGAGTGAGGACAAAACATGCTAGAAAGACCCATGTTGGTACGGTGGGGACAATCGTCGATCTATAAGGCACCTTGGGTCGTTACATATGGTATCAGATTCGATTTCCAGTCGAAAATCGGGAATCAAGTGTTATGTGGGACAAAGTGCTATGTCATAGGGCGGGAGCCACTTCTTGAACCCATAGGAGCCACCTTTAGAATCTCAATGCCCAGCAACGAATTCTCATATGGTTTAAGCACGACGAGGACGTCATACGGGGGGGGGGGGTGATTATAATACACAGGCCAAGAAAAGCTTAAAAGATTTAATAGGTACTACTCATACCAACAAGGTGCATTTTCTTTTCCGGAAGTCCATCGTTAAAAACTCCACAATTAAGCGTTTCTGACTTGGATCAATTCTATGATAGGTGATCCCCCGGAAAATCTTCTCAGGGAGAGTGCGAGTGAGGACAAAACATGCTGAAAAGTCCCATGTTGGTATAGTTGGGACATTCGTCGATTTATAAGGCAACCCGGGCCGTTGCATTATTTACCCCAATGAATCTATATCAAGAAATAAATTCTTGAAATCGAATATTTTCATTTACAATCATTTCAACTGGAGGAGTGGGTGCTTGTCGAAAATTGAGATAGATGCTTCAACATCACGTTCGTCATTGATAATCATGTTGTGTATACTCATGCATGCAAACATTATGTCATGTAACAAATGTTTAGACCAAAATCATGCTAGTCCTGTGACTATCGCAAATCATGATTGAAGAGCGTCAAATGCTCATTCGACGTCTTTTCTACAGCTTTCTTGTCTTGCTAGAAAACATCTTTTTTACCTTGAGTACACCATTTTGGATCTAGACTATTAGCTCAATAGTAACCCATGTAAATTCTTTTCCTTGAATGATAATTACAAGGAGGAGTTATACCTTTAGCGAGGTTTATGAACAAATGGATGCCTCAACACATTGAAGTTATTGTTTGATCCTTATTAACCAAAATGTGCATGCCATACCACAACTCGTAATCAGTGATCGGCGATAATTTAATGAAGTAAACTGCAAGCGTACAGGTCGAACGAGTAGTAAAGTAGATGTGAGTCCAAGTATCGATTCCACAAGGAATAGTTTTTAGTACCAAAATTAACACTTTAGGCTTTATTCTAAAAAAAATAGAATTTAGGTTGTTTTGAATGAAAGAAAAAAAGAAAAAATTAAACTAAACTAGTGCAAACTAAATAAAGAAGAAATAAAATTGAGTTTTGACTCAAATAATTTAGGATTTGGGACTCACAATTTCACCATCATCGACCCTTTTAGTTACATATTTATTGATTCAACAAAAACCAACTCTTGTTAACAAATGACATTACAAATTTGATTAACTATATCTCTCGAATACAATTAATCTGATTAATTGGGCCAATTCACCTATCTCTAAATGAATTTTTTTTCAACTCTCTTAAACACATTTACTCTAAGAAATGTATATAGGTCTCCTCGAAATTCAACCTAACATGATCACGTTAATTACAAGATTATATCTCTTTATCTTGTCCAAATTAATGACCTTTATTGCCTATTCTAATTTATGTTCTCATCTCTCAAATCCAACATAAATCAATATATCCTTCACCAATTAGCTAAAAAGATGAAGTCATAAAACTCACAATAAAGATTTAATAAGAAAGTCAATTATAATAATTTGAATCAACAAATATAAAACTAAGATTCACAACGAGGCTACATTGTGTGTCCCAAAAAAAGGAATTAGCTATTCATACAATCACGGATAAAGTCGAAATAAATGAAAACTACATAATGGAGAAAGAAATTGAATCTTAAAGATGAGAATTCTTGCACCCAGAATCTTTACTTGCTCCCTTGAATCCAATCCTCAACTCTTGATGAATTCTTCAAGAATTTCCACTTTCTTGCTTCTATGGCTCTTGCATCTTTCCCAAGTTCTTTGTCAAAAATGTCCACCCTAATTCTTGGTGTCGTTTTCCCTTTTATATCTCCCAAAAAGTCTCAAAAGGCCAACTAAAATTTGTCCACCAAAATCTTCCAAAATAGGAATAGGTCAAAAAACGAGTTTTCCTCATTTTTGTGTATGTGGTCGCATGGGTACAACTGTAATTTTTCCTTCACTGTTTCTTCATGGCCTCTTGTCATGTTTACTTGACATTGATTCAAATAAAACACACATAAAAACATATTTGAAATACTAAAACACACATTTAGGCACATTTCTTGGGGACTTTAACACAATAAATAAATACTTAACAATCAGCTACAACCTCAAGGATAACTTTCATGGATCGACTTCGACCTGTATAGTGTCCTTCCCAAGCCTTTGGACAATTTTTTCATTTTTTAAGTGGAAACAATCTAGACTACCAAACATTCCTGGAAACCCATGTTGCTTACCAATATGAAATAGAGTCGAAAAAAGTAGTTGTTGCAGAGTTTTGAGGAAAGAATAAAATTTTACTTAAACACTTGGACTCCATACCATATTCAAATCTACGTGAATTCATTCAAAGTGAAAAACTACAAATTATGGATACATATCTCAACGACTAGGAAAAGAGTCTCAAAGTAGCTCAACTTGGTTTAGTCAATAGTTTTTTATGGTCTCGGAGGATTTGTAAATAACCCACCAGTCTATTAAATTATCATAGTTTACTTCACGTCGTGTTTTTACTATTTCACATTTACTTATCTTTTTGTGATTTTATTTTTTTCATTTTCACGTATCAATTATGTAATTTTTAATTTTAATCATTAGAAATTTTACTTTAATATTATTATTAGTTTTTATTTATATTAGATTAAGTTAATTTATTATGTTAACAAAAATAACAATAAATCACAAACTTAATACATAAACAGAACCAAAAAAATAATGAAAGAATAGTGAGTAATGGACATAGAAGGAAGAAAAGAATTTGGTATACAAAATTGAAGGGAAAAATTAAAAAGACTATATCTTATGCAAAAAGATTGCGCAACACTATTCACCTTGCCATTTTGGCATACTAATTAAGAAATGAGTTGACTGCATTCCAAGTTGAAAGTAGTGCCACTCAATGATACCTAGACAATGTTTGGTCATGAAATATTCAACAACATTTTTCTCAAATTCATTTTCAACCATATATTTCTACCTACCATTTTACACAATTTTAAAACCTTTTCAACCACATATCCAAAAAAATTTCATTTGTCCTACACCAAACATGCTCTTAAATGATAAATTTTGAAAATTTTGAAATAAGGAAAAATATATGATACGAAGAATGCTCAATATTCTTGTTGATTCTTCAAGAATTAAAAGAACTCACTAATTCTGGAAAAAAATTATTTGGAAAACTAAATTTTAAAACAAATAATAAGGAAAGTACAAATAGAATTTGACATTAGCTAGACATGGGTTAACTTGATATAAGAAATTGAGCAACACCACCTAATCGATACATTTCCCGATCCCTTTATTATCGGACATTATTTTCTACATATATGCATAAGACCCGAGGTCTTGGACCGACCTTACCTGTGGTCCAAGATCGTACTTTGGGCTGATCATAATTGAAGAGCAGAATACGTAAGGCTCAAGGTCGTGCGTTAGATCGGCCTACTTGAGGATGGTGATGACATGGTCTCACCATGTCCTGACCCTTTATCCGAATGCCATGATGGACCATATCTTGGGCCCTCTGACCTAATAATGATTTAATTTCTGAAGAAACATCTTCTCGCCCAGAGAGAGTCTAATGATAAATGTATTTTGTACACATATCTAGGTCGTTAAACTTGATATTCGTTATTGATTTTAATGAATTATATCTTGGTTTTTTATTTGTTTGGTGAAACTCGATGGAAAATGAAGGAATCAAAAGAAATGAGTGAAAATGCAAGCTAAAAATTAGAAAATCCACAGTTCTTGGACTTAAAGGCAAACTTTCGCAGTTTGATTTGAAATCATTTGTCTCCTCTTGGACAATGATAAGATTTAATTGGAGGAGTTTGAAAGATAAATTAGAAGAAAGAAATGCAAACGAGTGAAAGATTTCTAGTCAAACAAGTTATGTTCAAAATTCTCAGACTCACATTAAGACTCTTGTTTTGTCACTAAAAAATTCGAATTGAAAATATTCTATTTCTAGATAAATTGTATCCATTTGAGCTAGATTTCCGCATCATTTTAAATCAAGTCAATTGGATTTCAGACGAAAAAGATACAATGAAAATATTGAGGACGGGTTGGAGAGTAAAGCTTACTGAGTGCCCAAAAGAGATTGTTGAAAATACAGTTTCTACATTATTTCCATTTGTTTTGGAAACAAATTATACATAAGTCTGGAACAAATACTAGTGGGAACAACATACAATGAATAGAAAATAATTTATCACAAACATGTGGAAGACAAAAGTATGGAAATAAATGAACAAAATAGTTGAAAAGAAGAAAAAGAAAAAGGTGATCAATGATGAAAGGAATTATTCTTGCAATTGAAAATTTTATAATCACAAAAAAAGCTAAATTATTTTCATGTGGGGGACAAAAAATTGAAATGAATGGAGAAAATGGTGAAAAAAGAAAAGAAAAGAAAAAGATAATTAAGAATGAAAGGGAATTATTCTTGCAGTTGGAAATTTTATAATAAAAATAAAGGTTACAATCTCTCTATAAATAACAAGGAAAAATATTAGACGAAACACAATTCTCACATTTAAAAAAAAATGTGGACAAATCAATGGAAGAATTCAAATGAGATTTCTTGGAGGAATTTATCAACAATTACCGTCTCTAAGCTTTTTTTTTACTCTTTCTTTGTATTTTTCCCATGATTATATAAGTTAACATTTGATTGAGGATGAAGTTGAAGCATCTATACATAAGTTTTTGATTTATGAAATAATAAGTTCATTTCTTTATATATTTTGATTGTATTTACATTTTATTGATTTCATGTCATATTATTCATTATTTATTTCTTCAGAGATCTACGAGATAATGCAGTTTGAGTGATTAATATTATATTTTGGTGATTAATACGTAATTTTTAGGTTACTAAGATAAATTGTAATAAATGCAAAGGAGATTTTAACAAGGCGAATCTCTATCTTGCATATGGAATGTGACCTAGGTTAATAAACCGAGCTTATGAATTTGTTGCCTAGAATAATTTATCCTTATGAATTTAGAGAACTTGTTTTATATTTTTAATTGAAAATATATTGGATATAAATCTTGTTCAGTCCAACGACTAAGTAATAAGGATTTCGATTAGCCACGCTTGTGTACTTTTAATGGTTATTACAATTGATATAAGTAGTTGAAATGATTTTATTAGTTTATTACGACTTAATTTCTGGATGTGGATGCTAATTCCTCAATCATATTATACACCATTTCTACAACTTTACTAGTTTCACCATTTTTGCAGCTTTGCAATTTTATTTTTCAATTAAACAATAAAATCAACCCCACAATTCAACGAATCTATTAATTTAAAATACGACGATCCCCACGGAATAATGAGCCTTGCTATTATAATTTACGTCAAAATATTCGTAAGTATTAAGGGGTAAAAAAATTATTTTGGAGTGTCATTCATGGTACGCTCAAATTTAGGCACAATTATTTGGGATTGTGCTATTAGTTTGTTAGTTGTGCTGTTTTTATTTTTATTTTTTGCTTTTTATTCATATTAAATGAGCAAAAATCCTACTTCATCACATTACAACCTGAGATCAAGAGGATAAATTGAAAAACTAGAAATTGAAGAAAAAAATTCTTCTCACTACCCAACTTTTGGAGCAATTGGCATAAATTCTTCAATTGAATCTGAATAATTTGAATCAAAGATAGTTGAAACAAATAGAACTCTTAAGGAGCTTGCAACTCCAGCATTAGATCAGCAACCTCTAAGACTACAAATATCATAAAGAAAATATTTGGCATTTGACTGTTGCAAGGTGAAAACCATTATGAATATTGGGAACGATTCAAGAAAATTTGTGCTAGTTACCCACATTACTAAATTAATGAACAACAACTTATCCAATATTTTTATGAAGGGTTACAATGAGGAGAAGTATGATTGATGCATCAAGTGGAGGAGATATAGTTAATAAAACTCCAGCGACTGCTAGGAATTTAATTGCTACCATGGTAGAAAACTCACAACAATTTGTGAGTCGAGTTGAGCCAATAGCTATGAAGGTGAAAGAGATTGTGACTTATCAACTTGAACAACAATCGACTAATATAACATCTTTAGTGCAACAAATGGCACTTGAGAAAATCTTGCAAGCTAAAGTGTGCGGAATCTTTTCTATTGTGGGACATTCTACCGATTTGTATCTAACATTGCAAGAAGGGATGTCGGAGCAAGCAAATGTAATTGGAGGATTTCCGGTGCAACAAAAGAAAATAAGTGATCATTACTTGAACAAATACAATCCAGGATTCAAAGATCATCACAATCTCAGTTACGGAGGGAAACACTTTATAGATCCGAATTCAAAGTTCAATCATTTACAAGTTTTACTAAACCGATCCAACCTTAGCAACTTAACCTCAAAAATTTCATCCCGCCAACAATCTCCTTTCCAAAAATCATAATTGTCACTTGAAGACATAGTAAATCATTGGCCACTAATTCAATACGAAACAAGAAATAAAAACTACTATAAAAAGCTCGAAGATATAGGTGAACCATCTAGCCAACATTGTTGGCAAAATGGAAGCTCGAGGATCTGGGAAGCTTCTTTCCCAACCAATCAATCCAAGAGTGAATGCTAGTGCCATGATGTTAAGAAGTGGAAAGCAACTATATGAACAGAAAAAGGACCAAGAAAGATGGAAGAACATATTGAAAAATCAGAACAAGACAAAAACTTGATACCTAAGAAAGAAGAAGCTACAATTCCCATTGAGGCAATTTCGAGAGCTAAGGTAAATCCTAAAGTTCCAATTCATACTAATGGTCATGCACATTGTTTGAAAAGATCACAACACAACTATTGGTTGGAGCTGATATCAAAGAAATAAGTCCTTCCATGTGCATACATTAAATATTGCTTGAAGATGAAATAAAGCCAACTAAGGGACAGCAACACCGCTTGAACCCTCCAATGATGGAGGTTGTGAAGAAAGAAATTATGAAGATGTTAGATGTCGTGTGATATATCTTATCTCGGATAGCAAGTGGGTTAGCCATGTCCAAGTTGTTTCAAAGAAGTCGGAATCATGGTGGTACAGAATGAAGACAACGAGCTAATACCAACTCGGGTTCAAATGGGTTGGAGGGTTTGTATTGATAATAGAAAATTGAATTGGGCAACTCAAAAAGATCTCTTTCCTTTACTTTTCTTTAATAAAATGTAGAAGAGATTATCCAGTCATTCTCACTACTGTTTTCTTGATGGTTATTCAAGTTACAACCATTATGATTGCACAAGAGGATCAAGCGAAATCCACATTTACATGCCCATTTGATACCTTTGCTTACCCTTGCATACCATTTGGAACTTTCAATGCTCATGTGATTTTGCAATGATGTATGATAAGTATATTTTCATACTTGTACTTCAAAGATGTATGAAAATAAATCTAGTACTTAAATCGGAAAAATACCGTTTCATTGCAAATCAAGATACAGTATTAAGTAATGTCATATCATCTAAAGGAGTAGAATTAAATAAATCCAAAATTGATTTAATTCATTCATTACATCCTCCTACGAGTGTAAGGTAAGTTTATTCTTATCTTGGAAATGCAAGATTTTATCGAAGGTTTATCAAAGATTTTTCAAAAATAGCAAGACCTTTATACAGGATACTACAAAAGGAAATGACATTTGAGTTTGATGAAGATTTTGAAAGTCATTTGAAAGATTGAAAGATATTTTAACATTAGCACCCATCATTCCACCACCTGATTGAAACAAACCACTTTAAACTAATGTGTGGTGTAAGTGACTTTGAATTGGGAGTTGTTTTGGGACAACGAGTTGAAAAGTCTTCTCGTGTCATTTATTATGAATCAAGGACCTTAAACGATGCTCAGCTCAATTATTCTATAGGTAAGAAAGAGCTTTTAGAAATTATTTTTGCTTTAGAGAAATCTCGTTCATATTTGATTGGCACTAAAGTAACTATATTTTCTGATCATGTAGCTCTTAGGTACTTACTAACCAAGAAAGAGGAAAAGCTAAGGCTTATAAAGTGGATACTCCTTTTACAAGAATTCGACCTTGAAATCTAGGATAAAAAGGGGAGCGAAAACTCCATTGCTGACCATTTTAGCTACTTTATCCATTAAAAAGAATTCATTCCATTGCAGGAGAGCTTTCCAGATTAGCAATTGCTTTATGTCACTGACATGTCAATTTGATTTGCGGATATAGTGAACTACTTGGATATTAAGAGGAGTACTTGGATATTAAAAGGATTCCTAGAGACTTTACCACTGCTAAAAATTATAAACTCAATAATTTGGCCAAGTATTATATATGGGATGAGCCTTACCTATGGAAACATTACAGAGACCAATTGATAAGATATTGTGTACTTGGATCTAAATTTCATTATATACTAATGTTTTGTCACTCTTATGCATGTGGTGGACATTTTGGAGCAAAGAGAATAGTCCTCAAAGTGCTCAAGAGTGGATTTTACTAGCCTACACTATTCAAGGATGCATTCATCTTTTTTAAACCTTGTAATAGATGCTAAAGAGTAAGTAATTTGGGAACCCAAAATCAAGTTCCTCAAATACCCGTACTTGAAATTTTTTATGTTTAGGTATTGGTTTCATGGAATCTTTCCCTTCATAATATGGTAATCTATATATCATTTTTTCATTGATTATGTATAAAAATGGATGGAGCAGTGGCTGCTTGAACTAATGATTCTAAAGTAGTCATAGATTTTGTCAATTCTAACATCTTTGCAAGATTTGGAACACCAAAAGCAATTATTAGTGATGGAGGACTCATTTTTTACAACCGCTCTTTTTAGGCCCTGTTTAAAAGATACAACATTACCTATAAAGTTTCCACACCATATCATCCTCAAATTAGTAGACAAGATGAAGTTTCAAACCGAGAGATTAAATCCATCCTAGAAAAAAATGTTAATCCAAATAGAAAGGATTTGAGTCTTTGCCTCAGTGGTTCACGTTGAGTGATGTGATCCAAGGTAGGAGATCAAAGGAGAAATCAAGTTACAGGCAATGCAACAACAATCTACATGAAAAAAATGAGCAAGTTTCATGTTGGACTCGAGTCGAGATTCAAATTAGACCAAGTCACTTGGAAGGACGGAAAATTGGTGTAGCCAGAACCACCAAGCAACCACGTGAGGCAAACAAGGGGCAATCGTACGCGTGCATCAAAATCGAGGCACGGTGTACAGGGCTCGGCCACGTGATCGCGCGGTTGAAATCAAACCTAAATTTTCATGATTTTAATTTAATTTCCATTTTAGTTAATTATTAATTCAATTTTTGAACCCTTTAGCGGCTAGGGTTAGTATAAGTGTTAGGTCATTTTTCATTATATTATGCCCTATTTTCATTATTGTAAAACAACTTTGACATTATTTTGAGTCCAATTGAGTTTTTCTCTAGAAAAATGGGGATTCCTTTTCTTATTCGTCAAGAACACCTATTGAACTTATCAAGGAATTGAACCTTGTGGTTCCGCATCATCAATTCCTTGCTTCATGAATATTAGGTCAAGGTGCTAACGTCTAATTTTCCATTGTTTTCATATTTGTTATTTTAGTTATTCTGAATTTAGATCTTTCTTGTTTCTTTAAATTGTTATTCCGAGTTTTTCGTTGTGTTTTCCAAAAGGAACCGCATCAGGTAGTATCAGAGCTACATGCGATGCAACAAAAATCCACATGAAAAAATGAGCAAGTTCATGTTAGGCTAAAGTTGAGATTCAAAT
Source organism: Ligustrum vulgare (assembly GCA_963555705.1). NCBI lineage: Eukaryota > Viridiplantae > Streptophyta > Magnoliopsida > Lamiales > Oleaceae > Ligustrum > Ligustrum vulgare. Next base: position 27,378,099 of record OY743174.1, read on the forward strand.
TGGACCAAGTCACTTCGAAGGATGGAAAATTGGTGCAGTCGAAACCACCACGCGACCGAGTAAGGCAAATAGGGGGTGATCATGTGCATGCATCAAAATCGAGGCAGATAGTGCATGGTTCAACCATGCGATCGTGTGGGTTATAATCATGTGATCGCGTGTTTGAAATCTGTAAAGGATTCAAGAACACAAACCCAACAAAAACTCAAAGTTTATAGATTTAAAATCAATCTTTACAAGAATCACAATCAAAGTTTGAATCAAAAACTCAAAGAATTTACAGAAACACCTCAGACTGCAGATCGCACAACTCGTAAAAAACTTCTCAACAAAAAACTCTCCAAAAACCAGAATGAAAGTGTGTTTACAAGAACACGAAAGACTCTCTAACAACTCAGAAGAATATTAAAAAGTTTCTACTGATAATCAACGAAAATAGAGAGAAAAATCGCCTGAAGAATGGAGTGAGAGAGAAGTGAGAGAAAGTGCAGTAAACCAAGAGAGAGAGACGAATCAGAATGATCATGAATCTAGACGCTTCCTTCTACCTTTTCATCTGACTTAAAGGGTAAGGAAATCCAATGGTTCAAACGGCTCCAGGTGTAGATCAGACGGTTATAACTAATTCAGTTCAAAACTAGTAAAAACGTGATCCTCAAGTGCGACTGGGGAAACCAGTTTTGGACTCAGTAAATATGATTTGGGCTGGCTCTTCCGGTTATTGGGCTGGCTGCAGATTAGGCCAAATACTTCACAAAATTGAACCTGAATTTGGTGCAGGCTACAGCTATCTTCATTCTAGCTTCTGTGTTCGGTTCCAAGTTTCTTCAGCATTCTCAAGTGGCTCTTCCAAGTTTTGTTCCCTACAAAATTTCAATGAAGCAGTATCAAATTCAAGGATATTTAAAAGTCCAAGTGCATCTTTAAATTTTGTTATAGGGATTTCTTTTGTTTCAGCTTAACCGAGTAGGGATTTTAACTAGTTTTACAAAACCCTTTTCAGTGATGTCTCTTATAAAATGAAATTTGACATCTATATGTTTGGATCTATTATGGAAAACAGGATTTTTACTAAGATATAGTGCACTTTGGCTATCAGTGCAAATTTCAACTTCTGGTTTACTCAAACACCCTATTTCAGAAAGTAATCCCCTTAGCCACATGCATTCTTTTACTGCGTAAGAGGCTGCAATGTACTCCGCTTCAGTTGAAGAAAGGGAAACTAATTTCTATAGTTGTACTTTCCAACTGATGTAGGAAGAGTTTAAGGTGAAAAAATAGGCTGAAGTAGACTTCTTGTTATTAACATTTCCAGCAAAGTCAGAGTCTACAAAGCCTTTAAGTTCAAAAACATTTTTAGATTTAGAAAACATGAGACTCAAATTCAAGGTTCCTTTCAAATATTTCAGTAAAGATTTAAGAGCTTCCCAGTGAGGTTCTCCTGGGTTACTCATAAACCTACTTAAAACACTGACAGAAAATGCAATGTCTGGTCTGGTTGAGACCATGAGATACATAACAGAACCTACAACATTAGAATAAGGAATATTTTTTATTCTGTGGAATTCTTCTGCAGTTTTAGGACATTGTTCAGTGCACAATTTGAAATGAGCAGGTAATGGCATGTAACAGGTTTAGAATCAGATAGGGAAACTTTTTTCAAAACTTTTTCAATGTAACTCTTTTGATTCTGAAAATTTTTTCCTGCAAATTTATTTCTAAACACATCAATTCCAAGAATTTTCCTAGCTGGACCTAGGCCTTTCATTTCAAAATTCAGTTTTCAAATTCTCTTTAAGGCAAGAAATGACATGCAGACTTTTACCAGCAATTAGCATGTCATCCACATACAAAAGCAAATACATAGGATCAGAAATGTCATTCTTAAAGTAAAAACAGGGATCATATGAACTTTTCTGAAAATCTAGACTTTGAATGAAATTGTCAAATCTTTTGTACCACTGTCTAGGTGCTTGCTTCAGACCATAAAGTGATTTCTGAAGCAGGCACACTAGATCAGTCTTGTTTTTCTGTTCAAAGCCTTTTGGTTGAGTCATATAAAGGGTTTCATCAAGCATGCCATACAAAAAGCAATTTTGACATCCATTTGCTCAAGTTCTAAATCATTTTGAGCAACTAAAGCAAACAAGACTCTAATAGAAGTATATTTCACAATAGGGGAAAAAAATTCTGTGTAATCTATGCCTTCTTTTTGTGAAAAACCTTTTGTAATTAACCTAGCTTTATATCTAGGCTTACCCCCTTCAGAATCCCCATCCTTTATTTTAAAAATCCACTTACAGTCAATCAGTTTTTTTTCATGAGGTTTTTCTACTAAGGTCCAAGTCTGATTTTTTATTAAGGAATTCATTTCCTCTTTCATTGCTGCAAGCCATAAATTTCTGTCTTTAGATCCCATTGCTTCTTCAAATGAGCAAGGTTCAGGATCTAAAGAGGTTGACAGGGAAGAGGCAGAATAATATTCAAAATCATCAAATCTAGCTGGGGGTCTAATTTCTCTCCTATTTCTATCCCTGACCAGTTGGTAATCATTCAAAACAGGCTCATCATGATCAGACAAAGTAGGTGAAGTGGGTGCAGGTGATGCAGGAAAATAAGTATGCAAGTGTTGGGGTTGCTCAGGCTGAAAGTGAGAATCATCAAAGCTCACTTCAGTAATTAAAAAATACTTTTCACAACGTGGATTTTCATTCTTTTCAAACTTGCAAGGAAAAAAATTTTCATTAAAAACAACTGACCTGCTTAAAATGACTTCGAAACCACATTGTTCTTTAACCCAAAGTCTATAACCTTTAACCCCTTCCCCATATCCAACAAAAACACATTTCAAAGACCTGGGATCAAGTTTGGATTGAACCTTATGAGCATAAGCTGCACAGCCAAATTTTTTTTAAACTGAGTAGTCTGGAATTGTACCATTCCAGATCTGATATGGAATGTTGTAGTTCACAGCACTAGAATGACACTTATTTCTTAAAAAAGATGCAGTTTTGACTGCTTCCCCCCAAAATTTTTTTGGCAAATTAGATTGGATTAACATGCACCTTGTTCTTTCTAACAAGGTCATGTTCATCCTTTCAGCAACCTCATTTTGCTGTGGACTGTATGAAACAGTCCTATGCCTAAGTATACCTTGGTGTTTTCAAAAATCATCAAATTCAAAATTGCAGAACTCTAAACCATTATCAGTTCTGATTATTTTAACCTTTTTATTTTCCAAATTTTCAACCATGGTAATAATTTTTTTGAAAACAGAGACAGTTTGGTCTTTAGATTTTAACAAATGAACCCAAGACTTTCTGGAGTGGTCATCAACAATCAACAAAAAATATCTAAAACCAGAAACATTATTAACAGGAGCATGACCCCACAGGTCTGTATGCAAATACTCAAGAATGACCTTGGACTTATGCACCCCTTTTCCAAAAGAATAAGTTTTCTGTTTTCCCAAAGTACATTCTTCACAGAAATTAAGTTTCTGAAAAAATGTTTTTGCCAAAAAATCCATTTTTCTCTAACATTTTAAGTCCTTTTTCTCCTACATGGCCTAATCTTCTATGCCACAAATCAGACAAATTATTATCAACAGTTTCAATAGTTAGAGAAGTAGGAGGGGCTGACTGCACAGAAAGAATGTAAATTCCATTAGACTTAGCTGTACTAGTGATCAACAGATTATTTCTCAAAATTTTTGTGTATCCATTATTGACTCTAATATCATATCCTTCATCATCTAAAATTCCTAATGAGATGAGGTTTCTTCTTAAATCAGGGATATATCTAGTTTGATTTAAGATCAAAATGTTATTGTCAGCAAGTTTTAAAATCACTTTTCCAATCCCTTTTATATCACAGTGATGGCGTACAGGACCAAGCCCTAGCGTTTTTGGATCGTTGGGATCGGCGCGCATGAGGCGTTGAGCTTCGCAACTTCAAACGGCCATAACTTTGTCATACGGCGTCCGTTTTGGGCCCATAAGTACTTTTCGGAAAGGTCTCGACGAGCCGGACAAGACACACTGCTATGCTGTGATGTATGATGGTTTTTAGTCGTTTGAGGTCGTTTAGAGCCTCAAAACGTCACTTTTCTATCTTTATTTATTTAATTTTTATGTTCTCGTTTTATTTCAATAAGCCCAGTCCGTTTAATGGCCCATGGGCATTAGGTTTTCAGTATTTAAGATTGTCTTACTTCTGTTATGAAGGGATTTCGACTTTTGAATAAACATCGCGTGTTTTCTCGTGAGTTGATATCCGTGTGGTTGAGAATTCAATTATTGTGTGGATTTTTATCGTAGGTGCGCCTACATCACACAGGATACATCATTCCCCAATTTTACAGAACCAGTAGCATGCAAAGAGAAACTATTAAATAAATCCCCATAAGGGCACATATGAAAAGTACATCCTGAGTCTAAAATCCATTCATCTTTCATATTTGAAGTGGCAGTAACATAAACAACTCCACTATTATTCTGAATGTCTACAGGTTCCTGTTGATTATTCTTATTATCATCCCTTAATTTCTTAAAACATTTATCAACTAGATGGCCTATTTTTCCACAATAAAAACACCTTCTGGTTTCATCAGGCTTCCTATCAAATTTATTATTATCATACCTTTTAGTTTCAAACTTATTTTGATCATATTTTCTATTATCAAACCTATTATGATTATCATATTTCTTATCCCTAGGTTTGTTTGGTATGAACTTCTTATTTTGATAGTCTTTAGCCCGTCTGGGGTTATTCTTATTTTGGTTCCAACCTCTGTAGTTACCTCTAGATGAGTTTCTACCCCTTTGTGATGTGGACTCAACGTTGTAGGCCTCTTTATGTTCTGACTTAGACTCTAGTTCTTTATTTTTAAGGGATGTATGAATTATTTCAATAGTCAATTTTTTACCTTCATACTCTAAGGCATTCCTGATATCTTTGTACTTATCTCCCATACCATTTAGCAAACACACAACTCTCTGGTCCTCAGTATTTTTCTCCCCAGCATTTTGAAGGTCCTGAGTTATTCTATTAAACCTATCAATGTTTTCTTTAGCACACAGGGAAGGATCAAATTTGAAGCTAAAGAATTGTTTCCATAAAAAACATTTATTTGGAAGAGACACAGTAGTCTGGAATAGTTTATGGCGTCAGCAACTGTGTTAGTTTCCCCTACCTTCCTAATCACAGTGTCAAAAAGGTGAAGGAACATGGTACTCCATGCAAGTTCATCTAATTCAGTTATTTTTTCTTCAATAATTTTTGCAGGCCATGTCTCATCTATAGCCTTAGCACATTTTAGTTGGAGTAAAAGAGCTTTAATTTTCTGACGCCATAAACTAAAATCCCCCTTCCCATTCCAAATTCCTACCTCAACTTTAGCAGTGGCCATTTTAAAAAGATTATGGGAGACAAAGAATGCAGTGTAAAGGGCGGGAGCAAAATAATGCAGACAAATTATGCAGTCAAGTGCAAAACAGATTGTCACAAATTTCAGATTGCACATAAAATTCACAACAGAAGGCACAAATCACTATTGCAGATTTCAAATTATACAGAAGTAAATAAATAAAGTGTAAGAATCAGTAAAATGCCTTTCTTTCCTCAACCCTACTTGGGTCGGCCAAGAACTCCCTCAGATTCCCGCATTCTCAAAAGGAATCCTGGACAAAGGTGAGTAAAAGGGCTAGAGGGCTTCAATGGAGGAAACAAAAAGATCAAAAGAAAGATTAAAGAAACCCTAAAAGAGTTTCAAGATATCACCTGATTTGTTGCGAATATTGCAGTTTCTTTTGAAACTTTTCAAGAAAAAATAGATCTGATTTCAGATCTTTCAAAATCGAGTACCAGTGTGTCAAGTAACCAATAGATCTGTAGCCAAAATATCCAGATCTTTAAAGAAACTCAAAGGTATCATGCAATTCAACCTTGAGTTATTAGATCTGGGATTTTATCAAAATTTTTGAAGTTTTTGAAAGGAAAAACAAAGATCCCTTAAAAACCCAAAAGAAAACCCCAAAATTTTGCGGATTAGGAACTCGAATGCTCTGATACCACTGTAAAGGATTCAAGAACACAAACCCAACAAAAACTCAAATTTTATAGATTTACAATCAATCTTTACAAGAATCACAATCAAAGTTTGAATCAAAAACTCAAAGAATTTACAGCAACATCTCAGACTGCAGATCGCACAACTCGTAAAAAACTTCTCAACAAAAAACTCTCAAAAAACCAGAATCAAAGTGTGTTTACAAGAATACGAAAGACTCTCTAACAACTCAGAAGATTATTACAAAGTTTCTACCGATAATCAACGAAAATAGAGAGAAAAATCGCCTGAAGAATGGCGTGAGAGAGAAGTGAGAGAAAGTGCAGTAAACTAAGAGAGAGACGAATCAGAATGATCATGAATCTGGACGCTTCCTTCTGCCTTTTCATCTGACTTAAAGGGTAAGGAAATCCAACGGTTCAAACGGCTCCAGGTGTAGATCAGACGGTTATAACTAATTCAGTTAAAAACAAGTAAAAACGTGATCCTCAAGTGTGACTTGGGAAACCGGGTTTTGGACTCAGCAAATGTGATTTGGGCTGGCTCTTCCGGTTATTTGGCTGGCTGCAGAATGGGCCAAATACTTCACAAAATCGAACCTGATTTTTCGCGATTTTAATTTAATTTATGTTTTAATTAATTATTGATTCTATTTTTGAACCCTTTAGCGGCTAGGGTTAGTATTATGTCATTTTTCATTATATTATTCCCTATTTTCATTTTTGTAAAACAACTTTGACATTATTTTGAATCAAAATGAGTTTTTCTCTAGAAAAGAAAGGATTCTTTTTCTTGTTTGTCAAAAACACCTATTGACCTTATCAAAGATTATAGATTCTTTGTTGCGTTCCAACCCAGAACTTATCAAGGAATTAGACATCCCTTGTGGCGTTCAACAATCTTATTTCTTGTTCCGCACTGTCAATCTTTCGTCGTGAATATTGGGTCAAGTTCCTATCGTCTACTTTTCATTGTTTTTGTTCTTGTTATTTTATCCAATTCTGAATTTAGATCTTTCCTATTTGTTTTCATTATTATTCTGCGTTTTTGTCGCTTTCCCAAAAGGAACCACATCATTGGGCTTATAAGGCGACATACAAGATACCAATTGACATGTCTCCTTTTAGGCTGGTAAACCTTGTCATCCCCCTGTTGAATTAGAACAAAGCAATTTGGGCAATCAAGCAATGCAACATGGATATCAATGCAGCGGGTGTTCAAAGGAAACTTCAACTTAATGAACTTCTAATAAATTCAAAATGATTCTTATGAGAGTTCAAAAAAAAAATGATTCTTATCGTTAATGTTTTTCATCATGGTGCAGTAGAGACCAAAAAAAAAAAAAAAAATTCAAGGTGAATGAAAATAGGTTGAAACAATATTATGAATCATTATATTATGAATCATTTGTATCTCAAGACATTAAAAAGGTGCAATTGGAGAATCCGATTGATAAAGAATGAGAAATGACAAAGTATAACTGTAGACTATAAACAACCGCTTGTCGGGAGATAACCTAATTTTTCTTCCGTTTAATTTAGATTTGTATGCAAATTTTTTTAGGATTTCTAATTTTTTTTTTTAAAAATAGATTTTTTTATTTTTATTTTTTTAGGAAAATGACAACACACACCCCAATACTGAAAAAGGAAAGGGGTGTACGCAAGTGGATCCAGGAATTTCGGCCCTAATCAACCTCCAAAGTTATCAATTATTTCCCTTTTATAGTCTCTTCAATAATCCTTAGTTATTAACTAGTTTCACACCCATGCGATGTACGGACATATTTCATTGACAAAGTTTAATGTACTGACACGAAATAATAGGAAAAAAATCAATGAAAAGTAACAATACCGAGTACCAATTTAAATAATAATAAATTTGTTATTAAGATTATTACAAACTTGAAAAATATTCTTATACACAATATTAATGGTCACCTTTTTTGGATTCTCGTTGTTATCGCATATTAATATTTTCATAATAGCATGATTCATAACTCTCGATAGCTACGTACAACTGCTCATGATTGAAAACTTTTTTTTTTAAGAATAGTTCCACATGCGAAAGTGGTTGACCTTGACTCTTATTGATGATCATAGCATATGACACAATCAACAGGAACTGTCTTCTTTTGAAATTGAAACATCACTCCTGAAACTATAACATAGATAACATTACAAACACCATTCCTAAAATAACTATTCTCAGCAACTATTAAAATAAGATTTTTTGAACGAACTTGTCTATTTGGCAAGGAAAGTGAAAATATGTAATCCCTGCAAGTGTTTTTTACAGAGTTTTTTTGTAAGAAAGAACAATTTTTGTCACTTTCTGTTCAACTATTGAGAAAGAATATTGATTTCAATTCAAAACACCTGTTTGTAAATTTTATGGCCTAATTTTTTTTACCAAAATTGAGACATAAGCGGACCACTCTTTACCTTTAAGATGGCCAACCAAATGTGGTCCATATCAATGTCAGTACATCTTCGGTGATGGTGTAAAATTGGGTGTAGATTGTTTTCTTCAAAGCCACTTTTGCATTATTAGTTACATTTCGATGAATATAAAACCAAATTCTGCTCCGATGAGAATATCTAGATTTATTTTATGTCTCTTGTGGATGTAAAAATGTAAATTAAACTTTTTTTTTTTTTAATTCTGCCTAAAATACAACTTGTATTTCTTTTGCATATTTCCATTGGAAAGATTTTCAATAAATTTGGAGATCTAAATTTCTATTTTACACCATTATTGACAATGTTAATATGTATAACTACAACTCACTTATTATCTAGACATAATTTCTTCCAAACAAATACTTAAAATAGCTTTAACTCCATTTAGTAAACCATTTATAAGCAACACATTCCCCAAATCACATTTTAACCACACACATTTTTTAAAATCACTTTTCAACCACATATTTTACCTCAAAAACATCACATTCTTTATTTATAAACATTTTTTTACCAAATAGAGATGTGTTGTTTATAACGATTTATCAAACGGAGGCTTATTTATTTTTTTAATTTTTTTTGTGCCAGATCGTCCCTAATTTGAGCTTTGACCTTTACTAATTTTCTCTTAACTAATTTTTAAATATTTCTCCATATTTGGACTAATAAGAATTTAGAACAATCGAGTAAGACCTTTCAATACATTTTTGACAACTCACCACATCATATAGATCTATTTACTAATGAAAATACGCTAACTCTCATTTTTCAACAACAAAGAGTGTAATAGTTGACTTGTGGAAGTTCCCAGCCCAAATTTTGTAGGTAAATACACTGACAACTCAAACATTCAACACTAAGTTTGGAAATGTTTCATTGCTTCAATTCCCCCCAAAAAAACTACCTCAAAATCAATTGTAAGAATTAATAAAATTAGTGCTTACCCATAAAATCAAACTTTCTTCTGCACTAAGGAATCACAAGGATGAACCAAGAACAGAAGCCATTTCCCTAAAGATTCGTGAGATTTAGAACCAAGGCCAGGTCAAACAAACATAACCATTTTGGGGTTCGATTCCAAAGATAAAGAGACACGAGCCTCACTAAAACAATTAGAACCTTTTTTGTGTTGCAAGTTTTTTCAATTTTTTCCCCAAACTCATTTCAACCACACATTTTTATGGGACTCACAATTTCACGCTTTTCAACCACACATTTCAAAAAAAACCCTTTTTTCTTCCATTACCAAACATGCATTTAAATTTTGAAGACTTGTATCATTTAGAAAACCTTTAACTTGCAAAACTTATCCACGACTAACACAAAGCTGAGGTCTTATAACTAATATGGAAGCAGGATCCCAAATCCATCAATTATACTTTCAGGCGAAAGTCAAGAATGTTAAAATGAAAATATCATATTATGTAAACAGAGTCAATAATTTTAATGAGAAATATCAACCGTGAGGCTTTGTATTCCACCATATGCATTGAGAGCTAGGTTCTCTCACATTTGAGATTGCAGCAAATGTAAGACATTAAACAGCTTTCTATAGCACAATTTTTTAACATTCAAAGCAGCTTATCAACTTGAAGAGGAATTTTCACCACTAATAGCGGCCCTCAAACAGAAATATATGAACCACGCTCATGATATTCTACAGCAATTACTAACAATGTGGATAATCAGCCAAGTCATTTATGTCATGATATTCTACAGCAATTACTAACAATGTGGATAATCAGCCAAGTCATTTATGTCATCCATAAATATAAACATCATAAACTTGTCATCCATAAATATAAACATCATAAACTCGGCCTCAAGAACGCCTCATCAAGACAATATTGCCATATCTGTCACCTATTAAAATTAAAACACTATAAAAGATGGCAGGCATCAAAGAGCAATAATTATGTCACAATATCAAGAAAAGGGGAAGATGCAAAATTACTGATTATGAACTTTCGTCATTGATACAGAAATCTAATATCATCACCAACATTACCAGAATTGGTAATCAAGTCGTAGGCAATAGATTCAGAGAAAGTAACCATTGGCTATCTAACAAAGAACAGATTAGTCTAGAAGAGTAAATGAGATTCCAGGAGCCAAAGTAGTTCAGCAATTACACATTGAAATAGCAAGCATTTTCAAAATGAGCAATTTGTATCACAATTCTGTTATTCAAAGTAGTATGGAAACTTGCAAAATCCTAGTATAAAATAGTGCAAGATTAAAGAAACATGCCCAAGTTTATTAAGCTTTTCCTCGAAATTATGTAAAGAGAAAGCGTCAGATAATCCCGGGAATGAATGTTTCTTGTACTTGGCAACCTAGCCTTCATCGGGGGAAATCCCATAAGCCTCCCAGCTGAATTCTGGTATGTGTACATGAAACCTCAATCACACCTATAAGACCACCTGTAACCATTGATGGCCTCCTTATCCCCGACTTAATTCCTAGTATCAATTTCAAAAAAAAAAAAAAAAAAGGCAATCAACAATACATCTTTTAGAATAATTAATCATTTGAGTTCAAGTCACTAAAGTTTTTTCTTTTAATTTCAAACTCATCACCAAAGTTCAATTTGATCATCAATAACATTCCATCAAAAAAAATGACCTCATTCTCTAGTTTACTGGTTTCTATCAAAAAGCTTCTTTGGTAGAATGATCCAAGTTGTCCTCCTGAAGTCGTCTTCTATTAGGGGAGCTGCCATCGCAAAAAGAAAATCCATTAAGAAATTTCTATTTCAACTTAAGATACTTGCCAACTCAATCTATCTTGTTATATCTTACGATCTTGTAAGATAGCTGAAACCTCTAGTCCTATTTTTACCTTTTCCTCTGTTAGGCTTCCGATTATCTGAATCAACATTGGCTTATTACACCCTCTGACCTGAAGAAACTTTTCCTGTTCAAGTTCTTCTGAGAAGTATGTAGCATTGTCCCCAAATTCCTTCAATTTTCGAAAAAGTTCTCAATCATTGTCATCTATAGCCTCGACATTTAGTGTAAAACCATCTTTACAACCAAAGGAAGTCACTTTCTCAGAGAATTCTAAAGTTTCTTAATGATGATATCCATGGGTTGTCTGCGGTACATCAGAATTTGTGAACAAACACTAAAAGGAAGGAAAAACCTGGATAATATAGATCATTAGGATTTTTGAATTTACCCTGTTTTCATACAAGTTCTGCCATACCTTCTCACACAAGATGTATTGGATGGAAACCTTCATTTAGTCGAGAGGCACGTAGAAAACCATGTTGTAAATCCAGATCACTCCGGCCCATCCCCAACCACATCCTTTAATTATTGCGAAACCCCTATCAGCATATACGACTATTGGAGTTGCAACCTAGAAGATAAAAAAATGTAACTTTTCCATATATCTCAAAGGACATAGAGAGAAGTTTTTATGCAAATAACTAAGAACACGGAAGAAGCAATGACATTTTACCAGTTGTGCAATGCAGAAAGCGGTCAATAACAGTAGTCTAGGGTGTTCTATAAATTACCAACTGCGTGATCTGGTCACGAAAATTAGAGCTCGACTAACTATACTAACTTGAAGGTCTCAACCATCATTTCATCTTCACTATTTATAATGGACCTTACACCAAATTTGTCCTACATTTGATAGTAAAGAGAATTTGTATATTATGCACAGTTGCTTCAAATGGCTCTTTGAAGCACTCTTGTCCATATGTTGTTCTCCATCTAGGTAACGATCCAAAACTTTATTTGACACGTCACTGCTTGCCACAGATATTTCAAAAAGTCTCTCGAAGTAACACTATCAGATTTCCCCACTCTCTGCCCATTTCGAATCATACCCATATCAGAGAATCTACCCGAGTTTGTCTATCAGGAGTTGGGGTACGGCAACTGAATCAAATAACAATTGTAAAGTGAAAAAAATGGCAAAATATGTTTTGGAAGAAGAAATTTGGAGAGAGCATATGAGCAATTCTTGAACATGAAGGTGAAGTGAAGAGGAAGAAAGCGAGAAAGGAGGAATACTTTGAAAAATAAACCGTCATTTGTGGGAGGATAGACTTTGGAAAAAAAAACTGCTCAATTGGTTATGGCGCAAGTAACCTTATAACTGAAAGTAATTTTAAAATTCACGTTAAAGAATTGCCGAAAAAACTTTCAAAAAAATTCAATTGATGAAAATTAAAGATTCTTTGACAATTGAGATTCCGGTCAAAATTAATTGACCAAAATCTCAGTTGTCATTATATATATATAGATTACTATTCATATTTCATTTATTCTCGAATTTCAATCATTTCAAGTTATCAATTACAGTTAATCTACATTTGTTACAGGATGAAGTACATGTCTAACCTTGAAGATCTGATTCGTGCCAAGATAACACAAATTCATCATTAGAATATGTCGATGACATCATTGGTCATCTCAATACTAAATATGAAGAGCTATTTCGAAAATCTTGTTTTGAGCATTTTACAAAAATGAAATGCGTCCAATTCTTCGTGCAAATTATGGGTTGGAAAGAAAATGAGCTGTGGTTTTGGTTTTGGTTTGGAAAGAAAGAAAAGAAGCAGCTATATTTTCAATAATAGAATGGACACTTATAAATGGTCTAAATGAGGGTGTTTATCCATCTGATTCAAAGATAGATGGATTGGATACAAGAGTGTTAGACACATATTTCAAGGGAATGGAACATCTTTTAGATACCTTACTTGTCAATAGTGGATTACCTTGATCTATTTAGTAGATATCCATAGGGGAAAGAGAGTTATACTCAATCATTTAAGTGTTTCAAAAGGAAATGGGCTCACCAAATCAAGAAAGTTAAGAGTAAATCTCGATCGAATCCTCTGCACAAATATACTTTATATGGGTTTCCATTTGTTTTGAAGGTATATGTTGTAAGTAAATTAACTTGTATGTATTATGTAATTAATTATGCCTATATTTGGTAAATCATTTATAAACGGTTGTTTATAACTTTTTTATAAATAGTGAATTGTCAACATTTCGTTGGTCCATACTTTTTAAAAAGTAAATAAAAAATGGTAAGCGAGAATCTTTGACTAGCAAAATTATTGACTTCTAAAAAAAAAAGGACAAGTAAGATGTTGCCATGTGATCGTTTATAAACAATATTTATAAACATGTTTAACCATGCAGAGGCTATATAATCTTGCGCATTTATGGACTTAATAAGAGGCAATACCATCTAGAAGGCAGCGAAAAGCTGAGAAACTTCAAAATAATATCCTTAGGATATTATGCTTGAATGCATAAGTGATTCCAAGTACAAATGAAATACACATACTATTAAGCGATGCAAGAGTGTGTTCATAATTAGTTTAACTAGTTTAGTTTATAGAAAATTCTTATTCTTCTTTTATATATTTTCAACTTATTGTCCATCGCACTTTTAAGTCCAACCCCCATTGTTCAGTAATTAACATTGACACTATTTACTCAAGCGATTGATTGTTATTGTTCAGTTCTACGGGTTACCAAAAAATATCACGACCTTATATTTCTGGTCAATTTACAGTAAGAAAAGGGAAATTTTCCCAGTAATTTATAAATCTATCAACCTGTCTATGTATGACTAGATTAAAAGGGAAAGAAATAAAAGTCAAAGTCAGCTAATTTTTAATATTCTTCATTTGATTTATTCCAAGTCCTTGAATCTTTCTTCTTGTTCAGCAAATAAACAGATGAAATTGGATCATTTCCTCCGCAAACAATTCTTTTAATTAAGTGGGGTCTAAGCTTATTAACATCAGATTGTTGAACTGGCTTCAGAAAGAATTCTTCCGCTCCTTTCTCTAAGCTACTGTTAATCCTTGATGGAATATTTTCTGATGACATTATCACAACTGGGATGTCCTTCAGTGATTTCGATTCCTGTATATTACATAAATAATATATCATTATAATTTCTCAAATTTGTCTATCTTGAAATATAATGTGCAGTATCTGCAAAAATGGTACCTTGATCTTTATCAGTAGATCATAACCGGTAATTCTAGGCATACAGTAATCTGTAATAATCAAATTCACTTCTACTTCCTGCAATGAACATCAGAAAAAGCATTGAACATGAAAATATAATACAGATTCACAGACTGCATTCACATAAAACTTGAACTAAAATACTTTGAATCATACATGATGATTTGTTGTAGCAGAATTTGAGTTTGAATCAATACTGCCATCTTCAATCAACCCTAGAAATTCTAAAGCCTTTACTCCAGAATCAACCACAGTAACTGCACATAATAGTTACTTGTAAATATATATATTAGGGGAAAAAAAAAAAAAAAACTCTTAAGCTTAATGCAATAATCAGTATATATAAAAATACCTTGATAAGAAGAAGTTTTGAGGAGTCTCTCAATCAACTTTCTGTCAATGAGGCTATCATCAACTGCTAATACGTGGAACTGCGTTTCCGAGGGTACTCTACCCATTTTCATGGCCTTTGATAAAAAAAAAAAAAGGCAAAAATTGCGATGAATTAAACTGATGAAAGCAGAAGAATGGAGAATAATGGGATACTCATCCAGCAAGGTTTGTTAATATATATGTGAAGAAGAGATATTGAAAGATATTTACAGTTCAGAAAAAGGGATATCAATCAGAATCTCACAAATCTCCAATGTTGATATTTGAATTTGAGAACAAGCAATGAACTTTCTTTTTTTTTTTTTTTACTATTCAAGAATTGAATTTTAATTGACCTTTTTTATATAATATATATTATGACTCTTTGAGAAGGTTAAGGGTGTAATGTTTTCTTGTGACCTTTTGTTTAATTAACGTGTTCATTCCTGCTAGTGCATCCCCACATTCTCAAAGAGCTAGAGTTCATACCTGCTAATGAACTTTTTGTGCATGTGCAAATATTTATTAGATTATTTATTTATTTATTAAATATGATCCACAGTAATTTTGTCACGCGACTCTCTTTCTTAAATTTTCAATGTACAGATTATATCATTTATGCTCATCTTGCATGATCGTAATAATATCTTAATAATATTTTTGGGTATTTTTCTAACTAAATATTTTGCTGATCGTATTAGGAGATGATATTATCTTCATATATTCAACGAAAACATGGCGCAGTATCACAAAAATTCTCAAAAAATCACTTCGTATATGTTGCTATAAATAGACAAAAAAATATCTTATTTAATAGTAAAAGAAATCGATGGACAAACTGGAACAGATATGGCAATAAAATTAATACCGTATTTTAAAATTTCAAAGTCGGTGCTAAAAATATGAGCATTCTACAATTTAATAAATCAAGCAATTTTTCTAATAATAATGTGGTTAGCTCATCAAAAATCCCAAAATCTCTCATATCAAAATATTAGTTAAAAGTTAAAATCTTGCATGTGTGCCAAAATAAATTGTGGCATATATTTTTTTTGGGGAATGTTTTAGTTAAATAGACTTGTCAAACATTAAGTTTAGTGTAGGATCTATATACCTCAAATAATCTTTTATTCAAATCATCAAACAATCCAAGAATGTCAAGAGCACAATGAATTCGAATTTCAACCGAACTAGATGAATGTAGGCTTACAACCTCGGATTGGAAAACCAAAATCATACCCTTACTCTTCTCGGCTAGCTAATCTCTCTATGTAAAAAGCCCCAAAAGTTATCAATAAGATTAAACTCAATCAAAGCAAGAAGATGAAAATGAACCCTTTTTGTTATGAGAATGAAAGAAAACATTTTCTATTTTGAAGAGAGTAAGAGAGAGGGAGGACTATTATGCCAAGAAATGTGTTATTTTGAAGAAAAAAGTGTGTTACACATTTTACCAAAAAAACAACCCTTTTTAGTAAAATACTCAAATCACAATAACTTGAAAACCCGTTTAACAAATTTCACGCAACAACTGTATAAAGTAGTTCTCAATCGATTTTATTGTTGTAAGCCATTTATTTATTTTTGCCCCAATTACTTTAAGTAATTTCCAAAATGCTCCTCAAGTTTATATTAAACAAGATTACATTTCTTACGGGCTTGTTTGATTTTAAGCCAATAAAATAATATCAACAATCCTTCACCTTGACTTAAACCAAACCTTCACCTAGGTCGAAATTCCTTTTGAAAACCTTCAATCTCCCAAACCTCTTGATTTAACTGTTTAAGTTTGTGCAAAGAAGACATCGCCCATTTTATTACGCTTTGCCACTCCTTAGCTTATTCATAAGTTGCAAGTTCCTTACTACCTGTTTTATGAAAAAACTCTATTAGACTCATGGAATCATAATTAGGATTATGTTTTACCTATTTTCTTATTTCGTTATTGACTAATTGATAATCATGCAAGCTTTCTTGGGTAACATGAAATGAATCTATTCCTAGTTCGAATACAAATATTTAGAATGCATTAAATTACACAATTATCCTTTAGATTGCACATCTCATAGTGTTATTCCTAACATCTAGTATTCATGTGTTGATCATGCAATGTTCCAACTTATTGTGACTTTTTCAAGACTACAACAAGCAACAATATATTTAATTAGTGGCCAATCAATCAAATAATAACAATAAAACATGGAAGATTAATCAAGACAATATAAGAAATTATTAAAGTACTAGTTCTCGAATTGAAATAAATTAATAATAAGTTTCATCTTCATCCAATACATAAAGAAAATTAGCCTATAAATATAATTGGTGAGTAATCAATAAAAGAATTGATAAACATCACCCGGTTGAATCCTAGACTACACCAGCCGTGCACTACTCCTTTAAACGTCCGACTGAACCTCCAATGTATATCACTCTGTTTTATTTCCAGCAGACTCTTTTCTTGTTTAATTAATCCACCACCGGCCAACACCTGTGTTGCTCAAGAAGTAATCTTGCTTTTTGTGTATATGTATATCTCTCTTCCACTCAGCCCTCTCTATAATCTGCCGACTCCCCTCTCTAATTAATCCCCTGTTGGCTCCTCTTGGTCTCCCCAGCAGCCGACTCCTCTCTTTCAATGTATATATATGAATATCAGCCTAACCACTTTTTGTTAAAGACTCCAATTCACTTGGTTTTTTCAAAGCCCAATTATACTTAGGTGTAGGCTTCGTCTTTTTAATGCCCCAATTCCTCAAATAACTCAAAATGATCCTTGAGTTTTTAATTGTGCAATCCATGTCTTCATTTATTCCAATTCGAGTTCTTCAATTTTGGGAAGTTTGCACTTTAATCCCCACTTTGTCATTTTTAAACGATTTCAATCTCTTTTCTTCGGTTTACCTTCAAACGCATCCAAAATCGAGTTTTTTCTAAAACAAACAAAATAAACATATAATGAGCAATATCATATCTTAAATCACTTACAATTGTCTAAATTTAAGACCAAGATAAGTATGAAAAAACGTACTTATCATTACTCTCCAAAAATTCATTTACAACTGAATTTGGAGCTAAACCTGCAATATTGTCAGTAGAAAATGCAATACAAGGATATATTTATTGCCTACATGTGCTAACCTTTTGTCCCACAAATGAGTATGATCAGCTTGAACTGTGTGATCAATTTGAACTGTGTATGAGCATGAATGATCTTGTAAAAACGTTGTGCCAAGCATGTAATAAAGTCTATTTCTCAAAATTCTTTTAATCACAACGACATTTTCTTTACATACTAACATAGTATCATTCTTTGTTTCATAATGAGAACCTGAAATATGCAATGTACTTAAAGAAATAAGATTTTTAGATAAAGCAGGTACATGCATCACCCCAGTTAGGATTCTAACTACCCCATTATACATCTTAACCACAACTTTACCTATTCCCACCAGAGATTAAGTCTCACCATTTCCTAAATACACATTCCCCCCATTTATCTCCTTGTAGGTCTCAAGCCCTGTGGGAGGTCATATGGTAGGAACACCCCGAATCAAGAATCCAAAATTGATTCCGCTCATTTAAAGTCACAGGTAACACCCTCAATTGATCATCATCTTTCACAAAAGCACCATTATTTTGAGCTACGGCCCACCGCCCCCTCTTTCTTCTTTAGTCAATCTTTCTTAAAATGTCCGGTTTTACCATAGTGATAGCACTTATCTTCCTCTCTACCACTACCCTTGCTTTCTACTGTTCCTTACCCTTATTCTTGTTAAAGTTGATAGCATTTGACTCTTTGTTATGAAAATTACCTTTAACAAAATAACCAGTTTCATTTTGGACAGCTTTCTCCTCCAATCTGACCTCTAAAACTTTAGATCTAATCAAAGCACTGGCGTTTGCAAGAGTGATGATACCCCTTCTATATTTAATCACATTTTTAATTTCTTTGAAAGACTCTAGAAGGAAATTAACCAAAATGACAACTAACTGATCATCTTCAATTTTTTGTCCACTGTTCGTTAAATTTAAAGTCACCGTAGTAAATATATTTAAATTTGTTTCAAGGTCTTTGGAGGGGTCCATTTTGAAACCAAAGATTCTTTCTAAGAGAAAAGTCTTATTAGGAACAGTTTTAGTAGCATATATTTCATCTAACTTATTCTTGATTTCTAAAGCAAATTTAGAATCATTTACCTACCTCAGAACATTATCTGAGAGATGAAGAATCAGAGTGTTGTATGTCACTTCTTGAATTTCGACTACTTCATCTTCCTTGGCCAGTAGTGCCACTGGCCATTTAATTTGATCCTCGAATGCCTTTGCATCCCTATGTTGCACCAACACTACTTTCATTTTCTGTTTTCAAAGGGAGAAATCCCCTTTGCCATCGATATTTTCCAGTTGAACCCTAGTTCCCATTCTCGACACCATTATTCAAAAAACATTGTTGCTAATAGAGTGATTCTTATCACTCACCCTTGTAGATTTTCAACAAGTATTATTCATACAGCAACAAACAATTATAGAATGCAAAATATAATACCCAAGATTAGCACCTAATTTTGTAAAAATTACCACCGTGAATCTATTTTTCACCTCGATTTTTCAGTCAGAACTCCATTTTTTGTTGCCGATTTTTGCCCAATGTCTGGTCGAGCAACCTCCTTGACTTTGCTAATCTGGTGATGTGCTTGGTTTCCCCAGACGGCCAGTAGTTTGGCCAGAATCACCAAAAAAATAGTCCAGTCGGTTGTTGCCTCTTTGGACGATTTCTACCTTTGTTTCTCACGGTTTTCTTCTTCTGTTCTGGTCGATTCTTTCTTCTATACAACATTCTACCTTGCTCTGATACCACTGTACGATCTATATACCTCAAATAATCTTTTATTCAAATCATCAAACAATCCAAGAATGTCAAGAACACAATGAATTCAAATTTCAACCAAGATTTCGACTCCGATTGGGAAACCAAAACCATAGCCATACTCCTCTCAACTAGCCCTACCTCTCTATGTAAAAATTCCTAAAGGTTATCAACAAGATCAAACTCAATCAATGCAAGAAGATGAAGATGAACCCTTTTGGCGAGAATGAAAGAAAACGTTTTCTGTTTTGAAGAGAGAGAGGTAGGACTGTTCTGCCAAGAAATGTGTTATTTTGAAGAAAAAGGTCCGTCGCACCTTTTACCAAAAAACCAACCCTTTTTAGTAAAATACCCAAATCAAAAAAACTTGAAAACCCCGTTTAACAAATTTCACTCAACAACTACACAAAGTAGTTCCCAATTAGTTTTATTGTCATAAGCCATTTATTTATTTTTGTCCTGATTACATTAAGTAATCTCAAAAATGCCACTAAAGTTTATATTAAATAAGATAACATTTATTAAGGTCTTGTTTGATTTTAAGCCAATAATCTCAACAATTAGTAAATAGATTCCTTCTACTACGTTTTGTCAAATGACCTCCACCATTAAATAAAATAGAAAAGATATTATACAATGTCCAAAATACCTATTAAGTTATACAGTAAAAAAAAACCCTAATTTCTCACCCAAAAATGAATAGGTCCAGCAGCTCCATCATTTTCTTATATGTGAGCGATCTCACATCTCTCTCTTTCATTGTTTTTGTTCTATATAAAAACCCGACAAGATTCTTGTTTGTCCTTCATTTTTTGCGACTGAAGCTTTGAGTGTTTTGAAAACTTATTAAATCATCAACATTCAAGATTTGTAATTGGAGGAGAAAAAAAGGTACACATCAATTCCTTACTTTTTTGTTATTTTGGTGAATTGTATTGTATCGTATTGTTGTTGGTTTATGCATTTGCTTAATAATTTCCATAACGTCACATATGACGCTATTTTTGATGCATAAGGGTAACCATTCCGTTATCTTATTTTTCCATTGTCAGCATGTATATAACTTCGAGGGTTTAGCACATTGTTGCTGATATATGAATTTGCTTACAAATTTTTTATAACATCATATATGTCGTTTCATTATTTTCCACTTTTAACCTGTACATACCTTTTAATGTAATAACTTTCGTTAAATATATGTTTCTTTTATTGAGTTAACATGTGAAACACAAGTATGTCGTTATTCACAATGCAAAATGGCACAAGTGACATTATCTAATTTCTGACCGACACCATTTACCTAACATTGAGTGTGATAATTGGCTTTGAAAATATGTCTAGTTTATTACTATTGGATGTAAGTCAATAGTTAGCAGTCATCATGTATTGATTAAAAATTTATTTTTATGCACTTTAACTTGTATAATATCTCACTTTGTGATATGACAAGCTAAATTGTGTTTGTTTTACATTGAATTGCAGTCATGGATGTGTTCGACAAGGTTTGGATATTATTTTGTTATGTCATTGAGTTTGGAGAGAAAGAATACAGTGTGTGGACATGGAGGTATATAAGAAATAGTTGATCAAATATGACATTATACAAGTCAAAGTGTTTGAAAAATGGCCAAAACTGGACTACTTGTACAAATTATTTACTGGCTACACAGAATATAACACACTTGTGTAGTCATTGAACATCTTTTTGAATTAATAAGTAATTTTCATTTCATATTTTTAATCCATTTCACTATTCTTGAAATTGTATAGTGGCGGTATTTCTACAAATTTTCTTATTGAAATTTTATTGACATAATGAAGGTTGTGGAATGTTGCAGTATATTCAATATGTAACAAGGAGTTAATAGAGTTTTTGCTTTATATTGCTTTTAGATTTTTCTAGCATAATGGCACTAATTCCGTTATGTGTACACTAAAGCGGTATACTTGTCAATATGGCCCTAAACGGGTTTGTCTATTTTTTCATCAACATTGAACATCTTATTTTTTATAAAATCACTAGAGTAAGTGTATCAATTTCAATGTAATTCGAAATACTGTAGACACATAACGACACCAATGTCGTTATGGGTACACTAAAGCGGCATACGTGTCTTTTTGTCCTAAATGAACTTGTCTATCATTTGCATCAGGATTGCACATCCTATTTTTGATAAAGTCACTTTAGTAAGTCATTGTATCAGTTTCAATGTCATTCCAAATAGTTTAGACACATAACGGTAAAACTGTTATTATGGGTATACTAAAGCGACATATGTAACGTTATGGTCCTAAACGAGCTTGTCTATTATTTGCATCGAGATTGCACATCTTATGTTTTACAAAATCACTTTAATAAGTCATTGTTTCAGTTTTAATGTCTTTCCGAAATAGTTTAGACAAATAACAGTACAATTGTCTTTATGTGTACACTAAAGTGGCATACTCTTGCTATTTCTACCCCTCCACCCCCGGTTCTTTGGCGTGTTCCATCAATGGGAGCATACAAGCTTAACACTGATGGTTGCGTCAAGGATGACTCTACTAGTGGAGGGGGTATCATTAGGGATCATGATGGACAGTGTGTCTGGGCATTCTCAGCTTTCTATAGAGACTGTCTTATATTAGAGGCAGAGCTGCGCGCTATCCTTGAGGGGATAATTCTTGCTCGTAGACTAGGTATAACTTCTATTTGGATTGAGTCTGACTTAATAGTGACCATTCATTGCATCACCAGGACGAGAGGGCCTTGGAAGATTCAGGAGATTCTTAGAACGATCAAGGATATTCTTTATCTGGTCAAGGACACTATCTGTCACATTTATTGTGAGGGTAATCAGGTTGCTGATTCACTTGCTTCTGAGGGATGAGACTCGAGAGTTTACCAAGAGTATGGACCACATGATCTACCACGCACCATCAAGGCACTTCTACAAATTGACAGACATGGACTTCCCACCTTCAGAGGATTATAGTCTAGTTTTTATCTTTTATTCTTTTGATGTATGGGGCATTTTTTCCCCTTTTATTTCTTCCATTTCTTTTTTAATCAGTTGCTACATTTCCTTTATCTTGGAGGTCAGGTCTATGTCCCCCTCCTTCCATGTAATATTTAATTTAAATATTAACTCCTGACCCGCATGAGAATAAACTGTGAACGGCTCAACCTATTAAAAAAAGTGACATACGTGTCGTTATGGTCATAAATGGGCATTGTTCGTTTGCATGGGTAGTTGACATCTTATTTTCTATAAAGTCACTCGAATAAGTTAGTGTATCAATTTTCAAGTCATTTCAAACAGTTTAGAAACATATTGGCACAATTTCCGTTATGGGCACATTAAAGCGGCATACATACCATTATTCCTACTTTATTAATTTTTAGCTTTATTCAGCCCCTAAAGATGTAAAGTTTTAAATTAATCAAAATTAGAGTCTTACTTGTTATAATGACTTTGACGACACTTAGTCTTGTTGATTTCATAATAAATAACTCAAATATCTTAAATGAATGTATATTGTATTTAGGATGGAGTAGATGAGATAGATTAGCTATTTAGATAGGTTAATTTTAAATGAATATAATAACCCTTCTAACATTGACAAGCGCCTACAATGCTCAAAAAACAAATTTGAAAGTGATTAGTGGCATAACGTCAAGCTTGCCCTTACTGTATAACTAGAACTGCAAGTATATCGATATCCAATCTAATTAAGTATTCATTTATTCTGAAAGCCCCAAACTACATTTCGACATTCAAAAGTAACTAAATTTTATAATTTTAGGAGTTAGAACATGTCAGGTTGCATTTAAAGTCATAACGGTTTGCATGCTGTTACGGTATAACTAGAACGGCAAGTCTGCCGTCATCCAATCTACTTAAGCATTCATCTATTTCAACACCTTCAAACTACATTTTGACATCCAAAAGTACCTGATTTTCATAATTTTAGGAGTTAGAACACATGTCCAATTCCATTTAATTCATAACGATGTGGATGTCATTACCGTATAACTAGAATAGCAAGTTTGTTGTTATCCAATCTACTTAAATATTCTTCTATTCTGATACCTCCAAATGACATATCAATCTCCAAAAGTACCTAAATCTCACAATTTTAGAATTTAGAACATGTCCTGTTGCATGTAAAGGCATGAGGCATGCATGCCATTACTGTATAAAAAGAACAAAAGTATGACATTATCCAATCTACTTAAGCATTCATCTATTTCAATATCTCCAAATGACATTTAGCTGTCAAAAGGTACTTGAATTTTATAATTTAGAGTTCCGATTCCATTTAAACTCATAAACGCATGGACGTCGTTACGGTATAACTAGAACGACAAGGATGTCGTTGTCCAATACACTTAAGCATTCACCGACACCTTCAAATGCAATTTTGATGTCTAAAAGTACCTAAATTTCAAAAATTTCAAAGTTAGAACATGTTCAGCTGCATTTAAAGTCATAACGACGTGCATGTCGTTACATTATAATTAGAACAGCAAGTATGCCGTTATCAAATGCACTTATTCATCTACTCCGACACCTCCAAATGATATGTCAACATCAGAGAGTGCCCAAATTTCATAATTTTAGGATTTAGAACCTGCTCTGTTGCATTTAAAGTCATAACTACATGCATGTCGTTACAATATAACTAGAACTGTTAGTATACCATTATCGAATTCACTTAACTGAATGTCTATTACGATACCTCCAAATGACATTTATACAACCAAAAGTACCTAAATTTTATAATTTTTGGATGTAGAATTTGTCTTGTTACATTTAAAGTCATAACGAAATGCATGTCGATACGGTATAACTAGAACGGAAGTATGTCGTTATCCAATCCACTTAAGCATTCATCTATTCCTACACTTCTAAATGACATTTTGACGTCTAAAAGTGCCTAAACTTCTTAATAATAGGAGTTAGTACCTGGCCAGTTGCATTTAAAGTCATAACAACATGCATACCATTACGATATAACTAGAATAACATGTATGTCGTTATCCAATCCACTTGAGTATTAATCTATTCTGAAACCTCCAAATTTTATTTAGATGATCAAAAGCACCTAAACATCATAATTTTAGGAATTAGAACACTTTTGGTTGCATCTATTGGAGTAATGGCATGCATATCGTTATGGTAGAACTAGGACTACAAGTATGTCATTATCGAATATATTTAAGTATTCATCTATTCCAACACCCCAAACCGCATCTCAATGTCCAAAAATTAATAAATTTCATAATGTTATAAGTTAGAGCATGTTCAATTGCATTTATACAGGGAAAATGGCTTACGTTCCATTAAGATTTAACCAGAATGGCATGTATGTCGTTATAGTGAACATCTTAATATAACAAAAACCAGAACAATAACCAATCAGAAACTTAACACATTAACGTTCATGTAAGATGATGCTCTATATTAATAAGAAATTCTTACAATTAAAGATATTATCATATTCCCACAATTTAAATAGATGCGTAAGATCTAAAAATTTCCTTTTCGTACTTGTAAAAGCAGTTTTTTTGTTGGAGTCCTTTTTTCAATTGGGTAATCATTAAGTAACAAATAATAGTGGAGGATATTTGATGAAAGAAATATAAAAAAGAATAAAATAATTGGAATCTATAGTTGTGAAGCATTGTTTTATTAAATCGAGATACAAATCTTGATCTAGCTACAAGGATGAGGCTTTATTTTAAAATAAGGAAAGCTGCAATACTGCTGGAAAGTAGGGTTTCAGTATTTTTCACACGTAATCCTTCGTATAGATGTTGTAGCGAGCGGACGCTAAGATGGAATAGACTAGTAATATGCCCAATGTCCCTGCTGCAATATGATGAGAAGCTATTCTGCCCAAATGGGGTTTCTCTCACTTTTGGCATAGCTGGCCACCAATGGGAGGCTCACACATGGTCTATTCACGGATTACTGCGTTTATCCAAGTGATCCACAAATGACAAAAATTTCTCTTTTGCTTATCCCTATCCCGATGATCCGAAACCAAAGCTCTTATTTTCTATCGAGTAATACCACCTAGAAATGAGCGGACTATAATCGGCAATATTTTATGAATTTGATAGTATTGTAAGAAAGAAAGATTCATCTGTTTCTTTCTTACAATACTATCTATCTCTTAGTCTATAAAGTTCTACTCTAGAATAAAGATAGAGACTTCATTTTATATAGAATCAATCTACAATATTCTCTTCATATTTTGCATATCAATTCCCTATATTTTATAGAATCGGCATAGCACCCAATTCTATTTATTTGCTACATCTACTTGTTTCGATCAATCTAAAATAATCGTCTTAACTCTTATGTTACGATTCTAATTTTGATTCGAATTACTAGATTTTTTATGATTTTCAATCTGAATATCAATATTTATGGAAATAATCAATGATTGAAAAACGATATGGGCATATAGGTTACTGAAATCGTGTAGTAATCTTTTTTTTAGTATTCCGAAGAAATAACTGATTTAGCTATTGACAGGAGGCCCATGGGCACTTCTTCGGATTTCGAAAAGGAAGAGTAAACCTTACTGATTTTTAACGCCCAAACCATGATATGAAATAATGATAAAGCAAAAACCCCATTTGTAAAACTAGAAACCCAGCAAGAAATGAAGAATATGGGACTCGCCCGAGGCAAGATCTTATTATTGCATATTCTCTCGTTAGACAAACACTATGCCTATATCATTTGTCATAGAATATACACTTAACAAAATGACTTCTTCACATTACCTCATGAATAATAATGCACACACAACAACTTTACATGTGGAAATCCAACACATAAGAATCAAATGAAAATCTAGTGATAAATACACATTCCAAGGGTCAAATTCTCCTCCAAAAATCTCAGATATTTTCTTCTTCTACATTAGCATATGCGTATGTTGAACAAGATGCAGGTTATGAAATTATGCTATACTATATTTGATATATTCTATTTTAAATCATAACAGCAAACAACCAACAACAATTTAACTATAACAGCTTATAAATAAAATATAACGGCATGCATATCGTTATGCAATTTTATATATGCTTTGAATATCCCAAGTCTTAAGGCAACTATAGATTGTGTATCTAACATTCTAAGTTCCTGCAATCGATCGAGAACGCAATTGAAAGTGCTCTAACTCATAACGGAAAAAAGTGACGTTATGGTATGGTATAATTAAAATGACATTGGTGCCGTTATGTGTCCAATAGCAAAAAATATTTCTTTTAAACTCATCCTTTTGAGTCATTTCATCAAACACAATAAGAGCATTACTCATTTCATCACACTTAGCTTATATATGGATTTTTAATAAATTACATACACTTCATGTTACAACCCATTTTATTTTAGTCAAAATAAATATTATTTCTTCCAAATTAGTAGTTTGACTAGTCAAAGTCTAAATAAGGACCTAAATTGAGTAAGTAGTTATTTTGAGTACATTTTACAATTAAATATACTCAAGGGGTTTAAATGGATTAAATAGAAATATTGGGACTCTAGTTTTCTATTAAAACAACTTAAGGACTTAAATATTAAGTATGTTGAAATTGAGGGACTTAGTTTGAAATATTTGAGTTAACGGTCCACTAACTATAGCATTCCAACCCATTTTGCACAATTTGGAAAGGAAGAATGTTGTGACCGAAACAGAGGCTGTAAAAATTGGAGAAAGAGAGGAGAAAGAAGATGAATAAGAAAGAAAAGGGGAAGAAGGAAGAAGAAATAGGTACCAATTTCGTC
This sequence comes from Ligustrum vulgare, assembly GCA_963555705.1. Lineage (NCBI taxonomy): Eukaryota > Viridiplantae > Streptophyta > Magnoliopsida > Lamiales > Oleaceae > Ligustrum > Ligustrum vulgare. The sequence continues at coordinate 27,405,674 of OY743174.1, forward strand.
AACTTCTCTTCTTCGGTCATTTATTTTCTTCACAAGCTAATGGAATAAAGTATGCTATTAAATTTGGGGTTTTAATTTATGGTATTTTCATGTTGGGAAATAGTATACCTTCAAGTTTAAGTTATTATTTCTTAATTTTCAATTGATTCAATAAGGTATGGAATACCTATTATTGAAAACCCTATTATTTTAGTTGGGTTCTTGAGTATGTGAGATTAATGAATATCAATGCCCTTTTATGAGATGATTATTTGAAGGAATTGATATATGGGTTTAGATAAGAATTTAATTGGAGCATTATGATTCTTAGTTTTGTTAGAATGGGAAAAAGGGAATATTACTTTGATGCTTAGTACGAAGGTAAATTTGACAAGAAATTGGAATTACCTTCTATGGATTAAAGAATTTGAGAATTTTGTTAAGTATAGAGATTCTAAGCTATAACGGTTTTATTTATGTTTGGAGGATGTAGTAGTTGTTAATGTGATTATTTATATTATATTTCAGGCCGTGAAGAGGAGGTTGGGAAAGCATATCGACCATTCTAGTTGTAGCTCATACCTTGTAAGTGGAATAATTATTTTAAGGAAATAAACATTTATTTAAATTATTTCAATTCCAAGACTTTTATGAAATGTTTATTTTACATAGTGCTTATTGAAATATATATATATATATATATATATATAAATATATATATTGGAGAAGTTGAATAATTTTATTTTTCATCTATAGTTTATGATCTTCAAAGTGAAGTGCATTTTTATAAATAAGCATTTCTTCTTAAAAGTTTTATTCAATTCAATATGAGCATTTCATTGACATTATATCAATATTATATATTTCTGAATATTTAAAGTTTATTTTTAAACCATCAAAAATACCCAGAAGATTTTACCATAGTCTACACTTGTGTGAAATTTGTTTTCGTAGTGTATGGCCTATTATGATTATTTTACCCGCTCTGCACTATTGTGAATGCATTTCCATAGCGTATGACCAATTTATAGCCTTCGGGTAGCTCAGGGCACGTATGACAAGAATTTCAGAATCTCATAATTATCATATTATGGTTACCTTTGGTGTGATTTTTCAGTAGTATTATTATAGTTTGCCAGAATTTAAGCTTTCAGAATTCAGTTATTAAATTTATAGAATAAAGATTTCAGCTTATAGTATTATGAAATGATATTTTTACTCATATTTTCAATGATATAAGATTACTTATTTTTGCATGTCTTGCAGTTACGTTTTTAGAATAAAGAGCAAAGAGAATTATGGTTCACCCATGTTTCAATCTTAAAGGTATGTATAAGATTAAAGAATAAGTGAAACTTCTCTAGTAAATATGCATATACGGGTAAAATATATTTATTTCTGAACTATCCACTCACTGAGTTACAAACACACATAATTCTTCCCTATTTTTTTTCTTTTTTTAATCTTCTTATCAGATAGTAGCTGAGTTGAGTATCATTAGAGCCTGTTGATCCATCAAATCAAGCCACATATTATCATTAGTTGTACGACTCATTTTGCTGTTTTGCATAGTAAATATTTCTTTTTGAATATGCTTATCATGTTGGATAAGCCATTTTGAGTTTTTTACATTAACATAGGGCTCCCTGCATTTTGTGTGATTAGTGCATTTGAGAAGTTTTACTTTTAATTGGCAGTAGATGTCGATTTACATGCACTATATTTTGGATTAGTTAGTTGTTAGGACATTTGTGCTTATTTTAAATCATATTATATGTTTTAGGAAGTTTGTTGATTTTCATGTAGTTTTAGTCCACTTTATAGAGGAAACTCTGTCAATTTTTTTTAAAATGTTTAGAATAGTCAAAGTTGCCTTGGTGGTGGGGCTAATACCTAGGTGGCAGCATCATCAGCGTATGTCACATTCAGGTCCACTAGGGTGATTTGGGACGGATCATCTTAGTTGGTATCAGAGCCAAGTCATTGAGTTAAAGCATGGCCATCAAGTCAATAAACTTGCATTGCATCTAATTTTATTTTGTTCTGAGCATGTCATACGTATTTTTCATAGGTTATGGTTCGTGGTGGTAAGACTCGTAGGATTCAAGATGTGCCGCCTCAACCACATGTTGCTCCTGCTAGGGAGGATGTTAGAGAAGTTATCAGGGTTGAGGTATCAATTCACTAGACTGATGAGCACCTAAACATGAGAATGTTGCTCAAAATGATCCTTAGCTGATAGGATTGCTACAGTTGTTGCTTCTTCTCTACGCAACATTGATAAAGAATATAGTATTGAATGAGCAACTAAATTGGGGGCTAAGGTGTATACTGGCACGATTGATCCAATAGTAGCCGAATCATGGATCATAAAAATTGAAAGAGTTTTGGTTGTCCTAATGATAGGACCTTTTTGCTCGAAGGAGGTGCATATGACTGGTGGAGATCGATCTAGAGTAGATATACTGATCATTCTATTATAATGTGAAATAATTTTAAGAATGTATTTAAAGAATACTACTACCCTCGTTCTTATAGAGATAACAAGCAAAATGAATTTTTGAAATTAGTACAAACGTTTACTATGGATGAATACCAGAAGAAGTTTGTGGAGTTATCAAAGTATGCTGTAGTTCTTATTGTTGATGAAGCTGATAAATGTAAAATGTTTGAATATGGTTTAAAGAAAGAAATTAGATGAGTGGTGACAACTACAGTGTATCAAAATTTTGGTAAACTTGTAGAAGCAGCCTTGATAGTGGAGAAGAGTCTTTTTGAGCGATAGCGTGGTATAGAACAATTGAGGTACAGAATTGGTGGCAATCAGTTTTTGACAGGAGCCTCCATTGATAGGCCCCGAGGGAGGGATCGTATAGGAGTTGGATTTGGTGTTTCCTCTTCAAGCAGCTACAAGTCCAGGTCCCAAAGTAGTTAGAATTCAAGAGTGAGTCAAGGATTAGTACAACAGCCAGGGCATAAACGTACTCAGACTTAAGTGATCTTTCCAGATGTCATTTACTATTGGGCAAGGTTATAGTTCTAGTGTTACTAGGCTTCTTCAATGTCAGTTTTGTGGAAAATTTTACCCTTGTGAGTGCCTTAAGAGTGTTGGTATATGTTACCATTGTGATCAAATCGGACACATGAGGAGAGAGTTCCCCCATTCACCTATAGCAAGGTGGTACATCACATGGGATATCTTCACAAGTAGGTGTTAGTACAGCTAGACAAAATAAAAATCGGGATAAACTGGTAGAGAAAGCGGGTGCTACTAGTGTTGTTCAGTCTGACTAGTGTTGTTCAGTCTGATGTCACTGGTAGCAATGGTACTAGACAAAAGGGCCAGGAAGGATGTCCCAGAACACAGGGGAGAGTTTTTGAAGTGACTCGGTATGATGCTAATGAGTAACCAAATGTAGTCATGGGTACGTTCTCTATTTTGGAAAAAAGGCTCGTTCTTTAGTTGATTCAAGTGCTACATATTCATTCATTTATTATACATTTGGTATTCATGCAAACCATGTGTTAGAACCATTAGACAGTGAATTGGTTGTGGCCACTTAAGTAGGAGATTCACTATTGGCTATCAGTGTGTACAAAGATTGTACGATTAGACTAAATGATCAAGAGTTAAAAGCTAATTTAATTCCACTTGATATTCATAATTTTGATGTTATTCTGGGCATCGATTTCTTAGATGCAAATTCTGCTTCAGTTGCTTGCTTTCGTAAAGAAGTGGTGTTCAGAAGGCTAGGAGAGCTTGAAATTGTTCTTAGTGGTGAACGGAGAATATTGTCATCCTATATTATATCGGCACTTGATGTTAGTAGAATAATCAGAAATGCTGTCTTGCATATTTGGCTCACATGATTGATACACAAATCACTAAGTCGAAACTTGAAGTTATACCAGTTGCACGGGATTTCCCTGATGTCTTTCCTCAAAACCTTCCAGGATTATCACCAGACAAGAAAATTGATTTTACTATTGACTTAGTCACAAGGACTACTCCTATCTCATAAACACCTTACAGAATGGCTCCAGTGGAGCTGAAGGAGCTGAAAGTGCAATTGCAAGATTTGTTGATAAATGTTTCATTAGACCCAGTGTATCTCCATGGGGAGCAACAGTTTTATTTGTGAAAAAAAAAAAAAAGATGGCACCATAAGACTTTGTATTGATTACTGACAGTTAAATGAAGTGACAATTCGAAACAAATATCCTTTACTCGTATTGATGATCTGTTTAACCAACTTCGAGGTGCCACAGTGTTTTCTAAGATTGACTTGTGACCAGGGTACTATCAACTCAAGATTAGAGAGACTAATGTGCAGAAAACTGCTTTTAGATCGCGATATGGCCATTATGAGTTTCTGGTGGATACCATTTAGGTTGACTAATGCCCCCAACAACATTTATGGATCTAATGAACATGGTATTTCATCCATATTCAGACAAATTTGTGATTATTTTTATTGATGATATATTGGTTTTTCTCATAGTCATGATGAGCATGTTGATCACTTGAGGATTATTTTCTAGAGTTTGCGAGATTAGCAGTTGTATGCTAAGTTCAGTAAATGTGAATTTTGGCTTGAAAAAGTTGTATTTCTTGATCATGTTATTTCAGTAGAAGGCATTTATGTAGATCCTTTTAAAGCTGAGGCAGGGATGAAATGGGAGGGCCCCACTAATGTGACAGAGGTACAGAGTTTTCTTAGGTTAGCAGGCTATTATTGTCAATTTGAAGAGGATTTCTCTAGAATCACCCTCCCTTTGACTAGTTTAGCTCGGAAGAATTGTAAATTCCTGTAGACCGAGGAATGTGAAAAGAGTTTTCAAAAGTTGAAGAACGGATTAGCTTCTACTCCTATTCTTACTCTTCCATCTCCAAGTAAAGAGTTTTTGATTTATACGGATTCATGGTTTGGGTTGTATTCTAATGTAGGATGGGAAAGTTATTACTTATGCTTCAAGATAATTGAAGAATACAAAGTTAAACTACCCAACACATGATTTGGAGTTCTCTGCAGTAGTGTTGGAACTAAAGATTTGGAGGCATTACCTTTATGGTGAGAAATGTCAAATATTTACCGATCACAAAAGTTTCAAGTATATTTTTATTAGAAGGAATTGAATCTGAGACAAAGAATATGGTTGGAATTGATAAAAGATTACGATTGTAAGATTGACTGTCATCTAGGAATGCTAATGTGGTTGCAGATGCTCTTAGTAGAAAGAATAGTCCTCCATCTAGATCCAGTGCAGTGAATGCTTCTTTGATTTGTGAGTTCAGAAAGTTAAGTGCTAAATTGTCTCGTTTCTAGGTAAGACCTACTTTAAATGATAAGATTAAAGAAGCTCAATCTCATGACTAGGTCATGAGAACATTGAAGGCTGAAGTTAGTGTTGGATTAAGAACAAATTATGTGATTAGAGATGATGATGCTTTGACTATAGGAAATAGATCCTGTGTTCTAAATATTCCAGAATTGAATAAAGAGATTCTAGAAGAGGCACACACACAGTTTAGCTTATAATATGCATCCCAATAGTATTAAAATGTATCATACCTTGAAAGATCATTACTGGTGGTTAGACATGAAGAAGGAGATAATAGATTTTGTGTCCCAATGCCTTGTCTACCAATAGGTAAAGCCAGTAAGTTAGAAAATAGAAGGATTATTACAACCATTACCTATTCCAGAATGGCAATGAGAACACATTACCACGGACTTTTTGTTTGGTCTTCCTTGTACTCAAAGTGGTCATGATGGTTTTTGGTTATTGTAGATAGATTGACCAAAACTGTCTGAATTTTTCCAATGAAATCTACTTATTCTTTGAATAAGTTAGCAAAGTTATTTTTTGATGAGATAGTTAGATTATGTTTTAGATTTCAAAGGTAGTGGGAATACTCATTTGTCTTTGATAGAGTTTACTTACAATAACAGTTACCATATTGAAATGGCTCCTTTTAAAGTTTTATATGGTAAGAAGTGCAGAACACCAGTTTGTTGGGATGAAGGGGGCATGAAGAAGTTAGTAGTCCCTGAATTGATTCAAATTGCTTCAGAAAATGTGAGGATTATCAGAGAAAAATTGAACATAGCACATGATAGATATAAAAGCTATGCAAATAGGCATAGGAAAGATCTTGAATTTGTAGTTAGAGATATAGTCTTTCTGAGATTGTCGCCCTAGAAAGGTGTTTTGAGGTTTGGCAAGCAAAGAAAGCTTAGTACAATCTATATTGGGCCATATGAGGTCATTGAGCGGATTGGTCCAATTGCATATCGATTTGCTTTACCAGTTCAATTATCCAGAATCCACGATGTTTTTCATGTTTCCATGGTTCACAAGTACATCACTTATCCTTCACATGTTCTAGAGTTTCAACCAGTGCAGTTCAAAGAAAATTTGACTTACGAAGAAAAGCTAGTAAGAATTCTAGACAGAAAGGCACATGTTGAACATGGTGTGACAATTTCACTTGCAAAGGTCCTTGGAAAAATCATACAATAGAAGAGGCTACATGTTAGAATGAGGATAATTTGCGTGTTCAATATCCTGATATGTTCAGAGCTTAGCGCTTAGCCTTCTCCAGATGAATTCGAGGACAAAATTCTTTAAAGGAGGTAATACTATTACAACACATTTTATTTTAGTCAAAGTCAATAATATTTCTTCCAAATTCAAAGTTTGACAAGTCAAAGTTTAAAAAAGGACCTAAATTGAGTACGTAGTTATTTGGGGTACATTTTACAATTAAATATCCTTAAGGGGTTTTAATTGATTAAATAGAAAAATTAGGACTTTAGTTTTCTATTATGACAACTTAAGGACTTAAATAATAAGTATGTTGAAATTGAGGGACTTAGTTTGCAAAGTTTGAGTTAGTGGTTCACTAACTATAGCATTTCGCACAATTTGGAAAGGAAGAATGTGATGTGTGCTAAATCGTAAGTGTACAATGTCGCATTCAAGTAATCAAGTTGACTTTTTGAGTTCGAATATCGATCCCACGGAGATTGTAATTAAGCACTGAAATTGTTAGTTCTCACCTTATTTGAACGGTAAAATTTGGATTTTTGAATAGAACTAAAATAACAAGCAAGAGAAAATAAAAGACATTAAAATATTCTAAATTGATGTTTATAAGTGTTGGAACATCCGATTTCACTTAGTCAATACTTTTAACGCCAATCATCTAGTTTTATTCCTATTATGGTATTTGATCGAATTCACTTATGCATATGAAATTCTCCTCTTGGGTTTAAATCAATTCTAACTAGTTGGTCAACCGTGTTAACGAACAGTAGGTCATAATTACTAGGTGGTTGGGACACAAGAATTCATGGTTAGATCACAAAAATAACAAACGTATATCTCTATCGTCTGTCCAATTATCGAATTTTATTCCTCTAGAATTATGAAAATATCTGTTAAATCATGAATTAGTCTCGAATTAATTCATGCATTAAACTCATAATAAAATCAACACATGCAATTAAAGTGCAAAACTAGAATTATAGAATTAAAAGCGTAAAATTAGTTACATCGAATATCCCAACTAATAAATTAATCATCTATCAATAAAGAAATAAAAACGTAGATAAATAAATAACTACACATTATGTTTATCAAATTAAAAAAAAAAAAAAAGGAAGTCTTGTACCAAGAGTTCGCTCCCTATTGATAATCTTCAATCCCCAAGCATTTGTCTTGATTTTCCTCCAAAGAATTTGATGTTAAGAATGTAGAGTAATGATGTTTTCATGCTCTGGAAAGGTCCTCTAATTCGTGCATAAGGAGTTGTATATATATATATAAGAGGAGAAAACTGATAAGTGTGTTTTACACACTTATTTTGCTTTTAAATCGACAATTTAATTGACAAATTGATCAAATTTCTACTTATAAATTGTGTTTATTTTGTAGAATTAGGTACAACCTCAATTGGAATGAAAATGGACAAGATTAAAAACCAATCGAGCTAAAAGAAGTACAAATTTGATGTTCAAGAACATAATTGAAAGAAATCAAAAGTGTGGAGACTCAATTGCAACATCTCAGAAAGTTGGAGGACTAGAAATGCAAATATTTCAGGGACATATTTGTAATAAAGTCAAAATTCGAGGACTAAATTGAAGAAGACAAGAAGATAAGTTACTTGGATTGCAAATAATTTGAAGAAAAAAAAGTAAAATAAAAAAAGTAGAATAATATATATATATATATATATATATATATATATATATATATATATATATATATATATATATATATATATATACGGTACACATTTTTTAGTGAACAAGTTTTTAACGCCATTACCAGGAAATGTTTTTACTTTGGTTATTACTTTAGTTAATTTTAGTTTTAATAACTTGTAATTATTTTTCTTTTATGTTTTATTTTGTTACCTTTGGTTAACCACCACAATTCTAATCTTTCTTGTGTTTGATTTTCTTTCTATGCATATTTGATTTTAACATTGGCAAAATAGGAAAGCAATTGCAATGAATAATCTCAACATAGGTGATGAATACATGCTTGAAGAATATTCAAGTTGTGAATTTTTTTATAAGATGCATTGTAATGGACAATGTTTGTTTTAGGGCAATAGTTTTATTACGTCGAAGCTTATTAAGTTTAGACAATATTTGAAATGTCGAAAACAAGCAAGTGACACATCCGATGTAAGTTACATGCTCTTGGGAGATTGTGTGTCTGATGATTGGGATGAGGACATCACTCATGCAGGAGATGGTCCTCCACTATTGAATGAGAAGGTACTTGCAAAGTATTACAATAAACTTGCCAAATTAGATGAAGAAGATATGCTTATGGGGGATGTCATGTATTGGGAAGGATTTTGAATGTGGGGGGTATAATCCACTCTTGGGGATTAATTGGAAAAACTTGCTATTGCCCATGGATTCAAATTTTGGATCGATCATTCAATTCGATGAGGCATCAACTAATGGAGATGAGCTTAAAGAGAATGACAATATAATCACACAAGAATCACATGAGGAAGTGGCAATTAATGAGGAAGATATCAAATCAAATTTTCTAAATTTCATTGATTGTCCAATTATTGAGTTTGTGATTAAGCCATTTGAGGAGGTGCAAGTCTATTTAGTTGAGTTTGAATTGGATGGAATAGACAAGTCCCATGACATTGGAAGGGGAAAAGTGTATTTCGAATCAATGAAGAGTGGGGTAAAGCCAAAAAAAGCAAAATGGACAAGGCATCAACAGCTATATTTAGAGTGCCATGAAAAATCTATGCGGAGAGTCGAGCTAATGATTTTAAAATAAGCGCTTAGTGGGAGGCAACTCATTCTCTATCCTTTCCTTGCTTAATTTACTTTTTTGCATTTTATTTACTTTCTTACAAATAAGTTGGTTAGACCCAAATCTCTATCTTCCACATTTATTTTCCTCAAGTTGGGTAGTGTGAAATAGCTTCAATGCACTCTCATTTAATTCCAGCATTTACTCATATCAAATTTTTAAAATCAAAATTTGCTTAAAACTCATTTTTTAAATCACTTGTTTTATATTGTCTTTTATCTTCAAGTGTGATTTAATATTGATGTGCATGGAAAAATTGTATTGAATTTATAAGTTAGAATTGAGATGTTGAATGTAATTTTACTTTTTGGATCATTCACCACTTAATATGTACTATTTCTTGTATTTTTATAGGATGCTTACAAGATATTCGATGAAATGTTTTATTGGAGAAATTTGTGTTCAATTGATTGGAGGGTTCAATACAAGTTTGGGAGTGGATTGTTGGTACTTGCAATTAGAGTTTCACATGCCTAAGGCTACTTATGAGTGTCCCACCACTTCTTGAGATGTTTAGTAACTTCTTTCCTCTTACTTTGGTTTTATTTTACACATTGAGGACAATGTGCATTTCAAGTTTGGAGGTGATTTCTTATTGTGTATTGACATGTTAGATAGCCTTGCCGGCCACGATTACTTGATGTTTAAAATTGTTATTGATTCATGATGTATGACCAATATGCTACTTGTGTCTATTTTTACAAAATGTTTATCCATACAAGATCCTAATTATCTTGAGTACAATAATCATGATTGATTGTTGGTGAAGTTTGGGAATTGTTGAAGGGTAAAGAGGTTAATGAAGTAGAAGAACTAGGTTGTGAGCTTGTATTTTAATTTTTATCAACCTATCCAATATTTCCTAAAACTCTAAATCTCTTGATCTTAATGTAAGACAAGTTTGGGGTGGCCGACCCAGTGAAGAAGACGGTCTAGACGTGTGGTGATTCCATGCATGTTGAAAATGAATTTTTGTTTGGAGTGTTTTTTGGCAAGTATAAGCTAAGTAATGACCGTATGCTAGAGTTCTAAGCCAATTTTAATTTTTGCACTGCATTGCCCAATCTCGAATCCTTTTTGACTTTAGTGATTAAGCCTGTAGGAGTATCTTGAAACTTTGTGCCTTAAGTTTGAAACTTGGGAGTCACCGACCTAAAGCTCGCTACATGGGTCAATTAGAAAGCTTAATGAGTAAGGTACACGCACACACTTTAAAAAAAAAAAAAACATCATCATTGCATTTGCTTAATAAGTCTACCCCCATTTTGTAGCCTTTTTTACTCGAGTTATTAAGTCCGTAAGGGTATTTTGAAACTTGGTACCCTTTGATCTTAAAACAATCGGGGAGCTACCGACCTAAAGCTCACTATATTGGTCAATTAGAAAATTTAAGGGAGTGGGGAAGTCACGAGCAATCATTACGTTAGTTTTTAGAGATCATGCACTTGTACTTACATAAGGACTTAAATTAATAGTGAGTTTGAATTTCTTAGTATAAACTTGAATGTCGAAGCACTCATTTAGTGGAGAGTCAGTACATTTCTAGATTATCGACATTGCCAATAAAACACCACTAAACTAAAGTAGAAAAAGAAATGAGTGATGTGAGAGCACCCTCTAGAATTGCATCTCGGGATAGGAAAGAAAAATATTTATTGGGGGATGAATGTTACGAGTGGAAAGTGTTGACCACAAAATCCGGCTGGACCTTGGACCAACACGTCTCAGCTCCTCCCTCTTGAACACGTGGATCTCCTGCGCACTAAGACAAACAATCAGCTTGCAAAGGGGGCCGAGGAGGCTCCCGTTTGCACTCCGATGCCTAAGTTAGTGCTCATTTTAGGCAAATATATATTGAGTGCGGGAAATAAAAGTGTGTAAAAGAGAGAAAAGGGAGTGAGAGAAATATAGATTTAAGAGTGAGAAATTGCTAACCCCTCACTTGGAGACAATTGCGCCTTATTTATAGAGGAACTTCTTGTCTTGGATCACGACACGTGGCATACTTTACACTTGTCATTACCCTAGCTTATGGATGTGACAATCTTGCTTTTCAACCGTAATCATTGCTACATTTCGTAGGGGATGGGCGCCTGTCACGTCTGGGTAAAGGCAGTGTCCCATCACTGACTCCATATCTCTCTTCTGGTCAACGCCATAAAGCACCCCGACTGAGTATAAAGCACATCGGCTGGGCGTTAACCAGGTCGGCTAAAGAGGTTTGCTTGACATACCACCTCGGCATTCATCCCTAGGTGATATTCTAGGCCTTAGCTGTGGGTCAAGATCCATTGGGCCACTATTGGGCCTTCACTGGTGGATCACTGTACCTTTCTTTGGGCCCGCTTGCAACACTAGTCCCTCAAATCCGAAGGGATCATTCATGGTCGTGTAGGATTTGCCATGATTTCACAGCGTTAACTTTTTAGGGATTTCAATGAAGAAATTCCTTAGGTAAGGCTCGGATCCATATGATAGCCGACCTTCTGCCTCGGATTTTCTCTCCCCTACTGGCCAGGATCATATCAGCGCATTTCCTAGGCGGCGCATTCAGTTCGGAGGAGCTATCGGTATTTATTTCCAAGAAACACATATATAAAAGGGGAGGGGGGCAGCATTTCGCAGCGCATGGCATGCACTGTGGTAGCTGAACGGTTTTTTGTTCCTCCCTTTGACGGCTGGCGCTTTGATTAGCTCATTTTCCAAGAAGCATGGGTTACCCACATTAATCATGCGGCTCACGAAACTCAAGGAATTTAGACCGTTAGGATGCCTATAAATCCTTCTTCATTTTACCATTTCACCTTTTACCATTTTCTTAGAATCTTTTCAGCCATATTTTCGCGAAAATTTGCGCCGTCTCTCTCTTCCTTGCGAGTTTCGCGTCTTTTCTTCTAGGGTTTTCTACCCAGCATCCACCCTTAACGTTCCACAATTTTCCTTGGCGAGTTCTTCATTTCAAGTGCACAGTGTCAAGCATTCGTCTTTTGAAGGTAAATCTCTTGATCCCTGTATATGCAAGACTTTCTTATTTTTAGTTTCTCATTGCGGGTTTGAGAATTTTGTTTTTGCACTTTGTTTTTCTTTTGTTGAGTCTGACTCTTCTTTAAAACAAAAAAGAAAAATGGAAAGAGTTGGGGGAACGGGTTCACAGGACATGTTAACGATGGCGGTTCCCATCAGAGGTTTCTGCCCCTTCTCTTTATCGGTTTTTAGTTCCCGTTGCTTTAGGGAGCAGGTTAAGAGGAGAAATAGGAAAACCAGTGGCATAATTTATTTGAGTGATTCTGACAGCGAAGAAGAAAAACACCAGAACTACATGGCTCATTTGTCATCCGAGGAGGAATCCGCGCTTATGGAACTCCGAAGCAAACGAGACAGGGACTTGGGAGGAGAAATGGCGGCGGGCTCCTCTTCAGGTCACCAGGACCTCGGCTTGATCGTTAGGGCACCGTTTAGGGCGCATAGGGAAGAGTTGGGTTTGTCTGCTGAGGAGATCGCTCAGGTAGAAGATTGGGTTGACCAGGTCAACAAAGTTTCGGGCTACCATGTCGACCCCGATCCAAACCCAGAGTCGTGGGAAAGCAGTGAGGTTGCTACTGAAATCCGAAGGATCGATTTGGCCTCGGCTTCGACAAAATTCAGGTTTCCAGAAGGGGTCCATCTGGTGCTCCCTACCCCTTCCTGCCGACCTTGCAGCCCTCCCCCGGGTCTGGCGGCTATATGCCACGATGCCCTTTCTTGCGGGATGAGGCTCCCCCTGCATCCCTTTTTCAGGGCACTGCTTAGGAGCTATAACTTGTGCCCCTACCAGCTGGCCCCCAATTTCTGGACTCAGGCTGTGGGGACTTGGTTGGCGTAGCAAGAGGTCAACCCGGATCATCCCATCTCACTGCACATCATTCACACTCTCTATACTTTGAAGAAATCAGTCAGGAGGGAGAGAGACGTGAGATCGGATGTTAAAGATTGGTATTATTTGTCCCCCAGAGGTTCTTATACTCCCGTTATTACCGGTCACCCTACCTCAATAAAGAACTGGAGGAACCAGTGGTTCTGGGTTGCTGGGGAGTGGCAGAGTTCCCCTGTGGACCCTAGTCCAGAAATTACAGTTCCCCGAACTCTTTCCCTACCTAGTGAGTCTTATATTTGCTTTAGAGTCTTTAAGTGTCATGCGTCTTTTGTTGTTTCATCCATACTTTTCTTGACTGCTTCTTAACATATTATTGGCTTATGGCAGGGGACACTTTTGGCCATCTCCTCCCTGACGCGGATCTAGCGGCAGTGAGGCGTCTATTTGCCTACAAGGGCACTTTCCAAGGGGTCATACAACAGAACAAATTATTCGTTAAGCACGGTCTTATGCGAGCTATGAGTAAGTTCGCCTCCTTATTGCTGTTACACCTTGTTTTTGTTCTTTTTTTTTTTTTTTTTTTATTATATATAACCCCCATTGTCCTCCTTTCCTTGCTAGGTTCCAAAGAATTCCCAAAGATTTCTTTAAAGGGCCTCATGGCTACGAAGGTTCCTCCGGCTCTACGCCATGGGAGCGAGGTTGAAAGAAAGCGATCTTGGCCGACCTGCAAATTGGGGTGGCAAGAGAAGTGTCTGAGAAGTCTACTGCCCAACTTCAGGGCCCTCTCCCAGCTCTACTGCCACCGCCCACTTTGCTGCCAGTGGGTCCCCAACAACCCAACATTGCTGGAGAGGCCGATCCTGAAAAAGGCGTCGCCAAAGGGAAAGGGAAGAGGTCGGATAGAGGCGGACCCAAGAGGGGCAGGGAGACTAAGGATGCCCCAGTGCCACCTTCCTTGTCCGAGGACATTTCTGAGCAAGCACTTGAGGAGGAGCCTGCTCCCTTAAAAAGGCTCAGAAGGGGAAAAAGCAAGGAGTCCACTTCCGCACCTTCGCCATCACTGATCGAGGAACTGGAGGACGAGCCATCCGTGCCCATGCCGGGCTTGGCTTATGAAGTGACACCAGAAGGGGCGGAAGAGCTTAAGCATATTAAAACCAGCATCCTCCCCAGAGATGTCACTTTCAACCCTTCATTGTTCGACTCTCCCAGTTCGCCTCCAGCCAGGGCGGCCTTAATTACCGAACAGTTTTGGACAGAGGGTTGGGCCGCCTTTTCCTCCAGTGCTACTCCCTCTCGGAAGCTGCTCGCTGCTAAGGCTATGAATGCCAGAGCCCTGACCCTCATTGACGAGGTAGAGTCCTCCGTGGAGGTAGCTCAACGGGACAAGAGGGATGCCGAGACTGCTCTCCGCCACGCTGATAATATGCTCAAGGAGATCAATGATCTCAAGGCCCATCTGTCCATAGCTCGCAAATCTTCTTCGGAAGAGAGGGCTAATGCGAAGCGCCTCCAAGAGGATAATGACAAATTGAAGCATGACCTCCATGCTTCTGAGTCAGACGTGGCAGTCTTGTGCAAGAAATTGGATGATTCCAACCGGGCACAGTCCATCGCCTCTGAGGCCCTGGCCGTCGCTAATGCAGCCAAGTTGAAGTTAGAAGCTGAAGTGGCAGAAGTAAATGAAAAGCTGGGGAGGGAGCTGGAGGCTAGGAAGAAAACTGAGGAGGACTACACTTCCCTGGAGAAACATATTGACTCCAGAATTTCTAAGGCCTTGGAGCGTACCATTGCGGCTAGGGTGCAGGAGGTTCTGGGTGAAGAAGTTTCTAAGGCAGTTCAGAACTTCAAGGATACTTTCGAAGATACCCCGGAATACGAGGCTATGCAGAGGGTCTTTGGGAACTTGGGGGCCAGAATGGCCTTAGGGGATGTGAAGGAAGCTTTTCCGACACTGGACCTGTCCTCAATTGAGGCTTTTTACCCCGAGCCTCAAGATGATCCTGCGGATCCTCTGGGCGTGTCTGATAAAGGCCCCTTGGAAGATGTCCCTCCTCCACAATAATCCTCTTCTGCATTTGTTAGCTTTAGCTTTTTGTTTTCTTCTTTTCTTTCTTTTTGTAAATCCCCCGGCACTTCATATTGTACACGTCTCATTTTTATGAATGGAGCAGTTTACTCATATTTTGGTGCAGCAACGTTTTTCCTTTACTGCTTAAACATGAGTATTTCCAAGTGCGAGTTTCATAATTGTAAGATGATATGTGGGGCATTGTAAATGTCTGTCTGTAAATGTCTTGATTTGTAAAATGCACTTAATTTAGAGCGCCTCGGACAAGCATAACTTAGTTCGGCTGGAGGGGCTCCTATGCCTTTCCTCCTCGACCATTAGTCCAAGGCGATATCTAAACCTTTGGTCATGGATGGGCATATTTTGGGTGTGTTAGTCCCTCAAATCCGATGTGGTCATTCATGAGCGGATCGAATTTGTCATCACTTTGTAGCAATAATTCTATTCAAGTTTAATCATTTGCTATACCCCCAGATCCAGCACAGTTGATGTACCTATTTCTGCTAATTAGATTTGATCTTGACCAACCTTTGAGCGATTTTACCTTAAAACTCTGTGACACCTACATTTACATCTTTGTATGAAACTCTGTTAATGTCGCAGTGTAAATTCACCGGAGCCCCTTGTTTTTAACAAAGATCCTGCCTGGTGGAGGCGTGTTGTATTTGCGACCAAAATAACATAAGAATTTTTTTACGTTTGTCTTTTACGCTTAGGCACACAGCGCTTAGTATATCTTGCAAACGCTTTGTCCGGATGTATGAACTAACTTAACGCACCAAGGATTTTGGTTTATGTGACAACATTTGGTTATATTTGAATGATTTCAAACATATTACGCGGTGAATGACGGTGAATGAGTGCAGCACCTTAGATTTGAGTGGTTCGAAGCATTTATTGTATTAAAACTCCCAATCCTTACGTGGTGCTCGTAGTTTAGCCTTATGAGAGTCCTTTGTCCTTAACAATTTTTATGCATAGTGTGGACGTGTGGCGTCATGACCAAAATAATTTTAGAATGTGCGTTTATCCATTATGGTTGTCTAACAGATATTGGCGTAACTTTTAACGCAGCTCGCCCACGATTTTTTGAAATAATATGATAATGTTGCAATCATAGAGGAATTTAGTTTTATTGAAAATAACGGCGAAGGTGGTCCGTGTTCCAAGAATTACATAGAGGTACTCCAGACAAGTTCTCAATCATGTATGTTCCGGGTACCACCTCGGCAACGACCTTGTAAGGGTCTTCCCAGTTAGGACCCAGAGTCCCTACTCCTGGCTCCTGTGTTGAAGGAAGAACATTTTTGAGGACCAAGTCCCCAATGTTAAAGCGTCGGCTCTTCACCCTTTTGTTGTAATATCGAGCCACCTTTTTCTGGTATTTGGCCATTACCTCTTGGGAATCATTCCGCTTTTCCATTAGGAAGTCTAAACCGGCCCTTCGCGCTTCCTCGTTTCTAACTTCGTCGTAATGAATTTGACGAGGCGTTGGGATTCCGATTTCGACGGGGCATACCGCCTCGGCTCCGTAAGCCAGCGAGAAGGGTGTTTCACCGGTGGCGGTATGCGAGGTGGTTCGAAGCGCCCATAACACTTGTGGTAGCTCGTCTACCCACGCGCCCTTTCTGAATTCCAACTTCCTTTTCAGGGTATTTTTTATGGTCTTGTTCACTGCTTCGACCTGCCCGTTGGCCTGTGGGTGATGTGGAGATGAGAACAGCTTCCTGATTCCCAAATCGTCACACAACTCATCCACGCTTCTGTTTTTGAACTGTTTTGCATTGTCACTAACCAGCGAATGTGGTATCCCGAACCGGCATATGATATTTTTCCAAATGAACTTGGTGGTGTTGGCCTCGGTGATCTTCATCAAAGGTTCCGCTTCGACCCACTTGGTGAAGTAATCAATTGCTACTATCGCAAAGCAATTGTTACCAGCTCCTCTGGGCATAGGACCAATAATGTCAACCCCGCACTTTGCAAAGGGCCAAGGGCTAGTCACCACAGTTAGCTCGTGATGCGGCTGATGTGGTATGGTCGCGTGTCTTTGGCATTTATCACATTTCCGCACAAAGTCATGGGAATCCTTTCGCATAGTAGGCCAAAAATATCCCTGTTTGAGGGCTTTCCTAGCTAGCAATAAAGCCCCGGCATGGTTGCCGCAGATGCCCTCATGGATTTCTCTCATCACATACTGCCCTTCCTTTAGCCCCACACATCTCAGCAAAGGAGAGGTGTAACTCCGCTTATAAAGTAAGTCGTCCAAGAGCACGAAGTTCGCAGAGTATTTCTGCAATTTCCGAGCTGCTTCGGGCTCGTTCGGAACTGTCTGATGTTTTAAATAGGCGATTAGGGGGTTCATCCAGGATCCCTCTTCTTCAATCGCCAGGATCTCCGGTCCTGGCCCAATAGAAGAGGTCATCATGTGCTCTACAGGGATCAGATTGTGGAGCTCCGAATCACTGCTGCTTGCTAGTTTGGCCAAAGCATCAGCGTTGGAATTTTCTGTTCTGGGGATGTGCTGTAACTCCATTTTTCCAAAGTGCATAGCTAAATCTCTTACTTTCTTCAAGTAAGCGACCATAGAGGTTCTTTGGTAGAAAATTGCCCATTGAATTTGCTTACAACAAGCTGCGAATCACTGTTCGCCACCACGGACTTAATCTTCAATGCTTTTGCAAGTCTTAGCCCGGCTAATAGAGCCTCGTATTCAGCAACATTGTTGGAGGCTTTGAATCCAAAGCGGATTGCACTGTGTAATTTAAACCCTTCTGGGCTTACCAACAGTATTCCTGCGCCGGATCGTCCATCAGTCGAGGACCCATCAACGAACAATTTCCACTTCTGTCCATCATGTTGGCTGTCCTCGGTGTTGTCTACCATTTCGACCTCAGGTGGATGGGTGAATTCAACTACGAAGTCTGCCAACGCCTAACCCTTTACGGCGGTCCGAGGCGCATAATGTAGGTCGAACTGGCTGATTTCTATCGCCCATTTTAGTAACCTCCCAGAAACGTCTGATTTTTGCAACACTTGTCTCATGGGAAAGTTGGTGAGCACTTGTATGGAGTGTGACTGAAAGTAGGGACGAAGCTTACGTGAGGCTGTGATCAACGAGAGAGCAAGTTTTTCCATATCTGGGTAGCGCGCTTCGGCGTCCAGCATGGCTTTGCTTACATAATATACTGGCAACTGGTTCCCATCCTCCTCTCGGATTAGCACTGAGCTAACAGCCTCTTTAGATACAGCCAAATATAGGTAGAGAGGCTCGCCAGATTTTGACTTTGATAGCAATGGGGGGCGGCCTAAAGAAGCTTTCAGGTCGGTAAACGCCTGCTCGCATTCTGGTGTCCATTGGAATCGCTTTCCCCCCTTCAGGACCTTGAAAAATGGCAAGCATTTGTCAGTGGATTTTGAGACGAACCGGTTCAGGGCCGCGATTCTTCCCGTTAAGCTTTGCACTTCTTTTGGGTTCCGAGGCGACTCCATGTTTAGCAGAGCATTGATTTTGTTCGGATTGGCTTCGATTCCCCTCTTATTCACCATGAATCCGAGGAATTTCCCAGATGCTACCCCGAAAGCACACTTCGCCGGATTGAGTTTCATCCGATATCTTCTCAAAACGTCAAATGCTTCTGACAAATGGAGGATATGATCAGCAGCGACCATGCTTTTGACTAACATGTCGTCAACGTACACCTCCATAGTGTTCCCCAATTGTTTCGAGAACATGCGGTTTACCAGCCTCTGATAAGTAGCTCCCGCATTCTTCAAACCAAATGGCATAGCTCTGTAGCAATAGAGTCCTCTATCTGTGATAAATGAAGTATGCTCTTCATCCGATTCGAACATGGGAATCTGATTGTACCCGGAATATGCATCCATGAAGCTTAGCAACTCGTGCCCCGCCGTGGAGTCCACCAGTTGATCAATCCGGGGCAATGGAAAGCTGTCTTTGGGACATGCCTGATTCAAATTAGAAAAATCAATGCACACCCGCAATTTCCCATTGTGTTTTGGTACTAAAACAGGGTTTGATACCCACTTCGGATATCGGGACTCTCTTATGAAGCCATTTTTTAATAGCTTTGCGACCTCGTCTTTCAAGGCCTCATACTTGTCCGAACTCATGGGCCTTCTCTTTTGCCTGTGCCCAGGGCTTCGGGGATCCAGCTGGAGTCTGTGACAGGCCTCCTTAGGATCAATCCCAACCATGTCACCATGCTTCCATGCGAATACATCGAGGTTTTGAAGTAGGAAGTCCTTTAATTGACTCTTGTATTCTGTTGGCGAGTCCAGTCCGATCTGTAATTCTTTGATTGGATCAAGTGGGTCTACGCCGAAGCATTCCAACTTTTCGGCCGGGGTGGGGCAATTGTCACCTGCCATCCTGGGGTCTAGATCTGCTAAATCCTCTTCTAAGGTCATCGTGACATCCTTATCTTCAGATGGCCCTTCACCCAATCTTTCAGGGTCTGGGGCAGCCTCGGCCATAGCTACATCACTGATCATGTTCAGGCTTCGATCCTGAAACTTCCGGATCGCATTTGTGTAACAAGCCCGGGATTCTGTTTGGCTTCCCCTTACAGTTGCAACACCATGCTCGGTGGGGAACTTCATGCAAATGTATTTGGTATGCGTTACAGCCCCCAAGTCAATAAGGCCAGGCCTTCCAATTGAACCATGGTAAGAGGAGATTTTGTCTACTACCAAAAATTCCATAGGAATTCTGGAGAGGGTCGGTGACTGCCCTACTTCAGTCGTAAGTGTTATGGATCCTCTGGGGGTTATGCTGTCCCCCGTGAAACCGTATATTGGATCAGGGACTGGAATGAGTGGGGTGCTGATCCCCATCTTATCAAAAGTTGCCCCGTATATCACATTTACCGAGGCACCATCATCCACCATCATTCGTGATAACCCATTTCGAGCCACCACCACTCTGATAACCAATGCGTCGTTGTGTGGGAAGTGCACTCCAACGGCATCGTCTTGTGTGAATGTGATAGGTTCCGTCCGAGGAATCCCAACAGGATGGGAATGGATATGATAGTTCACGTTGGCGGGCTGCTTGGCCTCTCTTATATACCTCTTTTGGGAGTTGTTGGTGCTCCCACCTGGGTGGGGGCCTCCCAGTATTGTGTCGATTTCACGAATGGGGAGGTCGGCCACAGGCATAGGAGGTTCCCGTGTACCTTTAGCTTGTGCCGAGGCGGTATCTTGACCCTTATTCATGTCTCTTTGACGATTGTCAATCCTTTCTTTGGTAGAATTCTTCCACGGGGCTCTCCTATCAGCTCGGTTGAACTTCTGGCCACCTGATTTTTGAGTTCTCCCTGTGTCGGGGGGGAAGTCAGCTCCCCTTCTCCCCTGCGCCTTTTGGTCAGCTAACATGTGGATTTCCCTGCAATCCTCTGTTGCGTGACCGTAATATCTATGGTAGGCACAGTAAGCCCCAATCATGGGCTGTTTTCCACTTCAGCTGCTTTCCACTCTCCCTTGAGCAGTGTGAGGATTTTGAGAAGGGGTGTTAGAGTGCAAGTGAGGGATAGCTTCCGTGATTTCTGCTGCAAAGCTAGATCCTGTCCCCGGAAATGGACGAGGAGCACCACCTCGGTTACCGCCGACCCTATCCTTGTTTCCTCCCTTTTTGAGGTCCGCTTCATTGAAATATCCAAGGTTGTATCTCCCTTGGGGGTGATTATCTCTGGCCCTAGCCATTTCCTCCGATACAATCTCTTCCTTCATCAGGTCTACTAGGGTGTTGTAATCCCTTGGTTTCCTGCTCCGGACATCCCTCCAAAACATACTGGTCATATCTAGCCCTCCTTTTAAGGCGGAAAACATCTCCGCTTCTGTGATATTTTCGCAGATATGCATTTCTTCAGTAAATCTGGCTAGGTAACTTTTCAGAGATTCGTCCCTTCCTTGCCTCAGATCCTGAAGGCGTTGGAGTGGGAGTTGGCCAGGCCTGGAAGAAACAAAGTCATTCTTAAAAGCAGTTTTCATATCCCTCCAACTGTGGATGCTGCCAGGAGGGAGTTTTTTATACCATCGTATGGCACTTCCCTCAAGGGTTAAAGCAAAAGTTTTACATTTCAGTGCCGGGGTGGCCCCGGCTATTTTCATGCTGGCGCGGTAATTTAACAGGTGATCATCAGGATCACCTCGGCCAGAGTATTTTGCTATTTCTGGCATCTCAAAGTCATGGGGAACGGGGCATCTACGGAGGCCCTCTGTGAAGGGACTTACTTCCTCTTCGTCATCCAACTCGTATGACGGCAGCTCGCTGTTCTCGTCGTGACCGGAATACTCTGGATCACGGTATTGGCCATAGAGCGGCGAAGCGTACTCCTGCCTTTGTGGTGGTGGAACGCGGCCGTAGTTTGGCCTTTCATGGCTCTGTAATTCATTACGAGGATTAGTCCGAACTGCTTCGGCTCTTCTTTCTTGCCTATTCCTAGGCTCATGTACTGATGCCATCCTTTCTCCCCCCATACCTTGTTGGTCCCTGTACCTTTGATCCTGCGACAAGGCTTCTTCAGCGCGTCGCTCGCGCCTATTTCTAGGCTCTGCGGCATTATGCCGACCTGGGTCCGTTTGTCCCCGTCGTTGTCCCCTGAATAACCCTCCTATTCGGCTGAAAACACTGCCGGATTTTGCGGAAGAGGCCTCCCTGCGTCTAGCTGGGAGTGGGTTTTGTTCCCCATGCGTTTCACGTTCTGGGTCATTCTCGTAGAAGGGCTCAGATTCCACTTCGGCGTACGCCTGCGGATCCTGATAATAATAAGATACAGTGGCCGCCTCGGATGGTGAATAATGTGGCTGTGAGTATTGCTGAGGCATCACGGGTTCGTTCACAGCATACCCTCTGGCCATAAAGGCGTTCATTGCAGCAGTTTGTTCTATTTGCTGCCTCTGCATCTCCAGCATTTGGGCCGCCATAAGTGTCATGTCTCGCATCATGCGGCGATTTCGGTGCCGGCGAGGTGGATTAGGTTGTGCTACTTCCTCGTCGGCGTTTTCATGGATTTCTTGAGGAACTTCGTCCTCGCTGTGTTGACCACTTCTTCCCCTACGGGGGTTAACATCACCGTCACTTTCATTCATGTTTCAGAAGAGTTTCTGGTCTTAGATTGCTTTTCAAGGATAGATAGACCTTTGTATCGCTGTTTCAAGCCTTTTTCAAGGTTGTTAAACTTATGTTTCAAAGTTCTTTACCTTTTTCAAGGGTGTTTAGACTTATGTTTCAAAGCTCTTTACCTTTTTCAAGGCCAACCAACTTATTTTTCAAAGCTCCTACCTTTTTTAAGGCCAACCAGCTTATCTTTCAAAGCTCCTACCTTTTTCAAGGCCAACCAGCTTATCTTTCAAAGCTCCTACCTTTTTCAAGGCCGACCAGCTTATCTTTCAAAGCTCTTACCTTTTTCAAGGCCGACCAGCTTATCTTTCAAAGCTCTTACCTTTTTCAAGGCCGACCAGCTTATCTTTCAAAGCTCTTACCTTTTTCAAGGCCAACCAGCTTATCTTTCAAAGCTCTTTGCAGTTATTCGCTCTATTGTAAGAGGTTATTCGTCCTTTTTCAGGACTAAATTTCTATGTGTGGGTTTTTACCATTTGTTTTCGTGGTTAGCAGTATGGTTTCCCACAGGCGGCGCCAAAATGTTGACCACAAAATCCGGCTGGACCTTGGACCAACACATCTCAGCTCCTCTCTCTTGAACACGTGGATCTCCTGCGCACTAAGACAAACAATCAGCTTGCAAAGGGGGCCGAGGAGGCTCCCGTTTGCACTCCGATGCCTAAGTCAGTGCTCATTTTAGGCAAATATATATTGGGTGCGGGAAATAAAAGTGTGTAAAAGAGAGAAAAGGGAGTGAGAGAAATATAGATTTAAGAGTGAGAAATTGCTAACCCCTCACTTGGAGACAATTGCGCCTTATTTATAGAGGAACTTCTTGTCTTGGATCACGACACGTGGCATACTTTACACTTGTCATTACCCTAGCTTATGGATGTGACAATCTTGCTTTTCAACCGTAATCATTGCTACATTTCGTAGGGGATGGGCGCCTGTCACGTCTGGGTAAAGGCAGTGTCCCATCACTGACTCCATCTCTCTCTTCTGGTCAACGCCATAAAGCACCCCGGCTGAGTATAAAGCACATCGGCTGGGCGTTAACCAGGTCGGCTAAAGAGGTTTGCTTGACATACCACCTCGGCATTCATCCCTAGGTGATATTCTAGGCCTTAGCTGTGGGTCAAGATCCATTGGGCCACTATTGGGCCTTCGCTGGTGGATCACTGTACCTTTCTTTGGGCCCGCTTGCAACAGAAAGAATTGACCACAAACGGTGAGTTAGTTTTGACTTGAAACCTATGTACTCATCAATATTCTTGAAACTTAATTGACAATTGAAAGTGATTATTCACACACTCACACCCCGATCGAACGTCGGATTAGCTAAACTTCTTTTTGGTAGCATTATTTGGAATCATACTTTTGAGTTTATTATACAATTTTACAGTCATAAGTTATTTGCAAGTTATCTAACATTGTTGATCTATTTTTCACGTTACTTGAATGCACTGGTAGATAATTTTGCTCGAGACGAGTAAAAGCTCAAGTTTGGAGGTATGATAAGCGTGTTTTACACACTTATTTTGCTTTTAAATCGATAATTTAGTTGACAAATTGAACGAATTTCTACTTATAAATTGTGTTTATCTTGTGCAATTAGGTACAACCTCAATTGGAATGAAAATGGACAAGATCGAAAAGCAATCGAGCTAAAAGAAGTAAAAATTTGATGTCCAATGACCTAATTGAAAGAAATCAAAAATTTGGGGACTAAATTGCAACATCTTAAAAAGTTGGAGGACTAGAAATTCAAATATTTCATGGGCATATTTGTAATAAAAGTCAAAATTCGAGGACTAAATTGAAGAAGACCAGAAGATGAGGAACTTGAATTGCAAATAACTTATAGAAAAAGAAAAAAAAGGTAAAATAATAATATATATATATATATTTATATATTATAATATTAAGCACAGGCTTTTAAGCCCATGCCTTGGCAATTGAAATGTTGGGCGCCCGCCAAATGCGGCCAACATTTCAATGGAATATTTTTCTGTTACCCAAGCGATCCCGTGGGTTTGTTCCACGCAATCGCGTTGGCCATTTTCAGCCAAGTTTCGATTTTAATTTCTATTTTTATTATTTTGCATTAAGGGCGTGTTTGGCTCAATTTTGGACGTGTTTTGGGACTTTTTAGATCAGATTTTTGGGAGCATTTATACTCCCACTTCTTAACACCCAAAGATCTCAATTTTTCACTCTAAAACCCTAGCCTCTTTGTCTCTTTTCTTTCTTTTCTTTTCTTAGTTTTTGCTTTATTTTGTAATTTAGTTTGTAGTTTAATTTTGTTTCCATGTTGCTAGTCTCCATTGAAGTTATGAAGCAAAAAGTGAGGTAAAGATTCAAAGTATTGTTGAAGGAATTTTGGGGCAAAAATCAAGGGAAACGATTTATTTCATTATCTTGTATTTTTAATCTTTGATTTCTATATTTTGTGATGTATTTTTGTAAACCTCAACTCTTGTGCAATATTTATACAATGGGTTAGTTATTTTATGTTGGGATGATTGATGTAGCTTAATTTAGTTTAAGTAATTTTAATGTTTGTTAATTAATTTTGAGCTTATTTCATGTGTGTTTGTTATTGAGATTATTCTATGTGTTTGATTGATCATCAAATATATGTTTTGTAAAGTGTATGATAATCGAGAGATATTGTACATTTTAGACCAAATAACAAATGCTCTAAGTTCTTGTTAAAGATAGAGATATGCCTTAAATCCTATATGATCCATTGAGCTATTTTCACAAAGAGTTAATACAATTGATTGAACTTTAATCAACATAGAGATATAGTAGGTTAAACCAATTGATTAGAGCTAATTTCACTCGAGAGGGGTAATTAGTTAAACTTGGAAAATCGAGTCTAACATTATAAATGAGTAATTTATTAATTTGCATGTGTTGAAAAATTACTTCAGCGAAAGTTAAGTGAAATCATGAATCCCAGCTATTTTATCTTTCATTTTCCTTATTTTAATTTAGTTTCAAATTAATTTCTTTAATTTAGAATTTTCAAAACCCAGCCCTTATCTGTGTGTTTCTTTTTATTGTTAGAATTAAATTAATTAAAGTTGTATAATCTAAAATAAACATTTCTCGTGAGATCAACAATCCGGACTCAAAAAGTCCACTTTATTACTTGTAGGTTACTCATGCGCTTGTGGTACACACTTTTTAGCGAACAAAAACCTAGGCAAACAAGGAAACACAGTCAGGTTAAAATCCGAGCACATGCCTTGGCCCGAAAGCTGGGCGAGCGCGCAGTAGATATGTTGGTGACTGCGCAGTTGAACTAAAAACGGCTCTGTGAATTTTACAATTGTCGCACGTTCACCAGCTTGAGAGGTCGTGGCCGCGCAGTAATAACTTTTCAGCATGATTTCATCTTTTCAGTGTGTTTAAGTCCTCGAACTTTCAAACTCTTCAAATCTCCTTTCAAACTTCAATACATCTTTAATTAGGCTCTTTAGTTCTAATTTCTTCCACTTAACTCCTAGCCATGTCTTTCCTAGTCTTTTACTACAATTACTTCAACCAAATGATCTACCAATCAAACTACTTTCCGTACACACAAATTACATGCATAGAGATAGCCACACACGTTTTTGTGCTTTCTGAAGTCACCATGTAAGATCTCCTCGAGCCAAATTGAAATTCTGAACATATAAATGACTGGACATACAAAAGTATAAAAGTGAACCCCACATTTGAACACTATCAAAACCAAGAACTCATAAAAGAAAAAAATCTACATTCATCAATAATTTGTGGATTCCTCACCTAACTTCAGCTCTATTGACAACAACTTATGACTCTATTCTCCGATTTTCTGGCTAGAACCCCATAAATTCAAAATAGGTTCTTTCCAAAACCCTATCAGAACTGCTCATTTCCATTACAGTGACCAAAGACACTGTGCACCACAGATTGCCACATGATTGGCCATTTTCAAGATATCTTAGTAATCACTGATATGGCTTCAGACCTATATTCCCCTATAAGTAAAATTTCAATTCAAGAACCCGAAAACCAAGGTATAAAAGTATTCAATTAACTAACTATGCAAATAACACAAACTCTTTAACAAAATTATGGAAAATAGGAAAACCCAAAATCTAAAATCTAAAATACGCCTAACAAAATTTAATATGATTATCCGTATGCCCTGTACGATCATCCTTTAACATAAAACCCATTTAAAAAAAAAAAAGTGATAATTCAATAAATTAAAACCTGAAACTAACATAATTCTAGAAATGCACAAAAACACTTGAATACATTATCACTTTTCGTCTTGATATGGTAAATAGAGTCACTGGAGTGGTGGTACGGTGGAGAAATCAGTCGACGGTGTTGGTGGGCGAAAGGTGGGTGATATAGCAGTAGGATTTCTATAGTAATCGTAGAATGAGTTGTGGACCGAGGACTCGATTTTTGTCTTTTTGAAATTTTTTAGTTCACATTTTGTATATATTTTCTTTTTTTCCTTCTGATCTATGTTTTGTTGTTAGCATAATTTTCAGATATTGCAATTGCTTTTTGATCAAGATTAGCATAATTTAGATAAATCTATATATTACTAATGATAACTGAGATTCTGGCCAATTGATTTTGACCAGAATCTTAATTAATTTTAGAATCTAATCAGATGGAATCTAGTTCAAAGTTTTTGCACGTCTTTGTATTTTGAGGTTGTTTATTAACTGCTCAATTTTACAGTTTTTTACTACTTAGTGAGATTATATCACTTGCTCTCTCTCTCTCTCTCTCTCTCTCTCTCTCTCTCTCTCTCTCTCTCTCTCTCTCTCTCTCTCTCTCTCTCTCTGTGTGTTAATTTTTCCCTTTTTTCCATCCATGGCTTCATGTGAGTTATGCCATAAGTGGGATAGTTGGCGACGCTCAGTTGGGTGGGGATGAAAAGAAGAGCTAGGGTTTCGAGGGACCTTAACGGTGGTTTGGGGTGGTGTTTCGATTTTGTGCACAGAATGGTTGTGCCTTTGGCTCACAGAATGGGCCTCATTAGGATCCAAAACTAGTGCCTAAGAATGCTTTGTCTCTATGTTCGTATACAGACGGAGTAGACATCGCGTACCTGCCACAACTCTACATCGTTTTCATTGTCATTTGGTTCTTCTCTGCATTTTCTTGGCTCTCTAATACCCACAATCATTGCCATTCAGTTAAATTGCTAAAGGTACCAATTTTTTGAATTCTTAATTTTTTTTATTTTTTTTATTTTGTGGTAATTATGAATTTTGTGAGTTTTCTCGATTTTTCTCTGTTTAAAGTTTGCACGAGCGATTTGTATGATTAATAATAATTAGTTTTTGACTTTTTTCAGTTTAATGGGATTATTTTTTTATTTTTATTTTTTATTTTTTGCTTATGCTACTAATAATATTTGTTATGTAATGTGGGTTTGGCTGTCTACATGAGTAATTTTAGTTCCTCTATATCAAAAAGGTGAGTTAGATAGCCGAAAGTGGTGCTATGGCACTTGCCGCCCACAATTTCTTAGTGTAGGAGGTATGATAACTATCAGATCTCTAATATGCAGGCTAATAGATCTACTTATGACTGTCCATTATTTGCTAATTAATTTATAGGTTAATTGTCAAATATTTGATGTTTGATATTCTTGAAATTCATTTTGATGTTACAAACTGTAGCGCCCCGAGTTCCGTATACCCGATTCACTACGTCATTTTCTGTCTAAATTTTTCGAATAATATTTTTTTGCGGAAGAAATAATTGAAATTCATTTTTTTGCAACATTAAATAAACTGTAATGGCCGCTAAAATTGAAAACATTTATGAAACCATTTGAAATAGTAAATCGAACCATTAATATTGTAAAGAAATTGCCAATATCATAATTTCTCAAATAAATGAACTTCTCTAAATTATTCGATTGTTTGGAAAATACGGAAATCATTAACGTCAAACTTTCAACCGTTCAACGATTATTGCCACCATCATTCATCGCTCGCCACCGTCTCCGAAATCTGCAAAACTGTTAAAAAGTAGGGTGAGTATTTCATGGGGGAAATACTCAGTAGACTCATCGCAAATTAATTTAATTTATAAGATGATTAAACACATAAATCCCGGCTCTTTATAAAACGGGCATTGATAGAGCTTCTTTATAAAACTGTTCTTGATAAAACTCATATTGTGCATTACAGCACGGGACATATTTTACAAATCATAGGCTCTTTGAAAATAGCTCTTTGAAAACAGCTCTTTGAAAACCATATACTTATAAAAACATTTTAATTATGCCAAGCATAATTTCTTTTGAAAGCATAACATAAGATAGGATTGAAATCCTCATAAACATAGATAGACACAAGAACTTTACCGAACTTAGGTGGCAAGAATTCTTATGCAGTAAAACCATAATAACAGTAAGATCATAATAACATAGGATAAAATCGAAATCCTCATAAACATAAGAATTTTACCGAACTTAGGTGGTAAGAATTCTTATGTAGTAAGTATACCAAGCATAATTTTCTGAAATTCATAGGGATCAATTGCATCATAACATAAGATAGGATCGAAATCCTCATAAACATATGCGACAGGAATTTTACCGAACTTAGGTGGTAAATCCTCATAAACATATGGAAAGATAGGAATTTTACCGAACTTCGTGGCAAATCCTCATAAACATAGGAGACACAAGAATGTTACCGAACTTAGGTGGCAAGAATTCTTATGTGTAGTGCTACTAAAACTCCGGTCCCCTTAACATATCATAACTTATCATATGGGACCCAAAACAATCTTGGTAGATTGATTTCATAGCAATGATCCAAAAAAACATTTTCGTGAAGCATAGGGTATACTTACTTTTCGTAAAAACATAAAGTATATTTTTTTTTCATAAAAACATACTTACTTTTCATAACAACATAAGGTATATTTACCTTTCATAAAAACATACTTGTTTTTCTTAAAAATTGACTTTCACAAGTCACATGACATTCATATGAAATCATAATTTAAATCAATTAATAAGTGCGAGTCTACCTTAATTCCGACGAGTGCAAAGTTGAGCGGGAATGACTTCAATTTCTTTAAATTCTCCGTACGCTTCGTCTTAGCCAATAAGTCACTTTAGTCTATCGAATATATAGTTCAAAATGATAAATTATAATTTGAGGACTAAAATTGATGTTTTGAAAGTTGAGGGACTAAAATGAATACTTTTGAAAGTTCAGGGACTAAAATAGATATTTTGAAATTTGAGGGATTAAAAATGAATACTTTGAAACTTGGGCTTAAAATCAAATAAAGTAAATCAGCAAGGACTGAAATGATAAGTTTAAAAGCTGAAAGGACTGAAATAAAACCTTTTTAAAACTCGGGGACTGATTTGAAAGCCTTTGAAACTTCAGGGACCAAAGTGCAAATTTCGAAAATAAAATATATATTCAAATCTATTTTTCTCTCTCTCAACTCACTCTCTCACGATCCACACTCTCTCTCTCAACCTCTACGCACATTTCAGAAATCAACGGCGATCAGGAAAAGAAATGGTCTCTGACCGACGGAATTGCCGGCGAATACTCCGGCGCAGGTGCGGCGAACTGCGGGAGAGGTGGTAGACTAGGTTTTTGTGCGGTTTATATGCGAGATGTGGCTAGACCGAGGCTTGAAGGTCGCGATTTGGGTCTGAAATTCCGGCGAAGGGAGCGGCGATTGAGGTAAGTAACTGGGCTTCTTCTATTTATTGGTTTTCGTGGATGTTGGGTTGATTGCAAATTGGTGGTGATTCAATGAAACTCGGTGGTGGTACAGATGAGGAAAGCTGAGTTTGGTTGGCTGTTCAATTGGTGTTGATTGATTCGATTGGGAGTCATGGATATGTTTGTGAATGGTTGGTGGTCTGTTGGTTTGATTCTTGTGTTGGGTAGTGATGCGGCGGTGAACTTGAGGTAGTTGGGCGGCTCAGACGATGAGTGCAGAGGGTGTTGATGATGATGATGACGCTGATTCAATTGGTGATTGGCTATGGTGCTGATATTGATGATGAATTTGGTTCGTGTTCGATGATTGGTTTGAAGTTAGAAGATGGCTTGATGATGGTTTGATAATTTTTGGCTGGCTGCGTATGAGTTATAGTGTTGCAGTGATCGATTGGATTCTTGGGTTGGAGGTCAATTTATGTCTGTGATGGAAATGTTACTACAGGTTGATTAAAATTCTGAAATCTTGGCAGTGAGTTGGTGGTCTGGCAGAATGTTGATTGAATTGGATTGATATTGTTTTGCTGAATGAAGAGGTTGAAATGGTGAGGTGATACTGAGAGTTGAGATTTGCAGTGATGGAGGTGTGGTGTTGTTGAAATAAGTGATAGGAGTGCAGATTGAAGTGGTAATGATGGAGGCAGAGTGGTTGTTGATTTGGGCAGTCTGGAATCGAATGTATTGCTCATGAGGAAGATGGTTGGTTTGTGCAGAGAGTGGAAATTTGATGATGATGATAGATGATGGAGTTTATGCAGATGATCATAATGGTGAATGGCGTGATGGTGATTTATTGAAGAGAAAAGTGGGAGTATGGGTTGGATTTGAGATTAATTTATTTGGGAATCTTATGAAATTGATGTAGTGGTGAAGAGAATGATGATTTGGTAGAAAAGAAAAGAAAAGAATTAGATTAGTGGAACAAGAATGGTGTAAAATATGGGAAATTTGGTGGAAAGGAGAAGAGAAAACATCATAATTGTTTGATGTGGATTTGATGATGAAATATCGTGAGTGGAGAATTAGGTTTTGAAAATAAAATGGTGGAGAACATCATAATTGAAAAAGGGAATCATTGATTAAAAATTGTATTAAAAACTGATATATTTTGGACTGAAAATAAATTTGAAAATAAATAAATATTGAGATATTTTAATAAATTTGGAATTCAAAAATGATTTTGAAAATAATACTTTGAATAAATAATTAAATAACATATTTTTAGAAATTCGGATTTTAATTTAAAATCGAACAAATTCGATATTTCTTGACTTGGCTAGACGAATTCGTCGCGGCGTTAACTTCAAAATAATAAATGAAATAGTAGCGACACAATTTTCTAAATATTAAAATAATTATTTATTGCATAAAAATTCTGGGTCGTTATAATCTTACCCCCTTAAAATAATTTCGTCCTCGAAATTAAACTTACTTAATCTTATGATTTCTGAATACTTAATCAGAATCTCTTCTTCTTCTTCTCTTATGTAGCATCATCGCTACCATATTTAACCCAACCTTATTTAACCCACTGGACTTTGACTAAATGCATCACTTTGTTTTCTCAAGAACATGGACTTTTCTATAGACATATGTGTCTACTCAAAAATTCTTCTGAATCGTAAGTGACTGAAAGTTCACTATTCTTTGAATTCCATTATTATGAACCAAAAACAACATCATGTCTCTTTACTAATTTCTGTAATTCCATAAAAAAAAAAAAATCTCTTCAAGTTTCCATAAATCTTTATTGATATATCAAACCATAATAATTTGTCATCTCTAAACTTCTTATCATCAAATATTCCCAAAATAATCAAAACAATTCCCAATCGAATGTAACAATTTCATCATATCTTGTAGTATTCATGTAACATGTCACTTATCATCGTATCATGTGACCTCAGATATTCGTATATATCTCTAAAATTTCAACAAATCTTTACTGACATATCATATCATAATAATTTTTCCTTTCTTCTTATCATCGAATATTCCAAAAAAAATCATCAAAGAATTACCTGAATATTCTCTTTACGTATTATACCCAAACATATCAATATAATATCATCAACTTATCTCTTCCAATATTTGTAACCCAAAATTCAGTAAACAAATATCTTCCAAATAACTAAGATTCTTTACTTAAATGTCACCACATTTCCTGCAAAGTATTTCTTTCACTTATACATACTTATGAATTCTGATTCAATACGGTCCTTATTTCTCTTTCACGTATTCCCGTATCATCTCACTATACCTTGATTATTATACCAAAAATATCAGTACCAAAATCCAATAAAATATTCCATATCTCCAATCTTATCATCAAATTTTCTTTTGTCGAGAAAAATAACAGCGCATTAACTCTTGTTCCCACTTTTCATTTTTCTATACTTTAAATCATACATCAAGTACTCGGTATCAAATACTCATTCTAGCTGAGAGCTAAGATACTAACTTAAAACAGCATCACAAGGATCAGATATATTATTCTCAAACTTAAGAAACTTCACTAATTTCCCAAATCTGAAATTCAAAATTAAAATTTTCTATTCTCCCAAACTTCAATTCATATCACACTTTATGAACAATACTCTGATTAATTTTATCACCATTAAATAAGACTTCTGTAAATCATATAGGATTCTTCATCAAATTTGCTTAACCCAAAGATACAATCCCATAATTTAAAATCACACAACTGATCATCTCAGATTTTCCATTATTATAGCCAAAATATTTACTCACTTCAAAAGTACAACCAATAATAATTAATCGAAACTGTATCACTAAATCTTTAAATAAACCCATATATAATGACTAAAAGTGAAAATTCTCAATCGTAGATAATATTTCACCATAATGCAATAAACCATCAAAATAAGATCATCGAACTCAATATTCACACGATTCTTCCCTGGATAACCATAACATTCTTTAACCGTCTAGTCGTCATATCTATCACGTACCTTATACGTCAATCTGATCACTAATATTATATATCAATTTCTCAGACAAAAAAAAAAATCTTGGATTCTACCGTGATCCCTCTTCTGAACACCATTCCAAAATAATTCATCACTGTAAAATCTTATCCCTATTTTCCTCAAAATTCATATCCTTATAATACTCTCCAATACAAGTGATCATTCCTTACAAGTGATAAATTCATTCCCAAGAATAATTAAGATTCTTCCCAATAATGCCATTATACTCGTCTTCACTCGTCTTTCAAAATATAACTTATCATTTACTCAATCTTGCTTATTAACTTGCAATTCTAAACTCAATTCTCTTAGTGATTGCATACCATATTATGCTCTTATTTCCAAACGATAAAATTCTGGACAGAGTCTCCCTTGTAATTTGGACTTATCCCAAACCATAAGCATACTTCATAACTCACAATAATAAATAACTCCACATTTGATCACAACGATCTAAAAATATTGAAAATGATTCCAACACTTCAATATCATCAAAAATATCCCATAATTCAATTCATAATTCCTCAACATAACAATTTCAAATTATATTTTTCAATATCACAAATCACTTCCTTCGATACCTTAATGGCTCAAAAGATAACTCATACTTATAAATATATGCCATAAATCATATTCCCAAAATATTCACAAGGCCAAACTTCATAATAAATTTCTCTTCAAAATAGAGGAAATAATTCACTTACTCAACATAATATCCATTACTTAATTCTCAATAAAATCATATTATTCCCATTATACTCAACACTCGTTTTCTTTCTAAAAAAAATTTCTCATAATCATACATTAAAGCATATAAGTTATGACAAAGCATAACATCATTATTTTCGAAGAAATACATTCTTATTTCTCATAAATCATAAGTATTCGAAATACTCTTCATTCTTTCTCATAATCAATAAAATGAGTATTCGAAATACTGAAATAACTTTAAACATTATAAACTTCTTTACCTCGGAGTTGGTGGAACGAATGATGGCAGTGGCAATCTTCATCAATAAAAATCTTATAATGGAAAATATTTCTTAAAACTCTTTTTGAAAATTTTACCAGTCTACAGAAACGCAGACTAGCTCTGATACCAACTTGTAGCGCCCCGAGTTCCGTATACCCGATTCACTACGTCATTTTCTGTCTAAATTTTTCGAATAATATTTTTTTGCGGAAGAAATAATTGAAATTCATTTTTTGGCAACATTAAATAAACTGTAATGGCCGCTAAAATTGAAAACATTTATGAAACCATTTGAAATAGTAAATCGAACCATTAATATTGTAAAGAAATTGCCAATATCATAATTTCTCAAATAAATGAACTTCTCTAAATTATTCGATTGTTTGGAAAATACGGAAATCATTAACGTCAAACTTTCAACCGTTCAACGATTATTGCCACCATCATTCATCGCTCGCCACCGTCTCCGAAATCTGCAAAACTGTTAAAAAGTAGGGTGAGTATTTCATGGGGGAAATACTCAGTAGACTCATCGCAAATTAATTTAATTTATAAGATGATTAAACACATAAATCCCGGCTCTTTATAAAACGGGCATTGATAGAGCTTCTTTATAAAACTGTTCTTGATAAAACTCATATTGTGCATTACAGCACGGGACATATTTTACAAATCATAGGCTCTTTGAAAATAGCTCTTTGAAAACAGCTCTTTGAAAACCATATACTTATAAAAACATTTTAATTATGCCAAGCATAATTTCTTTTGAAAGCATAACATAAGATAGGATTGAAATCCTCATAAACATAGATAGACACAAGAACTTTACCGAACTTAGGTGGCAAGAATTCTTATGCAGTAAAACCATAATAACAGTAAGATCATAATAACATAGGATAAAATCGAAATCCTCATAAACATAAGAATTTTACCGAACTTAGGTGGTAAGAATTCTTATGTAGTAAGTATACCAAGCATAATTTTCTGAAATTCATAGGGATCAATTGCATCATAACATAAGATAGGATCGAAATCCTCATAAACATATGCGACAGGAATTTTACCGAACTTAGGTGGTAAATCCTCATAAACATATGGAAAGATAGGAATTTTACCGAACTTCGTGGCAAATCCTCATAAACATAGGAGACACAAGAATGTTACCGAACTTAGGTGGCAAGAATTCTTATGTGTAGTGCTACTAAAACTCCGGTCCCCTTAACATATCATAACTTATCATATGGGACCCAAAACAATCTTGGTAGATTGATTTCATAGCAATGATCCAAAAAAACATTTTCGTGAAGCATAGGGTATACTTACTTTTCGTAAAAACATAAAGTATATTTTTTTTTCATAAAAACATACTTACTTTTCATAACAACATAAGGTATATTTACCTTTCATAAAAACATACTTGTTTTTCTTAAAAATTGACTTTCACAAGTCACATGACATTCATATGAAATCATAATTTAAATCAATTAATAAGTGCGAGTCTACCTTAATTCCGACGAGTGCAAAGTTGAGCGGGAATGACTTCAATTTCTTTAAATTCTCCGTACGCTTCGTCTTAGCCAATAAGTCACTTTAGTCTATCGAATATATAGTTCAAAATGATAAATTATAATTTGAGGACTAAAATTGATGTTTTGAAAGTTGAGGGACTAAAATGAATACTTTTGAAAGTTCAGGGACTAAAATAGATATTTTGAAATTTGAGGGATTAAAAATGAATACTTTGAAACTTGGGCTTAAAATCAAATAAAGTAAATCAGCAAGGACTGAAATGATAAGTTTAAAAGCTGAAAGGACTGAAATAAAACCTTTTTAAAACTCGGGGACTGATTTGAAAGCCTTTGAAACTTCAGGGACCAAAGTGCAAATTTCGAAAATAAAATATATATTCAAATCTGTTTTTCTCTCTCTCAACTCACTCTCTCACGATCCACACTCTCTCTCTCAACCTCTACGCACATTTCAGAAATCAACGGCGATCAGGAAAAGAAATGGTCTCTGACCGACGGAATTGCCGGCGAATACTCCGGCGCAGGTGCGGCGAACTGCGGGAGAGGTGGTAGACTAGGTTTTTGTGCGGTTTATATGCGAGATGTGGCTAGACCGAGGCTTGAAGGTCGCGATTTGGGTCTGAAATTCCGGCGAAGGGAGCGGCGATTGAGGTAAGTAACTGGGCTTCTTCTATTTATTGGTTTTCGTGGATGCTGGGTTGATTGCAAATTGGTGGTGATTCAATGAAACTCGGTGGTGGTACAGATGAGGAAAGCTGAGTTTGGTTGGCTGTTCAATTGGTGTTGATTGATTCGATTGGGAGTCATGGATATGTTTGTGAATGGTTGGTGGTCTGTTGGTTTGATTCTTGAGTTGGGTAGTGATGCGGCGGTGAACTTGAGGTAGTTGGGCGGCTCAGACGATGAGTGCAGAGGGTGTTGATGATGATGATGACGCTGATTCAATTGGTGATTGGCTATGGTGCTGATATTGATGATGAATTTGGTTCGTGTTCGATGATTGGTTTGAAGTTAGAAGATGGCTTGATGATGGTTTGATAATTTTTGGCTGGCTGCGTATGAGTTATAGTGTTGCAGTGATCGATTGGATTCTTGGGTTGGAGGTCAATTTATGTCTGTGATGGAAATGTTACTACAGGTTGATTAAAATTCTGAAATCTTGGCAGTGAGTTGGTGGTCTGGCAGAATGTTGATTGAATTGGATTGATATTGTTTTGCTGAATGAAGAGGTTGAAATGGTGAGGTGATACTGAGAGTTGAGATTTGCAGTGATGGAGGTGTGGTGTTGTTGAAATAAGTGATAGGAGTGCAGATTGAAGTGGTAATGATGGAGGCAGAGTGGTTGTTGATTTGGGCAGTCTGGAATCGAATGTATTGCTCATGAGGAAGATGGTTGGTTTGTGCAGAGAGTGGAAATTTGATGATGATGATAGATGATGGAGTTTATGCAGATGATCATAATGGTGAATGGCGTGATGGTGATTTATTGAAGAGAAAAGTGGGAGTATGGGTTGGATTTGAGATTAGTTTATTTGGGAATCTTATGAAATTGATGTAGTGGTGAAGAGAATGATGATTTGGTAGAAAAGAAAAGAAAAGAATTAGATTAGTGGAACAAGAATGGTGTAAAATATGGGAAATTTGGTGGAAAGGAGAAGAGAAAACATCATAATTGTTTGATGTGGATTTGATGATGAAATATCGTGAGTGGAGAATTAGGTTTTGAAAATAAAATGGTGGAGAACATCATAATTGAAAAAGGGAATCATTGATTAAAAATTGTATTAAAAACTGATATATTTTGGACTGAAAATAAATTTGAAAATAAATAAATATTGAGATATTTTAATAAATTTGGAATTCAAAAATGATTTTGAAAATAATACTTTGAATAAATAATTAAATAACATATTTTTAGAAATTCGGATTTTAATTTAAAATCGAACAAATTCGATATTTCTTGACTTGGCTAGACGAATTCGTCGCGGCGTTAACTTCAAAATAATAAATGAAATAGTAGCGACACAATTTTCTAAATATTAAAATAATTATTTATTGCATAAAAATTCTGGGTCGTTATACAAACTATCAAGCATGTGAAGAAGCATAACATATTAAGCAATCAAGTGGTGATTTGATATGAAAGTTAACATCAGGTTCTTCTTAAATGATAAACTTGCAACTAGAGATCGATGGAGTTTTCAGAAGATTAGCTAGTTTTGGATTCTATGGACCGTCATTCAGGGATAGTAATCACTGGCATCAAGGTAGGCCAGTTCTTTGAGGCTCTTAAGGTTTTGGGACTAGATGTGATCATGGATAGAGGTTTATATGAGTATATTGGATACAAAGGGGCTTGAACCTCAAGCACCGTTTCTTCTTTTCTCCTGTTATTACTTTTGGTTCACCATCAATTCATTAAGTCTGTGATCTAGTGAAATGTTACAACCCCTTTGTGTGTTATTGTTTGTTGGATATATTTGTAACAAATGTTAGTGCTCTATTAAATTTGTTACCTTGTTTGTAAAAATGAAAGTGTCTTTGGAGGTAAGGTTTGAAGTCCCCCTCTTTGTAATTTTAATATTGATTTCAATAAAACTTCTGGATTTTTCTTTAAAAAAAAAAATAGTCTGCTCAAAGCAACAAAAGACTGAGGAATGTGACCTGATAAACTATTACCAGAAAGAACCACCACTTGCAGTCTACTCAGATTTACTCTTTCAACCACAAGCTTGATGAGCCTTCCATTCATGCATTCTTTAACCCCTTCCCACTTGCAAAAATCATTACCTCCTCCCCATTGAAGAAAACCTAGTAGGTCAATTGACCAATTCGTATAGCCTCCATGGTTCATATAATAAAGGGAAATGGACATAAAAATAGGATAAACAAAACCAAGTAACTTCGCAAACAATGATCAATTCATAATCTTGATCTATTCCCCAAATCTACACATTGCTAACTAATTTATTTTTTGAATCTGAGTCCATAAACAGGCAAGCAATGTACATAATAGATGCAAACATTTAAGATAATGCTATTGATAGAGTAGATAACAAATGGAATTTGACTTAAATATGTGATGCACAAACTATACATGTACCAAATAAAGTCATTCCACAAAGATATACTAAAACCCAATCATATTCTATCACCAAGAGTTTCAATAGAAACATCACCATTCCGGTAGCAAATAAGTTATACACGCCAAAACATAAATGTGCTTTCTATAGTGAAAATGTTGGTTAGACATTCTTAATCATATCACCATTTTTATTTTTATTTTTTCAATTTTGCAATTAAAAAGCAAAAATCAGCATAACGATAATTCAATAAATAAAATTGAAACAAACCCAGAAGAGAAAAAATACCTCAGAACTTAGAAGACAGAAAATGAAACAAAGGACTGAAGTCCGGAAGGCGGACGGTGGTTGGCAGTTGGCAGCGGTGCAGGCTAGGTTAGGTCGTTCTCGTCGTTTGGAGGTGGAGCAACAGTTGTAGTGTTAAAGTGAAGGAAGAGACGAAGTGTGTTAGTGTTTGGGCTTATGTTTGGTTAAATTGGGCTTTTGATTCCGAATTTTTTTGTAAATTGCAGTATAGTCCCCATGAAAATTAATTTTTGTGAGAAAAGTAAAACCCGGCCTACAAATCTAATTTTGTAGGTGGAAAATTTGTAATTTAAGTATAAATATTTTTGGAACTAAATTTTTATCCCTACAAAACAAGAGAAGAGTAAAAAATCTAATTTTGTAGGTGGAAAATTTAAATATAAATATTTTTGGAACTAGATTTTTATCCCTACAAAAACTCGTTTTGTAGAGAAAAATTAACTCCGCATACAAATGAAATTTCTATGCGGAAAATTTGTAGTTTAAGTATAAATATTTTTTGTATCAAATTCTTATTTTTGCAAAAATTCGTTTCGTAGAAAAAAGTAGATGCTACATACAAATTTCATTTTGCATTTGGAAATTTTGTAGGATAAACTCAATTCTTGTAGTGATATGTTTATTGTTTTCCCTCACTTCTTTGCTTAAATTAAACTTCCCATTGAGATTTTCGATCTAACGTCAATATTACATATTTTCGAATTCAAAATAATACAATAATTATCAAAAAATAATTTATACATTAAAAAAAATAACATATTGATGTCATCAATAGCATAGCGCGAATTCAATGCTAATATCATTAATGGTACATGTATCATAATATTTGCTAAAATATTAAACACAATATTATTATTTATTTATTTATTTGTAAAAATTTTCAAATTTAGAAAGTTATTTTGGGGGAAAATTATGTACAAATTTTTGTGATAGCTATTCTAATTTAATATATATTAAGATTAAGATTAAGATTAAAATAAGATTTTTTTTATTTACCAAATGGAGGCTTTATTTGTAGAATGTATGATTGAAAAATGAGATTTTGAATAATGTGTATCAGTATTTTAATAAGTTCATGTTTGATGTCCATTGTAAAGCGGAAGTAATTTTTTAGGAATGTGCGATTAAAAATGTAGGGAAAAAATTGAGTTTAAGTGCAAAATATTTTATGATGTGAATGTGTAATTGAAAATGAGTATAAGAAACAAAAATCAAAAAGGATTTCACTTTAAGGATTTGTTCGGCAGCCTTTTCACAATTTATAAATGATTATTTGTTGTTTTTGAGGTAAAATGTGTGATTAAAAAATGATTTTAAAAAATGTGTGTGATTAAAAAGTGGTTTAAAAAAATATGTTTTCTTTTGGTATAAGTGGGTAATTATTTCATTCTGTAACTAGGGATGTCAATAATACCTACGGACCCGATACCCGTTGGAAACTCGACATAAATGGCGGGGATTACCCGATTAAATGGGTTGGTGGGTACGATATGGAGGTAAACTTTAAAACCCGACATGGGTATGGGTCGGATGTGAGTTTTACTACAATAACCATAGCCGACCCGCATATCCATTAATTTTCTTTAAAAATTATAAAATTTAAAATAAAAAAAAATTGTGCAAAAAAAATAAAAAAATAATAGAACCCAAATATTTATTGACATTGCTAATGTCTAAATCTTAATATTTTTACATTATTGACTTTGTTAACGTCTAAAAAATTGTTCGAATTCGCTTTAGAAGTTTCAACCTAGCATACACTTTTTTAAGTCAAATTTAAGTGAAGCTTAACATTTAACTGATTCAAGTTAATTCGGAACACCTCTAACCAATTTACATCCCTAAAAAAATAATTAAATAAATAGTAATGAGTTTCAAAGTGGTATAGAAGCATACCCGCCTCCGACCCATCCCCGATCCGCACCCGACCCGCCATTCTTAAATAGGTATTTAAGTTAGGTATGGAGGTTGTAAATCTTTAGTGGGTAGGGTATGGGTTTGGCAAATCCGACTCATTGTCATCTCTATCCGTCACGGAGTATAAATATTAAATTTTTTATTTCTTTAAATTAAATTTTTAGTTTTAATTAATTCATAAAATTTTAATTTACACTTCGTTCTTTAACGCAATTATTATAATTTATAAATTAGTTTATATAAACAACACAATTTTTCAAATCAATCTAACCACATATATTTTCTATCTCTACTTTTTAATCACACATTTTACCTATAAAAAATAAATAATTCAATTTATAAATTGTTACGATGTTATCGAAAAACTCATTAGTTTCAAATTTTGTCATCGTCTCCATCATCTCTCAACTCAAATTGCTAGTAAAGCTATGAAGTGTTTGAAGGCTATGGCGTTTTTTTTTTTTTTTAGATAAAATTTGTGGTTAAAAACTGGAGAAAAAATATGTTTAGTTAAAAAATAGTTTGAAAAATTGTGTAAAAAAAAGTTAGTTTATAATATGTTTTTTACACTGTTACCGAAAGCGCGCAGTGTAAGTTAATTTAATCATTTTTTTTATTTGAACTTCTATGTGTTTCTAATATTTTTTGTTTGTTTTATTATAAATATTTGACATAAGTAATATTTTATGTGTAATTATCTACATGTTGTTTTCCTTTTGTTTCTAAACTTCTAATTCTATGTTATACTAGTTTCACACCCGTACAATGCGCGTACATATTATACTGATAAAAAATAATGCACTAAGACACAAGAATTGGAAAAAATTTTAGAAAAGGCTAACAAAATCTATTGCCAATCTAAATAATAAGAAGTACGTAGTATTACAAATTTTGGAAAATCTCCTTACATACATTATTTGTCTTCACGTTTGTTTCTTCTCATCATCATCGTATATTAATATTTCATACCAGCACGATTAGTAACTTTCGATATTGCTACATACAACTTTTTTCAGGAATATTAATCCAACGTGCTAAAGTGATTGAGCATGATTCTTATCGATAGTACATAGAATACGATACAATGAACAAAAAATGTCTTCTTTTGAACTTGAAAGGTAATATTTGCATCTAATGGAGTTAATGGCATCATTGAGATTAAAAAAAGTATTATGTTTCCGCTTCGAGCAAAATGAAAAATGAAATTTTCAGATTACCTATTCAACTCTAAACCCGCTTCAAAATTCTCAAGATACTTAACAGAACCAATTTTTCTGCTACTTAAAATATTTTAATAAGTATGGAAAAATGAATTATTATTAAGTAGGAAATTATTACTACTAAAACCCCACCTATGAAATATATGTTTGGACTTTTGGCATGCAAACAAACAACCCCAGATAATATTTGTTTAATGCAACTTAAGTTGCTGCTTCACCCAATTGGTCGTAATCCTCGAGAATTTTGTAAACGGAACCCACCAGATACATACATATATATATATATATATATATATATATAACTGACGGAAGTGTTAGGATGATTTTTGGAGAATCTTCAATCTACTCTTCAAACATTTCAAGATCTAGTTCATCTAAATCTTTTCAAAATAATTTTCAAAATTCAAATGTTTTCCCTTCAAGATTCTCAACTTCATCCAGCAGATTCAAAGATGTCAACTTTGAATCTGTTATTCCAAAACCTCAATATTCTGAATCTGAACAAGATTCACCCACTGCATCTGACATGCAGCCTCCTTCTGAAGACATTCCTCTTCTGAGAAAGAAACATCACAGAAGAAGTTTATCTTCTCAACTCAACGTCATTTCTTCTAGCATTGATAGAAGATCTGAATTCAAAAAAGATCAGTCTCCTAAGGTGAAAAACCTAAGGAAACTTTTTCGTCAAACTTTTTCAAAAGAAGAAATTGAATCTTACTGGGAAGAGTTCTTCGCTCAACCAGAAGATATTTCATTTTTCAAATGGATTAATTTCAAAGTTTTTGGTAAACAAAAGAAGCCTTCCAAATCTTCTTCCAAACCCAAATCCCCTTCGAAATCCAAATCCATTCAAACTTCATCTTCAAAAGAAAAAAATTGGAAAACTTCTTCCAAACAAACTTTCAAATCGGAATATCCTCCTCTTGAAGAGATCATTATTCCTCATGGAAATGCAGAAGTTACTGCGTCTCCTTTCAAACAAATTCCTGAAGATAGGACTGACAATACATCAGCCAAAACTGTTGATGTCAGAAATCTTCAAATTCAGAACAATTACACAAATATTGTTCTTCAAACAATCGGTAATCAGTTAACCAGAATTGAAGCCAATTCTGAAACTGAAACCAAATTCAAAATTCCCTCTACTGAGTTTTCTTTCATTAGAAATTTCCCTCTTCTTCATCTTCCTCGAGTAATCAGAGGTT
Organism: Ligustrum vulgare; assembly: GCA_963555705.1. Classification (NCBI taxonomy): domain Eukaryota; kingdom Viridiplantae; phylum Streptophyta; class Magnoliopsida; order Lamiales; family Oleaceae; genus Ligustrum; species Ligustrum vulgare. Next base: position 27,449,067 of record OY743174.1, read on the forward strand.
GCTTTTCAAACCAACCAATCTTACTCCTGATCTTGGTAAGAAATCTTTAGACACTGATTCTGCAGTGATTAAAGAACTTGCCTCTCAATTTTCAAAAATGTCCGCATCTTCAAAAAATATCAACACAATTGACATTTCAGATGTCGAAAACCAATTTGTTGAAGAAACTCCGTTTCAAGTAAACAGATTGAAATTTCAATCTTCAAAACTTCCAACATTCTATTCTCGTCCTACTCAACCAGATTTACTTTTAGAAGAATCATCTTTTAGAAGGAAAGTCACTGAGACATACTCAGGCGACGAAATCGTTGAATGGAATATTGATGGAATGACGGAATTCCAGATTATTCAAACTATCAATAAAATGTATGTTTGCTTCAATGCTTACAGATGTCAAAGGATTGATGAAGTGAATGCTTGTAATAATCTTATTATTAGCTTCACTGGACAATTAAAGGGATGGTGGACTAACTACCTTAACGATGCAAGTCGTTTAGAGGTTATTAATGCCACTAAAACCGAAAATGATCAGATTGTTCCTGATACATTGACGACCCTTGTCTTTGCCATTATCAAACATTTTATTGGATCCCCTGAATTCCTCCAGGATAGATCGTCAGAAATTCTGATGAATTTATCTTGTCCAAAATTGCACGACTTCAGATGGTATAAGGATATCTTCCTTACCAGAGTCATGCTTCGCGACGACTGCAATCAAGAGTTCTGGAAAGAAAGATTTCTATCTGGACTTCCTAAAATTTTTGCAGAAAAAGTTCGCAATTCAATCAAACTTCAATTTAACAATTCAATTCCTTTTGGCGACTTGACTTATGGCGAACTTGTTAGTTACGTCAATAAGGAAGGCCTAGCCCTCTGTAATGATATCAAACTCAAAGTCAAACTCAAATCTGAAAGTTTTGGGTCTAAGCATGAGTTGGGTTCATTCTGTGAACAATACGGTTTTGAAAAAATTCTTCCTCCCTCTTCAAAAAACAAGAAGAAGTTTCCTTCATTTCTGAGGAAACGAAATTTTCAAAATTTTAAAAGATTTTCTTCAAAATCTCGTCCTCAATTTCAAAAATCTTTTCAAAAGAATTTTCATCAAAAATTTCTTTCAAAACCAAAACATTTTCAAAAAACTGGTGATTCAGCCAAGGTCACTTGTTTCAAGTGTCATCAAACTGGTCATTATTCAAACGAATGTCCCATGAAGAACAAAATTAATAATCTTCAAATTGCTGAAGATATTAAGATTGATCTTCTCAATCTTCTTCATTCATCATCTGATGATGATTCTGAATTAGAGAAAATTTATCAGTATCAAGAAGATTCTGATAATGAATCTAATTCTTCCTCCTCTTCTCATCCTTGCGAAGGTAAAGGTATTTGTGGTTGCAAAAGCATAAATGTTCTTACAAAAGAAGAAGAACTTATTCAAGAAATAATTGAGCAGATTGACAATCCTCAATTAAAGAAGAAGTTCTCTTCGCTCCTTCCTTCTTCTTCAAAAACCCATGAATCGTTTAGTATGAAAGAAATACTAAAAAGATTTAATCAAGAATCTACTTCTAAATCTTCTTCCTCTGATTTGAAATCAGAAGTGAGGGAAATGAAGTCTCAAATTTCCTTTTTGGAACGTCAGGTTAAAGAAATTAAACTTGATGTTACCATTCTCAAAAATTCCTCTTCAAATAATCAAAATAATTATGATTCTTCTTCTTCTTCTTCAGAAGAATCCTCTGATTCTCGTATTAATGATTTTAGTCCTCTTCAAACTGATGAAGAACGGATTAATGTTATTAATCGTATTCAGCTTCAAAAATGGTACTGTCAAATGACAATTGTCGTTGACAAGTCTTTTCAAATTACCACCAGAGTGTTAATTGATTCTGGAGCAGATCAAAACTGCAACCGAGAAGGATTAATACCTACAAAATACTTTGAGCAAACTACCGAGCGTCTCTACGGTGCAGGAGGAAAAAAGCTCAACATTCAATATAAACTTTCAAAAGCTCATGTTTTCAAATCAAACATTTGTTTCAAAAATGAGTTTCTTTTGGTGAAAGATTTGGATCAAGAAGCAATTCTTGGGATCCCTTTCATCGTTCAAATTTACCCTTTTCAAACTAACGAAAATGGTCTTCAGACCAATGTTTTCGGTCAAAATTTGATTTTCAAATTCATGCATCATACATCTCCAGTTGATGTTTATGATTTCAAAAGAACATCAATTTCTCAGATTAAGAATATTAATTTAAGAAATTACAAAAGGAAAGAATCTTCAATTTTCAAAAAAGACAAATTGTCAGATCATTTTCCTCAAAATTTCCTTGGATCCATTAATAAAGAATCTTTCTTTATTAATTCCTTTTCAAAAGACAATCACGAGTGTCTCCCACTCCTCAAAATAAATCAAAATTGTCAAAAGTCGTGGGTCCCAGAAAACACCTTTGTCACCTTTGTCAAAAGTGTCATTATTGGTATCCTTTTCATTATTGCTTCAAAGACTTTTTCCCATGTCCAAACAGCTGTGTCAGACATAGGATTAGGTGGGATCGGTGAGGGAAACCTACAGCGAATTCCTTTTGAATCAATTCAAAAACAACAGTATTTTTACTATTCTAGTAACAATAACTGTTTTCAAAATTACTTTTCAAAAGAGAAAATTTTTCAAAATAATTTTTGGGATAACTATTTCACGAAGAAATTTCCCTATAAATTAGAGAGATTCCGAGTGACTGAAAGGCCACCCCAAAAGAGTGTTCAAACAAAAGGTATCAAAATTGATTGGTACAACAAGGTTCTTGAAGACATGGCTTCCTCCATGGCCACTTCTTCAAAAAACAAAAATAAGGGCAAAAAGGTTGCTCTTACTCCTCTTCCTTCAATCGAAGATTTTGTTCAAACTTCCAGCAGAAGTGTTTCTGCTTCAAACATTCCTCAAATTTCCACTTCAAACAACTTTTCTGTTCTTGGCAAAATTCCTCAAACCCCAGAAAAGCCAAGACCTTCAAATTACAAAAAGGCCGTTCTTACTGGTTCAGGAAAACTTCCTGAAATCAATAAAAGCCCTTTTCAATATACCATCAAAAATCCTTTTCTTTCTGTTCTTACTTTGGAACCTTCTTGGATTGAAAAATATTCTGATTACAATGATTGTTTATCAAATATTTTTCCTTCAGGTTTCCATTTCATGCCAACATCAATTCAAAAGAATCGTGAGTTTTATGAAAAGATCCTTCTCAAAACAGGATCAGCCATTATTACTCATACTCAAAATAAAGAAAATCCTCAAAATATTGATTTTTCAAAATGTTCAATTGTCAAGGTTTTGTCATATGATGACTGGGGACAGCAACCTTAGATTGAGAAAAAGATGAACCTTGCAAAAGGTGAAACTTTCTCTTCAAAATTCAGTTACTTGGATTATCAAGATGCCTGGTTTAATGCCTTTTTGTTTAGACCAGTGAATCATTCTTGGTTCATCCTTTTTCATCAAAATTGCCAAAATAATTTTCCCCAATGGTTTCAAAATTGGTTTAATTATTTTGGACTTGAAGAAAGTATTCTACCCAGTCTCTCTCTTCAAGGATTCAAACATTTCAAAAATGAGGCTAAAGATTTGCTTAAGTCTCAGGAGAATCTTCTCCTTCAATTTCAAAGTCTCATGGATTCTTTGTTGGGACTTTTTTCTTCTTCAAAATACTGATTCCTTCAGTCCTCAAAGGATTGTTAGAAGATTCAAAATAAAATGGTGGGCAAAATTTCATGAAACAAATTGTTGTCCCAAGGCAGTTCAATCATGGATTAATCAAAAATCAAATGAAGGACTTCCATCAAAAAAGATTCAAGATAAACATGCTGATTTTCTTGCCGAAAAGGGTAGATTATTAGCACTTATTGCAAAATGCACCAGCCCTGAAGAAATGTCAATTTTAGCAGAGAAAACTGCTATTCTTGCTGAAAATGCTTCTTCAATTCAAGATTCTTCGGAAACCAGTTCAGAGGCGGATTTCAACGTCGAAGATAGTTTCTATCAAAATGAAGATGATTTTCTCGCAACTGATTACGATGAAAATCTCCAAAAATTTCAAACTACCAAATGACTACATGGACGCAGTTTACTCCAAAGAGTGTTTGTACTCTGAGAGTTAATTGAAGCTATAACAATTAATTTCTCCTTTTCAAAAATTATTGTAACGTTCAGCGTTATAATTTCAATATACTTTCAATTGTTTCATTTCATTTGAATCTTTTTCAATATTTTGATTATTGTTCTTTCAATTTATTCCGCACTATCCTTGTTCTATCTAACCTGGGTTCTATTTGGTATCAGATCAAAACTGCATCCGAGAAGGATTAATACCTACAAAATACTTTGAGAAAACTTCTGAGCGTCTTTACGGTGCTAGTGGTAAAAAACTCAACATTCAATATAAACTTTCAAAAGCTCATGTTTGCAATTCAAACATTTGTTTTAGAAACATTTTCTATTTGGTGAAAGATTTGGATCAAGAAGTTATTCTTGGTACTCCTTTCATTATTCAAATTTACCCTTTTCAAGCTAACGAAAATGGTCTTCAGACCAATATTTTCGGTCAAAATTTGTTTTTCAAATTTACCAATCCTCCTTCTTTCAAAAACGTTAATGCTCTCAAGCAGGCGTCAATTTCCCAAATCATCAACAATATCAATTTCAAAAAACAACACATTTCTTTCCTCAAAGAAGAAATCAAATTTCAGCGGATCTCTGATCAGCTTCAAAATCCAGCTAATAAAGAAAGAATTTCTTTATTTCTCAAAAAATTCGAAACTGAAGTTTGTTCTACTATTCCTAATGCTTTTTGGGATAGAAAGAAACATATTGTTTCTCTTCCTTACTCAACTGATTTTCATGAATCAGCTATTCCAACAAAATCTCGTCCTATTCAAATGAACAAAGAACTCCTTGAGTTTTGTACTAAGGAAATCAAGGACCTACTTGCAAAAGGATATCTTCAAATCTATAGGTCTTGGATTCAAATTTTGTCAAATAAATCGCTTCCCTATAGGTACGGCATGGAATATAAACTTTGATAATCGTGTGTCTGAAGAAAGATGAAGCACTTTGAAAGGATCAAATAATATCTTCATTTTATCATGATGGGATCGTGTCTCACCTATAGGATAGCCTATTAACTTAAGGGAAGAAGCCAAATCCAAATCGATAAATTTTTGCACTCATTTCAGCCAAATTAGAATTGTTTGGAGTCAAGACGAAACACAAAACTGCCATGTTCTTTTTCACAACACATCATGTTTATACGATAAAATAATGGAATAAAGCATAAGTAGTGGGAAAATGTAGAAAAAATAACAAAAAAATTCTAGTGTATTTTAATTATGTGTAATTATCTACGTGTTGTTTTCCTTTTGTTTCTAAACTTCTAATTCTATATTATATTTGTCATAATATCTCATGTATTTTATTTATTCTATTATTTGTATTAGCTATTCTATCTTCATTTTTTTTAAGTAAAACTATTCTGTCTTCTATTCTCTCTATCCTCACAATTGTCATTAGATTTATTATAAATTTCCTCATTTATTCTTATTCTCGCTAAAATTGTGTACCGCAAGCACACGGGTCGCGTTAAAGTAATAAAGTGGACCTTTTAAGTTCGGGTTGTCGATCTCACGATGAATGTATACTTAATTACACACTCTAGTTAATTCAATTTTAACAACAAAATCATACAATTTTTCCCTCCTTTGGGTTTGGGAGTACGTCCTAGGCAATCTAGGGTCTTGTCTTCACCCTTCCTTCATCATCTTCCTACTGATCCCGTGCCATTCATTTCGATGTTCTCCAGCAGACTCACGGCTCTTCTTTTGACCGACTTTGGTTTTTTCCGATTTGGTCTTTCTCTTTGACTACGGTCTGGGCCTCAGCTCCAACACTTTTGTTGTGGTCTTTACTTCCAAGTTTCAATATGGCAGATGGCTCTGATATCTCTTCACTATAGCACCCACTGAAGCTTTATGACGACGACGAACCTCCCATCACCACGAGAATACCCATATACTATGAAGGGCTTGATAATATAGAGCGCACACTCTTTGGAAAAATTTAGAACTCAAAACCCACTAACAGAGAAGGGCTCGAAAATGTCATCCGCTCTATTTGGAGAGCTTCCAGGCCAGTTCGAGTGGAGAGAACAGAAGCTGAAAACATCTTCATTTTTGGTTTCAGATCGAGGGAAGACCACCAAAAAGTGCTCCAAGGTGATCCATGGAGTTTCAATAAACAATTTATCACCCTAGTTGTACCTGTGGGAATGGGGGACATCCACAATGTCAATTTATCCTTGTGCCCTCTCAGGTCCAGAGGACTTACTTTTTTATTTGGTAGTTGAAAAATAGCCATCAGCCATCTCAGTATAACCTGCTTCAGTTGCTTTTGCTTTGTGCTCTTCTTGAGCGAATGCCGAGTAGAGTTGATAAAGTTGAGCGATCATTGCTTGGAGACCCGATGGATGGGAGTCTCCCCCATAGGAGCGAACTCATTCCCACATTCGTTAGCCGCAAAGCTACCACTCTTGGAAAGCTGGAATATGTCAACCTTGATTGCCCATATATGAGAGTTAAGGTTTGGCTTGACATTTCAAAACCTCTTTGGCGAGGTATCTTAGTGATATTAGAAGGGAATGGTGCAGAACTCAGTTTCCCTTTTTAGTATGAAAGACTCCCTAAATTTTGCCACGGGTGTGGATTCATTGGCCATCGTATTATTGAATGTAATGACCTCACTCGATATGCTGACATTCCTGTGGAAGACAGAAGATACGGGGAATGGATGCGGGCATCTTTTAACGGGGGAAATGGCGTAGTAACTCTTGGAGGAGCAATAAGCAAAATTTTGATAGCGGAGCCAACCCGGTAAGTAAGTCCCCTCCTCGGCTCTCACCACAACAACGCTCTGATTCACTTGATACAACGGATTCTTCACCGGCTAAAAACGTCCCACCTAATAGACAGTTGGAGGTTGTTGATAGACAAACCATAGCACCTACTACCAGTGCCTTAAATGTGACGAATGAAAGCACTAACAAAGGAACAAAAAGTGCTAATGATGATTATTTATATAGCAATTGAAATGAGACAAGAAGAAAAGGGGATGAAGTTCGAAATGGAAAATGGAAGAAGAGAGCACGGGTAACAGAAACTCCTAAACCCATGGGTGTTCCATCCTCTGGAAGTAATCGAATCGCAGGTATAAACACCATATTGAAGCCAGAGATGGGGCGGGACTTCACCCATCTCAAGAGGAACTAGGAGGGAGAAGATGAGGAATGGATTTCTTCCAGGAGGTCCAAAATGAATCTTGACGATACCACTTCAAAATTGGCGAGCCCTAATGCATAGGGCCTCCGGATGCCATGACGTGTCTCTGGTAGAATGTGTCGGGTATGGAAAACCTTGTCACATTCTCTTCCTTGCAAAATCACATTCGCACTCTCTCCCCAAATCTTGTCTTCCTGTCAGAAATGAGGCTTTTTCGTTTTCAGGAACGAAATTTAAAATACAAGTTGGGTTTTGATGATACCTTTGCAGTGGACAGTAGGGGAAGAAGTGGAGGGCTTATTTTTCTTTGGAATAATGAGGTTAATGTCTCCCTCCAATCCTTTTCTCATGGACATATTGATGTGGCTATCAAACCTCTTGAGGGCAGAATGTGGCATTTTACTGGTTTTTATGGAAATCCTCGACAAGATAAACGACATTTCTCTTGGCAGATCCTTCAAAATTTGCGTAGACAGAGTTCGCTCACATGGATTTGTAGGGGAGACTTTAATGAGATATTATACCCCCTTGATAAAGACGGATGTGGGGAAAGGACGTTCCGGAAAATTGAAGCCTTTCGTGAAGCTCTCCTAGATTGCTTACTCACTGAAATTTACTCCCATGGCCATAAGTTTACATGGAAAAACAAAATACAGGTGACTTTTTTTATTCAAGAAAAGATTGACAGATTCTTTTTGGAAGAAAATGTTGCCAGACAATTCACTAATGCTTCGGTTACTCATTTTGACTTCATGGGATCGTATGATCATCCTATTGTCTTGAAACTCCACTCTCTGAGTGACAACAAGACGACGGGGAAGACTATTAAACCTTTCAGATTCGAGCCACTGTGGATTAGGGAGAAAGGATACTTGGAATTCTTTAATGAGGTTTAGTGTCATCTCATCTCTATCCATGGTTGACCCCGCACCCCGAGAGATTTTGAAAATCTTTTAAGTTGCTATAGTTCTGAACTTTCCAGATGGAATAAAATTACGTTGGGTAACTAGACTAAAGAACTTAAGGACTCAAAACTCAGAGTAGCCCATCTTTACAATCTGCCGGACTGTGCTAATCACATAGAGGAAGTTCGTGGACTAGAAAAAAGAATTGAAATCCTTTCTGCTAGAGAAGAACTTTATTGGAAACAAAGATCCCGATTGGACAGGTTGTGTGCAAGAGATAAAAACAGCAGATATTTCCATTCCAAGGCTTCTACTCGTAGGGCAAAAAATCACATCTCTAGAATTTTTGATGAGCAAGCTGGATGGCTTCCCTGCCCTGAAGATATATCTGCTCACATCCAGCATTATTTCTACGAGATTTTCACGAGCTCGAGGCCGTTTGAGGAACAGCTTGAAAAATGTGTTGGGAAAATCTCTTTAACCCTTTCTAATGATGATGCACATTATCTTTACACACCATTCACCCTGGAGGAAATCTCAAGGAAATGAGCCCATATAAGTCCCCGAGGCCAGACGGCTTCCATGCCATTTTCTTTCAAAAGCATTGGGAAATGCTGGAAAAGCATGTTACCTCAGTTTGCCTACACGTGCTTAATAATGGAGCCCCGCTGTCTGATATTAATTCTACTACTACTGTATTGATTCTGAAGAAGAATAACCTAGCCCAAATTTCTAAATTCCGCCCTACTAGCCTTTGTAACATCTTGTACAAAATCATCTCCAAAACTATTGCTAATAGGCTTAAGGGAGTCCTCCCCTCACTCATCTCTGAGAACCAAAGTGCATTTATCTCTGGAAGGAAGATTATAGAAAATCCATTGGTTGCCTATGAATGACTTCAAATTGGACATGAGCAAAGCATATGATCAGGTTGAATGGGACTTCATCATCAGAATCATGCAAAGAACGGGTTTATCCCACCGGTGGTAGCAATTGATATTCAGGTGCATTTCTTCGACCAGCTTTTCCTTCATTCTAGGTGGACGCCGGCAGGGCCATGTGATTCCCTCGAGAGTTCTTCGGCAAGGATGCCCCCTCTCCCCTTATTTATTCTTGCTCTCTACATAGGCTTTCTCGAGGATGATTAGGAAGATAGAAATATCTGGAGATTTGGTTGGCATGCAATGCATACGTGCAAGTCCACGCATCAACCACTTATTTTTCACCGATGACTTCCTCATCTTCCTACATTCCAAAGTTGAAGAAGTACATTCTTTCCATAAAATCCTTCAAGACTTCGAAGCGGGTTTAGGGAAAAGGATTAACCTTGAGAAATCATCGAGCTTTTTCAGCCCCAACGTGGAGGGACAAACTAAATTGGAAGTTAAAAGTTGCATGGAAGTTCAAAAGGAAGGAATCCATGAGCTTTATTTGGGTTTCCCTATATCACTTGGAAGGCAGAAGAAGAAATCACATGTATTTGGTGGATAAAATCTGGAAACGCATTGGAGGGTGAAAAAGGAACTTGTTTTCAATTGGGGGACGTGAAGTGCTCATCAAATCAATTTTACAGGTTGTCCCTAATTTTGTTATGAGCCTCTTTAGGTTTCCAACATCGATCCTCCAATCCATTTAAATAGCCTTGAGCAGGTTTTAATGGGGGGGGGGGGAGATGATGAATTAAGGAAGATCCACTGGATGAAATGGATGAACATTTGCATCCCAAAATGTCGCGGAGGCCTCGATTTTAGAAGTATGGAACTATTTAACAAAGCATTAATTGCAAAGCAGGCATGTCGTCTCCTACACAATCCGGGTTCAATGGCAGCTAGAGTCCTGAAAGGCAAATATTTTTTCGATGGCGATCCTCTCTCAGCCAGTGTTCGAAATGGGGATTCCTATTTATGACAAAGTATTATATGGTCTCGTGAGTTGCTGTCTAAGGGGTGCCGCTAGAGAGTTGGGAATGGCAAATCAATTCGAGTATTCGAGGATCCTTGGCTGCCCAGAGCTCCCTCCTTTCAACCATTTTCCCCCACTTCCCCACTCAGCTTAACTGTCTCAGATCTTATCACAGCCTCCGGAGCTTGGAATGTTGTCCTCATTAACAGCGTTTTTGTCTTACCAGATAGGGATCTTTTTCTATCCCCCACAATTGGATCGACCACTCCAAATACTTGGTGGAAAATTATTTGGAGCTTATCTATCCCCCCAAGGTTCGCATTTTTTGGTGGAGACTCTTCCACAATGCAGTCCCTACAAAATTGAACTTACAACGTTGGGGTATCTCATGCAATGATCGATGTGTTTTCTCTGGACTTGCTGAAACAGTGACCCACACAGTCCTTCTCTGCCCACACTCAATTCTCATATGGAATGCAGCTGGCCTGTGGCCGACCCTAAAAATATTCAGAGTGTGGACCCACATTGACGACTTGGTGCATGATCTCTCCACAAGTCTTCAGCCTTCTGAACTTAAATTGATGATCCTCACGGCATGGTCCATTTGGTCTGAGCGCAATAGGGTGGTCCATGGCTCGATCAGGAGAGACGTTAAAATTATTGGAAGAATCACTGCAGATTGTTTGGAGGCATATGAATTGTGTAAGGGCCCAGAGATTCACTAGAGACCATCTTATGACCCCCCCCCCCCTCTTAGCGCCTCAGCCAGGTAAGCTTAAACTTCAAGTGGATGCTTCGGTTAGAGCGGATTTGCCATATGTTGCTACGGGAGCAGTGGTGTGGGATGACACAGGCAGAGTTTTGGCAGTCTCAGCCTAGACCTTCCTAGGTAGCTTTAATGTTGAAGATGCAAAAGCCCAAGTTCTCCTTTCAAGGCTCAAATTTGCATTCAAGAATGCCTTTCCAATTGACATTGTGGAATCAGATTGCTTGAGGCTGGTGGAAAGTCTTCAGACTGATTTGGATTTCGCACCAAATGTACATGTATTGCGTGACATTGTAATGTTTTTGGCACAAACGGATATTGGTACATGCAACTTTATCCCTCGCGAGAGTAATAGAGTTGCCCACTCCGTAGCCTCTTTTGCTTGTTTGCATTCTCTTTGTCGTGACTAGATTGATTGTATTCCCCGTTTTTTCTGCCCCATCGATTGTGGGAATGTTTATTGAATGTGAATGCTTGTAACTTCCAAAAAAAAAAAAAAAACAACGAATACAATAAATTTTTTGATTGTTTTTGTGAATGAAAAATTTAAAGGAACTAACTTTAATTAATTTCTAACAACAATAAGGAAAATAGAATATTAAAAAGTTTGGACTCATAATTTCACTTAAACAACACTTAATTAATTTACATTTTGTAAATAAAATTAACTACTAAAGATAAATAAATGCAAGACAATAATCATAAATCAAAGTGCACAATATTTAAAGACAATAATCATAAATTCAAATACTCAAAAATAAATAACTCAAAATAAATAAACAAATTTAAAATAACTAAGTGAAGCTAAGTAACACAAATCATCCCAATAAAAAACTATTTAGCCCATAATAAAATAACAACATTTAATAACTAACATAATCATTTCAATAAAAAGTTAAATAAAAGATTACAAACAAGATAATAAAAAGAATTCCGCTGCAAGTTGATTTTTGAGTTGAATGCTCTCATATTTCTTCACCTTGGGTTAACTTTCACCTTCCACGTTTAAAGTCTTCAACAATGTAATATAATACTTTAAAATATGTAATAAAAACTATGTAAATAAAGATGAAAGCTTGAAATAACAATAATGAAAAATTCTTAACAACCACAAAGATGTTCAAAAAGAAGAAAAACTAGTAAAAACTCAAAAACTTTAAAGATACATTAAAAGAGAAAATGTAGAGAAAATTACGAGGAAAAAATACAAGAGGCACAAAGAAAAGCTTACCCTAGCTGTCTTGTGAAATGGAGAAGTGGCTGTTTAAATACCCAAATTTTCGGAGCAAAAAATACCCAAAAAGCCTAGCCAAACAAGCCTTAAAGCAAAATAAATAATAAAAAAAAAAGAAATTTGGACTGGAAATGGCCTACGCGATCGCACGGACAAAACCCACGCATTAGCGTGGGCAATAGTTTTGTAAACTGTTAATGTTGCTAGGCGCTCTAGCGAGCGCCCAGCATAAATGGCCAAAGGCATGGGCTTTTAACAATTTGCAATCAAGTCCCGCATCTTTTGGACTTCTTCAATCTTAGTCTCGACATTTTGACTTTTATTATGAAAATACCCCTGAAATATTTACACTTCTAGTCCTCCATATTTTTTGAAATGTTGCAATTGAGTCCCCACACTTTTGATTTCTTCCAATTTGACCCTGAACATCAAAATTGTTCTTCTTTTACACTCAATTTTCTTCAATCTTGTCAATTTCCTTTTCAATTGAGGTTGTACCTAAATGTACAAGGTAAACACAATTTATAAGTAGAAATTCGCTCGATTTGTCAATTAAAGTGTCGATTTAAAGGCTAAAATACACACTTATCATCCTACATAAATATCACAATGAATTTTTAAATACTTTTGCATTGATTTCTAATTTTGTATCTTGTGCATATTTTGCATTTATCCATCATTGATCATTATACTCCTAATCCATCATTGATAAACTCTTGCTTTATGTTCATCATCTATATATATATATATATATATATATATATATATATATATATATATATAATATATATATATATATATATATATATATAATTCTTCTAAACTATCATTGATGTCCTCAATACTACTTATAATTTCTAAATTATCTAATTTCTTATCGGTTTAAATACTATATACTGAATTACAAGATTCATTATCAAATAATTCTGCAATTTTATACGTTATGTTTGTATTTTATTTTCTATTTTCACTTTCGAAAACGTTTTCTATTTTCTATTTTCATTTCCTAGTTTTAAATTTGCTGAAAATTCATTCTGTTTGTCATTCTGAAAATTGTTTCTAAAAATGGAAAACTGAAAAACATGTTCTGTTTGAAATTTTGAAGAATACTACTTTAACTATTTGTAATTAATTTGCTTGTGGGTTAAATTATTAAAAAATAAAAAACTGTGTTTTGAAGATTTACTTTCTATTATAAGAAATTAGCTTGTCTAATTTTTATTGGACGAAGTTAATAATTACTAGAGAAATATTACAGAAATAGATAAAGTAATTAATGTTCAAGTCCTAACAATATTATAAGAAACTAGCTTATTTAATTATTGTTGCCACATTCATGTTGAAGTCACAATTACTACTGAGTTCATGTAAACAAAATAATCACACAAAGAGTTTGACTAAACAAAATGGATGAAAGTAGTCCTAAGCAAAAATAGTTACACATAGAGTCCATGTTCAAGGAATTTTTTGAAATGTTACTCTAAATGTAGAGTTTATTAATCAAACTTCATACACAGAAGCAAAAAAACTGACATTTCCTAAACTCTGTCCCATAAGATTCCAACTGCCAAAGGCCCAAAGCTATACAGCCTTTAGTGGTAATGAGAAACTTTGTCCCTTTAGGATCCATTCCTACTTTTTCTTCGTCAATTTCCAGCTCCATTTTCCATGCAACCAACTTATTATCAAATGTGGTTTTTGAGGGTCCCTAACAATACCTTACCTCAAAATCATCCCTCTGTATCCATCTCTATACTTCTGACATATAACAAGAATTCCCGCATCATGTTTTTTGTAATGTTGATATTGTATTTAATAAAATTTTATCCTAGGTTTGGTTCCAAGTTAGTATAATTCTCCCAAAAAAAATCAAAACGCGTTTTCCGCGTTTTGAACATTTTTAGTTGAAATATAAGGTAAAATTTTATCCTAGGTTTGGTTCCAAGTTAGTATAATTCTCTAAAATACGTGTTCGAAAATGGTAAAAAAACGTGTTTTTTAGTATTTTAGAAAACGAAAACACAAAATGACCTGAAAACAGCAAAGAGAACAATGTCTTACTTTTTCATTTTTTGACCATGGAATCCAAAATGAACAATCTAAGTGTGCTAAAAATATTGAATTTTAACAATATTTGAAATAGAATATATATCTCAGCTGAAAAATAAGTAAAGTAAAAGAGAACTATAACACAAAATGGAAGTAACAACTTATTTTTATTTGAAGGATTCTATCTATACAACTTAACAAGAGTAGAGAGATTCTCCTAGTGTTTGTGGTTTTTGTATAGTGTTATGTTGTTCTGTCGAGTTTTTTATTGTATACACAATTTGTTTTTTTATTGAGAAGAAGATAATGGTACATTACATCTATCTCTACTATTGAAAAGTAAAGATAACTATCCCTCTGTTTGGCAAACATGATTTTTATAACACAAATCTCCAAATTACTTTTTAACCATACACATTTTATCACTTCACTTTTCAATCACATATCTTACCTTGAAAACATAAAAAATATGTTTTGAAAAACAAAACTTTTAACAAATAGAGCTTATATTACATATGTGTGATTAAAAATAAAAACGATTGTACTACTTTTCGGGTGTTTAATTTAAAATGGAGAATGTAAGGGATCATTCTCTTGTTGTTTTCAAACCATTTTTAGGTTTTAGTTTCGAAAACAGTGAAAACGCGTTTACTTGCTTATTTTCAAAAATGAATTTTCAAAAACGAGAAGAAAAATTTACAAAAACTAAAAATGCGAAAAACGGGTTGTTTTTGCCAATGGTAGAATAGCTCAGTTGGGAGAGTTTCAGAATTATGAAGGTCATGAGTTCGGAAATTCAATACAAATGAATTTTCTTTTGCTGAGATTCGAATGTAAACATATTTTTTAGTTTTCTATTTTTATTTTTTTTTTCTAAATGACAAAAAGAACGGTTTTTCAACAATCTCAAAATGGACACCCAAAACACAAAACTCAAAATTGAAAATTGAAACACGAAGAGAATGACCTCCAATTTCTTGAAATCTTTTCTTCAATTATCTCTTTTCTTTTTCAATTGTCTTCAGTTGTTGCTATTCATTATTCACTACCTTTAATAATAGGTTTTATTGTTTCATAGTCTTTCTATAATTGTATACCTGTAACGACCCGGGTCCCACTTAACGGGCTGTCTTGGCCATTAGATGACGACGTACTATCCACACTGTACCAACAGAAGTCTTTTCAGCATGCTTTGTCCTCACTCGCACGCTCCCTGAGAAGACTTCCCATGAGGTCACCCATCCCAGAATTTCTCCAAGCCTAGCACGCTTAATTATGGAGTTTCTAACGATGGACTTCCGGAAAAGAAGGTGCACCCTATTGGTATGAGTAGTACCTATCATTTCTTTTAGGTTTTCTTAGTCAGGGTATTACAATCACCCCCTGTTAGACTCGAGACGTCCTCGTCACACTTAACCCATCTGAGAATCTGTTGCCAGGCGTTGGAATTCTAGAGGTGGCTCCCGCCTAGGGCGTAGCACTTAGTTCCCGACTTCCGGCTGGCTGCCGGCTCTGATACCATTTGTAACGATCCGGGTCCCACTTAACGGGTTGTCTCGACCGTTAGATGAAGGCTACTATTCCCACTGTACCAACACAAGTCTTTTTAGCATGTTTTGTCCTCACTCGCACACTCCCTGAGAAAATTTTCCAGGAGGTCACCCATCCTAAAATTTCTCCAAGTCAAGCACGCTTAACTATGGATTTTTGGAAAAGAATGTGCACCTTGTTAGTATAAGTAGTACCTATCATTTCTTTTAAGTTTTCTTAGTCGGAATATTACAATACCGTCCACATGTCCTACATGATTATCTTTCCATTTGTCCATCACCTAGATGTATGCATCTTCAAGATCAATATCCATTTCATTATTATTTCCATTATCATTTTCATCTGAAATATATTATTCTACTATTTCTGAGAATGAATTTATTATTGTTCGCCATTTATATTTTGAAATGTCATCAAACATAAATTAAGTCCTTTTGTTGAATATTACTTTACTAGCATTATTCTTCGTATTCTGATTTTTGCAGCAAGATATTTTGAATAGAAAATTGCTCTATTATTCCATTGTGCCATAAGTCTAAAATTTGTGTTTTGTATATCCATCATGGCTACTGTTTCTTATATTCTTCTCTCATAATCAATTTGTCTAATTTTTATATTTATAGCAGTCTTTGAACAAGACTTGAACTTTATATGACACGACCCCGTCTCGAATCACCCTAATGGACCCAAGACGTGACGTGCGCCGATGATGAATGTCAGCTAGATACTGGACCCACCACTAAGGCTACTGAAACTTTTCAAATTCTATAAAACTTCTTGTAATACCCCATGATTTAAAAAAAAAAATTGGTAGAGTTCCCTTTAATTATTGGATTTAACCTCCCTGTAACAAAATCAACAAATCCTCAAACAACCAGATGTAAAATACTGGGGATCCATATCCCTTCACATCATCATATCAAAAGTCAAAAGAGCTTATGCCTGCCCATCTAGTTCTTACTACATATCATCCATTCCACTTAGATTTGATACATCAACATATCATTCTAATCAACTAAATACTTGACAAAACAATAACTCGAGAGTGGATCGAGTTAAATATATATACATGGATCCCAAAAGAATGATGAAGACTAGAAACATACAACTAAATGATCTTGTGGCTCTTTGGCAGGCTTTCCAACTTCCTCTCAAAACTCAAAAGTATCTTGGTAGGGAAAAATGTTACAAAAATATGAGATTTTAACTCAGTGAGTGGAGGGTTTGAAAACTAGTCATACTTTTCTCGTTTATATTTCTTTATAAAATCACTTTGTTTTGTAACTATAACTTTTGATTGACATATGAAATTATTTAACTTATTTTGAAAAGAACGTCTAGTTGAAATGAGATTTTTTAAATTCTGAAATCATGGCATAAACAGTAATAACTGTTTGATCATGCTCAAAATTCTGTGAACTGTACTGAGAAGCTGAAATATTGTTCTATGAATAAATATATCATAATGTACTGAAAGAATCACATCAAAGTGTACCCAATGAACAACTTTACTCAAGTACAGAGTACTCTCGATGTACAAGGCAAAGCCATTCAAATTTGATAAGCTGATAATCTAATAAACTGTGTCATATGCGTATAGACTGCCCCAAAGGCTAAAGCACCCTAGTACACGGCCCAAAGCCTATAGTGCACAAGAGTGGGTCCCAAAGACCTCTGATAATCTGGTCATACACTGTGGAAACGAATTCACATCAGTGCAGAGCGAGTAATATCACCTGGGTACTTTCTAATGGTTTTTCACAATAACAATTTACATGTAACAAATTATTTTATAGAATAATGTACTAAATTTATAATTTGATTAACTTGAAATTTTAAAAGAAGAAGTCTAAAATCATGCTTCTAAACTTGTATTTGTTAAAAGTAGTAATTTCTGTAATTTGTCTACTTAATTGAAATCATGAATCATATGGAAAATTTATGCTATTAAATATTAAAATTTAACTTTAAGGAAAAATAAGTTTCTCCACTCACAGAAATTGTGACTGAAACCTATTTTGGCTGATAAGCTTGGCCAATCTTCGTGTCGCTTCTTGAAAATTAAATTAAAACCTTACATCAACTCCAATAATTACAAATATTTAACAAATTTTCAAAATGAAATAACATCCTATACAGTAACCACACATTTCATATGCCTCCAACATTACATCCTACCAACCTTCTCTTATGTGAAATATAGCTTCATTATAACTAATATATCATTTATTTAACCAATACCTCAATGGAATGCTCATTCACACCAAAATTCCTTTCCAAAGAAACTAGTAATGGACTAAATCTTCAACTTAATTACATGGGTAATTTAATCTCCAAATAAACATCACCAAATTAAGCATTTAAACATGAAATAATTTAACATATGCTCCAATAACTTAATCTTGCCCAAATCATGAATTTAATCCACTATTATTTCAAACCCTAGCATGTAACCACAATGAATTCAACCAAACTTGAGTATTTAGCTCAATATCTTCCAATGAATCATAAATCCATCCAAAAATCTAACATTTAACTCAAAAATCAAAACCCTAAAATCAACACCATATCTTAAATAAAAGGGTATTGCCTTACCTCTTGAAGGTGAAAATGAAGTCTTGAAGGTTGAATGAGAATCCCCTTTTTTTTCTTTTTCTTCCTTCCTTTTTCTTTCTTCTTTTTCCTTTTCTTTTCTTTCCACCGATTTTTTTTTCTCTTCTCTGCGTTCTAGCCTCTGTTTGTGTATTGCTGTGAGTGTGTTGTGTGTTTGGATTGTTTTGGTCTCCTAAAGTCAAGACATGGGTTTAATAAAATTGCATGGTTGGTCCTTCATTTATCATTCCAATAAAATCCCCAAATATAAATGATAATAAGTTAAGTCCCCAACTTATAATAAAACTTAAGTGATCCCCAAAAAGTTCACTCATTTAAATTGGTCCTCACTTGGACTAAATTGGTCAAATAAATGTTGACTTGATAAAATAATTGTTTGACTTGTAAAATCAAAAGTGGGTTGTAACATTATAGCCCCTTCATATGTGGATAAGATGATAAGCAAGTATTAAAATATCGTTGTTTACAAGAGGTCTGAAAATAAACTGAACCATTAAGGGTGATCGTTTAATCGATTAAGAGTCTCTTTAAGTTTTGGTGGAAAATATCTAAAATATCTGTTGAGAACATATATTGTATCAATCATTCCATACTGTAGAATTGGATAAAAATAGTTTTTCCGAAAATTGTATAATCAAATGAAATTGTAGGATAATCTTGTCTAAGAAAAGTTGAATTTTGAGTGGCTGGAGTATATTTAGGGCCATGTTGAAGAAAATATCGATCTTCATTATGATAACTTAGAATTCGGGAGAAATCAATTATTTCTTGTACTATAGATTTCTTTATAGAATTTCAAACAATATTGGTACAATCACCAATACTTTGTTCCAACTCATATAAAGTTTTCTCCCACCTTGTGCTTGTAGAATTTGTCAGCTCAACAAGTCTTTCTATTTTAGACATGTGGCACAATAGAATAACGGAGCCATTTTCTGTTCAGAATATTTTGCTGCAAAACTCAGAACATGAAGAATAATGTCAGTGCCATATACTAACCAAAACGATTTATATTTGATGGCATTTCACAATATAGATGGCAAAAAATCAAAAACTCAGTCAGAAACAGGAGGAGAATATATTTCAAATGGAAATAATAATGACATGGATAATGATCTTGAAGACGCATACATAGAAATGATGGACATATGAAAAGATACTGTACAAAACACGTTGGACGGTATACAACTATACAAAGAATATAGAACATTAAAGACTATTATTAAACGCGTGGAATATTGAATAGCAATTATTAAAGACAACTGACAAATAGAAGAGATATGCCAAAAAAAAAAAAAAAATCAAAAAGTTAGATTCTCCATTTTAAATCCAACACTTGCAAAGTTGTACAATAATTTTTATTTTTTTTAATCAAATGCCTATAATATAGATTTTATTTACTTTTCAACAGAAGAGATAGAAGTGGTGTATCAACATCTTTTTGTCTACAAAACTCCGAATCTTGTAACTGAAATAAATTGGTTTATAAGTTAGTTTATAAATTACACAATTTTCCAAACTACTTTTTAATTACACACATCTTCTCTCTCCAATTTTCAACAACTACTTTTTATCTGAAAATTATAAATAAACCTGTTTATAAATCAAACAGTATTATCAAATGGAGGCTTTGTTGTATATAGAATGAAACACGCAACACAATGATATAACCTACAAAGAAAACACTTACACTCAAAAGTCTCTATACTCTAGTAAAGTTGTACATATAGAATTCTTCAAATAAAAGTAAGTTCTTACTTTATTTTTTACTTTACTTATTTTGTGGTAAAGGCCTAAAACAGAGTTTTTACTTCCATTTTTGTGTTATATACATATTATGTTTCACATATTTTTAAAACTCAGTATTTTAACACATTAGCCTCTTAAAAAAAAGGTTGAACCCCAACCTTAGGGGACCCTACCTGCCCTATCCTAGGCCTTGGTAAATGATGTAAATCGCAGGTTATGCCTCCTATAGTGCAGAGTGAGGGCTTACCTTTTAACTTGGCAAGTGTAGGATTCGAACCACTAACCAAGTGAGGCTGGTCTTTAAACTACCCTCCCTTTCACCGCTAGGAGATGTGCCCTGGGGGCCATTAGCCTCTTTATTCTGGATTTTATGGCCAACAGATGAAAAAGTGACATCTGAGTTAAGTTGGCTATGTTGTTTTCCAAGTGAAAGAGTTTGTTTCTGTTGGAAAACTGATTGCAGTTTCAATAATATTAGTTTCAATTTTCATTTCCAGAAGTTACAATTCATTTTCAGAAGTTACAAATTTTGTGTTGAATGGAAAATTTACTTCATCCGTTTCATTCTCATCAATCTTCAGTTTTTAAATAGTGATTAAATGGCATCAAATGTTGTTGCCCTATATATAAGCCATCTCCCTTCTCAATTAGAAGAACAGTGAAAGAAAAGAAAAGAAAAAAAAAAAAACAGCTTCTTGCATGATCCAGGCTCCTATTTCTTTGTCATTCCTTTGCAAAATTTCTTTGAGAGAAAAAGAGTAAGCACAGCTAGTTCGACAAGTGGTGAGCGTAGTGCAACGTAAACCGACAACCGATTTTATCCTGGGAATCGAACACCGATCAAAACCTCTTGCACCCCAGTGAGGCGGCGAATTCTATTTAAGGAAACCGTGTAAACACGGGACTTTGGTTTGATTTCATTTATTTGATTCTCTTAATTTTCCCCAACAAGCTTAAATCGAATTTCCCCATTTCAAAATATTCTGAGAATCAGTTTTTTCTTTTCTGCTGTGTTTCTGTCAATTTTTTTCTGTTTGTGAATCTATTTACATGAATTAACAGGAAGTCCAATATATAACCGTGGGTTAGTTTCCTGTTTTAAAAGTTATTGTCTTTTTTCCCACAGATCTTATTTACAGAATCTGTTGGCATAGTATTTATACAAAAGAGTTTTTTTTTTCCAGAAAGGTTAAGCTCCTGGTGGTTCTGTCTACTTCTGCATGGTTGTATATCTGCATGAATTATTGCATGAATCTTGCCTTTTGTATCAAGATTAATTAGGCTGAAGACGGTTGATACTTGAAAAAAAAAATTAAATAAATAAATAAAATAAAATAATAACCTGTTTAGTGAAAGTTTCGTTATGTCTGCATGCTGTATGTGTGACTTGCATGAGTTTCCTTCTATAAGCTTCCTGCATGGTTTTTTGTCTCTCTCCTCTGCATAGTTTGGATGGTGGTTTTGTAGAGGTTTAGATGGTTTTGCATGGTTGTAAGAAGTTTAAATTTTTGTTATGATTGCTTTCATTATTATTTAGTAATTGTCCCATTATTAGAATATGATTGCCTTACTATTTCTAACAATTTGACTAATGATGGCTACCTTTTGATTTCATGATTATTATCTATTACTGGTTAATAAATATTTCTAATATCTGATTTGGTAACAACAATTCATGAGACACAATATTGTTCTAGTGTGTTTGGTTTTATTAATTGAAGACATAGCCCAACTCATATAAATTTTACAAATTTATAATTATTCTAAATTATTGTCGTTGATTGTAAGGTTAAATGGCGTCTCATGGAAATGACGATGTGAACAATGGAAGCAACACTGTTGGTACCGGTGTACCAAATCCTACAATGACTGCGGTTAACCCTGTTGAGACCTCGACTGGCGTTTCTCCCGTTGATGGGACACTTGGTGGCGGTATTCCTCATGTTGGAGTGAACCCCACTTTTCCTACGGATGCGGCCTCGAAAATTCAATTTGGCACAATACCTTTGCCAGTACCTAGGGCTACGGCCTCGGTACCTTTGCCATCGTTTCCGGTTCCATTTCCTGTGAATCATGCGATTCGACCGGACAAGTTTGCGGGGACTGATTTTAAGACATGGCAGAACAAGATGATTTTTTATCTTACAACTTTGGGCCTTGCACGTTTCCTCACCGAGGATGCCCCTGTCGTGGCTGAAAACGACACTGATTTGCATAAGCGTGCAACTTGGGATGCATGGAAAAGTGCTGATTTTTTGTACCGCAACTATGTCCTGGATGGCCTACAACATTCTCTGTATCATGTGTATGTGGTAAAGAAATCTGCTAAGGAGCTTTGGGAGTCCTTAGAAAAGAAGTACAAGACTGAGGATGCTGGGTCTAAGAAATTCTTAGCCAGTCGGTGCATGGACTTCAAAATGGTGGATTCACGTTCAGTGGTGAGCCAAGTGCAGGAGTACCAAGTGCTTTTGCAGGAAATGCATGCTGAGGGTTTGACTATGTCAGAATCCCTACAAGTGGCTACTGCTATTCACAAGCTACCTCCTCGGTGGAAGGCTTTCAAAAGCTATTTGCAGCATAAGAGGAAAGAGATGTCTTTCGAGGATTTAATTATCAAGCTGCGGATTGAGGAGGAAAACAAATTGGCTGAACGTAAATCGGAGAATTCTTACTCTGAGAAGGCTAATGTATTAGAGCACGGACAGAGTTCTGGTACCAAGAAAGGTCAATCTTTTAAAGCCAAGCAGGGTAAAGGGAATCGAAATGATAAAAAGCAGGCCATGAAAGGGTCTCAATTGAAGCCTACCGGTGGGGTAGGAAAGAAGGCCAAGTTCCAGTTTAATGAAAAATGCTTCAATTGTGATAAAGTTGGGCACCGATCAGCAGACTGCCGCCAGCCTCGAAGGGATAACAAGCATCGTCCTCAAGCTAATATGGTTGGAAATGAGAGAGATCATCTCTCAGATGACATGTCTGACCTAAACCTTACAGCGATGATTAGTGTTAACTTGGTGGGATCTAACCCAAAGGAGTGGTGGCTGGATACTAGGGCCACTTGCCATGTCTGCTCCAACAGGAGCATGTTCACTACTTTTGCACCAGTTACAAATGGTGAAAAATTGTTCATGGGAAACTTCGCAACATCTGAAGTGCTGGGTAAAGGCAAGGTGGTCCTGAAGATAACCTCTGGTAGAGAGCTTACTCTGACCAATGTGCTGTATATGCCAGAGATTTGCAAGAATCTGGTTTATGGGTCTCTTCTGAGAACAAATGGTTTCCGCATGGTCATTGAGGCGGACAAGCTGGTGATTACCAAGATAGGAGTTTATGTTGGGAAAGGCTATATGACTGATGGCCTATTTAAATTAAATGTAATTGCTGTAACCCCAACTGTTATGAATAATGAGAAAACTCCTTCTGTTTACTTGCTTGAGTCTCCTAATCTGTGGCATGGTAGATTAGGTCACGTAAATTATAATGTAATACGTAGGCTAAGCAAGCTAAACTACTTTCTTAGGTTTCAAATTGATTCGAATCACAAATGTGAAACCTGCGTTGAGGCAAAACTTACAAGGTCTTCGTTTCATAGTATTGAAAGAAGTACCAAGCCGTTGGGACTAGTCCATAGCGATGTGTGTGACATTTAAATTTGTCTAAACAAGAGGCGGTAATAAGTATTTCATTACTTTTGTCGACGATAGCACGAGATATTGTTATGTGTACTTGCTTAAAAGTAAAGATGAAGCTATCGAAAAATTCATTCTTTATAAGAATGAAGTTGAAAATCAACTTAGCAAGAAAATAAAGGTGTTGCGAAGTGATCATCGTGGTGAATATGAATCACCATTTGGTGAATTTTGTGCTAAACATGGAATAATTCACCAAACCACTGCACCTTATTCACCTCAGCAGAACGGAATCGCTGAGCGTAAGAATCGAACGTTGAAAGAAATGATGAATGCTATCTTGATTAGTTCTGGATTACCACAGAACATGTGGGGAGAAGCTATTCTTTCTGCGAATTACATTTTAAATAAAGTGTTAAGAAAGAATATGGATAAGACTCCGTATGAATTTTGGACAGGCCGAACACCTTCGTATAAATACTTACGAATGTGGGGGTGTCTTGCGAAGGTCGCAGTGCCTCCTCCCAAGAAGGTCAAGATTGGACCTAAGACAGTTGACTATGTGTTTATTGGATATGCACAAAATAGTAGTGCATATAGGTTTCTTGTGCATTATTCGAATGTACCTGATATTGATCCGAACACGATCATGGAGTCTAGGAATGCACAATTCTTTGAGAATATACTTCCTTGTAAATCTCCTAAACAGTTAACTCCTATTAAACGGACTATGGAATCTTCTGCTTCTGGCAGCAGTAAAGATCCAGTGGAAGAAGGTGAGGATGAGCCTAGACGAAGTAAAAGGACCAAAACTTCTAAGACGTTTGGCCCTGATTTTCTCACATATTTGATGGAAAATGATCCTCAAAGCTATAAAGAAGCTATATCTTCTCCCGATGGTCATCTGTGGAAAGAAGCCATCAAGAGTGAAATTGATTCTATCCTACAGAATCATACCTGGGAATTAGTAGATCTTCCACCGGGCTGTAAGCCTTTGGGCTACAAGTGGATCTTCAAGAAGAAGATGAAAGCGAATGGATCCGTTGATAAATATAAAGGTCGGCTAGTAATCAAAGGTTATAAGCAAAAAGAAGGCTTAGATTACTTTGATACTTATTCTCCTGTGTCGAGAATAACTTCTATCCGGATGATAATTGCTATTGCAGCCTTGCGAAATCTGGAAATACATCAGATGGATGTAAAAACAGCTTTCCTAAATGGATATTTGAATGAAGAAATCTACATGGAGCAACCAGAGGGGTTTTCGGCTCTAGGTCAAGAAAGGAAAGTCTGTAGACTGGTTAAATCGCTTTATGGTTTAAAGCAAGCACCGAAGCAATGGCATGAGAAGTTTAATAATGCTATGCTTTCTAGTGGCTTTAGAATCAACAAGTGCGACAAGTGTGTATATGTTAAGGACACTAATGATGGATATGTCATATTGTGTCTGTATGTCGATGACATGCTCATTGTTGGCAGCTCTGATAAGATTATCAAAGCCACTAAGAATATGTTAAACTCAAAGTTTGACATGAAAGATATGGGTCTCGCGGATGTCATTTTGGGAGTAAAAATTACTCGAACTCCGAATGGATTTATGTTATCTCAATCTCATTATATTGATAAGATACTAGACAAGTTCAACAAGTCAGATACCACTGTGGCCAGGACTCCAGTGGATTTGAGTCTCCATTTATCCAAGAATACTGGTGATGGCGTGTCACAGTTAGAATATTCTCGGATAATAGGGAGTTTAATGTATTTGATGACTTGTACGAGACCGGACATAGCATACTCAGTTAGTAGACTGAGTCGCTACATGAGTAACCCAGGTGCTATCCACTGGAAAGCTATTTTCAGGGTGTTGCATTATTTGAGGTACACTCGTGATTTTGAACTGCATTATTCTAGATACCCTGCAGTAATCGAAGGGTATGCTGATGCAAATTGGATATTAGATATGTCTGACTCCAAGTCTACTAGTGGATATGTCTTCACTCTTGGTGGTGCAGCTGTCTCCTGGAAATCGTCCAAACAAACTTGCATCGCAAGATCTACAATGGAATCAGAATTTATTGCGTTGGATAAAGCAGCTGAGGAAGCAGAGTGTCTTCGGAAGTTTGTTGAGGATATTCCAAGATGGTCAAAGCCTGTGCCTGCAATTTGCATTTATTGCAATAATCAATCAGCAATTGGCAGGGCACAGAGCAATATCTATAATGGTAAGTCTCGACATATTCGAAGACGACATAATACCATTCGACAACTACTCTCACAAGGTATTATCACTCTGGATTATGTGAAGTCAAAGGATAATATTGTGGATCCGCTAACCAAAGGGTTAACTCTAGAACTAGTTGTCAAAGCATCGAGGGGAATGGGCTTGCAGCTATGACGTTGAAAGGTGTCATGGTGGAAACCCAACCTAGCTGAATGGAGATCCCAGGATCTAGCTTCAAAGGGACAAGTAAACTATGTATATCTGTGTAAATCACTGAGAAGGTTCTTCTTCTGCTCATTCCTATGGTGCTTACAGTGATTGAAAGATGCAGGTTAAGCTATGCTTTTAATGACTCTTAAGCGTGATGGTGAAACGATGAGTTAAGAGGTCACCTATGTGAGTGTGAAGTGGGGCCACTTCTATAAGGATTGGGAAGGCTACATCCTTGAACAAACACTTGCAGAACCAGGCGACATGTTCATGGCCAAAACGAACACAACATTGAGAACTATGCTGTGTCTAGAATGATCCTGTGTGAGGTCTATTGTCTTGGTTTACACAAATGGCGAAACAGTTCAAGGAATCTAATCCACTGGTTTGCTAGTAATACCCGATAGATTTTCACAAGGGAAGGTTCAAAACTAAATGCTACCTATCCTATGCAGGATTGATTCGATTAGAAGAACAGTGAAAGAAAAGAAAAGAAAAAAAAAAAAAACAGCTTCTTGCATGATCTAGGCTCCTGTTTCTTTGCCATTCCTTTGCAAAATTTCTTTGAGAGAAAAAGAGTAAGCACAGCTAGTTCGACAGGCGGTGAGCGTAGTGCAACGTAAATCGACAACCGATTTTATCCTGGGAATCGAACACCGATCAAAACCTCTTGCACCCCGATGAGGCGGCGAATTCGATTTAAGAAAACCGTGTAAACAAGGGACTTCAGTTTGATTTCATTTATTTGATTCTCTTAATTTTTCCCAACAGTTTCATCCTTTTTATGATGAAAATTCCTTTTTGACAACAGTCTTAAGCTTTTTCGAAGGTCAATAAAAAGGCTAAGAGATTGTTTAAAAATTTGAAGAATCGAAGTTAATTTGCTGAATGATAAAGTACATCTATATTATTTTAAACGCTTGTATCAGTTTATGCATTAGATCAGTATACTTGGGCTACTCTATTTAATTGTTCATTAGAATATTTTAATGAGTTCACTAACATTTGTTTAGAGGAAAGATTAACAGGAAGATTATTTCGTTTAAGCAAGTCACATAAGATATGAAATAAATTGAAATAGAGGTGACTATATGGATATCTCTTAGTATTAGAGCTTCTTGATAAAAGATCCTGGAGGTAAGAAACAGTATACTAAAGATCTTGAGAAAAAATATTTAATTTTAATAGTAGAAATCGTAGAAAAATATTCTTACGCGAAAGAGTTATTTAGAAAAAGACATTTAATTCAACCTAATTTTTTTTTTAGATAAAGATATTTCAATAATATAGATTTCAGATGCATCAGAGTTGCGAGCTAATTGAATGAAGATATATTAGATGTAGATAATTTAGATGAAAAATTAGAATGTTTAAATTATTTAGATTTAGAAACTTTAAAGACTGATTTTATTCCAAATTAAATACATATAATAGAAAATCTTGTGACGGGATGATCTAGTCACAAGAAATCAATTTTTGTGGAAAGAACAACCCGAGTTCCCAACAAAACATGTGTGCTTCATTATTAAAGTACATATGCAAGTATGCAACTTAACAAGATGGCCTTAATGGTACTTGCTTAACCTATTAGACAGGCTTATATAACAATCATCGCAAGTCTTGGAGCTTTTTCGGTATCGATGTTGTACTAGATATTACATCAACATGTTGGTTATTAGCACAACGTATCTGATAAGTGTATTTTATATACTCATTTATCTGTCAAAGTTAGGATATTATATTATTTTTTGTAAATAAACTCCACTTAGTTATTATTATTTGTCATTATTTCAGGTTTTATTTCAAAATCAAGAAAAATGAGAAATTGAAGCAATTACTCAACAATTGGATGTAAAAACTCAATTTTAGATGCAATTGGAGATAAAACGAAGATAAAGAACCACTTGAATTGTTTGGGATAATTGAGGCCTCAAAAAGAAAACCTACACAAAATTTAATTGGGCCTCAAAAACAATTGAAGGGGAGTCTTTTGGCCCAAGTTATAGTGCATTGCTTTATGGGAATTGAAAAAGGCTCTTCACAAAAATATCCTACTTTTAGGGATCAAATTGAAATTTACTTGTACTTTATAAAACTTGAAAATTACTTATAATAAAATTTTAAAAATTGAAAAATACTTATGATACTTTTTAAATATGTTAGTATCGCAGTATAATATTTATGATAATGTTGGTATCACATTATGAAACTTTTCAATTTTTTTTAGTATCACAATGTGATACTTATGATACTTTCAATTTTTTTAGTATCATAATGTAATACTTATGATACTTTTCAATTTTTTCTAGTATCTCAATATGATACTTATGATATTTTTTCAATTTTTTCAAGTAGCACAATAATCTTATGATACTTTTCAATTTTTTCTAGTATTACAGTTTGATATTTTACAAAATTTTAAAATAATTTGTCTCAGATATAAAATTAAACACTTTTCATGTACTCTTTTTTAGTATTATAGCTTGATATTTTTACAATATTTTATGATACTTTACCTCAGACATAAAATCAAACGCTTTTCATACATTATTTCACTACAATTTTTCACATCCACCACATCTCAAAACCTTAGGTCATTGCTCCTCTCTCTAGATTCTCTGATCTAGAGAAATCACTTTCTCTCATCCTGCCAGAAAAAATTTCCTCTGAAAGAGGCTTCTTCTTCTTTCTCGATGCCAAGACATCTTGAGAGGGTGTAAGATCTACCATCAGAACTGTGAAAAGGAAAGGAAAGTGCTTTTGAAGAAGCTGGAGTTGAAGATTTTCGAGTTTGAGAGAGACACCCTCGTCGCTGTTTCACATTGTTAATCAAGTAATCATGTTCTTCAGGTTTTCTTTGCTATCTTGTTATCTTCTCCTGGTTTTTGTTGGTTTTCTAACATTTTCCTTGTGGATGTGCGCTCCTAACAGTTTCAATCTAGGTATAGGGAAGAATATTTCCTTAATCAAGAGTAAATGGTCTTTTGGTATGGGAGGCAATACCCATTTGCAACTAGGTAAGCTTGGATTCTAGCTTATTCAATTCAAATATGGCCTAGGTTTATCTAGTACTGTTCTTTTTAAGTCTGGTTCTGTGATTTTTGATTGCTCTTGGGATTTAGATACTATCTTCAAACCCATTTGAGCTTTGCAAACTTATTTGCTTCTCTTCCTATCGTTTGTCTTTTCACTGAGGCTCTCAAAAAATTCATACTTGATATAGATACATGCATATAATCGATAGGTACAGAGAGTTGGCACTAAGAAGTCCGGTCAGAAAATACATATCGTCGGGGAAAGAGATCCGACCGATTGAAAGTTTATGTTTGGTTGTGGTGGTGGTGTGGTAAGTGCGGTACAGGTGGTTGACGGTGGTGATCTGTTGATGGTGATGGTGGTGGACTGGTGATCGATTGAGGCTGTTGGGGATGATGGCAGTAATTGGAATTTGGGATCTGAAAATTATTGGGTGATAATCGCTGGAGGTTGCGCCGGCAGTGATGGAGTTGAGGGGTAGGGTGATGTCGAAGGCATTGGTGGTGGTGGTGGTGAGGTCTCCTGACTGTTTGGGGATGATATGGTTGATTACACGGTGGTGAAGAAGATGAAGTATTTTTCAAAAATTATTTTTTGTGCAGTAAAAATGAGTTTTGGTATGTTAATTAAATATTTTATGCAATTAACCCAATTGAAAAAGGAAGGTCGCTAGATTGATACACAAGGAGATAGTGGTCTGAATTAGTAGTGGGCTGTGCAAATAAAAAAACGGAGGTAGAGGCTCTTGGTGTTTTAAAAAGGGCTCGGCTGGTTATATATAGAGGGTTAGTCGAGAGGAATAGGGGGGGTGGGGGGGGGGGGTTGCTAGAGAAAAGTAGGCAGCTGTGATACTTGGTGGAGGAATTAATTGGCATGGTTGGCTATGTGCGCTTGGGAGGTATTAAGGGAGCAGCTGCTGGTGCGATAATTGGGTTGGCTGTGCAGCAAATTAATTGAGGAAGAAGAAGGCAGCTTGAGGTTTGGCAGAATTGGAATTGGAGAAGGCAGCGACTGTGAGAATTGAAATTAAAGTGTGCGAACAAGGTAGCAGTTGGCTGAATTGGAAGACCAAGGTGATGCTAATTCTTCAATTATTCAAACTCCAGGTTTTACTTTCATTATTTATTGCTTTTTTCTCCCAAGAATTTGAGTACCTAAATTTTAAATTGTGATTGACGATGTAGATTTAATGTTTTTAATTTAATTTTAATTCTCAAGTTGATGTTTTTGATATTCATGTATTGATTTTATTATTGCTCTTAATGATTGAGTTGCTTGATCACCAATTCATGATTTAATGATTGTTTTCATAATTCGAGGGGTGAGTTAACAATTATATCAAGTAATAAAATTCGACAATTTCAACAAAAAGATAGAGTTATGAATTTGTGGTTGCTTGTGGTCACTTATGAATTCCAAAGTAATTTAATGCATTTAGCCAAGGAAAACTCTAATCCTCTGTAGAGATAGACGGTTGACTTAGTTAAATACGTCTAATTTGAACTCGAGAGAGGTCAAATAGATACGAGCGTAAATTCGTCCAAATACAATTCTAGAAAATAACTTGAGATACGAAATTAAACTAGAATGTTACTTCGAAATCATTAGTCTAGATATTCATTTAATTGTAAAAAACCCACCACTTTATTTCTTACTTTTGTTAGTTACTTTTACTTTTAGATTTCTATTTTTATTTAATTGAATTATTTTTTTCGTTAATTCTCTAGTATTTGTCGTTTTTTATTTTCTTGCAATTTATTTTATTAGTTAGCCATTGCCTTAATCTACGAATTATTTAAAATCAAAGTAAATCGATAGCAAATAAATAGTCCTCTTGGAATTGATAATTTGGACTCAAGATTCCACTTTACTACATGTTAACGATATCATACACTTGCGATAATCTCATATGAACAAGTTTTTGACACCGTTGTCGGGGAATAAAGTGAACTTTTGAGTCCGGGTTGTTGATCCCACGAAAACTATGTTTTTGCTATCGATTTACTTTGATCAAGATAATTTTTAGACTAAAACCAAAACTAACCAAGAAAATAAATTGACAAATAATTCAAAAAGACAAAGAATTGAAAATCAATGAAATAAACAATTCAATTAAATAAAAATAAAAATCTAAAACTAAAAACAACTAGAAAGCAAGAAATAAAGTGGTTGGTTTTCTACAATTAAATGAATATCTGAACTAACGATTTCGATGTAACGTTCTAACTTAATTTCGTATCTCAAGTTGTTTTCTAGAATTGTATTTGGTCGAATTCACGCTTGTATCTAAATGACCTCTCTCGAGTTCAAATTAGGCCTATTTAACTAAGTCAATCATGTTTCTCTGCAGAAGGTCAGAGTTCTCCTTAGCTAAATGTATTAAATTACCTTGAAATTCATAAGTGACCACAAACAACCACAAATTCATACCTCTATCTTTTTGTTGAAATTGTCGAGTTTTATTACTTGATCTAATTGTTAACTCACCCCTCGGATTATGAAAACAATCATTAAATCATGAATTAGTGATAAAGCAACTCAAACATTAAGAGCAATAATAAAATCAATACATGAATATCAAAGCACCAACTTGAGAATTAAAATTAAACTAAAAACATTAAATCTACGTTATCTATCCCAATTTAAAATTTAGCTTCTCATTATGTTGGAAGAAAAATTCATAAATAATGTAAACAAAACCCGGACATTGAAGAGTTGACTAATTTGCATCTTCTTGCACTTCCAATTGGCTGCCGACTTGAGTGCGTATGTATTCCAAATTCAGCCGTGAGATCATCAATTAATTCCCAGCCTTCAGCCACCTTGTTTCACAATTCCAAAGCTGCACCACTCTTCTCTCCCCCAGTCGGCCTCTGTTTGTATGTATATTGGTGTATATCTTCTTCTCTTCCAATCAACCAAGTCTCAAAAGTATTCTACCAACCCACACAGCCAACAACGTTTTTCACCAATAGTGCTGCCCTCCTACTTAGTTAGCACCAGCAGCCGCCTCCTTTTTATTTCCTCCACCGCCAACCACTTTTGTATTTTTAGGGATTCACCAATAACACTCCAATAATAATCAATCCCCCCTTTGTTTCCAGCCGCACAAGTGTATATATATTCCAAGAAAAGCTCCCAAGTTCAACCTAAATTCTCTCTATTAAAACTCTCCACCGTCACCTAAATGCCAACCGACTCCCCTTTTCAAGTCTCCCAATTATGCCTTTTATTCCCAATCACTCGGCTGCCTTCATTTTTAGGCCAAAGGAGTCATTAATCTTAGGGAAAATTGCACTGTATACTACGAAATCAGCACTAAAATGATTTATACTGTTTATGAAATAAAAACAGAAAATTACATTCTTCCATACCACTGCACAACCATCGCCGATGCTGATGTCGCTCATCTTCGTTGATGAAGCTGCTGTGGCTCATCTTCTTCCCTACGGCTGTTGCCGCTCGTCTTCTTTGCTGATGCGGCACAACCAACAAATCACCATCGTCGGTGAGGGTTGAGCCGAGAAGTGAAGAGGTTGCCGATGTTCGATGAACTGCAGGTTGCTGAGGAGTGCGGCTGCTTGGTGATGGAGCTGGAATTGTGTGTGGGCTGAGAGTGCTGTTGGCTGGAGTGAAGGTTGCGGTTATTTGTGACGGACAAATAAGTGTATAAAATATATTTATCAAACTCCAAACTAGAATATTTGTTTATCCTCGAACAAGCTGAAACTAAAAATAAAAATCTGTCAAAATAACTCAATAACAAAAATTTTAACTATTAACTCATTTACCATATTGCCTCAAGTTTGAATAAAAAAATGCATTTCAGAAAAGTACTGAATAACATAGAAATTATTTCCACTTATCCCATGCTAGACTTTTGTTTGTATGTGAATAGCCAAAATAAAAAGCATACTTGCACAAAAATATACCTAAAATAGTGGAATTCATCATGTAAAAGCAATCTCAAAGCCCATGTGGTCAATCAATGATTTCTTTTGATTTTCTTTCAACTCTTATGAATGATCACAACCTTATGTGTTTCTCTCATCCAAAGGTTCCCTCTATCAATGTGGTTTCCAAATATTTTCATTGTTTTTTCCATACAAGATAGTCAGATTTAGAAATATGCATGCACAACAAATCAAAAGTAAGCAATCCCCAATTCTACACATTTTATCTCCACATGTATAGTCAATAAAACTTATACCACACAATTTTTTTCTTTTTTATGGACGAATTTTTTTTTAATTCTGTTTTTTTCTTTCATGTCCTTGTCTTTTACCATATTTTCTAATACCTTTCTCATTTGCGTTCTATAAGACGCCTGTAGACAGCTTTAGGTCGATGACTCCCGAGCCAGACGACTTTAGGGCACCAAGTTCAGAGAACCTCTCAGACATAATTATTTGAGTCACAAAGGCGACAAAGAAAAATTAAAGATTTTTGATTTCCTTATGTGTAAGTCCATTCTTCGTACTTGCTTTCTAAATGACCCCTGTAACGAGCTTTGGACTGATAGCTCCCAACTCAGTTGAATTTAGGGTACCAGGTTTCAACATCCTTACAAGCTTACTCACTCTAATTTCAATCAACAAAAATTACGCCTCTGATTTCAAAAGAGAACACACAGCACCACACACAAAAAACTCGAAATCACTCTCTTCTTCCCACTGTAAATGCCAATCTCACCCCTCCAAGACCTATAGCATCTCGTCATAGCCCACGTCGGAGAAGAGGTAGAAGAGCCCCCTGCCGAAAACAGCTCTCCCAACACCTCAACCTACCCACTCAGGCGACTATTGGTGATGGTTGTGGTCAATTGGACTGTGATGATGATGGTTGGTAGTGGTAGTGGTGATTTCTATTTCTTTTCTTCTGAGGCACAAATTTTTAATAGTTCTATTGTTTGGTGGTAATTGGTTGTGGTGGCTTTGGTGGGGCAGTCGGGTGGTAGTTTGGTGTGAGGAAACGATGGGGATGGCAGTGGCGGCTGAGATGGTGTGGTTGGAGGAGTACACAATTGTCGGTTGGTGTGGTGTGGTGTGGTTATGGCATGTTGACATTTTGGTGTTGGTGAATGGTGTAGACTCTAGACTGTATATGCTGGTGGAGGAGTTACGAGTAGACCGTGGTGGTCACGTGACATTCACTTTAATTTCTCAGGTCACATGGTAATCCCTGAAGTCACACGTTCAATTTTTCTCAAGTGACATTCATATGCACCCAGGTCACATTCATATGCGCTCAAGTCACACTTTTGTTTCTCAGGTCACACGTATATATTCTGAAGTCACGCGTTCAATTACACTGATTACATGTTAGTTTGTGATGATGGTTATGCGATGCAATGATGGTGAAGTCTAAATGGAAGTGGTAATTCAGTGTCATGCTACATTTTCTTCGATCTCAGATCACGTGATGTATCAGGTCACATTGATGCATTGGAGAGGGAGATGGAGATGGTGATGGGAATCGATCGTGGTGGTGATGATGGTGCATTGGAGAAGGTGGTGGCGTTGTCGGTGATGAGGCAGCGATCTAATTATGGGCAACGACGACTTTGAATTTATGGGTTGGATTGGGTTGGGGTGTCGAAAGCTTAATGCGTGATTGAAGGAGATATTGTAGTTACCATATATACATATGTATTTATGAATTTATAACTTTATATGTAATTAGGACCTGATATTTGAAAGAATGTAATTTGTTTCTCAATTATGAATTGTGATTTTATAACAACCTGATTTATGTATTTTTCCCATTTTTTATTTACACAACCCACTATCTCCTCTTGTATCAATCTGTTGAACTGCCTTTTTCAATTCCCATAAAGCCATGCAGTATAACTTGGGTCAAAAGACTCCACTTCAATTGGTTTTGAGGCCTAATTAAATTTGGTGTAGGTTTTCTTTTTGAGGCCTTAATTGTCCCAACCAATTCAAGTTGGTTCATTGTCTTTGTTTTATCTCCAATTGCATCCAAAATTGAGTTTTTCCATCCAATTTCTAAGTAATTGTTTCAATTTCTCATTTTTCTTGATTTTAGAATAAAACCTGAAAAAGGACAAATAATAATAACTAAGTAGAGTTTATTCATGAAAAACATATGATATCCTAATTTTGACAGGTAAATAAGTGTATAAAATATACTTAACAAATTCCCCCAAATTAGAATATTTGTTCGTCCTCAAACAAGCTGAAACTGAAAACAAAAATCTGCCAAAATAACTGAATAACAAAAATTTTAACTATTAACTCATTTACCATATTGCATTAAGCTCGAATAAAAAAAATGCACTTTGGAAAAGAGAACTGAACAACATAGAAATTATTTCTATTTATCCCATGTTTGACTTTTGTGTGTGTGTGAATAGCCAAAATTAAACGCATACTTGCAAAAAAATATACCTAACATAGTGGAACTCATCATGTACAAGCAAGCCCAAATACCATGTGGTTAATCAATGATTTCTTTTGATTTCCTTTCAACTCTCATGGATGATCACAACCTTATATTTTTCTCTCATATCCCGTGGTTCCCTCTATCTATGTGGTTTCTAAATATTTTCATTGCTTTTTCCACACAAGATAGTCAGATCTAGAAATATGCATGCACAACAAATCAAAAGTAAGTTATCCCCAATTCTACACATTTTATCTCCACAGGTATAGTTAACAAAGCTTATATCATACAAAATTTTATTTTCTATGGACTACTTTTTTTATTCTGCTCTTTTTTTTTTTTTTTTTCCATATACTTGTTTTTTACCATCTTTGTATAATACCTTTCTCATTTGCGTTCTATGAGACTCCTGTAGTGAGTTTTTGGTCTGTGACTCTCAAGTCAGATGACTTTAGGGTACCAGGTTCAGAGAACCCCCAGACTTAATTACCCGAGTCAGAAAGGCGACAAAGAAAAGTTAAAGATGTTTGATTATCTTATGTGTAAGTCCACTTTCCGTATTTGCTTTCTAATTGACCATTGTAAGGAGCTTTGGGCTGATAGCTCCCAACTCAATTGAGTTTAGGGTACCAGGTTTCAACACCCTTACAAGCTTACTCGCTCTAGTCAAAAAGGCTTTTGAAGAGTAGAATGTGATCTTCAATATTTTTCTGTTTTTATGCTTGTTATGGTTTATACCCGTTGACCAAATTTTAACTAAAGTGTAAAATCAAGAACCACAGACCTCCAACTCATCAATACATTCACATTCTAAACATTCCCCCAAACTTTCCTTTTGAGCATGTTTGGTTCTATTTTAGGGACGAAAAATCTAATGATCTAAAGATTAGGGATAAATCGTCATTCCTAGTTCAAATCACATGATATTGCCCCACATATATCAAGTGTATTCCCACACAAGTATTAATTCAATTTGGCTATGTATTCAATTTAGTCAAGTCTAAAATGGATAAGTCATCTCAAGTTTAAATCATATCAAACAATCTAATTCAAAGCACCAAATCAATTCGAACTACATCATGACGATAAATAAATCAACAGAATTTTATGTCTCTCTCAATTCTCTCTCTCTCTCTCTCTCTGTTAAATCCCTAAAAAATGTATCGAATGTATCAAAAAAAATGTACACTTCCTTTACGACGTACGGATTTTCTTAGACTTAAAGTGATTTATCTTGCACATTTGTATATGATTCATATACTTCATCCTCAAAAATACTCCCTAGAAATCCCCAATTAAAAATTAGCAATTTATGAATAAAGTATAACCCAAGATTAAAAACTGGCTTTTCAAACCCCTCACACAAGTTTCTAATAATAAAGAGAATTGCTATTTAGCCCCATGTTCAGTTGGCTGTACATTCATCGCCCATGTGGCATTTTAATTCTAATTTTTAGAGGGGAAATTAATGTCCATTCTAGTTAAAAAAACTAGTTGTATACCCGTGCATTGAACGGACATATTATTTTGATAACTAAATTATACTTATACAATTGTAAATAATAATAATAATAATAATAATAATAATAATATGAAAAAGTAACGTTGCAAGCACATTTTTGAATAGTAAAAATCATTATTAAGTTGATAATATTACAAATTTTGAAAAACTTCCTTATACACAACATTTTTCGTTTCATTTGTTGGCTTCCCGTCTTTATCACAATATTTATTTATATCTTCAGAACTTAATGATTTGTAACTCTAGAAACTGTTACATACAGCTGTAATGACTGAACACTGGCTTATTCAGGAAGAGCCCTACACGCGATAGCGATAGACCTTCCACAATTAAAATCTTAACACGTGCAAATAAAAAAAGTGACAATGATTCTTTAAGAAAATAGTTCATTTGTATTTATTCAAATTAGATCTGAACATAGTTTATGTTTTCAGATATAACATTGTAATGAAAAGTCGAATCGGGACATCTTACGTTGGATTTAAATAATGTGAAAATTGTAGCCTATATATCTAACCAGTATCGCTTTAGAAAATATTAACTTATGTTTAGAAAATTAACTTATGTAAACACAATGGAGTATATTTTCTTAAAAAATCCCAATTCTAAATTTAGTAAAAAAAAGTTAAAATTTGATTTATTTTGACCAAAATAATTTTCAACTAAATATAAAATTTTTATTCTTCATAATTTAGTCCCATATCTAAATGCGAATGTTATATTAATAAATAATGTAACTTGTATTTAATTAATCTAACATCTAGAGACTACAATATTCTTCAAGTATAGTACATGATCTAACCAAAAATAAACTTCGAAAATACTAAAATTTTAATAAAATTGGGAGTATATTTATTATAAAAAAATCCAATTATTGATTTAGACTAAAAACTTAAAATTTGATATATTTACACTAAAGAAACAATTACATGAAGCAGTTACATGAACAACGGTCTTTTTTGGATTAATATATAAATGTGGAAATTAAAGATTTTCTTGGAATTAAAATTTGATATATTTAAAGAAACAATTACATGTTATAAAGAAACTCCTCTTCAAATAATTCCAGAAGTATATCTGTGTTCACAGATATAGAACTCTCTATCCAAATGAAAGGATAAGTCATTTTCAAAAGTTGCAAAATACCTTACTTATTTGTCTCAATTGATAAATTGGCTGAAAGATCTGTATTCTTCATCCATATGAATGAGAAGTATATAAAACACATCTCTTAATCTTTTTGAAATTGGAAAACTATATAATGGTATTTCGATATTAATTTTTTATTTTTGGCACACTCGCATCAGTAGCACAAATAAAATGGCAAACCAATACATGTCCAAAGTAACTGAAGCAACATGCACCTCCTCCAAGGAAAGGAGACATTTTGTTTTCTCAAGAAAAGCTAAATAAAGAAAACAAAAATAGTAGCATAGAACAGTTCTCACACTTGAAAAATACAGTACCTTCAACAATTACTGGTCCCATCTTTTGGTTCCTTCAACAGGAACTAGTCCTCTTCATGGCAATGTTTCACTCTTCTTCTCAGACCGCTTCTTGGCCATGACCACTGAGATCATAATTGGACAGCAAGGCCCTCCTGCTCCTCCGCTTATGTCGCTTCTCAACAGAATCATCAAATAAATCATCATCTGAATGCCCGTGACTCCTCCTCCTCTTCTCCTTCCTACTCTTCCTCCTCCTCCACCAATGTTCTTCCTCCTCGTCTGATGACTCATCATTCCTTCTGCTTCCTCACCTTCCTTCGTCCTTGATCTTCATCCTCAGAATCGCTACGGCCCCTCTTTCCACTCCTCCTCCTCCTCTTTGACCTCCCCCTCTTCTTCCTAGACCCAGAATCCAGCTCTGACCCATCATAGTCAACATCAACATCCTTATTCTTCTTCTCCTCTTCTTCCTACTTTTACTATCGTTCAACTTGCTACCATTAACCCTTCTCCAAATTTTTTCTGCAATAGCTCTCTCAATGTCAGAATCTCGCTCTCCTCACCTTCATCCTCACTACTCCCTTCACTCTTGGCTGCACACTTCCCCTTCAACTTCTCCAAGCCAAACAAAACTGCTGCATGGATTGCATCCGGGTCCTTACCCTCCTTGTCACCATCATCCTTGGCACTCAAAAAATTCCTACACTGAAATGTCATATGCCCAACCCGGAAACACTTCTTGCATGCCACGGACCTCATCGGCATTGGAACCTGTAATAACACGAGCAAGAGCCAGAAGGCCTTGGAAGCTGGCATAGGCATTCTCTTGGTCAGGCTCTGAGGTGGCAGTGGAGCTGTTGTGTGCCGCATTGTTCTTCTTGTCATCTTTATTGGGCGCATAGGGATCATAACCAATTGTGCTCTTCCATATGGCGTGGGTCTGTAGGGCGGCGCTGCTGTGCACCCGATTGGCGATTGTTCGCAGGCATGCGAACCCTCCCCACTGAGGCCGGCATGGTGAGAAATTACAGACGTAGCCTATTACCACACAAATCACCCATATATATACATTCTAACAATTTATTATCAGAACTATTTATTTGTAAAATTACTAAAGCAAAATCAGATACATGAAACACGTCAGTTACCAGACAACCTCTAAGTTTTTCCTTCTGTTTCCTTCACAGCCTATCCTTGAATTTCTTCGAATTTCAGTTTAAATTATAATACACAGCTTATCTTTGAATATTGGGAGAGACTCACCCTTTGCAGAATTTGTAGTGTCTCTCCATTCAAGGACTTCAGGGTGGAAGCAGTTCATTTGGAGATGGTGGAAGCACGCCTAATGTTTCACGGGCAATGATTAAAGACAGGTACAAAACCTTCAATATACAGTTCGAAACGAAAATGAAGGAAACACTATATCCAAATGAAAGGAATTGCAAGGATGAAATGAGACTGAATTTGAATTCCAAGAAAAAATTTGAATGTAACGTAGGTGGGTTATTTTGTGGATAGACAATGCAACCACTTTGATAACCACCCACTCGAGGAAATGTGGGAAAATCGAAAACTTGGATAATGGGGAAAAAATTAAGATTCCGTTGAATTAAAATTCTGTTGACAACTAAAATTCCGATCCAAATTAATTGATAGAATATCAATTATTTATATATATATGGAATAGAATATAGATATAGATTAAAATTTAATTTTTTTTTTATAGCAGTTTAACTTAATATTGATTAAATTAAAAACTTGAATTCCACAAAAGAAATCCAGTTGAACACGAAGTCAAATCCAAGTATAATCCACTATATAAATAAATAATATTATTTAGAAACATAATTTGAAAATGCAAAAACAGTTACCAAGGTCCAATTACAACAGTTGAAATCTATGATTAGAAATTGAAATCCAAAAATTAAAATTCAGTATGACTTCTGCTATTATATATACTAGTTGTATACCTGTGC
Organism: Ligustrum vulgare; assembly: GCA_963555705.1. NCBI lineage: Eukaryota > Viridiplantae > Streptophyta > Magnoliopsida > Lamiales > Oleaceae > Ligustrum > Ligustrum vulgare. The sequence goes on from OY743174.1 coordinate 27,489,603, forward strand.
GATGCATGGAATATATAATTTTTAAATCATAATTTTGAAAACATCTTGATTCAATCATATCAAATAAAAAATAGAATTTAAATAGAATTTCAATACAAAATGTTTTTAAATTTGAAACTTTAAAAAAGACAATGTAGCGACCGAGAATTTTTACGCAATTTAATATTTATTTCAAAGTTTTGAAAACCGTGTCGCTGCGTCTCGTCCATTTTTAAGTTAACGTCACGACGCGTTCGTCTAGCCAAGTCGAGAAATGTAAAGTCAATTCGATTTTAATTAAAATCCGAATTTTCCAAAATTTTATTATTTATTTAAATTATTATTTTCAAAATCATTTTTAAATCACAAATTACGTCAATCTCATTTTATCAGTTTCATTCTCTCGACCAGTTGAATTCGCGTGCGAATTTCCCTCGAACTACGTGCATTGCTTGTCAAGATGTCACACCACCAACCCCATCCATCACATCAATCCCATACCCTATCTATTCTCATACTCTACATCACCAACCCACTTCATTATTCATCCAACCAACCCATACTCCACCAATTCAATCCTCACTATCCTTATACACTATCATACTGCATCTCTCTCAACACTACCACAATTCCATTTTTTTCAGCCATCACAACCGGCCACTGCCATCCCCCACTGCAGGCTGCCCATTTCACCACCCAAACCAGCTCCATCACCGGCACCACTGGCAGCATCAACACCATTCCCCCAGCTCCATTGCAGCCACTTCCAGCAACCAACTCAGCCCCATTGCAGTCTCGGACAACCCCCAGCAAAACCAAGAACCACCACCCACTGCAGCAGCGACACCACCAACCACCATCACCGCCATCAACACACCCAGTCCACAACCTTCCAGCCACCATTGTCGAACATCCATCACGCACATCACCACCCATTTCCACCTCAACCACGGTTCGAAAACCGCCGCAATCCCGCCGCGACACCACCACACATACCCATCATCATCACTGCCCATTCCCAACCAAAAATCAAACCAAAAACCCAAGGAAGAGAACCTATAACCCCAGAAATCCTTTCTCTTACCTCAATCGCCGGTAATCTCGCCGGAAAATCGCGAATTCAAGCCTCGGCTATTCTCGATTTTTCGCACCCACCTTGCTATTTTGTCACCGCCTCCTCCTCCGTATCACCGCCACGCGACGGCGATTATACCGTCGCGGTATCGCCGGCAGAACTCCCCCAGGTTGATCCCCCCGTCTCGCAGCCTCCTCCCTCTCGCTCTCTTCGTCTGAAGAAATGGGTAGGAGAGAGAACGATTTGATTTTTTTATATATATTAATTTTCAGCAAATTTGCAGCTTTAGTCCCTAAGTTTGCAAAATGTTTTAAATCAGTCCTTATAGTTTTAAAATTATCTTTTCAGCCCTTAACTCCTTTAAATGATTTTTTTTAAATTGGCCCTCATTCTTAAAATCAATTATTTCGAGCCCCCAAAATTTAATATTCATTTTGAGCTTCGACCCAACTTTTGAAAAAATATTTATTTAGTCCCTCATCTTTCAAATTATTCATTTTAACCCCTCAATTTTCAAATTAGTCATTTTAGTCCCTCATCTTTCAAAATAGTCATCTTAGTCCCTTAACTTTCAAAGTATTCATTTTAGTCTTCCAACTTTCAAAATCAGCGATTTCAGTCCCTAAATTGTAATTTATCATTTTAACTATAAATTTCAAAAGACTAATTCGACATAATCTTCTAATTGGCTAGACGAAGCGTACAGAGAATTAAAGAATTGAAATCGTTTCCCGCTCAACTTTGCACTCGTCAAGTTTAAGGTAGACTCGCCCCTATTAATTGATTTAAATTATGATTGCATGTGAATGTGTATGTTACGTGATTTATGTGAAATTTATTTCATGAAATGAGATGAGAATATATTTCTTATGAAATATTTATGTTGTTATGCTTGTCATAACTTATATGCTTTTATGCATGAGAAAGAAAGAAGAGAATGTCTTGCAAGATAAATGATGATGTTATGCATAACTTATGTGCCTTACGTGCACGAGAAGAAAGAGCAATCCATACCCTATGATTTTAAAGGGCCTATGATTTTTCAAAGAGAAGCCACGGGCTTTAATGCACAAGAAGAGCAACCCACACCCGATGATTTCTAAAGAGCCTATGAGTTTTCAAAAGGAAGCCATGTGCTTTAATGCACGAGAAGAGCAACCCACACCCTATGATTTCTAAATAGCCTGGATTTATGTGTTCAATTATATTGTAGATTAATTAATTGGCGATGAGTCTACTGAGTATTTCTATGAAATGCTCATGTCTATTTTCAACAACATTTGCAGATTTCGGAGAAGGTGGCAAGTGATGGATGATTGTGGCAATAGTCGTTAAAGGGTTGAAAGTCTTACTTTAATGATTTCCATATTTCCAACCATGGGAAAATTTTGAGAATTTCAGTTATTTGAGAAATTATGACTTTGTCAATTGCTTTACAATATTAATGGCTCGATTATTATTTCGAATTGTTTCATAAATATTTTCAATTTTATCGACCATTACAGTTTATTTAATGTTGCCAAAAATGAATTTCAATTATTTCTTCCGCAAAAATATTATTTTAAAAGTTAGATCAAACAATGACGTGGTGAACCGGGTATTTAGAACTCGGGGCGCTACAGCTTGGTATCAGAGCCAGTCTGCGTTTCTGTAGACTGGCAAATTTTCAAAAGAGAAATTTCAAGAAACAGTTTTCATTATTAAATTATTATTGATGAAGATTGCCACTGTCATCATTCGTTCCACCAACTCCGAGGTAAAGAAGTTTACAATGTTTAAAGTTATTTCAGTATTTCGGATACTTATTTTAATGATTTATGAGAAAGAGAAAGAGAAAGAAGATTAATGATGTCGTTATGCTTGTCAAAACTTACTTGCTTAAATTCATGAGACTTGAACTTTTATGTTCATGAGAATTACTTGCTTAAATGCATGAGAAAGAAAGAAAGAAAGAAATGAGTTTTGAAGCATAACGAGAAATTTTTCAGAAAAGAAAAGAAAAGAAAGAGAACGAGTGTTGAGCATAATGAGAATAATATGATTTAAGAATGATTTTATAATAATTTTTGTCCTCGAACTTAGAAATGATGAACCCTAGCTGGACTTTGCATAATTGATTTTAGACATGGCACCATTTACGAAGAGTCAACAGAAAGGATTAGACAATATTTTCGAAATATATATATCGTTTGGACCAACACCTCATGTTGGGATATATGACCCCACTATCGACTATTGTGCCGCGCATTATGAGGCCATGACTAGTGGTTTTATAGCAACTGTTGCGAAGATTCATTAATCACTTGTTGTCAACATTTTCAGTAAATCACCGAGAAATAGCAAACTTGTTTTATGATGTTGTGATGAGATGTTGAGATTATGATTGATATGATTTTATTGAGACTTTTATGAGAAGAATTATGAAATTTGAGGTTTAAAGATTTGGTTTTTAATTATTGGGAATTAAGGACTTGATATTATGTTTGAGTAAGTGGATTATTCCTCTATTTTGAGAGAAATTTATATTGTTGTTTGGTCTTGTAATTAAGAAATTTTGGAATTATGATTTGTGGCATATATTTTATAAGTATGACAATGAGTTGGCATTTGAGCCAATTAATGTATTGAAGGAAGTGATATTGTGATATTGGAAACTATGATTTGAAATTGTTATGTTGAGTACGTGTGATCCTAATGTCTTTACATGGAGTTATTGAGTTCTCAATCGTCACCACATCCTAAGTAACGATTGCGTCCCAAGCATCGATCTGTGCCTCATCCAATGCAAACACATATTCGAGCTTAATTAATCGGTTAAGTATATATGTGTAATCATGAACTCTTTCATGTTATACTTTTACTCCTACTATCTTCTCTTAGATGATCTATTTCTTCAAGATATTGACAAAATTCGAGATAGACTTTCTTTTTCGATAGGAATGTAGAAATAATATCCAACAATCTTTTGGATATCCCACAAAATATACATATTGGACTAAGGATATTGCTTATCCAAATTTGATATACTTTTAATAGGTATTGAGGTCTTAAATCTTAACGCGAGGAAGATTAGACTTTTGAAATCCATATCTTATATGGACCTTCATCAATCGATTATCAGGGAATACGACTAAGTTTGTAATATAAAGTTTTCAGTGTAAAGCTACGAAAACTGTTTTGGAGATTTTGCATGGCTTCATCAATGATTGCATCAATTGCAATATTTGTTCTTTCAGATTCGTCATTGTGTCGAGGCGCATGTGAAAAAGTCATCTATGCGAAAATTATGTTCTCATAACATAATCTTGAAGTCATCACTTTAAAATATTCTTCACTTTGATCAAATCTATGTGCTTATAATATTTTTCTCATTTTGACCTTCTAATTGAACTTTCCAAACTCCAAAATTTAAACTGCATTATAAATAACAATGACTATCAATGTTATCTAATAACTAAAGACTACTCTGACATATGCCACTTACATCCTAATGTAACAGGTTCAGTGGATCAACCATCCCACCTTTCCTTTTTCTAAGAAAATTGACTTATCAATTTACCTCCAAGGTGAGATATATATATATCTCTATTAATTGAATAAGTCAAGTGTTAGATTTAAGTGTGAATTCTTCTTTGCCTTATCAATATTTAGAATGTAGACTATTTGCTATTTACCTAACTTCCATATGATCCCATCTAAGTTAATGGATAACTATTATTCTTAATTAAATACGATAATCATTTCATGTCCAAACATGAAGTGGAAGTGTCGTTCTTCATAAGAACTGTAATTAACAATTGTCTAATTTTAAACTGAATAATTGCTCATGTGAATAATTTTTTAGTTTTTCATTCTTGAATAATTGCTCATGTGCATAAGCATCCTCTCAGGTACACTCTTCTCCTTTAGCTTGATTTAATTTTGAGTCGTGTTTATTATTCACCGTTCATTTTTCTTCTCTTTGAGTCATTGAGGACAATGTCTGATTTTAGTTGGGGGGAGAGTGACTCAGATGTACTTGTTTTGCATAAATTCTTTTTGTGATAGTTGAGCATTAAAATTGAGTACATCTTGAGTCTTGAGTTATACCTTTGTTATTCTGTAAAGACCTCCCTCCTAAAAATTTTTTTTTTGCACGAATTTAAGCCTTGTGGTAAGATGGATAGTCAACACATACAATTAGAGCTCTCTCAAGTTTAAGTAATTTTATTTGTTCATCATGAGAGCTGAGTGATTGGTGGTTTTCTTATATTGCCCTTGTTTGATATTGCTACTTCCATTGGGCATCATTACACAGATTGTGGATTGTTGGTGGTTTACACTTGAGAAACGATGAAGGTCAATGTCAAATAAAAATTTGATCCTTTGAAGCTAATATTATTATATTCTCCTCCCATCACAAATCCCTTCATATCCACAAAATTCCTTCATAGCCACAAAGCCCTTTCATCTATTTCACATTAAAAATGACATTATATCCAGACATTGCTTCCATAAATACATAACCTTGTTTCTACTTTCAAGTATAAGTGAGGATAATTATTTTTGCTCCATATTTGAAGAAAAAATGTTCAGTGCATGAAAAGAAAGAAAAGTGGAGTTGGAAAGTATTTGACAGTCATTGATACTAGAGGAAAATGTTGAAAAATTATTTGAGAGGATTCCAAAAAAAAAAAAAAAAAAAAGGGAGACGTATTGAAGAGAAAGTAAAGGATATGAAGAAGAAAGCAAGCTTGAAGTGTGATTAAAAGTGAAAATTATTATCCTTACTTATATTTTGAAAGTCTTCGATTTCTACCTACTTCTTTTATTTCCTTATCCTATCGAAAAAAAAAAAATGCTACCATTGCGTCGTATACTTCGATTGGAATTTCTTGTTCTACTATTATCACTGAAATATGCAAACCTCTTCTTCCACCACTCTTTATCAATTCTCTTGAGAACACCACCATTACCTTTATGTTGACGTTGACATTTTGATCTTAAGTTGGCTTGTGGTAAGAATGGTTGAGTCCCAATGGTTGTGAGTTTTTCATGAGGTCAATATTTGCATTACTGTCATCCACATATATATATGGCCTTTGTTTATTGAATGCTTGAGTGATCAATTTTCAAACTCCATGAGTGACCTCCTAACCAGTTCAGAAACAAAATACACATACCCGTGAGTATATGGAGTTTATACTTGGCTTGAGTGATTACTCGACACTGTATGTGTTGGGGTTAGTGGTTTGATGGATCGGCTTAAAACACACACACACAAAAATTTTGGGAATGTTTTTATGGATTAATTTGGATATGACGCTTGATCTCTTGATTTTGCGAAGTTGCTGTGCTCGACTATCTAAATTCATTCTCAATTGAAGTTTTTCATGGAGGTAGACATGTTTTTAATTCGCTTGAATTGCTACAGACTAGCAAAAAGCTAGTTGGGGAGTGTGATTATTGTCCAATTTTATGTGTTTTAAAGAAATAAATAAATGAAAATATATAATTTTGGGATATAAATTTTGTCATTTAGAGTAAAATTTATTAAAGATTCAATTTTATTTGTTTAACTCTAAATTAACTTTAATTGCTAAAAATTTCATTTATTTGATTACAGGTATAGTTTGGACAAATTCAACCCAAAATCCATAATTTAATGGACCGAAAAAGCCCATAATAGAACGAATTTCCCCAACCTACTCTCACATATTGACACGGTAACCTACAGATGCTCTTCTCGAATCCATCATTCAGCCGACACACTTCCCTGTCTTCTCTCTTCTCTCACGACCCAACCTACTGTCTCTCACTTCTTCTATTTCATAACCCAGCAGCCGCAAGTAATCTCCTCTCTCACGCAAGTATTCTCTGTCTTCTCTCCTCTCCCACGTATTCTGTCTTCTTCTCTCAGAACCCACAGCACGCATTCAGCCCCTGTCTTCCTCGAGATAACCAGCCGCAGCACTTTTCCTTCACCAGCCGCAGCATTTTTCCTCCCAAAACAGCAGCAGCCATCTTCCCGCACTAAACCAGCAATCGCAACCCATTCTCTTTCTCTCTTCCAGCCGCCATCCCTTTCGCACCTCAGCCTCCACTCACGCCAACCACAAAACTAACTCCCAGCAGCCGCTCTTCTCTCAACTTCCAGCACCAGCCGCTGCCTTCCTCTCGCAACAGACCAACCAGCAGCCCAAACGTCTCTCTCGGCCAGCAAACACTCCCTTACAGCCCTCGGTTCAGCTGCGCCTCACCCTCGGTTCAGCTGCGCCTCACCCTCGGTCCACCTCACGCAGCAGCTCTCGGTTTGGGTGATTGGTTCCAGTTTTTATTCATATTTTGCTTAGATTTTTGATTGTTCTATGTTAATTTCTATAATTTCAAATTATTGACATTAGTTTAGTTTGAGTTATAATGTTGGTTATAGAATTTTTAGATTATTGATGTTGGTTGGTTTTAATATATTTTTAGTTATTGAATTTTCATTTTCAAATTTGAATTCCGTTCTTTAGTAATGGTTATTGATTGGATGAATTTTATTTTGGTTAATTCAATTATGTTTGGCTAAGTTACATTTGAGGGGAGTTATTCTTAGCTTCAATGAGTATGTTTAATTTCTTATGGATGAATTCTTGTTATTGATAAGAGTTTATAAATTGTTTTAAGTTTTCAAATTATTTTACTTGGATGAATGTCGTTGATGTGGTATGTATTGATTATGCACACAACATGCTCGACTAAATGCCGTAAAATAAATTGACTAATTTTCGTACTAATATTTCCAAATCTTAACGATCTCAAGAAATTCATGCTAAATTTAATTGAAAGCCCAATTGATAGCGAAAGAATAACTCCACTCAAATTTCCCTTTCATTGCAATTTAATTATATTCTCTTCAAATTCATTTTAACATAATTGAAATCATAGTTTAGGTTTCGAATTTAGCAAATATTACGATACCAATAAAATCCCTAGGAAGAATGACCCTGGATTATTGCTAGGCTATAACCTGACCCCTTTATACTTGGATGGTAGATTTAACATCGAGTCAGGAGGCAACCCAACCTTTCTTCCCTTTTACTTATTACGCTTTTATTATTTATTTTAGATATATGCATGGTAGGAAATATGTTTGAGTGTTTTGCATGTTTCATGTTTAGAACACTTGTGCATAAGAGTCTATTATTGCATATTTAGGTATGTTTTTAATTTTGCGTGTAATATTAGGCTAGGTTTTTATCGTCATTCCAAACTCACACACACACTAGTTTGAATCATGACGACAAGGTTTGGAAAATCATTGCATCAATCATGAAGTGATTAGGGGGATAAAAATGATTTTGAAAATCAAAAATAGGAAAAAATTTCATTACAGCCGGGAACTACGCGATCGCGTGCCAATAGGCTATGCAGATCGCGAGTTTGCATTTAAAAACCAACAGATTCTTAAACCTTGAACCATGCGATCGCTGGCACTCCAGCCATGTGATCGCGTGGCTGTACTGGGACCAAAATCGGCAGTTTAAGTGTTGTGCCTCATATTTTCAATTTCAAACATTATAAACTCGTTTTCTCTCCCCTAATCACCTCATATTTGATCTTACATTTTGTGTGCATGTCATCAACACCTAGTTGCATCAATATCATTGCTATTTCCCGCATCCAAATCAATCAAAGGTATGTAATTCTTCACTTGAAACATACTTTACTCAGATTTATGAAATTTTCTTTTAGATTTTGAATAATTGGAATTGTGAATTGTGAATAAGGGGCTTAAGTTAGTTGTTGGAGTTTGTGATTGGTGGTTTAGTAGACAAAATTTTTGGTTCATTCATGCCTCCAAACCTATGCATATCCTTTGATTTTTGCAATGCACACCATGTATTTGATGAAATGCCACGAAGAGAGTTTTGTGCTAATTTTATAAATCCATCCGAGCATTTATCTTCATGACATGTGTATCAATGTTTATGTGTGTGTAGTTCATGAGTTAGTTCACATCTTGGCATTAAAACCATTAAAACCATGTTGGCATCAAGGGAGCCCCATTGCAAGGCCACTGCAGGCCATTGCACCCTGAAACTGTCTCACGTCACCTACTTCTCCACAATTTTTTGTGACCCTATTGATATTCAAATGAGCTGAATTTTTAATATATTGTCGATCATGCTATAAAATTTAACATATCAAAAGATGGCTCGGGAAAATTTATGTTTTTCTAGGCGATGTCAAGGCTTGAATGTGTGTGGTCGACCAATTTTGAAAATTCAACATTTTTGCTTTAACTTTAGTTTGGGGGTGTGGTACTGAACTTCCATTATTTCTTATTGGTGTTTATGACTTCTGATGTTAATTATTTCTTATTTGCAGGGAAAACACCAGTCAAAACACGCCAACCCAATTTGAACAATACAAACAAAAGGTCGATTCATCCAATGCAGTGCTATAGGAAGCTTCAAAAAAATACATCCTCTACACTTGGGAAGTTCTCGTTCTCTTTTCTTTGTCTCGTTTTACATTGTTGAATCTTTTTGACAAACATTAAGGACAATGTTCATTTCAAGTTTGAGGGTGAAAATTCATTACATTCTTCATTCATTTTATATTCATTCGATTTTATTGGGATTAAAAAAAAAGAGAGACATTGAAAAAGTGTTAACATGTTTATTGCCTAGGATATAGTATGAATCAATTTGTTCTTAGGTTTGGAAATTGGACAACATGAAAGTATGAACTTATTTTTGAACTAGTTATGTTTTGCTAGATTCCTATTTATTGCGCACATAGCCAGCTTCGGATAATTGCTTGTGTAAGAGATTTTGTTTAATACACGTGGGGGCAAATTTATGCAATTTGAACTTAGGAATGACTCAAAAATTCCTGAACTTAGATCGTTAGACATCCCACCCCTAAATTAGAACCAATCATGCTAAAAGGCAAGTTTGGGGGTAAAATGGTTGGAATTTGTGTGTATTGACAGGTTGGAGGTCTGTGGTTCTTGGTTTTTCACTTTAGTCATTATAGTTTGGTCAACGGTTATAAGCAATTTCCCGCATAAAAACATAAAAATGTTGAAGGTCTTATTCTACTCTTAAAATGCCTTTTTGACTCGAGTAAGTACGTCCGAGGGGTCCTTCGAACCTGGTGCCCTAAAGCCAACTGGCTTGGGAGTCATTGACCTAAAGCTCGCTACATGGGTCAATTAGAAAGCAAGTACGGAGAGTGGACTTACACATAAGACATTATAACATCTTTAACTTTTCTGTTTAAGCCTTTATGACTCGGGCAAGTACGTCTGAGGGGTTCTTTGAACCTGGTACCCTAAAGCCAACTGGTTTGGGAGTTGCCGATCTGAAAGCCCGCTACATGGGTCATATAGAAAGCCAGTATGAAAAGTTCTGCACAAAGATGGTAAAAGAAAAAGTCGTCCAATAAAAAAAAATAATAATAAAATTTATTGCATGGTATAAGTTTTGTTGACTGAGCTGTGGTGGTTGATGTTGTAGAATTGGGGACTGCTTTCTTTTGATTTGTTATGCACACTTATTTTTGATTCTGACTACCTTGTGTGGAAAAAGCAAAGAGTATTTTTAGAACCCACATAGATAGAAACCCGGGATATGTGAGAGAAAAGCAAAAAGTGGAGATCATCCATGAGCGCTGAAAGGAATTTCATTAGAATTCATAGATTGACCACATGGGATTCGGGCTGGATTATGCATAATGAGCCACACGGTGTTGAGTATATCTTTTGCATGAGTATGCGTTTGACATTGGCTATTCACACACACACTTGAGACTCTGGTAGGATATAACTAGAAATTGTTTTGCATTGTTCTTCATGACACTTGCTTAAAGCTTAAATTGGTTTGGACTATGGAGGCATATGGTAAACATGTTGACACAACAAAAATACTTGTTCTCTTATTTCTTTGATTTTTGCAGTTTATTTTCCATTGTTCGAGGACAAACAATAATCCTAGTTTGAGGGTATTTGATAAGTGTGTTTTATACACTTATTTGTACGTCTAAATTAGAATAAATTATTATCATTTTAGAATATATGCTATTTAATTTGTGTTTATCTATTTGCTTTGCAGAAAATATCCCAAAAGATGAAGAATGAAGTAATTGATGAGAAAAATGCTTAATTGGATGTCGATTGGAGCTAAAACGAGCAATTAATAAGTTTGTGACGTCAACTGGAAAGATGCAATGTGCCAAAATGAACGAATCAGAGGTTGGAGGACCTAATTGAATGAATTAAGAGCTTAAATGGACAAATCGAGAAGAAGATAAAGTTTGGGGACTAAATTGCAACAATTGAAAGTTGAGGACTGAAGGTGCAATAAACAGTCAGGGACCAACTTACACAGTCGAGAAAAGATGGAAGTCGCGATCGCTGGATACGTGCCACGCGATCGCGAGATGGTGCGAAAATATAACCCGAGAGTTTTAGGGTCAAGCACGCGATCGCTAGGGTGGAAGCCAAGCGATCGCGCAGTTATCCGACTGGGCTGACTGTGGGTTTTTTCTCGCGATTTTCAACAGACGCTTCTCTTTCTTGACCTTGGTTTCTCCAAAACCTATATATACAATATAAGAGGCACGAGATTGAGACCTTTGCCTCTCCATAGAACGAGCCACAACAGAGATTTTAATTCAAATTCTTGGAGATTCAAGCATCGCAGAGGGGCGTGAATTGAAGATACTTGAAAAATTGATAATTGGTGCAATTTTTACAATCTTCTTTAATTTCAATGAACGTCATTATATTTTGTTTTTGCTATTTAAATATGATGTGTAGCTAAATTTGATGTTGGGATGAACGATGTAGCCTAATTAATTATTTTAATTCCATATTCCTTGTTTTAACGCTTTAATGCATGTGTTGATTTATTATTGCATTTAATGCGTGAATGAACTGGCCGCTTATTCATGATTTTATGTGTTATTTTCATAATCCGAGAGGTGAGTTAATAACATAGATCTAGGTAATAAATCCGGTAATTGAACGAAAGATAGAGATATACTCTTGTTATTATTGCGGTCGTGTGTGAATTCTTGTGTATTATGCATCTAGATAAGGAATATTCGGACCCTCTGTAGAGATACATGGTTGACTTATTTAGGTAGAGTTGATTTAAACCCGAGAGAGGAATTTCAATTTAAATTAGTGAATTCGACCGAATGCATATTTAGGAAATAAAACTGGAATTGAAATTAATTTAATTGGTTAGGTGAAATCGTAAATCCCAACTACTTTACAATCGTATTTGAAAACAAAACAATTCTCCAATTTTAAATTCTTCAGTTTAATTCTTTAGTTTTAGTTTAAAATCTCAAATTATTTCGTCCGTTCAAATAAAGTGTAGAACTAAAATATTTCGGTAATTAATAGCAGTTCTCGTGGGACGATAATTCGGACTCCTAGGTCCACTTTATTACTTCTCACGACCCGTGCACTTGCGGGGGTATTTCGCATCACGAGATATCAGTGAAAAACATTACATTCGTTCATCGAATGTTAAATGCAATAATCTTTATCTGCTGCAACCTATATCCTATACTAGTTGTCTTCTTGTGACCAGCTACAAACTGTATCCCATACTAGTTGGCACGTAGGCCTGTGTCAAATGGAGGCGCATGCCCAAATCTACAAACTAGAGCTCGTAGGTCCAAATAAATTAAATAATAGGTACACATGCCAATTAAATAATAATAGTCTCGCAGGCCCAATCAACAAAAGTAGAATAGATTAATAATCCAACCAATAACATGTGTCGAGTCCATAACCATCCACTAAATACACATTCATCATATAAATGTATAAAAATATAATATCTAATATTATATAAACAACTTTCAAGTTTCTAGCAATTTAGGTCGTATAAACTAATTTAGATAAAATGGATCGGAACAATAATTAATTAATCAAAATAATTAACTAACTTTAGTTAGTGAGTCTTATTTAATTAGAATCACATTTTAATCAGATACCAAATTAGAGTCCAACTCTAATTCTAAAAGAGGCAAATTAAATTAACATCTTAATTTAGGATAAAACTCCTAAAATAAAATAAAATTTAATTTAGTAATTAATTAATCAAATTAATCAATTATTTTAATTGACGGGTTTATTTATTTAATTAAAATAAAATTTTAATTAAATAATAAATTAGAATCAAACTCCAATTTCAAGATTCTAGGACTAATTGAATTTAGGATCAAATCCAAACTAAGATTCAATTAATAATCAATTAATCGAATTAATTAATTATTAAATCAAATTTCATTAAAATCAAATTTTAATCAAACACCAAATTAGGTTCCAAACTCTAATTCTAAAATTAGGGCAAATTGAATTAACATTTTAATTTAGGATAAACTCCTAAATAAAATAAAATTCAATTTAGGGTCATGATTATATATTTTTGTTAAGATCCAATTTTAACAATAAAAATAACTTAAAATTCGTAAATTTAAAATAGAATTTTGAATTTGGTCAAAAATTTTAAATTTGGGTCAAACCCATTTGAAATTCTAGTTTAAAACTATTTTAAAATTTGCATTCAAAGTCCATTGAGAAATTGCATTATGACCCATATTCAAAATTACACTCAGACCCTCAATTTCATAAATTACTTGATAGGTCCTTCATTTTAAAATTGCATCTTGACCCCAATTTCATTATCAAGGTCTCACAATTTCATAAATTACAATGATGCCCCGCTCAAATTATGAACCCTAAACCAAAATTTGTAAACAGGACCTTGCAATTTCAAAAATTGCAAAGGAGGCCCCCGCCCCCCAAATGCTCATTCATCCGGCTGAAACCCTAGAGAACTCCTCCCATTTCGATGTGGCGCCACATGTTCTTCCTGCAACGGCATTGGCGACTTTAATTTGCTGCGGTACCTCGCCGCCTGATACATTGCAAAGGCGCTGTTGTAAGCGCCTTCACTATGTAGCGCAGCAGCCTCGCTGCCGCTGCCATAGCCGGTGTTGTTGCAGCCCAAAGCAGCACGTTCTACTATTGTAGAATCATGCAGCAGTGTGTTCTGCTGCTGCCCGCCCGCGCGGTAGCGGGTTTTCACCCATGCTGCTTCCAACACCTTCCAATTTGATTTTTGATCCAATTTTCGACCAAAAATTCATTTTCTTTTCTAAATCTGATTTAGAACATGAAAAATAATTATCTCAATTGCCATAAACAAGAAAACCAATTTCAATCTTATCGAATTCATCAAAACATTAACAAACTCTAATAAGTAACAATGTAGGTTCTGATACTACTGTTAGGTTTCCGGTCATACATGCACAGCGGAAATAAAATAAACTCGAAACCATAAGCCCGGATCAACCTTGCCCTTAGATAGAATTTGTGATAAAAAATATACCTTTGATGACTCTTGTGGATCTGATTTCTGAAGAATGATGTAGAAACTTGTCACCACCAGCTGTCCAATCCAGCCTCTAACAGAAATCCACATAGCGAGTTGAATCTGGAACTCCATCAATCTCCAACAGTTGCAATGGATTATAGAGAATATTGTTTTTCTCTTTGTGCTAGCAAGAGAAAAACTTAGTGCTAGAAAAGCGACTCTCTTGATTCTCTTACAACTAAACCTAGTTCTTGTAGGTTTAAGTAATACCCTAATTAGGTTTAAGATAGCTAGAAAATGCTTGATAGCATGATACAACATGTAAATTATATCTTCTTCCATCAAGCTCATAAGGCCTCCAAAACGGTGTCATATTGGTAGGACGAAAAGGTGAACATTATGAAAGTAAGTTGACTCTTTTAGGTATGTAGGGATAGAGACAGATTTTAAGAGGCTGTTTGATAAAATGATTTTTTCATCTCAACTTTTCAAACTCAATGTAAACCATTAATTCTTAGTCAAGCCCACAATTTTTGACTTTTTCAAATATTTTTAAACCACATATTCATAAATAAATAAAAAATCTAAAAATCACATTACCAAACCAGCTCTAAGAAATTGAATCAGTTTAGACATAAAGTAATGGATAATTATTACAAAATTACAATTCAATCCCCTAATTTTCATATGATACAACATTAAATTCTTAGCTTCTAATAATTAAAATTTAAATCTCTATTTTCTATCATCTTATCCTTTGAACTTTTGTAATTACAATTTAATCCCAATAAAAATATTTTTAAATTAAATCATTATTTGACTTGACCATTTTAATATTTGTCTTCGAGTACATAATTTCTTGACGTTTTGACTAGTATAACAATGTGTTGTAACGATCTTACCCCCTTCAAAGAATTTCATCCTCCAAACTCGCTTGATTAAAATATAATCATATGAAGATATTGAACACATATATGACTATCACTTACCCACGTTACCTCTTCATTGAATGATTCTCAAAACCTTTGATTGGATATAGATAAAAATCTTTCCCATCTAAAATCAATTCCTCGGTCGAGCTCTCATCAACTATTTTAAGTTGAACTTCCTTTAATAATACTATTGATATTAGGCATAAATTAAATTTGATACCTTCTTACCAAGCCTTATAATCAAGGATTTCATTCCTTAATACAGACAATTGTTTTCTCATCAACAAATATTGAACAAATGCTTTAAATATCATCTAAAGGATCAAGATATGATGATCTCAGATTTACGTTTTAACAAACCTAAGAGAAACTCAATAACTTCCAAATTTGAAGTTCAAGAATGCTACTTTTCATATTCTCCAAAATTTCAGTTTGTATCATCATTTGAATTATCCCTTAATCGGGCTCTTTTCCATAATAATGGTTACATATTTGATACCAAATAACTTTCATTTGCCACATTTATCGCAATAAAATAAACTCTCAAAATTTCCCAACATCATTTATAACCTCAAAATGGTCATTTCTATCTAGTCCTTATAATCAGCTCCCTGAATGATTAATGATAAATAACCAACCAAATCACTGATATAATATCATTTAAACTCTAATTCATGTCTCTCTCTTCACACCAATCTATAACATTTATCATTCTATTTAGAATACTTCTTAAATCCTAATATAAACCTTTACCATAATTCGAAACATCAATCATCTTTACGTACGGGAGCAAATATTTCAACAAATTTAATCAGTTTTGAGTTCTTGAAACGATTTTTTTTTTCACATTTCTTAACAAATTCACACAAATTTTTGCACTCTTTCTATTCTACTAGTCAAATAAAGAGACATTTAACTAACTTCTATAAAACACTAGTAACATTACACTTATCATCATATCATATGACCTCAATATTTAATAATATCGATTTCCTGAAGATCAAAAAATAATAACCATCATATTTATCACATGAATCTTCATACATCAATATACCACTAAGGTTTCATCTATTAATCTCTAAATCTCATTAAATATTGAATTTGACAATTCTTTATTCTTTCTTTAAGAAACAACCGTAATGTGTAGTCATTATGAAGTCTATCCTTATTTTCCCGAAACCTCTAATAATCATGATGTGATCCAGACCACGGATACAAGCCCGCACAAAGATCCGTTGAAAATCAAAGGAGGGCCGATGACTCGATTGCAAACAAAGAGGGCCAACGAAGCAATGGATAAGCTAGTTCCATTTTGGGACCGAGCCAAAACGACGAGTGGATCAACCCCATTCAAGCCGTAGAAGAAAATTGTGAAATTTCAAGAATTACGGCCGTAACATATGGGAACTCACGGCCGTAACCAACCTACTGCTGAAAACTGAATTTTTGAAGAAATGGATTTACGGCCGTAAGAAGTTTTTATCACGGCCGTAACGAAGCCTCGGGTTAAAAAAACGAGATTTTCAAAATATGGATTACGGCCGTAAAAAGATTCTCACGGCCGTAACGATGAAACAGAAAGGGTCTTACGGTCGTAAAGGGATGGGTCACGACCGTAAGTAACTATACGCGTAAAATTAGGTTTTTAATTATTTCCTAATTTTTGGTTATTTGTTTCCTTATTTAATTAGAACTCTTAACCTAGATTTTGACCCTATTTATAAGGATGTAATTTTCATTATTGATACACAACTTTGACATTATTATTGAGAGGCAATTTGCTTTCATACTTTATTCTTTATTGAATAAAATCCGGACTTGCGAGTTTAATTCTTGTTTGTTCAAATCTTGGGTGAGATTATTGATTGTGTTGGTTGCTTGGTTCAATTAATTTGAATCAATCTCGAAATCGTGATTCTTTGGCGTTCTTGGGTCGATTCCAATAATTTGTGGGTTGCGTAGCTACAATTGCTACGTGGTTTGCATCATCTGGTATCAGAGCTTAGGCTCAAAAAATCAAGGTTATATCTTTGTTTTATTTTCTTGAGTCTTCTTTAATCTTGTTCTTCGTGTTCTTCCAGTTCTTGACTCTTTAATCAAAAAAGTTTTACAAAAAAATTCAATAGTCGTTAATTCCTTCGTTTGTTATCCAAATTAAATTTCGTTTGTTTCGTCTTTCTCGAAGTTGAATTTTCGAGAAATCTAAAAAAAAAAAAACGAAAATCCCAAGTCCAAGGAAAAAAAAAATAGCTGTTATTTGGTTTCCAGAAATATATTCTTGACTCAATCTTAGTTTCCATAAAAAGTGTCAAGTTCTATATCGAGTCTAATTCCATTCTCTAAAGGTCTTCTTCAAGTTTTCCAAACAGTTCCTAAAATTCTAACTCTTACTCGATTTGAATCATTCGGGCTTAAACTTGTTTGAGTTCGGGTTCGTTCTTTGAAGCAATTGGGGTGAAAGCCATTGAGTGGAAAAAGGCATAGAGGTGAGATCAATAGAGGGTAAAAGCCAAATTTGAGTGATACACGAGCGAAATACACGTGAGGCATATAATATTTAGTTTTAGGATGTCTGAACAATCTTCTACTACAAAAAAAAACGATCGAGTCAACATGCCGGAAGAGATGGTACAATGGTTTGAGCGGTTGTTTGGGGATGTGCTAGGTAGGTTAGAAAGACTTGAGCAACCTCGGGAAGTGCCCAATGCCCGTAGGCAAGGTGGGCAAGGTCGTAGAGTAGAGGGGATCGATGAGAATGAAGAAGGTAGTGATTTTGACGATGGGGCAATTGTGGATAGAGTAGTTAGGCATGGAAGAAGGGATAGAGATCTTGGTGGCGATAGAATGGATGGTAGTATGAGCAACATCAAAATGACAATTCCGTCATTCAAGGGTAGGAGTGATCTGGAAGCATACCTAGAATGGGAAAAGAAGATGGAATTAATTTTCAATTGCTACACTTATTCGGAAGAGAAAAAGGTTAAGGTAGCTGTACTTGAATTCTCCGATTACGCTATTACTTGGTGGGATCAATTGGTGACTTCTAGGAGGAGGAATCGCGCGAGGCCCGTTAGTACTTGGGATGAGTTAAAAGCTATCATGAGAAAGAGGTTCGTTCCTAGTCATTACCATCGGGAGCTTCATCAAAAATTACAAAGTCTATACCAAGGATCAAATAGTGTGGAGGATTATCATAAGGAGATGGAGATGTTGATGATTAGAGCTAATGTAGAAGAGGATAGGGAGGCTACGATGGCTCGATTTTTGAATGGGTTGAATAGGGATATAGCTAATGTGGTTGAACTACAACATTATTTGGAGATGGAAGATATGTTGCACATGGCTATAAAGGTGGAGAAGCAAATAAAGAAAAAGGGAACATCAAGGTATCAATCTGGTTCTAATTCTTCTTAGAAGCCGAAGTGGGAAAGTAAAGGAGATGGGACTGTTTCTAAAGGGAAGTTTGAAGCATCAAAAGGGAAGTTTGAGGCACCAAAAGGGAAGGAGGAACAAGCTAATAAACTCGTACCTAAAGGGGAACCTCAACCATCTAGGAGTAGAGACATTCAATGCTTCAAATGTTTGGGGAGAGGACATGTGGCATCTCAATGTCCTAATAGGTGAGTGATACTTGTACGGAAGGATGGAGCCATGGAGAGTGATAGTGAGGAAGAGGATTATAGCGATATACCGGCATTGGAGGAAATATGTGATGATGAGGATGTGTTATCCGGGGAGCATGGCGAGTTATTAGTGGCAAGGAGAGCTCTTAGTGCTCAAATCAACACGGATGATTTGGAACAACAACGGGATAACATATTCCGTACACGATGTCGCATTAATAACAAGGTATGTAGTATGATTATTGATGGTGGTAGTTGCACTAAAGTTTCTAGTACTATACTTGTTGAAAAATTAGGATTACCTTTGTTAAAACATCCTAAACCTTATAGGCTTCAATGGTTAAATGATAGTGGAGAAATTAAGGTGAATAGGAGGGTGTTGGTGAGTTTTTCTATTGGTAGCTATATGGATGATGTTATGTGTGATGTGGTTCCTATGCATGCCGGACACATTTTGTTGGGTAGACCTTGGCAATATGATAGGAAGGTAATGCATGATGGGTATAAAAATAGGTATAGCTTTACCAAAGGGGGAAAAACCATTACACTTGCACCATTGACACCGTCACAAGTGTATGAAGATCAAATAAAATTGAAAAATGATGAAGAAAAAATATTGAGGGAAAATGAGAGAAAGAGAGTTGAGGCCACGACCTCAGAAAAAGGAGAGGAAAAGAGAGTT
Source organism: Ligustrum vulgare (assembly GCA_963555705.1). Classification (NCBI taxonomy): domain Eukaryota; kingdom Viridiplantae; phylum Streptophyta; class Magnoliopsida; order Lamiales; family Oleaceae; genus Ligustrum; species Ligustrum vulgare. Next base: position 27,509,264 of record OY743174.1, read on the forward strand.
GGAGCCACGACTCCAGAAAAGGAGAGGCGAGAGAAAAAAGGAGTGTTGGGGTACATACCTCAGAAAAAGGAGAGGGAGCGAAGAGTGCCAGAAAAAGAAGAAAAATGAGTTTCTACGCAAAAGGGAGTGAAATCAAGAAAGCATTCATGGAAGAATGGCCAATGGTCCTTCTACTATACATGGAATCATTCCTTGCATTTGATGAAACTAACAAATCCCTCCCTAGTTTGGCTATTTCTCTCTTGCAGGAATTTGACGATGTATTTCCCGATAACATACCTAGTGGGTTACCACCCATTCGAGGTATTGAACATCAAATCGATTTTGTACCTGGAGCAGTCATTCCAAACCGCCCCGCTTATCGAAGTAACCCCGAGGAGACAAAGGAGCTTCAAAGGCAAGTGGAGGACTTGATAAGCAAAGGGTATATAAGGGAAAGTATGAGTCCATGTGCCATCCTCGTGTTACTTGTACCCAAAAAGGACGGGACTTGGAGAATGTGTGTTGATTGTAGGGCCATCAACAACATAACGGTAAAGTATCGTCATCCTATTCCTAGGTTAGATGATATGTTGGATGAATTGCATGGCTCTAGCATATTTAGTAAAATTGACCTTAAGAGTGGTTATCATCAAATTCGAATGAAAGAAGGAGATGAGTGGAAAACTGCTTTTAAAACTAAGTATGGCCTGTATGAATGGTTAGTAATGCCTTTTGGACTTACTAATGCACCTAGCACATTTATGCGTTTAATGAATCATGTTTTACGTGCATTTATAGGTAAATTCGTTGTAGTTTACTTCGATGATATCTTGATATATAGTAAAAATTTGAATGAGCATGTGGAGCATGTTAGGTGTGTGCTTGTGGTTTTAAGACAAGAGCAACTTTTTACTAATTTTAAAAAGTGTGATTTTTGCATGGAAAAAGTTGTGTTTCTTGGCTAAACTGAGATTAGAAGTTTTCATGGCTTGGCTAGTTTTTATAGGCACTTTGTTAAAAATTTTAGCACGATTGCCGCACCACTCACAGAAATTGTCAAAAAAAGTGTAGGTTTTAAAAGGGGAGTAGAACAGGAACATGCATTTGAAACAATCAAAAACATGTTTTGTAAAGCACCGGTTTTATCACTTCCTAACTTTGACAAGGCTTTTGAGATTGAATGTGATGCCTCAGGGCTAGGCATTGGAGCTATTTTAATGCAGGATCAAAGGCCAATCGCCTATTTTAGCGAAAAACTAAAAGGGGCTGCACTTAATTACCCCACATATGACAAGGAGTTATACTCACTTGTGCGCGCTTTGGAGACATGGCAACATTACTTGTGGCAACGGGAGTTCGTGATACACACTGATCATGAATCCTTGAAGCGTTTGAGGGGTCAAGCTAAGCTGAGTAAGAGACATGCAAGGTGGGTAGAATTCATCGAAACATTTCCCTATGTCATCCGATACAAACAAGGTAAGGAAAATGTGGTGGCAGATGCATTGTCTCGAAGGTATGGTTCTTTAAACATGATGATTATTTACTTCGAGAAAATAAATTGTGTGTCCCTAGGTGTTCAATGAGGGAGTTACTTGTGAGAGAGGCCCATAGTGGAGGTTTAATGGGTCATTTTGGGGTTAAAAAGACCATTGAAATCCTAAGTGAACATTTCTATTGGCCTAAGATGAAGATTGATGTGGTTCGGGTTTGTAATAGATGAATTACTTGTAAAAAAGCTAAATCTAGGATTAAACCCCATGGGTTATATATGCCTTTACCCGTCCCTAGTGAACCTTGGGTCGATATCTCTATGGATTTTGTTTTGGGATTACCTAGGACTAAGAAGGGAAGAGATTCAATTTTTGTGGTAGTAAATCGCTTTAGTAAAATGCCATATTTCATACCATGCCACAAAACTGATGATGGTACTAACATAACTGAAATTTTCTTTCGGGAAGTCGTGCGCTTACATGGGGTTCCTAAAAGTATTATCTCGGATAGGGATGTTAAATTCCTTAGTCATTTTTGGAGAGTCTTGTGGAACAAGCTAGGAACAGAACTACTTTTTTCTACAACTTGTCACCCACGGACCGATGGGCAAACCGAGGTAGTAAATAGGACAATGATTCAATTGTTGCGCACGATAATCAATAAAAATATGAAAAATTGGGAAGAGTGTTTACCATTTATTGAATTTGCATATAATAGGGCTATACATTCTACTACTTCTTGTTCACCATTTGAAATTGTGTATGGTTTTAATCCGCTAACACCATTGGATTTAATTCCTTTACCTGTGAATGAACGTAGTAGCTTAGATGGAAAGAAAAAGGCTGAAATGGTTAAATCACTCCACGAAAAAGTGAGGTTGGCGATTGAAAAGAAGAATGAACATTATGCATCGCAGGCTAACAAGGGGAGAAAAGGCGTCATATTTGAGCCCGGTGATTGGGTTTGGGTACATTTGAGAAAGGAGCGGTTTTTAGAACAACGCAAGTCAAAGTTACAACCGCGAGGAGATGGTCCATTCCAAGTGATTGAAAGGATCAACAACAATGCCTATAAAATCGATCTTCTTGGTGAGTATAATGTTTCGGCTTCATTTAATGTTTTTGATCTATCTCCGTTTGATGCAGGTACAGATTCGAGGTCGAATCCTTTCGAAGAGGGAGGGGATGATGTGATCCAGACCACGGATACAAGCCTGTACAAAGATCCGTTGAAAATGAAAGGAGGGCCGATGACTCTATTGCAAACAAAGAGGGCCAACGAAGCAATGGATAAGCTAGTTCAAGGAACAATGGCCAAAACAATGTTCGTGTCATCAAAAGAAGCAAGTTCCATGTTGGGACCGAGCCAAAACGACGAGTGGATCAACCTCATTCAAGCCGTCGAAGAAAATTGTGAAATTTCAATAATTACGGCCGTAACATATGGGAGCTCACGGCCGTAACCAACCTATTGCTGAAAACTGAATTTTTGAAGAAATGGATTTACAGCCGTAAGAAGTTTTTATCACGGCCGTAAAAAGAGTCTCACGGCCGTAAAAAGAGTCTCACGGCCGTAATGATGAAACAGAAAGGGTCTTACGGCCGTAAAGGGATGGGTCACGGCCGTAAGTAACTATACGCATAAAATTAGGTTTTTAATTATTTTCTTATTTTTGGTTATTTGTTTCCTTGTTTAATTAGAACTCTTAACCTGGATTTTGACCCTATTTATAGGGATGTAATTTTCATTATTGATACACAACTTTGATATTATTATTGAGAGGCAATTTGCTTTCATACTTTATTCTTTATTGAATAAAATCCGAACTTGCGAGTTTAATTCTTGTTTGTTCAAATCTTGGGTGAGATTTATTTTTATTGTGATCAAGAGATCAGCATATCTATTGATTGTGTTGGTTGCTTGGTTCAATTAATTTGAATCAATCTCAAAATCGTGATTCTTTGGCGTTCTTGGGTCGATTCCAATAATTTGTGGGTTGCGTAGCTACAATTGCTACGTGGTTTGCATCAAATCAAATAACCCAAAAATAGTCAAAATGGTAGAAGTCGCATGAATGTTAGTTTCCTCAATGCCTATATACACAACAACATATTGTTCTCTACAAATCAACATTCAACATAATATCATCTGCTTATCCTATGCAAGAATCTTATCATATATTTCATTTATACACCATTGTGATTTCTAATATCCTCCAATATAAGTAGTCAAAACGTACTACAAAATTCAAATAATATAAATGAACAATTAGCTCCCAAATAATTAAGATTCTTCACATGAATGCCACAACATTTTCTACACTTATCTTATAAGTTATAACTTGATATTTTCATATGTATACATCAAATTATCATATAACCCCACATATTTATTGATACTTTAAGTGGTTGTATACTTTGTAACTTTGAATTTCTATAAATAAACAATCTGCAAAATCATCAAAATTCTCACTCTATATGGATAATTTGTTTAAGGTTTCTACTCTTAGTATATACTAGGTCACATCCACCACAATGATAATAAACAATTAATAAATCTTTCTATCATCTTATCCTTGAAAATAATATCTTTCCATACTAATTGCTTGAGAATCTACCAAAAATATTCTTCTATAATCTCGACTTTCATACCTTCGAGTAATAACACGAGTTTAAGATAGAGTTGAGAGCCTGTGATTTCAAACAACATGACATGTGATTACACATGAAATATGAATGATATGCTAATGCATAAACAATGAAAACTTCAAGACTCTATAAACTATGCTCTGATAACAATGGACACGACCCGTTCCGAAAACACCCTAATGGACTCAAGACATAACATGCGCCGATTATGGATGCAAGCTAGATACTTGGACCATCACTAAGGCTGACTGCTATCTACTACTAATCATATGATAAATAATGAAAAATTATTTTATGTTAAAAGAATGTGAGCCCAAATTGATATTTAAATGCTCAATTTCAAATGACAAAATATCCTAAATATGTCATGTGTTGAGCTCCAAATAAACAAGCTCTTCAGACTTCAAAAACTCAACCATTAAAGTATTAAGAATTGATAATTTATTAGAATCTTGTAATGTTGGGTTTGATGAATTATGCAAATTATTTGGAATATTAAGATAAATAACTGTAACACACTCCACAATAAAATAGCTTAGCTAAAAGAATGAATAGAACTATTGTTAAGAAAGTAACATGTATCCTTTTAAGTTCTAGCCTCCTAAAGTCATTTTAGGGAGAGGCCACAAAAATTGCTGCTAATTGAGAAATAGAAGCCCTCCTAGTGCTATTCACTTCAAAACTCTTGAAGAGAATGAAATGGAAAACCTATAGAACTCAATAATTTAAGAGTCCTTGGATGTATGTTTCGCACTAGAATGAAGGAAAATTAGAGCCTAGAGCTCTAAAGTGTGTCTACCTAGGTTATGTTGAGAAGGTGAATTGGTATAGACTCTGGGTAAGGAAAAAAAAAGGGTTAAAAGTCGGAAATCCTATATGATGAAACTGTTAGAAAGATTTGTCGTGTCTGATGATAAAAGTGTAAGTTTATCTTTAGGAACTCAATTTAGAACTTTTGCTCAGCAGTTTCATAAGTCTAAAGAAGAAGTTGAGGTTGGAACTGTAATGTACCTAATGATCTATTCATGACCTGATTTTATGTATTCTATAAGTGTACTTAGCAGAATATAGCTAATCCTAGTGAGATACAACAGGAAGCTGTGAAGTGTCTTCTTAGGTGTATTAAAGAAATTTCTAATTTAGGAATAAAGTTTAAATGCAACTTAGGGCATTAAACTGAGGGGATATACTGATACTGATTATGCAGGTGACAAAGATAACAGAATAACCACTTGTGTCTATGTATATAGTATATGTAATTTATGTGTAAGATGGAAATCCAAGCTTCAGAAAATTGTTGCCTTGTCATCCACTAGAGCAGATAAATAATTGCTACAAATGTTATAAAAGAGGGAGTTTAGTTTAAAGGCCTATTACATGAATTTGAATTTATTAATAGAGAAATTGTTCTTTTTTCTGATAGTCTATATGCTATAAAAAATAAGTAGAAATCATGTATTACATAATAGGTCTAACACATGCTGATGTTAGATTCCATTTTATTAGAGATGTGTCTTCACAAAGTGTTGTGAAACTTGAAAAACCTCTAATCATTTTAATCATGTTGATGTAGGTACATAAGTGTTGTCTTTAAACAAGTTCTAGGACTATTTAGATTAGTCAATTTCAGCACTTGCTGATTCGTATATCATGACTTTGAGAAACCACTGTAACGAATCATTGTACCAAGGTGAAGATTGTTGGAATATATGTTATATTGTTTGACCGCTGACCAAAATGATGTGACTGTAGACCAAGTTGGAATCAGTTAAAGAGATGAAAACGGGTTGTATAACTTAATTGGCAAAGTTTTGTTGAAAATCGTGTGTCTTTCATGCTTTTGTTAGTGGATGTATTAATTGGGATGCTGCTAAGTATCAACCCCAACACCATTGGACTGGATGGCCCTCTGGTTGCTTCCATATACATCCAGTCCGTTGGTTCATTATCTCTTTCAATTTGGATTATGTGCTCTTTCTCAGACTTCTGGTTTTATGGCTTTAAGTTATGTACTTTTCTCTCTAAGTTCACAGAGATACTTCATCTTCTACTACTCTTTTTGGGTTGTGATACTTGTGTCATATCTGTAGTCTAGTGAGGGTTGGTTTATTATGGTGTTATTGAGTGAACATTAACCAAAGTAAGAGAAAGAGATAGGCGTTTTCTATGTAATTTAGGTGATTATTCTTGTGGTTCCCAAATATGTTTCTTGGATGATTCAATTCCATTTTAAAGCAGTTGTGTTGACATATAAAAATGATCCCCAATGTAGGACTTCAAGGAATAGGTCTAAAAGGACCCACTTAGAGGCCCAAAGCGGAAGTGCTGAGCGAGAGTCTTTCATCGCTCAATTCTTGAAGGCCAAAGCAACGTCTAGTGTCTGGGCAAGTGAAGCAGTCCATTATAACATAAAGTGCCAGCTATTAGACATCTAATGAGAAGTCCTATTACACATACCATGATCCAAGATTACACATCCCATGATTCAAGATATCGATTACAAGCAATTAGATAATGGAGTTAATGGCAATAGTTATATTAGCAGTTTTTGGAAGATTATCCATCACGGGAAAAGTTTGCAGTTATTGGACGAAAGCCATTTTTTATGTGAGAATAAAGGAAACCATCGCTGATGTCTAAAAGGAAAAAGAGAATGCAGAGACAAGGACCAAGAAATCACTCTCAAAATAGAGAATCATGTAATTTCATTTCTTTTAATTTTCTACAAGATTTGCTTACTTTGCATTTTCGTGTGCTTGTGCCTCTTGGAGGTATTTGGTTTAATGTTGCAGTAAAAAGATCTTTCAAATAAAACACCTCTTGTTGGGACTTTGTCTCAAAAGGTTGTTGTTCCTTATATATTGTCTGAATCCTTTTAATTGTTAGCGGAAGTTTATTCTACGTGAAACAATTTGGCACGCCAGTGGGACAAAACTTTGTTATTGGAAGATACAAAAATTGAAGCAATATGCCTCATAAAAATTCCAATAAAGAGCCTGCCATCCAACGACTAGTCCATCTGTAATCAAGCAATTTGAGGATCAGCAAAGTACTCCAAGAACAAAGGGACAAAATCAAAGTCGTTATGAACCAATGACAGAATTGAGCCCTCGAGCTATTCGTGCATTGCTGAGTGAACTCACACATGATGTTGTTGAACAAGTAAATTTACAAAATGTTTATATCATGGAAATATTTACCCAAAATGAAAATATACATTATGATAACATGGTCAGGCAACTAAGTACTTTAAACAAACTTATGAATAAGTTAGTGGGCCAATTATGTCAACCAACCTCGTTAGGTATAGGAAATCATTTCCAAGCTAGGACGATTGGGGGGCATAACTCACCAGTCGTAACTCTTGGACCATCTACTTCAAACTCCCGGGGGGGGGGGGGGGTGGAATAATAAACCCATGGGGCAGCATGAGTGCAAAAGATAATTTCCAAACATCGGACAGAATATGACATGTATTAATGATGGGGGAAATACTCACATTAATGGCAACAATTGTTTAAATAATTACACCTTTTCCACAAATCCAGAGCCAATTAGGCTGACATACAGAAGACCATATCCTGATTGGGTAGATCTGGCATATCCATGGCCTAAGAGATGTAAAGTACCAGAATTTTCTTTGTTTACTAGTTTAGGAGAAGTTTTTACCGTAGAACATGTAGGGCGATTTACATTGCAATGTGGTGAAGTAACTGATTACCACAAAATGAGACTGTTTCATTGTTCACTAACGGGAGTAGTATTTTCATGGTTCATCAATTTGCCAGCTAATTCTATTCAGACATGGCAACAGTTAGAGCAATTATTCCGTGACCAGTTTTATAAAACTGAGTCTGAAGTTACTTTGGCCAATTTGGCGAATTTACATCAAATGCCAAATGAGTGGGCCAAGGTTTTTCTTCAAAGGTTTAAAACATTCAGGAGCAAATATTTTATACCTTTACCTGAAAAAGAATTTGTTAAAATCACTCAAAGTTGTTTAAGATTTGATTTAAAAAGGAAATATCAGGATAGGGAATTTTCTAATCTTTTTCAATTCAGTGTTAATGTGATTAGATATTAACGATAATTGAGAGAAGAAGAAAATATGAAAAATTCTAGCAAATGGACTTATTATAGAGACCCGAATTTTGACATTCACGATGTTGATGAATATTATGATCAGGCCAAAGTATGTTTGGCTGAATTGGTCAAAGGAGATGCATATATTTGCCCTTTATTGACCAAATTAGGAACACAGGTTAAGAACGAGCCTATAAGAGATGAAAAAATTAGGGCTAGAATATTCTCATTTGATGTGAATAAAGCCGATATCATATTCGACAAGCTATATTAGGACAAACAAATAAAGTTGAGCGATAAGCATAAATTGCCTAACCCTAAACAAATTAAGGGGAAAAAATATTGTCATTGTCTCATATGACTAATAATTGCTTTTTTTTCATCATGTGTTATAGGATGCCATTGAATCAGTGCGAATCACTTTCGAAGCTAAGAAGAAGATGGAAGTGGATGAAAATCATTTCCCACAGCTACTTGGGATCAATATGGTAACACCTTACTTTAAAAGTGGATTGCCAAATCTCAAATTGGTGGTAGATGATGGAGAGGAAGACCCTAGCCACATCCTAGTGTCTTTGAGCATCTTAAAGGAAAGGATGTCAGAAAAGACGAAGGGATTTTGTGTGCTAGATGTAAAAGAGAAGTGGATGAGAAAGCAAAAAAAGAAAAAAAGAAAAAAAAGAGGATGGAGGCAACATCATCATCATAATAGTATTCCAAGTTTTCAACCTGTCGGAGGAGGAAGTACGCCGTTCTATGGAGAGCCATCTTTTGATATACAGTTTAGGCCAATGTACAATGGTAGAATGTTCAGGCCACAACCTCATCAATCAAATGTGTGGCATTCATTTCATTATAATGCGAGAAGTGTAACATCCCTAGTTTAAAATCTTAAACCTAGACGTGTTAACTTCCTTTCACTTTATTTGCAGAAAAATAATCAATGTAAATACTAAAATTTTTCATTTTTCAATTTTAAAATTCTACAAAAATTTCAGTAGAGTCTCCTCTATAAATTGGACTTAGCCAACCTGTAAAGGGACATCGTAGCCAACCTAAAAATTTAAAACATAAATCAAAACCCAACAACATTCAACATTTCCAACATCTCCAAATTTAGCCACAATTAAAAATTAGATTCAACATCACCACACTACTCCAACAATCATAATTTAAAGTCAATAGATTTTCAACTTATGAAATATGAAATAAACTAACCACCAATGGAAATACCATAACTTATTTAAACTAAATTCAACCAAATAATTTAAAGAATAAACTAATAAAAGAATAAGCAATGAAAAAATTAGCAAAGTCTTTAATTCAATTTTAAAATAGAATAAACTGCAATAATGTCTGAGTCTGCCCCCAAGCGATCTCTAACTTTCATCGCTTGAAATGTTGGGGATGGATTGGGGGTGAGCTAAAGCTCAGTAAGTAAACCTTATGCGCATGATGCATGCTAATGGTATAAAATGCTTTAAACGCTTTGAAGTATGTATCCTATACACTTTAACCTTTCAAAAATTTCAAGATTTTTAAACCTTCACTCATACATTTCAAAAATTGACATCATTTCGATCGTGAGCTCACTGGTGTATCTTCTAGCTAATCAAATAACAGTGGGGAATTCTTATTTGGAACTAGATCACATTAATCGATAAAATTGCATAGCGGTTAACATTCATTCCACCGTAAAGTGGCTCATTCATTTTATTCCATCGCAAAGCGGCTCATTAATTTTAGGTACGACGGTCCCCCATGCCCCATTTTACACTCACATCTTTACATTCGCATCATTCATGACATATAAGTACAGAAATTACTTTCTTAAAAATTGAGATACATAACTTTTGAACCAAAACTTGCACTTTCCACATTTTTCATTAAAAACATTTAACTTTCCAAATTCAATGACAATGCATGCTTGATGATGCAACGACATGATAACGTGCTTGTTTGAAATTTCCTTGTTAACATACATGTATAAATTCAATGAAAAGCATCACAAGTCGATAAATTGTAAGAATATATTTACATTAATTCCACATTAAACATTCAACTTTGATGAAAATAGGCAAGTTTACTTACCTGATGCCCTTAGTATTTGCTATTTTCTAGATTTGCAAGTGGAAGAGTCTCGACTGCTAGTGACGTCAATGTACCAAATATCCTAATTATTCACGTTCATTAGTAAAATATAACTTTTAACTCAAAACGTGATGTTACACCAGGACCAACTCATTTAACAACACATTTGAAACAAACAGTTAGTTTCAATGCACATTAGAAAGTCTTCGTATCCTTTTTAATTCAGACTCAAATTCAAAATTAAATAATTTAACATAACTTTACAAAATTACTCAATTACAATTCTAGTTATTCAAAATCTGAATATTCTCAAATAAGGTTTTCAATTAAACCTAAAACTCACCAAACATCACCTAAAATCTTAAATTTCAGAATTTGATACTGTACATATATACTTCCAATATGAAAATAACCATGTAATTCAAATTTAGCTAAACAAATAAATTATAAAATCTGAAAGTTTACACACACACACACACACACACAAATAATTTTCAATTTAATACATTTTGGTCACATACAATTAATTAAATAGAAAATAGAATGCTCAGGTAATAAAACAAATAATCATATAAAGTTGCGTTAAACAATTTATAATCTTTCTAATTGGTACATTGATCGTGAAGGCTTCCAAGTTCTTCCACTGCAAAATAATTCAATTATCAACTATAATAATGCCAGTTAATGATTTAGAATATCTCCAATAAGCTCTCTAAATATGAGATGCACTTTATTTTAGAGGGTCACCCCCTTAAAATTTCACTCCAATAAGCTCTCTACTTTAGTATTTTAATTTAGAGAATGGGTTTGGCTATCCAAATTTGGAGAGCCAAACTCACCCTCTATTATTAAATGCATTCAAAAATCCCAATTTTCAATGTTTCTACTTTAGTTTTCTTTATTACATATTTGATATCATTGTTCATTCACTTTTTTAAAAAAATAAATATTAACTAAAAATAAAGAAAAAATTTAAATATTTTTTATGAAAAAGTACAATAAAGAGCTAAAAATAGAGAGTTTGTTGGAGCTTGTTAAAATATTTTCCTTTTAAATTTAAAGATTCTCTCTATTGTGTAAATTATTCTCTTTAAATATAAAGAGCCTATTGGAGATGCTCTTATAAGGATATTAATACAACAACTACGTGAGATTCAAGAAAGCATGTAACAAAAAGTGGTATTACAATTCCTTACCTCCAAAAAAGAAATTTCATCATCGAAATTAGAACTTAACAAAAAAATGTGGATACTTGGTAGGCATTTCGTCCTCACGTTCCCAAGTAGCCTCTCCAAATAACTTTAACTAGCATTATCTTCTTTCTCCTAAGTTCCTTGTTTGCTTTCATAAGGATTCACACAGGTGATTCCTCATAAGTCAGATTCTCACGAAGATCCAATGACTTATAGCTGCGAATATGAGAGGGATCTGAAATATACTTCCTCTACATTGAGATATGAAACATATTGTGTACCCTCGATAGTGCTGGGGGCAATGTAACCCGATAAGTTAGGTCACCAACCTTTTCAAGTATCTCAAAGGGGCCAACAAAACATGGACTCAACTTCCCTTTCTTCCTAAATCTCATAAATCCTTTCATAGGAGCTACCTTAAAAAAGATCATATCGCCTGCAGCGAATTCCAATGGTTTCCTTCTTTTGTTAGCATAGCTTTTGTCTACTTTGTGCAGTTCTCATCCGTTGACGAATCTTCAACAACTTCTACTGTCTGATGTACTACTTATGGACTCAATAATTTCCTTTCTACTACCTCATCCCAATGAATTGATAATCTACACTTCCTCCTATATAGTGCCTCATACGAAGGCATGCAGATAGAAGTTTGTTAGCTATTGTTATAGGAGAACTCAACCAATGGGAGGAATTTGTCCCAAGTTCCTAGAAATCAATAATAGAAGCTCTCAACATGTTTTCCAGGGTTTGAATCATTCTCTCTGACTGCCCATCTATCTATTTGTGAAAGGGCATGCTAAATCTCAATTGAGTACACATGTCCTTATGTAGACTCTTCCAAGATGATGAAGTAAATTTTGGATCGTGATCAGACACAATGGATAAGGGAATTCCATGAAATTTAACAGTTTCTGTCAGATATAACTCCGCATACTTCTCCATATTATAAGTAGTCTTTAGAGAAAAAAGTGTGTTGACTTGGTAAGACAATCAACAATCATCTAGATAGAATTATAACTCATTTTCGTCCTAGGTAACCCAAAAACAAAATCCATGCTTATTCATTCCCACTTCCACTCTGGAATCTTAAGAGGCTATAATAGGCCAGAAGGAAGTTAATGTTCAGCCTTAACTTGCTGACAAGTGAGACAATGCTAAACATAATCTTCTACGTCCCTACTTATATCAATCCACCAAAAATGTTTGCTTAAATCTCGAGCCATCTTATTACTTCTAGGGTGAATTGAGTAAGGAGTGTTATGAGCTTCTTTCATAATTTCTTGCTTCAACTCCTTATTGTTAGGGACCACCAATCTACTACCATGCCGAAGGGCACCATCTATAGTGATAATCAAATCAGTGCACTTTCCTTCAGTAACCTCTGTATGAACTTTCAATATTCGAGGATCTTTAGACTATAAAGACTTTATTTTCTCAAGCAATGTTGGTTCCAAAGTCATATTGGCGAGATAAATTGACTTGCCTTTTGGAACGATTTCCAACTCAAACCTTTGGATATCAATCAACAATTTTTTTTGAACAACTTGTAAGGTAGCTATTGTTCCATGACTTTTTCTGCTAATTGCATCGGCTACCATATTAGCCTTGCCAGGATGATAATTAATAACACAATTATAATCTTTGACAAGTTCCAACCATCTGTGTTATCTCATGCTGACTTCCTTCTGAGTGAAGAAGTATTTGTGGCTTCTATGATCGGTGTAGATCTCACAACTAACCTCGTAAGGATAGTGCCTCCATATTTTTAATGCAAATATAACAGCTGCCAACTCAAGATCATGATTTGGGTAATTCTTCTCATACTTCTCCAGTTTCCTTGAAGCATAGGAAAATCACCTTGCCATGTTGCATAATATCACAATAGAGCCCTTTTATTGATGCATCACTATAAATGACCAACCCTTCATTACCCCGTGGAATGGTTAAAATGGGCACAGATGTCATCCGTGTATTTAACTCTTCATAGCTCTATTCACAATCCGAGCTCAACTGAAAATTTGTATCCTTTTTGGTCAACTTAGTCAAAGGTAAGGCAATCTTCATAAATCCCTCTACAAATCTTCAGTAGTAACCAGCCAATCCAAGGAAACTGTGGAGTTCCTTAACATTAGAGGGTGTTAGCCAACTTCTAACTACCTCAATCTTACTTGGGTCGACCTCACTACCTTCTGATAGAATATTTCTCAAAAATGGCACTCCATCCAGCCAGAACTCACACTTCTTAAACTTAGCATATACCTTCTCTCCTCTTAATTTTTGAAGCACAATTCTCAAATGTCTTTCATGTTCTTCCTAAGACCTTGAATAGATCAATATGTCGTTGATGAAGACTATGACAATTTGATCTATATATTCTTTAGAAGTCTCGATGCATTAAGTTACTAAATGTCGTAGGAGCATTAGATACAGTTCCTTAAATACTGGGTTGTTCTAGACACTAAGTTAGTGACAAATTGGATCTTCCTTTCTAGTGCCAAAGCATAAAGGTTGTCCAGGAACACATTCTCCTATTCTCGAACGATTAGAATTTCTTTAAGAGAATGGTCTATCTTAGACACCTTAATTAATGCAACCAAGTAGGATTTACACCTTATTCAACAATTGTAATTTGTTTGGAAAGCTCCGAGAAAGCCAAACGACTTTCATGTAAGGGGTTTATACATAACCTTCTATCATGTCAGTTGATTGAAGCATGGTACAATAATAACCATTTCATTCCCAGTATGACATAAAAATCGTTGATATTCAGTGTTATGAGATCTGTCATCCACTCCTTCCCATTAACCATGATCGGGAAATCTCTCAACGCGTATCTTGAGTTCAACAATGCTCTAGACAGTGTTGACAATTAACTCTGGGTCTCTAGTTGTGAAGATGAATAATTCAATTCTTCAATGAATATAGGTGATGTGATCCGGACAAGGCATCGAAGGGCGAAGTCGAGCCATCGGCAATAACATGCAAACCGAAGAGGGATGGATCAAGCCGAATCAAGAAAAAGAAGTAATTTGGGCAGTAAATACCTTACGGCCGTAAAAGAGGATCTTCACGGCCATAAAACATATATTCAAGGCCATAACACTTATTATCACGGTCGTAACAAGTTATCGAAGGAAAAAGGCAGAATTTCAAGCAGAAAAGGTCTTACGGCCGTAATGTCCAGTCTTACGGCCATAACATGCAAACCGAAAGAATTTCACGGCCGTAACTAATAGCAAAGTTTTGAACAGAAAGGCCTTTACGGTCGTAAGATCGTTCGTCACGGCCGTAAACAAGCAGAGCCAGATTTTCCGGATTTTCCAATTATTTTATTTCCTTTTGGATTTTTAGTTATTTTCCTATTTTAGAATTTTAGTCTAATTAGAATTCTATTTTGAGTAAATTAGATGCTAGGTTATTTTGCTTATTTATATTCCTTTCCATTCATTGTAAAAACAGAAGTTTTGAGATTTATAATATTTGAGAGAGGATTCTCCAAAATTGAAAGGTTGAGTTTTTCCCTTTGTTTCGAACTTATCAAAGATTCGATCTTTGTGGCGTTCATCCAACGAACTCATCAAGGAATTGACAAGCCTTGTGGCGTTCACCAATCCTGGTTCTTCAGTCCGCATCGTCATTAATTGCGTCGTGATTGTTGGGTCAAGGTTTTACCGTCAAATCTATCTTCTATTTTTTCGTTAGTTTCTTCGTGTTCTTATTATTTTCGATTCAAATCTGATTTAGATCTTTCCTAGGTTTTAATTTTCGTTATTCCGCGTTTTTCGACCAGATTCCCCGACTGGGATCTCATCGTCTGGTATCAGAGATTGGATCTATTTCAGATTCTTGCGTTTCTTGATTTTTTTCGTGTTCTTCGCGTTCTTCGTGTCAGTCATAATTTTCTTCAGTTTCATCCATAAGAGTCAGTCCCAAAAAATTCAAAAGTGTTTTCTTCTTCGTTTTTCGTCCAAATCCAGTTCCGTTTTTTCTGCCATACTCGTAGTCAAATTATCTGGCAGATTAAAAAAAAATTCGAAAATTCCCAAATATTCCGAATTTCCTTGTTCGTGTCTTAAAAATGTCTGATAGAGAGGTTTCCACATCTTCATCTTCTATTGGAGATAGAAAACAGCTCGGGAGTGTGAATAGAAGGAATGAACAGGATAACAATGATATTGCAGCAATGAGGGCACAATTTGAGAGGTTTATGGTACAGATGGAGAATCGACGTGCAGAACGTGAACAAAGACCTCGTGATCAATCTCATGATGGTTCTCGGGTTAGGAGAGGTAATAGACGTGAGGTTGGTGTGGATAATGAAGACATGGGCAATGAAAGGGGCAGTATATCTTTAGGTAGTATGCGAAGGAGGGATAGAGGAGATAGGTATGAGCGGAGGCATGATAGGGAGCGTCGTGATGCTAGGAGGCATCGTGGGGGTAGAGATGTTGTTGATGACGACCTTGGAAAAATTAAAGTGAAATTACCATCGTTCCAGGGTAGGAGTGATCCGGAGGCATACTTGGATTGGGAGACAAAGGTCGAACGACTTTTTGATTGTAATAATTATTCGGAAAAGAAGAAGGTGAAATTAGTCGTGATTGAATTCACCGACTACGCAAATATTTGGTGGGATCAACTAGTTACGGGTAGGAGGAGGGACCTTGAGGAGCCGGTGAAGAGTTGGGGTGAATTAAAAACCATAATGAGGAAGCGGTTTGTGCCGACTCATTATTATAGAGATATTTATCAGAGGCTGCAGGGTATGACTCAGGGGTCGAGGAGTGTAGAAGATTATCATAAGGATATGGAGGTGGCGATGATTCGGGCTAACGTGGTGGAGGATCGGGAAGCTATGATGGCTAGGTTTCTGAGTGGGTTGAATAGAGATATTGCCAATGTCATTGAGCTGCAACATTATGTGGAGCTGGAAGATATGGTGCATATGGCCATGAAGGTGGAAAGACAGCTAAGGCGAAAGGGGGCAGGAAGACACTCACCATCTTATCCTACATCACAACCGAAGCAGGAATCCAACGTTGAATATAAACCGAAAGGGAAGGAGGAGCCTACAACGAAAGGTAAAAATATTTCTAATTCTCAAACTACTCGGGATAGAAATATTAAATGTTTTAATTGCTTGGGTACGGGTCATATAGCATCCCAGTGTCCAAATAGGAAGCTAATGATCTTACGGGATAATGGTGAAATTAGTTTCGAGGATGAATTTAAGGGAATGCCTAAGTTAGTGGATGTTGGGGAAAGTAGTAGTAGTGATGAGGAAGGGCTGACCTATGCTGTTAAAGATTCACTTGTTAATCGGCGTGTCCTTAGTGCTAGGGTCAGGGTGGATGAAATTGGTGAGCAAAGGGGCAATCTCTTCCATACTAGGTGCTTAGTGGGTAAAAAGGTTTGTGGTATGGTGATTGACGGGGGGAGTTGTACTAATGTGGTTAGTACCATGTTGGTTGAGAAATTGGGTTTGAGCTTGATAAAACATCCGAACCCTTATAAATTGCAATGGCTGATCGAGTCGGGAGAAATTAAGGTAAATAAACAGGCTAGGGTCAATTTTACAATCGGGGGTTATAAGGATGAGGTGGTTTGTGACGTGGTACCTATGGATGTTGGCCATATTTTGTTGGGGAGACCCTGGAAACATGATAGGAGGGTAGTGCACCATGGGTTTAAAAATCGATATTCTTTCGTGAAGGGTGGAAAAAAGATCACTCTTGCTCCGCTATCTCCTAAAGATGTCCAAGAGGACCAATTGAAAATAAAGCGCGAATTTGAGAGGAAAAATAAGAGCGTTGAGGCCACGACCTCAGAAAAAGGAGAGGGTGTGAAAATTGAAAACAAGAGAGTTGAGGCCACGACCTCAGAAAAAGGTGAGCTTGAGAGTGAGAGGAAAAAGAAAAGAGAGTCCACCACAAAAATGAGTTTATTTGCATTTGCTAACACATCCCTCCCCAGTTCTACTAAATCTGTTTTGCAGGGACGTAAATCAAAACATGAACTTAAGGCGGGAAAGAAATCCGTTGGCAAAAATGAGCAGGCCAAAGGTCTAAGAGATCGCACAACGCTTAAACATAATCATCGAGCCCAGAAAAGGAGGAGTTTGAAAAGCCGACCAAAATTGGATTCGAGGTCGAATCCTTTTCAAGAGAGGGAGTATGATGTGATCCGGAAAAGGCATCAAAGGGCGAAGTCGAGCCATTGGCAATATGATAGTGATCTACGTGCAAAACGGAGCAAGTTCCGTGCTGGGGTCGAGCCGAGAAGAGGGATGGATCAAGCCGAATCAAGAAAAAGAAGTAATTTGGGCAGTAAATACCTTACGGCCGTAAAAGAGGATCTTCACGGCCGTAAAACATATATTCACAGCCGTAACACTTATTATCACGGCCATAACAAGTTATCGAAGGAAAAGGCAGAATTTCAGGCAGAAAAGGTCTTACAGCCGTAATGTCCAGTCTTACGGCCGTAACATGCAAACCGAAGGAATTTCACGGCCGTAAGCATTGTGTCATGTCCGTAACTAATAGCACAATTTTGAACAGAAAGGCCTTTACGGCCGTAAGATCGTTCGTCACGGCCGTAAACAAGCAGCGCCAGATTTTTCGAATTTCCCAATTATTTTATTTCCTTTTGGTTTTTTAGTTATTTTCCTATTTTAGAATTTTAGTCTAATTAGAATTCTATTTTGAGTAAATTAGATGCTAGGTTATTTTGCTTATTTATATTCCTTTCCATTCATTGTAAAAACAGAAGTTTTGAGATTAATAATATTTGAGAGAGGATTCTCCAAAATTGAAAGTTGAGTTTTTCCCTTTGTTTCGAACTTATCAAAGATTCGATCTTTGTGGCGTTCATCCAACGAACTCATCAAGGAATTGACAACCCTTGTGGCGTTCACCAATCCTGATTTTTCAGTCCGCATCGTCATTAATTGCGTCGTGATTGTTGGGTCAAGGTTTTACCGTCAAATCTATCTTCTATTTTTTCGTTAGTTTCTTCGTGTTCTTATTATTTTCGAGTCAAATCTGATTTAGATCTTTCCTAGGTTTTAATTTTCGTTATTCCGCGTTTTTCGACCAGATTCCCCGACTGGGATCTCATCGTCTGGTATCAGAGATTGGATCTATTTCAGATTCTTGCGTTTCTTGATTTTTTTCGTGTTCTTCGCGTTCTTCGTGTCAGTCATAATTTTCTTCAGTTTCATCCATAAGAGTCAGTCCCAAAAAATTCAAAAGTGTTTTCTTCTTCGTTTTTCGTCCAAATCCAGTTCCGTTTTTTCTGCCATACTCGTAGTCAAATTATCTGGCAGATTAAAAAAAAATTCGAAACTTCCCAAATATTCCGAATTTCCTTGTTCGTGTCTTAAAAATGTCTGATAGAGAGGTTTCCACATCTTCATCTTCTATTGGAGATAGAAAACAGCTCGGGAGTGTGAATAGAAGGAATGAACAGGATAACAATGATATTGCAGCAATGAGGGCACAATTTGAGAGGTTTATGGTACAGATGGAGAATCGACGTGCAGAACGTGAACAAAGACCTCGTGATCAATCTCATGATGGTTCTCGGGTTAGGAGAGGTAATAGACGTGAGGTTGGTGTGGATAATGAAGACATGGGCAGTGAAAGGGGCAGTATATCTTTAGGTAGTATGCGAAGGAGGGATAGAGGAGATAGGTATGAGCGGAGGCATGATAGGGAGCGTCGTGATGCTAGGAGGCATCGTGGGGGTAGAGATGTTGTTGATGACGACCTTGGAAAAATTAAAGTGAAATTACCATCGTTCCAGGGTAGGAGTGATCCGGAGGCATACTTGGATTGGGAGACAAAGGTCGAACGACTTTTTGATTGTAATAATTATTCGGAAAAGAAGAAGGTGAAATTAGTCGTGATTGAATTCACCGACTATGCAAATATTTGGTGGGATCAACTAGTTACGGGTAGGAGGAGGGACCTTGAGGAGCCGGTGGAGAGTTGGGGTGAATTAAAAACCATAATGAGGAAGCGGTTTGTGCCGACTCATTATTATAGAGATATTTATCAAAGGCTGCAGGGTATGACTCAGGGGTCGAGGAGTGTAGAAGATCATCATAAGGATATGGAGGTGGCGATGATTCGGGCTAACGTGGTGGAGGATCGGGAAGCTACGATGGCTAGGTTTCTGAGTGGATTGAATAGAGATATTGCCAATGTCATTGAGCTGCAACATTATGTGGAGCTGGAAGATATGGTGCATATGGCCATGAAGGTGGAAAGACAGCTAAGGCGAAAGGGGGCAGGAAGATCGTTCGTCACGGCCGTAAACAAGCAGCGCCAGATTTTTCGAATTTTCCAATTATTTTATTTCCTTTTGGTTTTTTAGTTATTTTCCTATTTTAGAATTTTAGTCTAATTAGAATTCTATTTTGAGTAAATTAGATGCTAGGTTATTTTGCTTATTTATATTCCTTTCCATTCATTGTAAAAACAGAAGTTTTGAGATTAATAATATTTGAGAGAGGATTCTCCAAAATTGAAAGGTTGAGTTTTTCCCTTTGTTTCGAACTTATCAAAGATTCGATCTTTGTGGCGTTCATCCAACGAACTCATCAAGGAATTGACAACCCTTGTGGCGTTCACCAATCCTGGTTTTTCAGTCCGCATCGTCATTAATTGCGTCGTGATTGTTGGGTCAAGGTTTTACCGTCAAATCTATCTTCTATTTTTTCGTTAGTTTCTTCGTGTTCTTATTATTTTCGAGTCAAATCTGATTTAGATCTTTCCTAGGTTTTAATTGTCATTATTCCGCGTTTTTCGACGAGATTCCCCGACTGGGATCTCATCAATAGGATTAGCAAATGAGTGGGCAGTCCCGAAATCGAACATGATAGGTTCAAAGTGCCTAGTACTATGTTCAATGCCTCATTGGCTACATACTCGAACATTGTATACACTAGTGCCGGTGTAGTCTCCGTGACTCTCGCTACTATTTGCATTCACTATTCCTTGTTTTAATGAACATTTTGATAAATATCTTAAGATGATCATATTTATCTAAAATAAGATTCAAAGACTAGAAAAGATAGACCTCTAAGTATTTTGGAGGTGGATTTTATGTGGATTTTTGAATCTCATTTAATTGATAAAATGATTAAGATCTTAGGATTGGTCACACTTATCTAAAACTCGATTCTAAGACTAGTAAAGGATGGACTTCAAAATGGATTAGAGGCGTAAATCTATACAAGTTTATGAATCTTGTTTATAGAATTTGATAACTAAGAGTTCTCATTCATTAAATGGACTTAAGAGTTTGGATATCAATACACTTCGATATGTGTGGATCATTTATGCTCAAGCTGCGAGCGAGTATGAGTAGTTCATCACTTTTGCTTATTATCACTCTAGATCTCGATTTTATACTTAATATCTTATTGGTCCAAAACATTGGAGAATCCTAAAACTTTGTGTATCTCTCTTGTGAGTTCAAGAACCACTTATTTAAAAGGTAAACAAAATAATACCAAACAATGATGATTTATCCTCATTACTAGTTTAATTTATGAATGTACTTCGTAAATAGTAAGATTATTTCATAGCTTAGTACCATCTGGGTCTTTCTCGAAAACATCCTTAGAGTTGTGGAAAAGGTGCAAGCCCAATCTATGCTTGTGATCACTTATAAATTCCTAGGTAGTTTAATGCATTTAGCTAAGGAGAACTCTGACCCGGTGTAGAGATACATGATTAACTTAGTTAAATAGGCCTAATTTAAACTCGAGAGAGGTAAATTAGATACATACGTGAATTCGACCGAATACAATTTTAGAAAACAACTTGTGAAGAGAAATTAAATCAGAAGATTACTTTGAAATTGTTAGTCCCGATATTCATTTAATTGTTAGAAACTTAACCACTTTATTTATTGCTTTCGTTAGTTGGTTTTAGTTTTAAATTTTTATTTTTATTTAATTGAATTGTTTATTTCATCGATTTCCAATTATTTGTCCTTTTTTTATTATTTTACAATCTATTTTCTTAATTAGTTTTTGTTTTAGTTTAGGAATTCTTTAAAATCAATTAATCAAAGTAAATCGATAGCGAATTAACTAGTCCTCGTGGGATCAACAACCCGGACTCAAAAGTCCACTTTATTACTTGTATACGATATCGTGCACTTGCAATAATCAAACCAACACATATACTCAAGCATTTTTTTGAAAATGAGTAAATATTTACTCATCTATTCAAAATTCGATCTGATGGGTTAAAACTAATTTAGATTTGACTTGATAAGGACTCTCTAGAGTTGTCAAGATTAGAATATAACTGGGAGATAAGGTGATTATTTGGTTGAGTATAAGGAAATCGTTGATTGTTTGTTATACCACCATGACTTGTGTCGAAAGGAGTGACCATCTTAATAGGGAACATGATCATTTATTTAATGATGTTTTTAACAAGATAGATGATTCGACGCTTCACGTATACTCTAAGGCAAGTGAGAGGTTGTTGGATTATATATATAAAGTATAATTCACGACATTTTTAATAAAATTAATTGGTTGTATTATAAGAGCTTGCATATGTCCATATGTCGATTTGATATTACAAATTGAGTCTTTAAGTTCTTACAAAGTGTTCGGCTGCTAATGCAGCCATTTTTTTTTGTTTATTTTGGTAGTTTCTAGGTAGATGTGTGGTTGAAAATTCGAGAGAGAAAATATGTGTGGTTAAAAAGTAGTTTGGGAAATTGTGTTTAATAAAATTAATGTTCATGATAGTAACTAAATAGGGAATATTTATTTTTATACGATCTTCTCAATTTTATTAAATTCTATCTTTGACTTTTAATAAAATTGAGAGCGCAATTGAAACATATTGACGGGACCACGTGAACTTAATTTGTGATATGACCATACAAATTTAATTTCACTTGACAGTCGTACGTGGATTTCGATTAATAAAATTTAATGGATTTCGATTACTAGCTTGAAGTTTTTTGATGTATCAACGACTTAGATAAAATTGCTGATCAATATCTCAATACTTTGGAAATTGAAGTAAACTAACGAAGAACATATATTCATATTATGGAATTCTTCACCTTTTATGTATGATCATAATCTCATTTATTCTTCTAATGGATAGTTAAATCCGAGTTTAGTAATTCTTCAATGATTATGAATTCTATGATGTGATGTGATCTCATTGAACTATCAAATAGAAGATGAGAATTGAGAATTTGAATATTCAGATAATGGCATTTTGGTCATTTGACCTTAGAGTATTTGAGTTGATCAACGATGGTAAGATGTTAGAGAGATAAGTCAAAGAATAGAACATGATTAATAAATTGATTTTGACTAATCAAGAGTTGACTGTGATAAAATAAATTTATTGGAGCTTAGTTTAATTGGGTCCAATCAAATTCCCTTTGTGGGTTCACTATAATAGGCATATACATGCTTATAACCTATATTTGGCTATAATGAATTGAGCTTGGGTTATAATACTAGGGTTGGTAGGATTTTGGACTGTAAACTCACAAATAGTCTTTTAAGACATTTTTTTTTAGCCTACGACATTTGTAGGCAGGACACATACTAAAGTGTGTAATGTGTGTTTTCTCTATTGAGTAAAAACTGTAATTTTAATGTAACCTAAATTTAGAGAGAGGTGACCACATGCTTGTATAGATGATATTGAATACCACTGGGAAAAACTTGAGGGTATGAAGCTTTTTTGGAATTAAGAACGCAGTAGATAGAAGTTATTGTAAAGCACAGTACAATGATATATCTCTTTTATTCTTATATGCACAAAATTACTTATTCCTAGTCAAATATATAAAACAGAAAAATTTCTACAAATGGATAATCTAGTCACAAAAAATAAATTTTTGTGAGTAAAACAACTCTAGTTCCCAACAATGACAACCTAGAAAGAGTAGAGGATGAGTATTTTTGATAACTTAGAGTGAAAAGAACATGACGGAAGGGTGGAACCAAGGGGGGCCGCACTGGGACGCTGCCCACCCCAATTTAAGATCAGACAGAGTTTGCAAAAAATTGAAATGGCCCAGTCTAAAAAATAAATGGCCTAAGCACCCAACCCAACCCAAAAATCACCTAGCCCAAAACTGGGGAGGAAGAAAATTCTACCAGAATTTGAAAACTTCCCTTGAAAAGAGAGATTCACTAAGTGGGAGAAGGAGACAGCTAGTGGGAATCGTCAATCCGCTGACTACTACAGCCTATTTCCAATCTTCAATCTACAAGGGAAAATGCAATGTCAGCGCCGCGACACGGTGGAGGACGTGAAGCACACTGTCTGACCCCCTAGTTTCGAGCTTGAATCAGGTTTTCACAATTTCCTCTCATTTCATTAAGGTAAATTGATAATACTAATTGTTCTTGACTTATTTTGAAGATTAAAAGTAATTTCCTACCCTAATTTTATAATTTATGTGCCCTAATTTTATTATTTAGTTTCTGCCCTAATTTTAGTTTTTCAATTTGTTTGATTTTGTGCCATAATTGTTTAGAAGAATTATGATTGATGATGACACAATGCTATTTTCAATTTTTTTATGTTGGAAATGATAATTTTTTAATGTTGGCATTTAGCAAATAATTTGTTTGATTTTGTACAGTTGAGCCTGTGTGTGCCCTAATTAAGTAAGTGAGGAATTCTTGTAATTGAAAAATGATAATTGATGATGATACAATACCGTTTTCAATTTTTTGATGTTAGGAGATGATAATTTTTTAATGTTAGCATTTGGGGTTTCTTGATTATGCATATGTTATAATGGCCACACAACCTCTTAAGAAGAAAGGAAAAATAACATTGCATTATTTCTTCAAACCAACACCAAATGACAATCAATAGTCTCAACTGAATGATAATCAACAATCTCCACAAAATGACAATCAACAATCTCAACCGAGTGGTAAGCAACAATCTCTTCCAATTTCATCATTTGACATTGAACGGGATTCGGGAAAAAGGATGAAAATATGCGACTATCCTCTTAATAAAAGGGGTGAGATTAGACGTGCATATTTAATAGTAGGCCTTCGAGATTATAAACTTAGGATGTATAAGGATAGAGGTTATCATTTTCAGTATAGTTGGTTTAGTCAATTTTCTTGATCGGAGTATTTTCCTTCAACATATAAGGCTTATTGCTTTCCATGTTTTGTTTTTGTCAATGATTGTAACACCCCAAGTTGGAAGTCCAAAACCTAGGCGTGTTAACTTCCATTCACATTATATGCGGAATTAAATCATTTACACGACTAAAATGTTCATTTATCTATTATAAAATTTTACAGAAATTTCGGCAGAGTCTCCTCTATAAACTGGACATAGCCAACCTGTAGAGGGACATCAAGACCATTTTACAAATTCAAAGCATCAATCACATCACAATCACATTCACCATCGCCAAAAACCAATCCATTCATTTCCCGAACTCCTCAGGTATAAGATTTTCCAAAATATCATCAAACATTGACAATTGAAATAAAAGGTAATTTAACCCCTAATACATTTCATACTTAATCAAAATAACTTCAACCAAACCATTATCAATAATAATGAATGAAGAAATAAATTTGAATGATAACTCGAATGAATTTAACTTTATTAATTAAGGCGACAACGGGTACTGTCGGAGTCAGCCGCCAAGTGCTCCCCTCTGATCATCTAACTTTCATCACCTGAAATGTTGGGGAGAGATTGGGGTGAGCTAAAGCTCAGTAAGTAAACTGTATGCATGAATGCATGCTTATGACATGAATGCTTTTTAAGAAAATTACATGTATGTATCCCCTTTTTCTTTACTTTCCAGAACATACAACATTTCAAACTTTCACTTAACATTTCAAAACTTTCACTTCATTTCCATCGTGAGCTCACTTGGTGTAACTTCTAGTCAATCAGAATACAGTGGGCAATTATTTATTTGGAACCAGATTAACATGCGCATTTCCACCGCAAAGCGGTTTAACATTCACTTTCCCACCGCAAAGCGGTTTAACATTCACTTTTCCACCGCAAAGCGGTTTAACAGTCCACCGTAAACGGTTGAACATTCCGTCGCAAAGCGACTTAATTCGGGTACGCCGGTCCCCCGCGCCCCATTTCCCACTCGCAACTTTCATGAACTAGAAGTACACCCATTCTTTCTTTAAAAACTTGGGATACATAACTTTTGAACAAACTTGCACCTTGACACATTTCTTTCATTTAAAAACATTTCACTTCCCAATTTCGATGCCAATGCATGCTTGATGATGCAATGACATGATAATGTGCATGCTTGAACATTCTTCATAATAACATATACTTTCACAAAGTAAATGAAATTCATCAAAGCAATTAAGTTGCAAGACAGTCATTTACACATAACTTTCACATTTACATTCAACTTTGATGAAAATAGGGGGAAGTTTACTTACTTGAAATCCTTAGTATTTACCGTTCTGAACTTGCAAGTGGAAAAGTCTCGGATGCCCGTGACGTCAATGTACCGTTTTTTCCTAAGTAATTTCCATTCATTAACAAAATATGACTTTTAGTGAAAAACCACGTTTAACACTCTTAAATAAGGTCGAGACTTTCATGTGACTCATAATATAATAAACACATTTAACACTACATATAGTATCATACTCGAAGTAATACATTAAGTTCAAGGAAAATTTTTGGAAATCTTACTTATCAATGTCACAATTCAAGTCAAGCATCCTTATTCAAACAATTGATCTTGAACTAAAATTTATAACTTTGAACATAACTTACATTTAAACTAACTTGTTTCAAAATGTTAGAGTTTACTCTTTTATACCATTATCCCAAAATTCCAAAAATTACACAAGTTTGTTTAAATAGTCGTATACATATTCGTGATCATATATACATACATTCACACCTCAAATTTAATATTATAGCACACAAATTAATCAAAATTTCATGAATATATATACCTATGCCCACAAAAATCCAAACTTTATACATATATATGCACGCATCTATACATACATAATAATATATACATTCATATACATCAATACTCATTCACATAACATCATTAATTCCCAACTTCATGGTTACACTCGAAATTACACAAAATTTGAATCTGAAATTAACTGAAATATCTGAATTTATGCATATAAAGTGTATACATACATTATTTACATAGAATTTATACATATATACATGTGTATCGAATTATGGGCGTGTGTGTGTGAAATCCCGTGTGAAACCCAGTGCGTGTGTGCGGTTCATGGGTGTGTGTGCGTGCGTGAGGAGAAAAGGGAGAAGAGGGGGAGCGCTACTACCGGTGGTGGTGGTCGGCGTCGCGAAGGGAGAAGTCGATGGAGAGGCGGAGAGATGAGGGAGCCGAGAGCGAGAGGGTGATCGGGTGAGAGAGAGGGCCGCGTAGAGAGAGAGAGAGAAGGCGTGAGTGAGCGTATTATGTTAGGGTTAGGTTAGGGTTATAGGTCTTATGAAATTTGCAACTTAGTCCCTCAATTCTCCTCTTTCGTTTAAGTAAGTCAATAAGTTCTATTTACCCTCGTCTGACCCTAAACTTTTCCCTCAAATTTCAAATTGGCATAACAAAATAGAAAATAACATGCTTAGACAATGAAACAATTAATCACATAGAATTGTACGTAAATAATTTAAAATAATCAATTTAAAATCTTTCAAATTGGTACATTGATCGAGACGGCGTCCAAGTCCTTCCACTGCAACATAAATCCAATAAAAGACATTAAAGATCATAAAATTATAATTTATAATAACATTCACGAGAATATTACGTGAAATTTAAAATTGCACGTAAAAATCGAAAAGCAGTCTTACAATGATAGACAACAGAGTTCTTCTTCGGCATTAATAACTACTGTATTTGATAATTGGAAGCGAGTTTAGGGAAATGAGTGTGCATTTTTTGGTCACGTTGGTTCTTCATCTTCATCACCTCATAAAATGTGTATGATAAGTTCTTGAGCTTTAATGAGAATAGCTAAACACATTGATAAGGTCATGCATAGGGTTAGCAAAGAGGAAGTTATGAAAAATAGGTTGTGGCTAAAGACTACAATAATAACTATTAGTTACCTAGCATTGCAAGGGTGTTCTTTCAGAGGTCACGATGTATCTGAAGGTTCATCGAACCATCGGAGGAATGTGATTGAGATGATTAGATGTTTTGGAGAAATGAATGAAGCACTTAAAAATGTTGTATTTTGTATTGCACCAAAAAAATGCCCAATATACTTTTGGAGTGATCCAGAAAGAGCTTTTGGAAATTATGGCCAATAGAGTGCGTCAGATGTTTTGCAAAGAGATTGGAGATGCTTACTTTTCACTTCTTGTAGATGAAGCACAAGATGAATCTCATAGAGAGCAGAAGGCAATTATTTTGGGGGTTTGTGGACGCTTTATTCTGACAGAACGTTTCTTTGCTATCAGGGTTGTTAGTGAGACTTCTCCAAAGACATTAAAAAATCATATATCAGATGTTCCTGGTCAGTACAGGGGTATGATGGGGTGAGCAATATGCGTGGCCAATGGAATGGGCTTCAAGCACTATTTTTAAAGACTACCCATATGCGTACTATGTCCATTGTTTTGCTCATTGATTGTAGTTAACTCTGGTTCCTGCAGACAAGTAGCGCAATCCTATTTGGGACTTCTTTCTCTATTAGATAATGTCATTAAGATTTTGAAATCTTATAGTAAGCTACAAGCTATCCAAAGAGAATTAATTGAGAATATGGTAGCAAATGGAGAACCTGATATTGGATGTGGGGCTAATCAGATGATGACTTTGTAGTAGTCAAGATCTACTCGTTGGAGTTCTCATTACGAATCTATTAAGAGTATGATAGAAATGTATGATACAACTTGTAAGTTGCTTGAGGATCTTCTTGCCAATTGTTCTAATCCCAAAGGCTTGGGCTGAACTAACTGGTGCTTGCATAAACATCAAAAGCTTCGATTTTGTGTTTTCCTTGAATGTAATGAACTCAATTATGGAAATCACTAATTTTCTTTGTTAAGCATTTGAAAAAGAATAAGTTGACATTTTGGTGGCTATTAGGTATTTCTCCACTGCAAAAAAATCTTCTTCACGAATTAAGAGAACAGGGTTGGAAGAAATTGCTTCAAGAAGTGAAATATTTTTACTCAAGACATGACATTACTATACCCAACATGGACAGCAATGTTGGTCATGGTCGCAGTCAAATTAAAGTTGAGCATCATTATCATTTGACGTTTTCAATGAAGCCATAGATTTTCAATTGATAGAGTTGGATACGAAATTTAATAAGACATCAGTTCGACTCCTTACACTTAGCGTGGCTTTGGATCCTAATAATTTATTTCAATCATTTAATGTAAATGACATTTATGAGCTTGCAGTGGAGTTTTATTCTGACAATTTTGAATGCCAAGAGAGAAATGCTTTGTTAAGTGAATTGAAATTTTATAGTGATGATGTGGTTTGTGATCCTCCATCTGAAGTATCCACACTTGCAAAATTAAGTAAGAAGTTGGTTGAAACTAGAATATCAGAGGATTACAAGATGATAACTAGAATGATTCGCCTTGTGTTAATATTACCTGTTTCTATGGCGACCATTGAGAGAGCATTTTCAACGAAGAAACATGTGAAGACAACAATTCGCAGTAAAATGGGTGATGAGTCGTATGACAATTTATGTTGAGAAAGACCTCGTGGATAAAATAGATATAGATTGAAGAATTCGCAGCTGTGAAAGATCGTTCAGCACATGTTTCTTTAGCTAATTTTTGGTCTTGTATGATTTTTTTTTATTTTTTGCAATGTAACAAATTCTTGTAAGTTTTTTGCTATTGTAAATTATTTGGGAAACATTAAATTCTCATAAAATAGGCTCCGTCGTTATAGTTTGAAAAAAAATAAATCGGGGGGTACGAAAACCCCGTTAGGGGTACCCTCGCCCCTTCCTGGCCCCCCTCTTCCGGGATTTTTGGCTCCGCCCTAATATAACCCAAAAGTTAGAAATCCATAAATCTGAGAGAATACAAAACTCAAACCGCAAAAGAGATAATAGTGCCATAAACCAACCGACTGGAGCATATATGGAAGCAATCATTAAATCCAATGATGTTGGGATCAGAGACGGATCTAGGGGTTGCAAATTTGGTCGATTGCTCGTGCTGGATTTGCAATTTTTTTATTTTTTTAAAAAAAAAATTTACCCTATAATTTTGACGTCAAATTTTTTTTTTCCTTAACCTTGTAATGACCGCTCGTGTTGAATCAATTTTTTGGATTCGTCACTGGCAGGGATGGAGACTTGGCAATATAAGCGTTAAAGACAAACACGATTTCCAGCCAAACTTTGCCAACGAAAATATCTCTACAATTGATTTCAACTTGGTCACAGGTCAATCTTCGAGTTAGCAATCACATCATCCTAGTCAACAGTCAAACATTGTAACATATATTCCAACAACGGTTTTGTTTATGACTAAAAAATGTGATATTTTCGATCAAAATAAATATAAGGTTAAAAAGTAATTTGAGAAAATATGTATGATTAAAAAATAATTTGTAGAAATGTATTTTTTTTTGTACAAGGGGGGGCTAAATTGAAATTTATTCTTGCAAATCAACTGCAATTAATTTTCATTACAAGAGTTGCAAACCATATGTCTGCCCATCCCTCTTTGAAGACTCTGTATTAAGATATATGTAAAGAAGACAAAACTTGAAAGAAATTTACATACATACATATATACGTATATATACATACATACATACAAATATATAGTCTACAAGATTCACAAATCCTCATAACTTCCTAAAATATCCAACTCAGAAGAATCAAAAAACAAATTGGACGAAAAAATCTCAGCAAATTGTTGTTCCATCTGAGAGCTGAATGCACTGTCATTGTCCATAGGCTCCAAAAGGGTCGAATCTGAACTCGTCGGTGATTCGCGTTGAGTTGAGTCATCAGTACTCACAGTTTTTGGCAGTAAACTTCCATCAGAATGATCATCAATCTCATGAAAATCATTACAATCATTAGACTCCATAAACCTGGACACATCGGAGTGTCTCCCTGTGAGTTCTTGAACAAGGGACCGGAATCTCGTTGCACTTGTCTTTACCTTCATAGGGCTAGAAATATACACAACTTTGAGTGAATTTTTGATATTCCTCTTGCTTTTAGTCGTCTTCTTATGGCTGCTCATTACTCTTGGAACACTTCGTATTACATCCATTGATTAATTCTAGAGGGCAATTAAGAACAAGAAAACCCTAGCTAGTTGAAGTTTTAAGGTTTTCTTGAAGTTTAACAGATTTATATAGATATTGAAGTAGGATTCTTGGTGGTACAAGGGTTTTTTCTCGGAAGGAGATAAGGTTGAATATATGGAGAAAAAATGGAAGATTTGATGGGAAATAGGATGGTCCAAGGAAATGAGAAGAAATAGAAGTTTCTACGACGATGATATTACATGAATGACCCACAATGAAATTAAGATTGTAATACTAGTTGAGATCTCCAAGCTTTGACATGTGTTGCACCTCGGTCCCAATCTTCAAAACTTAGCATTTAAGTCTCCTCGGTAAATATTTCGTCATGTGTTTACCTCATCTTTGAATAACAATCTAATGCTTTATTAAAAAGTCAAATATTATACCCCTCTTGATCTTAAATAAACTAGAATTGAGTAAAAGCAAGAAAAAAGAAAAAGAAAGAATAGGATTCCCATTTTTCATTTACTTCCATTGTTTCTTTTTAATAAAATTATAAGGGTAAAATGTTGGACATTAAGGACAACAATGTTAATAAAATAAAATGAATAAATGCTCCATTTTGAAGAACAGGGACCAAGGTGCAACATGAGCCAAACATTGAAGGACCTCCATTGATATTTTTCCTATAATTTTAATATTGACTCTGATATTATGGTCAAGTAGGATCTTCGATTATTCGCACGTGCGCAGTCATTGATGACTCGGGCAAGAAAAACTTCTGGAAGATATGTGGTTATATATTGTTGTATTAGGTATTGAATATATATTGTATGGTTGTGGTTTGGCGGCTGCCTTAGCAATCAATCCTGGAAACTTTTATGTTGAATATGTAATTAGACAAGTACGGTAAATTAGTTTTGGTGGAATATGGATTAAACTTGTACACGCACGTATACGAATTTCACTATCGTTGTTCCACGTGAAGTTTTGAATTTATTCAGTTTGATTAAAAAAAAGTTAAGAATTGCATTTTGGATGAATCTCGATTAACTGATCATTTCAATTGGAAATCAAATGACTATATATATATTTTTATTAAGTGCTTGTTGGTGTAGGTAGTTTTTGAGAAAATTTAGAAAATTTTGGGGTTTTAACATGATGTGTGATTGAAAAGTATTTAAAAAATGTGAAAAATTATGAGTTTCATAGAAATATGTTGCTAAAAATGAATTTGAGAAAAAAAAAAATTAATTGTAATAAATGCCTTCCAAATAGTAGCTAAATATTTTTATTTCTTTTTAGAATTAATCCAACCATGACTGCATGACATGCATCATCAAGGACGGATCCAGCCAAGGGCGAGCTCTCGCGGTCGCATTAGCTCGATCCGTAGGCAAATCCCATTTTTTTTTTTGCTCATTTGATTTTGAACTCAAACTTCAACTCTTAAATCTTGCTCTGCTTGTAGTAGGAACTTCCGGAGCTAGCAACTTCGTCGAAGTTAGAAGAATAATCGGCAACAAAAATGTTGCAGCGTGTCTGCAACTCTGTTAAACGGTGGGTAGAAGATGAAGATCTCAACTTGGGCCACTACTCTGGACTGCTACTTTTAAAATATATATATATATATATATTTGGGCCCCTTTAAGAGGGCCCATCAATTGACCCAAATTAAATAGGCTTCCACTTCCAGATGGTTAGGCTTTTTTTTTTTTTTTTCTCATTTAAGCTGTCGATGCTGAATTTTGATTTCTTAACTGATTAGTGTGTAAGAAACGATATTTATTAAAGTGTACCATTTTGATCACCTGCCTGTGACGGACAGTGTATGCTGAAGGTGGGGCCTAGCATATACCCTGCCTCCCTGCCCGTCACGGGCAGGTGATCAAACATGTTAAAGTGTATTTAATACCGAGACTTGACTTGTTTATGTAAACATTAAATTGATTAAAACAGTGTATTATATTGTTTATTGAGTTTGGCATTTGGATAGTAAAATAGTAATATGATTATAGGTCATGTTTCCGTTTAATTTATCTTGCTTGTTATTGATTTTGGAGTTGAATATCTTACGCTATGTTTGTTAAAAATTTTGTTTAAAAATATGTTTTTTATATTTTCGAGGTAAGATATTTGGTTGAACAATGGAGAGAAATATGTGTGATTAAAAAATAGTTTGAAGAATTGTGTTGTTTAAAAACATTTTTTTAAGCCAAACAGAGGCTTAGAAATCAAGCTTAGAATTTGTCAAAAACTTGACCTCAATTATAAAAAAAATAACAAAATGAAGATAAACAATCTCACTATTGCGACAATTGATGATTAACGATCAAAGGTCTACGACTGCTCTAGCTGACAAAGAATCCTGGATCCGTCCTTGTACATCATGATCATTATATGTATATAAATGCTCAATAAGGAATTCAAACATTAAAAAGTTTATTCAATTGTTTTCTTTACAAATAAATTGGACCAAAAGAAAGCTTTTACAATATAATTTTGAACGGTAATCAAAATGTTTTTCTAATATAATTTCATAGGTTAATTAAAACTTGAAATTAAAGAATGACATGATCTAATAGTTTGCTTAGAAAATGGCATAAATTGCATCGAAAATGGTTTCACTTGAAATTTGTTAAAAATATAGAATAATTACCAATAACTATTTTGTCTTAACATGATACTTAGATAAATCTTATTTATGATACTTAATAAGCCACTGTTCAGAAATTGTTATAAACAATAATGATTGGTGTTATTTGTATTTTTCAGGTAAAATGTGTAGTTAAAAATTGGAGAGAGAAAAAATGTGCAGTTAAAAAGGTAGTTTGAAATCCGTGCCGATTATAACACTAGATTCCCGAATGCAGGTTAAATCTTATTTACTGTATATGATTAATGATCTGAGTGATATATTTGAAGTATTAATATTATTTTTGAAGTATACAATTGCATGTGTTGTAGGTCACAACATCGGAAACACTGAGGATGACAAGAAGAGAAGGCTTGGGTCTCTCAAGAAGAAGCAATTGATTCCTCTTCAAAGTTCGAAATCTTTGACCAAGAGGAGAATCAGGAAAGTTGTCAGTTTTTTTTCGAGGATGAACATGACCCAGAAGAATTAAAGTCTGTGATGCCTTGCATCAAGCACTTATTTTGGAAGAATTATTGCCTGGAAAACACGAAGACTATCATAGTATCTTATGATGCTAAGGTAACATTCTTTTTAGTTTCTAGGAAGAAATTATAATTTTTGTGATTTTCTTCTCACCTATATATTTTTGTTAGGAATTTGGTTTTAAAGAGAAAGAGGAAGTCCTTAAACACTCTATCAACCCGAGTTCCACTTAACAAGTTGTCCCAACTGTTAGATTGACGACGTATTGTCCCTACTGTATTAACATGAGTTTTTTCAATATACTTTGTCTTCACTCACACGCTCCCCGAGAAAACTTCCAAGGGGTCACCCATCATAAAATTTCTCCAACCTATTTACGTTTAATTGTGGAGTTTCTAACGATAGACTTCCAGAAAATAAAGTAGATCTTGTTGGTATGAGTAGTACCTATCAAATCTTTTAAGCTTTTCTGACCTGAGTGTTACAATCACCCCTTGTTAGACTCGGGA
This sequence comes from Ligustrum vulgare, assembly GCA_963555705.1. NCBI lineage: Eukaryota > Viridiplantae > Streptophyta > Magnoliopsida > Lamiales > Oleaceae > Ligustrum > Ligustrum vulgare. The sequence continues at coordinate 27,543,657 of OY743174.1, forward strand.
CGTCCTCGTCGCGCTTAAACCATCTTCGGATCCATCTAAGGATCCGCATAGTACTTAATTCCCGATTTTCGATTGGCAACCGGCTCTGAAACCAAGCTGTATCGCCCCAAATTTCCTTTTAACCCGACATGTTATCTAACAATAAATTTAGGAAAAATGCTTTAGATTGAAACATTTAACTAATTTTTCAAAATGTTAACAGTTTACTTCAAATGGATTTAGAAAAACACGAAATTAACAATTTGAAGAGGTTATAGAAAAATTCAACAACTTATGCAATTTTTTTCGAGTAACGCAGTCTGTTTGTAAAAATTATTTAACATGGACAACGATGTCAAAAAATTATGAAATTTTAATATAGTGTCAAGGACTCGTATAAATACAACATAAAAAAACTTGGGGTTTCGATAACCACGTGTGAAGTACGAAATCATTTTCCAAACAGGTTATCACAAATTCCTGAAACTACCTATCGCAGTTTACAAAACAATTCACAGTAAATTGTACGAGATTCCAAATGACCTGTTTTTAGTTCCAGATGATAGATAACACGTAGAGGGTCATTTACATTTTGAAACATTCTAAAATTGTCAATATACAACTCACAGTGAATTTTCAAAGTGTAACCAAAATCTGAAATTTTCAAGGCAGCATTCACAATATGCATTTTTCTCCAAAAGTAACACTTCATCAATCAAAAACTACATTCATTCAAGAAATTCTCGAGTCTTAAAAGTGTATTGCAACAATAACATAAATAAGTCCAAACATAAAGGTATAAAAAATTAAATTTCATTTACTATTGCCTGTCATCACGCCATGTCCAGTCCTTCAAATTGTAAAGTTTTTAAATAATGAGCATTTCGAATAAATACTAAATAGTATATACGCATGCTAATGAGATTAAAATATATCAACATTCGATTATATGTCAACATCGACTTTCATCTTTGGGAAACATTTTAACATGGTCAGTTAATAAAATTTACTGTAATTACCTTCATTCATAACATATTAGATGATTACCTTCAATCATCAATCATAATCTCATCATAAATAAATTCATAGCATGACAATAATAAATTAGCACATAATAAGTTATGCATTTCATCAAATACAAGAAATTTACACAAATTCACGCTAGTATAATATTTAATTCAAAAACGTAACAACTTGTGTACGGGAGTCCTACCTTAAATTTTCAGAAATTGTTAAGTTGAATTGCTCGTGAACTTGAAATGCAAAATTAACAACTTGCCAATGTGATTTAATTTCCAAAAACATGTGGTGTAGTACAATAATAGGATAAAGAATTATAACTTGCCGAAAAAGAATCTGGGACCGTGAGTGAGAGAGACTTGAGAAGTAGCAATGACAATGGGGCGCGCCCCACCCCGAACCCGAGAACGAAACTCATGCCCCGCCCCGCCCCGCGACCCCTAAACCCGGTTGGTCGCGGGACGGGGCGAGGAGGATCGCCTGTCTGCCCCGCAAGTCTGATCCGAAATTTATTTATTTATTTATTTTTTCTCCTCCAACACAAGGATAATAAATAATAATAGTATAATACACCTATAACAAACACAATAATATCCCTAATTTGAAAATAAATACGACAAAAAAAAATGTACACATACTGTTACACTAAAAAACAAAATTACTAATAAAATGTTCAACAAAATACACAAAAATAAAGTTCAAAAACAACAACAATTAACGACAATCATCCCATCATCAACACAGTTAAATGTTCATCAAACAACACAATCAAAAAATTGAAAAACAACAACAATTAGCAACAATCATCCCATCAAGATAATTAAATGTTCATCAAACTTGAAAATACACAATCAAAAAATTGAAAAACAACAACAATTGACGAAAATTATCAAATTCCTTCACCGGTCCATCTTTATTCATTAATTTTCTTGTCCAATTGTTGTGAAGTGGTCGCAACCAAATGTTTCCTGTGTAATGAATATAAGATAAATATGTATATTATTATAGTGAAAATAGATTATAAAATTATACATTGAAATAAATAAAATTACCTCTTCCTCAACTTCTGCTTCGATGATAGTAGAACAACTTCCCGTGTATGATGACGAAGCGGGACATTTATCTAACAATAAAATAAATCTTGTTAACACTCAATTGAAATGAAATAAATAATAATAATAAATATAAAAGCAACTATTTCATTTTCATCTTACCGTGAATGTCAACCCACAACCAATCTTGAGCACACATCAATGCCTCCAATGTCTTTGGATGAAGTCTACTTCTATGCGGACTCACAAATCTACCGCTAGTACTAAATGCAGATTCAGAAGCAACGGCAGAAACAGGAATAATTGGTAAACAATTATTTTTAGTCATATGAAGGTGAAGAGAGTGGTTCCATGCCAAAATAACAAAATAATATTCGTTAACTTATTGATTAGTGAATTTATATAATGCCTAACTTATTAATTTTTTTATTATAATGTGTACGAGTTTTTCTTCACAAATTTGCATAATAAATAATTTTAAAAAACTGGTCAATGATCAACCTGAAAACATACAGATGATGACTCATTTCATAACAAAAGGTCAATCTTATAATCTTCCTTTCACACACTGTGCACGTTAATTTCAGTCTTGTTCTAGCATATATTCTTGTTCTAGTAAGAGGACACTTCTTTGGAACATAATCCAATATATCCTCGACACTATCCATTATCTACGTTGTTACCACCACCCACCAACACTCTATTCTCTACTGTGCAAGTAAAATAAAACGAAAAAATATATTATTTTGCAATAACACATGAAGGAGACTTAAACCAAAAAATTGACATACTCCTAGCAAGGATCTATGCACTTCAAGTTCGCAGAGGTTGGTGAGTTAGTCAGTCCTCATAAAAACAAATCTAATCTAATACAAATAATATCTAAAACTAAAAACCCTTACTAGACAGAGGAGAGGAGCGAGTGAGCTGCGGACTGAAACGCTCTACGCGGCGGTGGACTGGCGGGCGCTGCAGTGGTGGACTGGTGCTGCGCGCACGGCGGTCTTAGACTTGGAGAGAGAACTTTGTTCTGACTTCTGAGTCTTTAAGGTTCTGCGAACTGAGAAGAGAGATTGAGAGAAAGTGAGAAACTGATGAATGGTGAATGGTGATTAGCGATCAGCAGCTAGACATAGGATATTAGGATTAGGGTTTATACTTTATAATAATTTGATTTTATATTCAAATATGTATAAAAAAAAGAGACAAATTCAACAATTGAAGGCATAGCTTAGTGGTTGTGTATACAGATTCTATACTTCAAGTTCTGGGTTCGATTCTTGTTTACACCATTTCAATTTTTTATTTAATTTATAAATAATAATAAATAAATAAATAAAAAACCCCGGGTTCGGGTCAATATCGGGGCGGGTACGGTCCGACCCGAACCCGCCCCGAAATGGTTCGCGGGGCGGGAAACCGCTCCGAGGACCCGAATTTTCGGGGCGGGTTCGGGGCGGGGCGCTACGGGTCCGCCGGGTTTCGGGTCGTCCGGATTTTTTTTGTCATCCCTATTGAGAAGATACAAAAAGAAAGGAAATGAGCGTGAGAACTTTTTTGGAAAAAGCTGGGACTTTGTATTTACCTATCAAAGATTGATAGAAAAAAATACAGATATGTATATTATATCACATGAATCTGTTGGGAAAAATTTAGAGAATCAGAATAAATCAAACCAAATCGAAGTCTCGTGTTTACACGGTTTCCTTAAATCGAATTCCCTGCCTTGTCGGGGTGGAAGATGTTTTGATCAGTGTTCGATTCTTAGGCTACAATCAGTTGTTGGTTCATACTGCACCACGTTAACTGCCTATCAAACTAGCTATGTCTTTCTCTCAAAGAACTTTAGCAAAGAAAGAAAATGAACAAAAATCGAGGTTGCTAGAAATGGAGGAGGAAGCTGAATTTTTTATTTTTTTTCACTTGTGTTTGCTGTGTTGTGGCTGTATCTACCGAGAGGAGATGAGCCACACTTACATAGGATAGCAAAATTGATAAATTAATCACAATTCAAGGATGACATTAAAATAAATTGAAACTGATATTCCAAAACTGAAAATTAATATTCATTCAGCTGAAACTGATGGAATTTGAAAGAAAAAGAAACCATTGAAGTTTATGATTTTGAAACTGATTTGATTTTGAATATATCACTTTACTAATCAGTTTTCCAACATCATCAACGGTAAAACAGGTGGGTAGAGGAATTAGGAATAGTGGGTTGCTGTTGGGCTAAAAATTAGGTTTGGATACGTGGATTTATCCACTGCTCATTTGAAAAGGTCTGACCAACTGATAAAAGCATGTGTGCTACAATAAATATAAATATATATATATATATATATATAGGAAAATGATTAAAACACCTCGGGGCTTACCCCCGAGGTGACCCCCTCCTCACATGGAGGGGGTGGAGCCCTCAGGGGTAAGCCCCGAGGTGCTTGTATCATAAACCATATATATATAACATGCATAAATCTCTCAAATAATATTACAATATTGTATAAAATTCTAAGTTTCTTTAAGTTGAAATAACTTAGGTCGATCTCGTTAAAAATAAATTTTTCTCAACTCCGACTTACATTATTTAATGTAAGCTACAAAATGACACCAATATTGATATACTTTTATGAACCTTTAAAATATATTTAAATATTTGACCCAATTAAAATTATCGATTTCATTAAAAAAAAAACTTTAATTAAAATAACTGAATTTGCTGCGAAAAAAATTTCAAACTCGACTAATAAATTTGACATTTTAAAAAAAGTACAAATTAACATGCAACATGATAAAATATTTCTCACAATTAAACAAAATAATTGCTAGGAAAGTGAAAATAACATTATATCTTGACCAACAATTAATTTAAAACATCGAAAAGTGTCGCAGCAACGTCACAAGCTCATTAAAATACTTTTGGACTATGAACATAAAAATTCATCATTAAACTTAAAATTTCTGGTTGCTACAACCTCCCTAACTTAAAATAATTTCATCCTCGAAAATCTAACTTACTTGATTGATTAGGTCATGATAATTGGACAAAATGTGTTCTTGTTCTCTTTCCCAAGTAGCGTCATCCTCACCGTGTCTATCCCATTAGACTTTGACTAAAAGAACTTTTCTATTCTTCAGGACATGAACTTTTCTCTCTAGAGCCACTGCAGGAGCTTTTTCATACGTCAAGTCACTTTGAATGTCCAAAGATTGAGTGTCAACAACATGACTAGGATCATGCATGTACTTCCTCAACATAGAGATATGGAATACATCCCCACTTAAAATAATTTCATCCTCGAAATCTAACTTACTTGATTAATTAGGTCGGGATACTTGGACAAAACATCATCTTTTCTTTCCAAAGTAGCATCATCCTCACCGTGTCTATCCCACTGAACTTTGACTAAAGGAACTTCTCTATTCCTCAGGACAAGGACTTCTCTAGAACCACTACAGAAGCTTCTTCATACGTCAAGTTACTTTGCATGTCCAAAGATTGAGAGTCAACAACGTGACTAGATTCGTGCATGTACTTCCTCAACATAGAGACATGGAATACATTATGCACTGCCGCTAGCTCGGGTAGTAATGCCAAACGATAAGCCACATTTCCAACTTTCTCTAAAATAACAAACGGACCAATAAATATGGGTCACAATTTTCCTTTCTTTCCAAAACGAATTACTCCCCTTCATTGGTGCCACTTTGAGAAATACTTTCTCACCAATTTCAAGATCTAACACTTTTCTCCTTTGGTCAGCATAACTTTTCTAATGATCCTGAGGGATTTTAATTCTTGATCTAATCTTATCAATAGCTTCCAGTTCAACTATCCTCTCAACTAATTCTAGACCCAAAATTCTCTTTTCGCCAACTTCGTCACAACAGATCGGCAAATGACATCGACGACCATACAGTGCCTCATATGGAGCCATACCAATTGTATATTGGAAACTATTATTGTATGCAAACTCCACTAATGGCAAGTGATTTTCCCACTTACCACCCAAGTCTAGGACACATGCCCTCAACATGTCCTCGAGAACTTGGATAGTTCGTTCAGATTTCCCGTCAGTCTGAGGGTAATAAGCAGTGCTAAAAGTCAACTTGGTACCAAAGCTTTCTAAAGGCTTGTCTAAAATTTCAAAGTGAATCTCGAGTTTCTTTCTGAAACAATCGATACCGAAACTCCGAGAAAATGAACAATTTCTCTCACATATAAGTGTGCAAACTGTTCTAAGTTTTATGTCATCCGAACTGGTAGAAAATGAGTAGACTTTGTCAATCGGTCCGTAATTACCCAAATGGCATCGTGACCTGCTTCCGATCTAGGAAAACCAATGACAAAATTCATTGCAATCTTCTCCCATTTCCACTAAGGTATATCCATTGGATTCAATGGCCATGATGGACTCTGATGTTCTACCTTTACTTGTTAACAAACCAAACATCTTGATACAAATAGTGCTATTCTCCCTTTCATGTTCCTCCACCAAAATGTATAACGCAAATCTCTATAAATTTTGGTTCCGCCCGAATGTGCAGTGTAAGGAGTGAAATGAGCTTCAATCAAAATCTCATTCCTAAGTTTCTCATCCTTATGCACACACATTCAGCCTCCAAACATCAAAGCTTGATCTTCAGTTTTTCCAAATCCTTTCCTCTTCTCAGTTCCCACATCTGCTCTAATCATTTCCAAAAATGGATCTTCCTTTTGAGCTGTTACAATTCTGTCCTTGAGGGTCTGTTTAACTGCTAGATTCACCAGCAAGGAAGGTGTCCTTACTATTGGATTTAGCACTTCAATCCTCATGATCTCAAAATCTCTGATAAGCTGATCTTGTTCAGTACATAGTGATGACATTTGTCCCGTGTTCTTCCTACTTAGAGCATCCGCGACTACATTAGCTTTACCTGTATGGTAAAGAATTGTGAAGTCATAATCTTTCACTAACTCCAACCACCGTCGTTGTATCATATTCAAATCCTTCTAGGTAAAGAAGTAGTTCAGACTCTTTTGATCAGTATAAATCTCATGCTTGCTCCTATAAGGGTAGTGACACCAAATCTTCAGAGCGTGGACTACTGCTGCAAGTTTTAGATCATGCGTTGGATAATTCTTCTCATATTGTTTCAACTATCTCGAGGCATAGGCGATCACTTTCCCATGTTGCATCAAAACAAAACCCAAACCTAGTTTTGACACATCACTGTAAATAACAAAACCCTCTGAACCATCGGGTATAGCTAATACTGGTGGTGAGACCAATCTGTCCTTCAATTCCTGAAAACTTTGTTCACACTTTTCAGACCATACAAACTTAACACCCTTTCGAGTTAGCTACGTCATAGTACTAGCTATCTTGGAGAGTCCTTCTATGAATAACCGATAGTATCTGACTAAACCTAGAAAGCTTCTCACTTCACCCACGTTCGAAGGTCTTAACCAATTAGTCACTACCTCTACATTAGGTGGATCAACTTCAATTCCTTTAGCTGTCACAACATGACCCAAAATCCTACTTGATCAAGCCAAAATTTACATTTTTTGAATTTGGAAAATAACTTCTCCTCTCGTAGGGTTTCCAGAACAATCCTCAGATGTTCTTCATGCTGATGAGCATCCTTTGAGTATATTAATATGTCATCTATAAATAAAATCACGAACCTATCAAGATACTCGTGGAAAACTCAATTCATTAAATCCATGAATATCACAGGCGCATTAGTTAAACCAAAGGGCATTACCATAAACTCATAGTGCCCATAATGAGTTCAAAATTCAGTCTTTGGTACATCAGTTGGTTTAATCTTCAACTGATGGTAGCCTGTGATGTGCTAAATCGCAAGTATACTATGTCGCATCCAAGTAATAAAGTGGACTTTTAGAATCCGAATATCGATCCCACAGAGATTGTAATAAAATATCAAAAATTGTTAGTTCTTGCCTAATTTGACCGGTAGAATATGAGTTTTTGAATATAACTAAACTATAAGGCAAAATAAAATAAATACATTTAAAGATTCTAAATTAATGTTTATAAGTGTTGGGACACCCGATTTCATATAGTCAATACTTTTAATTCCATTATCTAGTTTTATTCCTATTATATACTCGATCGAATTCACTTATGCACGTGAAATTCCTGTCTCGGATTTAAATCAACTCTACCTAGTTAGTCGATCATGTTAACGAATAGCAGGTCGTAATGACTATGTACATGGAACACAAAAAATCATTTAGAGATCACAATAATAACGAACTTATATCTCTATCGTTCGTTCAATTACTGGATTTTATCCCTAGATCTAACTGTTAAGCTCACCTCTCAAATTATGAAAACACTCATGATATCGTAGAATAGTGATCAATACATTCACGCATTAAACACAAAGATAAAATAAACAAATTCAGTCAAAAGCGCAAAACTAGAATAATAGAATTAAAAGTGTAAACTAGCTACATCGAATATCCCAAATTTGAAATTAAGAATTCATCAACAAAGAAGTAAATATGCAATAATATAAATTACTACGCATGAAGAGTTTATCAAATTAACAAGGAAAGGAAATTTTGCACCAAGTATTGCTCTCCCAGTTGATAATCTTCAATCCCCCACATTTGTCATAGAACAATGAATTGTGTAGTTGGAAGGCTGTGTGAAGGCTCTGAATTCATGCCTCCTAGATTGTATATAATGGAGAAGAGACCTAGGAAAAATGGGCCTGGGCCGGAAAGAGGCACGAACATGCAGGCAAAACCCCAGTGACCGCACAGTTAACCAAAATCAGGTTATGTTAATTTCAGGATTGTCGAAGGGTCGCATGACTTGGGGCTCGTGGCCGTACAGTAGAAACTTGTTCAACGCATTTTCAACATTGATTCTTGTTTAAGTTGGTCCTTGTTTTTATTTGCTTCCAAGTCCTCCAACTTTCAATTGTGACATTTTTACCCCTATACTTCTGATTTCTTCTCTTTTATTCCTTGCTTTCCTCAATTGGCTCCACTCACTTCTCCAATGTGTCCAATTTAACTTCAAAACTCATCTTTTCCTTTCATTGCTTCATTCATGTGATTTTGGGATTATTTTTGAAATATAAACAAATACAAACAAATCAATAGCTTTTATTCTAAAAATACAACATATTATCCTAAATTTGATATATAAATAAGTGTATAAAATGCATTTATCATCCTGACCTCAAGTTAATCTTCGAGAATACCTTTCTACCTTTCAATTGATCAAATAAATCCTCAATCCTAGGAAGGTGATACTTATTCTTGATTCTCAATTTTTTCAGTTCACAATAGTCGATACACATCCTCATTGTACCGTCCTTCTTCTTTACAAAAAGTATCAGAGCTCCCCACGGGACACACTCGTTCTGATGAACCCTTTTGTCTAGAAGTTCCTCCAGCTGCATTTTCAACTCTTGCAGTTCCTTTGGTGTTATTCTATACGAGGCCTTGGATGCTGGCATTGCTCCAAGTACCAAATCGATTGTGAATTCCACTTCCCTATCTGGTGGAATACCCGGTAGATCATCCGGAAACACATCAGGATACTCTCTTATCAGCGACACATTTTCTAATTTTGTCTCCACTGATGGGGTTCCTGTAACGTTGACAAGATAACCTTGATAGTAAGGCTTCTTCAACAATCTCTATGCCTTCAAAGATGATATGAGGCAAGGGAGTGCCTTAATCTTTGACCAATAAAATTTGAACTCATTTTCACAATTCCTTTGAAAAATCGCTTCTTTCTCAAAACATAAAATCAGATCTCAATTATTACCCAACCAATCCACTCCCAAAATGATATTGAAATCTTTCATTCCTATAACATGGAAATGTAGGAGGTTGGTATCTACAAGACTATTTCACCGAAATGATTGGTCCATTTTGGTGTACCTGGGGAATTGGTGGTATCGAATCATTTCGAGGTGCACGTGGCACTTGCGGTGCTAGTGGTTCCCGAGGTGCTATTATCTCTTGTTGAGCAGGTGGTGCTTGATAAGCTAGGGATGTGATTTCTTTTTCAAAATCTTGTCTCATTTCCTCCATTGTTTTCTGTAGTTCTCGGATAGCTTTCGCTTGTGATGTTGGTGCCATTTCCTTTAGGATAAACAAAGGTAGGTTTATAATCCATCAAAATTTGTAAACATCCAACATAATTAGCAAGTAATCAATGAGAACTCATAATGAAGGAAAAGAAAATATCTCTTTATTATTAAAAATTCCTTCTGGAGGAAAAGAATATAACATGACAGAAGCATTTGATGCTAAACAAAAATATGAAATTATTTTTGCAAAAACTGGAAGTGTCTAATGAAAACTATACAAAAAAAATAATTTCACACCTCTTCATCCTCTGAAAATGGTGGGGGTGCATCTTCTCGAATAGGTATCACTGAAGGTATCCCATCGTCCAAGGGAAATCAAATGCTTCATCTCTTGCATGTTCCCATTGTGACGTCAACTCCTTATAGAAGGCCTCATAATCAATTTCTCGTGGTAAGGTTTGTGTGGCAGCCTCCCAAAAGTATAGGTATATCGTTTCCTCCATCTCTTCCCATTCTTTTGGCAAGGTATCCATTAAACGGTGGATGGCCGGACGACTAGTAACCATGTGACCTAGTCTTCTTTCTTCTTTCCACAATACTAACATCTCCTGAATGTGTTGGCCCATGTCGTGCCTCGGGTTCCACCTATACTCTTCATATGGAAAATCGATTTCCACTTCTTGAAAACTGCTCATGCTCCAAAATAGAGGTTGACTCACAGCATGACCATGGGGAAAGCTTTGAGAAAAAGGTCAAAGCAAGTGATAATGGCTCAACATCTTGGTTCATACCACCTTAATGAATTTTGCCAAAAAGTTGAGCAGACTATAAAGGGAGCGATTATTAGGAGGCTATCCGATCTCAAACTCTTACATACTATACTTTATTTACTATTTGATTGCTTTCTATCATATTTTAAGTTTACATGTATCCTTAGTTGGCATGTTTAATATTTTGGTATATTATTGCATTTTTAGTTCATTAGTTAGTTCATCATTATTACTAGCACACACTCAAGCCTAGAACAAGAAAACACTATTTGTAGATAGGTGACACACATCAAGAAACTCATTAAGGTTGAAAATGGATTAAGCATAACAAAAAATATTTTTCGGATACTGGTCTGAATGGCCACGCGATCGCGTGGGGGTTCCATTGCGTGATCTGTGCTTACCAATAAAATCCCAGAAGCTACAGCCCTATTCTCTTTGCTGGTTTGAGGTCGTTTTTAGTTTTCAATTCTATCAAACAGTGAAAACGCGTTCACTTAATCATTTTCAGAAACAAGTTCTTGAAAACTAAACATTTTTTGTACACAAAACCAAAAACGAGAAAATCTAGGCGTTTTCCGTTTAAAAGTCACAAAATACGGCTTTTGATTGAAAATGCAGTACTGTAGCATGAGCTAGTTCAGACCAACTTTAGGGCTTCATCATTTCTCTCATGCCTCTCATCTTACCTAATCTCTCAGTCATCTCTCTTCCTCAATATCTCACACCTCTTTATTCCTCAATCTCTCAAGCAAGTCACCTGGCAAATAAGTTCTGGTCGATGCAGCCCCCATCGAATCGGCTGGATTTGGAAGAGATGGCTGAGGAGGAGCTGTCATCATCCTCTGCTATTGCTGCCTCATCGAATGGATTACCTTTCACAGTGTTGAGTTTAATGTTTCTTCCTTTCTGGCACCCCATTATGTTAATACCTACCTGTTATAATACTTTGTCCTGAATTAGTTGAGATTTTGAGCTTTTGTATGTTCCAATAATATTAGTTAGAAAATTTGTGAGATGAGATGACTGATGTATGATTTATGAACTAATCAGTTAGCTAGTTGATGTGATAAATCACAAGTTTATGATATCGCACCCAAGTAATAAAGTGGGTAAAAGAGTCCGAGTTATTGTCCCACCGAGATTATAATTAATTATTGAAATTGTGTTAGTTCTCGTTTTATTTGAACAATAGAATTGAGATCAATTATTTAAACTAAAATAGAAAATTAAACTAAATAAAATCAAAAGAAAATATTACAAAAGAATTCATGTAGCGATCGCAATAATAGCAAACATATATCTCTATCCTTCATTCAATTACCAAATTTTATTCCTAGATCAAGGTTGTTAGCTCAGCTCTTGAATTACGAAAACTCCCACGATATCATGAATAAGTGATCAATTCATTCACATATTAAATACAAAATAAAATCAACACATGCAATCATAAACACAAAACTAGAATTACAGAATTAAAAGCGTAATACTAAGCTACACCAATTGTCCCATCTAAGGAATTAATAGTTCATCAATAAAAAAATAAAAACTTAGAAATATAAATTACTACACATATAAATTTTATCAAATTAACAAAAAAAATGAAATCTTGCCAGTATTTGGCGCCCCGTTGATAATCTTCTATTCTGCCGCCTTTGCCTTTAATTCCCTCCAAGATTTTGATGTTAAAAATGCAGGATTATGATGTTTAGAAGCTGTGAAAAGGTCCTCCCATGCTCTCTTTTTCGTGCATAAAAGGTTGTATAAATAGGTGCATGAGAAACCCTTGGAAATCAAGGAGAGAACCTAAAAATTCGGTGTTGGGCCTGACTTCGTGCTGGGCCAGATAAAGGGTGCGACAACGCACGCACAGTGTACTTTGTGGTGGCCGCACATGCTATCAAAATACGATTTTGCCTATTTGACCTCATGTCGCGCTGCCACTTGGCTGCTCATGGTAAATCTTCTAGCTAGATTTCTAACTATCAAATGTGTTTAAGTAAGTCCTCGATCTTTATTTGTTCGCTAGTCCTTCATCTTTTAATTGCAAAAAATTAATCCCTGGACTTCAAAATCACTTCAATTCTTCTTCCAAACTTTAATTCATCTTCAATTGAGCCCTTGATCATTGATTTCTTGCACTTTGCTTCTCTTAGCTTTCCCGGTTGACATTATCAACTCCCATTCTGTCCAATTTAGCTCCAATTATCATCTAAAAGCTTATCTTTTCCATTAATTGCTTATTCGCATGATTTTGGGATAATTTCTAAAGTATAAACAAATAATAAACAATTAAGTAGAATATGTTCAAAAATGACAATATAATATCCTAATTTAGACATATAAATAAGTGTATAAAATACACTTATCAAATACCCTGAAATTAGAATCATTGTTAGTCATCGAACAAAGTAAAACTAAACTATAAATCAAAAATGCTAAATAAAAAATATTTTTATTGTGTTAACTTGTTTACCATATGCCTAAAAAATGCAGATGAAAATCACACTTAGATAAGAACGTGGAACAACATATTAAAAATATTTCTACTTATCCAATGCTTGACTATTCGTGTGTGTGTGTGTGTGTGTGTGATTAGCCAAAGTCAAACAAAACCTATGTAAAAATAGACTTAACATCGTGTGGCTTATTATGCAAGAGTAAGCTTGAATCCCATGTGGCCAACCTATGATGTTCTATTGATTTTCCTTACATTCTCATGAATGATCACAACTTACTACTTTTTTCTAAAATTTCATGTACTCTATAGTCGTTTCTAAACATTTTAACATTGTATTTTTCCTCACAAGATAGTCAAGATGAGAAATATGCATGCACAACAAATTGATGGCAAGCAATTCCAAACTCCACACCTCCAATTTCCAAAGTTTTAGTCAACAAAGCTTATATCATGCACATTATTATTTTATGGACAACTTTTTTCTTTTTACTGTCCCTATCTTTTACCATCTTGGTGCAGTACTTTTTTTATTTGCTTTCTATGTGAATCCTATAGTGAGCATTAGGTAATGACTCCCAAGTCAGACGACTTTAGAGCACCAGGTTTATAGAATCCTTACACACTTAATTACCCGAGCCACAAAAGTAAAAAAATAAAATAAAATAAATAAATAAATTAAAGATGTAATATTGTCTTACGTATAATTTCTCTCTCCCTTAACATTTATAACTGACCTATGTAACGAGGTTTGGGAAGACAACTCCCAACTCAGATGAATTTAGAGTGTCAGGTTTTAACACCCTTACAAGCTTATTTGCTCGAGTCACCAAGGCTACGAAGATTGGAATAAGACTTTTATGATTTTTTTTTATACTAGTGCTGGCTTATACCCGTTGACTAAACCCCTTCAATCAAAAGTGCAAAATCAAGAACCAACATACCCTCAACCCATCAATAAATGCATATACTAGCCTGTCCACCCCCCAAATTGCTTCTTAAGTGGTTTGGTTCTAAATTTGGGTCAAGATGTCTATATATCTAAGTTTTGGAATTATAAACTCATTCATATGTTAGTGTTGCATAAATATACCCCACATATATTAAACACACTCCAACACAAGTAATAATTCAACAATGTCTATGTGAGCAAAAATATGAAGTCTAACATGGATAAATAGTCAAGAAAAGTCCAGATTTTATGTTGTCCATAATTCTAACTAAAGCACAAAATTGATCCAAATCATGTCATAAGAAATAAACAAATCAATAAAAAAAATTTAAAAATTTTCAATTTTTATGATACTACCTTTTTTATCCCAAGGAATCGAATGAATGCCAAATAATGATATCTTCACCACCAAACTAGAAATATATATTTCCCACAATGTTGGTCAAAAATATATAATAAATAAATAAAACACATAAGAGAGGGGTTCAGGTACTTCCTGGGTTTGGAGATGCAAATTCTTTATTTAAAGCTTTCTTTTGATATAATTTGGATGATTTCAACCCACTCCAAGCTTGGTCTGATGTGTTACAAGTGGTATGTTCCTCGCAAATAAGATATAAGTAACATTAGAGCACATCAACTTAATAAAAAATCAGAGGCAAACACAACTATAACTCCCAAACTAGAGATAAAGCATAAATTTGAATTTTTAAACATGGTTGGCCACCACTTTGTGAAATTTCCCCGATCTATTTTTGGACGTGTTAAAGTACATAACATGTTCTATAACGTATCAAAATCTAGAGTATTTGGAGTCCAATAAGGTCGTGAAAAAAGGTGGAAAAGTGTTTACCGCTGGCTGAAAATTAGTGCAATGACCTACAGTGACCATGCAGTGGGTGCCTTGTGATGCCTATGGTGTTCCATTCGAGTTTTATAGATTAAATCAATGAATTCCATGAATGAAAGATACACATATGATGTATAACATGTATTTAAGGTGATCATTCAAATAGATAAGCAAAAAAAAAATCGATGAAAAGCTTTGGCATTTTTTCAAATGCAATGTATGCACCAGTTAAAAACAAGAGCAATCATATAGTTTGGAACTAGAAGTGTAACGACCCGGGTCCTACTAAACGGGCTGTCCCGGCCGTTAAATGACGGCGTACTGTCCCTACTGTACCAACATGAGTCTTTTCAACATGCTTTGTCCTCACTCGCACGCTCCCCGAGAAACTTCCCAGGAGGTCACCCATCCTAGAATTACTCCAAGCCAAGCACGCTTAACTCTGGAGTTTCTAACGATGGACTTTCGAAAAAGAAGGTGCACCTTGTTGGTATTAGTAGTACTTATCATTTCTTTTAAACTTTCCTGGCTTGGGATGTTACAATCACCCCTCGTTAGACTCGCGACGTCCTCGTCGCGCTTAATCCATCTGAGGATCTGTTGCCAAGTGTTGGGATATTCTAGAGGTGGCTCCCGCCCTATGGCGTAGCACTTAGTTCCTGATTTTTCGGCTGGCGGCTGGCTCTGATACCATTTGTAACGACCCGGGTCCCACTTAACGGGCTGTCCCGGCCGTTAGATGACGGCGTACTGTCCCCACTGTACCAACATGAGTCTTTTCAACATGCTTTGTCCTCACTCGCACGCTCCCCGAGAAAAATTCCCAGGACGTCACCCATCCCAGAATTTCTCCAAGTCAAGCACGCTTAACTTTGGAGTTTCTAACGATGGAATTCTGAAAAAGAAGGTGCACCTTGTTTTAACATCAAGAATTCTGCCTCCTTTTGGCTACGAATGCTTGGTGGATAGTATTTCTGAAAGAACAGTTCCTTGAACTGATCCCATGCCCATACATGGTCTTGAGCTCTGGACCTAGCAGTTCAGTCCCACCAATGTCTAGCTCCCTTTTGTAGCATGAATGCTGCACAAGTTACCTTCCTTGGATCTGGACATTCAATGAGGTCAAATATCCTTTCGATGTTGGCTACCCAGTCTTTGGTGGTTGAAGTTTCTTGAAACGTTCCACAACTATAGCAGCAGCGTTACTTCGATCCTCCGCCAGTGGCGGCGGTGGCAGTGCTGCTTGAGTGAAGTTGCGCATCATTTCCATAAACTGTTGAGCGAATTGCGTATCTGTAGCATTTCCTTGAGTGTTGTTTCTATTGTTAGCATTTCAGCCTCGGGTGTCCATAGCCTAAGATAAGTGATAGTAACTACTGTTTAGGTTCACGATAAATTGAATAAGAGAATTATAAAGAAATAACATTTTTTTTATTCATAATTATGCATGAGTTTACATAAGGAAGGGGATAGCCAGGTATACCAGGCTTCCCAAACATTCTAAAACATACTAGCGTTCATAAATTTAAAGGACATAAATATAAATACAAGGAAAAACTAGTCATCAACTAATAGTTCCTGTCAGAACCCTCATGTTGATTCCCCTCGAGGTTTGGTCTTGGGTCAGCTGCGGAATATGACGCAGGGCTGTACTCCTCACTCGGTTCATCTTCAAAATATTGTCCCTCGTAATTAACTTCAGGTATTGGTAGGACAATGTTTGGATTTTGTTCATAGCCTGGCACCCTATTTGTGTCCCAAAGGTCTTCACGATTTACCCTCCACCTTTCCCTCATGCATCTTAGTAACACGTCTGGGGAGGTTTGGTAGTCGAATGTCTCTTCAATTCTTTTGATGAATTTCCTCCAATAAGGGATAAGAGTCCGATCAAGGTGATACACAATTTCGTCTCTATGAAATTGGTATCCATTTGCCCTTGCCCCTCGGTAAATCTTTTCCATAGCATCCAAGTGTTGTGGCAAACTATGTTTAGGGTTTCTCTTGTAATTTTTATGCAACAAGTAAAGTGATTTCGCCTCTCGGTTCGGCTAGTTTGACCCTGTCCACTCACCATCTATAAGAAAAAAGAAAAGAACGTAATCATATTTATTTATGGTAGGGGAATTCTTTTTTAAATATATAATTGGTAGAGAAGATTGAAGATAAGGTATTAATAATTACCCACAGTTTTTCCCTTGTTTTACACAAATGTAGTGATAAAGGGGTAGATTATTGTACCAAGAGTTTGGACTTAGAGAGGAAGTACAAATAACCATCCACAGTTTTTCCCTTGCTTGCACAAAGGTAGTGATAAAGGGATAAATTATTGTACCAAGAGTTTGGACTTAGAGAGGAAGTACAAATAACCATCCACAGTTTTTCCCTTGCTTGCACAAAGGTAGTGATAAAGGGATGAATTATCGTACTAAGAGTTGAAACTTAAAGAGGGGTTACTAAGATAGAGTGTTAATAATTATCCATAGTTTTTCCCTTATTTTAGTGTGGATTATTATTTTCTATTACTTAAATTGATATTAAAAGGAGTATCTAGTTAATCTCAATTATTATCGTTTCCAAAATTTAATCGTATTATGCAATTTCATAACGTCTAATTTTCGAAGCATGTTTTCTATAGTCGGGACAAGCATTTCCTACATCATCAAGGTTTCTATGTTAACATGAAAGTTAATACATGATCGGGAAAAATGCACTTTATAAAAAAATATGACAGTTGTAATTAATATAGTCATCTAACAATACTAGTACTTGCGAAATATCAACGTATATGTTATACATGGGTTCACTAGTCCATAAAGTATTATAATTTCTCAAATTTTCCACAAGTGTTTTTATTTCTCGTTATGCATCAATAACCTTAGGACATCGTCAAATAGTTTATAATACATTTCACATAACAAGCAAGATTTCATTACAAATAATAATCATGGTTATTATAACATGTAACATACCTGATTCGAGGAGTCAAGACGTGGAGAGTGGCATAGCGGAGTGGAAACTTAAAAATATTTAATTATTAATGTAATAATTGTTCATTTCTCAAAAACATATGTTATCATTGCTTAATCTATGTACAAAGTTGGACCTAATTCACCAACAGTCAAATAAAAATCTATTCCACGACTTAATTTAAGGTGGCTCAACGTCCATTTTATCCTATGATTATTTTTGGCATAAAAAATTTTTTTTTTTTTGATGAACAGTGAACGTGTCACTGTTCACGACAGTGAATTGTGCATTTTTTTTTGACTTCAAATAAACCTATTGTAAATAAAATTTCTTGAAAAAAAAAATGTTTTCAAATAATTTAAAGAGTCTAGAGAAAAGCATACCTGCTTTGATACCATTTGTAACGACCCGGGTCCCACTTAACGGGCTGTCCCGGCCGTTAGATGACGGACTACTGTCCCCACTATACCAACACGAGTCTTTTCAGCAAGCTTTGTCCTCACTCGCACGCTCCCCGAGAAAACTTCTCAGGAGGTCACCCATCACAGAATTTCTCCAAGCCAAGCACGCTTAACTATGGAGTTTCTAACGATAGACTTCCGGAAAAGAAGGTGCACCTTGTTGGTATGAGTAGTACCTATCAATTCTCTTAAGCTTTCTTAGTTGGCAGGAAAGTTTAAAAGAAATGATAAGTACTACCTACTCATACCAACAAGGTGCACCTTCTTTTCCGGAAGCCCATCGTTAGAAACTCCAAAGTTAAGCATGCTTGGCTTGGAGTAATTCTGGGATGGGTGACCTCCTGGGAAGTTTCTCGGGGAGCATGCGAGTGAGGACAAAGCATGCTGAAAAGACTCATGTTGGTACAGTCGGGACAGTACGCCGTCATTTAACAGCCGGGACAGCCCGTTAAGTGGGACCCGGGTCGTTACAATGGTATCAGAGCCAGCCGGAAATCGGGAACTAAGTGCTACGCCATAGGGCGGGAGCCACCTCTAGAATCCCAACGCCTGGAAACAGATCCTCAGATGGGTTAAGCACGACGAGGATGTCGCGAGTTTAACAGGGGGTGATTATAATACCCGAACTAAGAAAATCTTAAGAGAATTGATAGGTACTACTCATACCAACAAGGTGCACCTTCTTTTCCGGAAGTCTATTGTTAGAAACTCCACAGTTAAGCTTGCTTGGCTTGGAGAAATTCTGGGATGGGTGACCTCCTGGGAAGTTTTCTCGAGGAGCGTGCGAGTGAGGACAAAGCATGCTGAAAAGACTCGTGTTGGTATAGTGGGGACAGTACGCCGTCATCTAACGGTCGGGACAGCGCGTTAAGTGGGACCTGGATCGTTACATGAAGTTTTCCCAAAATTTCCACCTATTTTACACATCCAATTTATCATCACAACCTACCTTAACCCATGCTTAAATCACACATAATCAAAATTCCACATAAGTATGGAAAACCTTTCAAATTTGCAAAATTTCCAAGTTAGTGAGAAGACCATACCTTTTGGGAGGATTCTGATGTGATGCAAACTTGTTTCATACTCAATTCCACGTGAAAGTGTGAAATTTAGGTGGTATAAGACGTTGAGGTGAATTTTGGGGAGAGAAAATATTATGAATTTTGATCAATACATGTTCCATGTTAAAACACTGCTCAACCTGTTTTGACCAGTACTGCGCGGCCGAGCAGTTAAAAAATTTAGAAACAACAGATTTTACTTACTTATGTGCAGCCTCCAAGTTTTAGATGGCGTGTCTGCGCAATGACCCGACTGGACCCCAAATTTAAGCAATTTGAATTTCAAACTCAGTTTTTCAACCCTTAAACACCTTGTGATGTTTCCAATCAACCATCTATATTTTGTTCTTGTCCTAAACTAACAGGCATTGCTTGTGTTTATGAATCCAAACTTAAAAATCAAGCATGCAAGTAGAATCAACATTTCAATAGAATGATCATGCTATAAATGCTTAATATGCACCAAACTATGTTTTCATGTTTTAGCCAGATTTCAATGATAATAATGATGCTCAAACTTTATCAACAATTATGCACTATCAATCAACTCAATGTGGTGCAATGAATGTCATGCTAATCGTGATAACTCAACTATGCTAAAACAAAACTAAAAATACAAGTTAATCATATGGCCACTTTTAAAGCAATAAATAAAGCATAAAAATAAAATGGATAGAAAATTGGGTTGCCTCCCAATAAGCGCTCTGTTTACAGTCTAATGCCCAAATTTTTATCATTATTGTTCAAGGAACTCTAAATAAATCTTTCGACGACCTTCTTTGTTTGTGCCGCTTGAATTTGCTCCAATTTGCAGTTATGTACCAAAATTTAACTTTGCCCATGTCATGTATTTTGATACCCCCACTCAATTCGAACTTCAATATGTAAACTTCAATTACATTGTCGGTGCCAATGATGAAATCAATTATGTAGTTAGAGGATTACATGTAAAGTTGGCACCCTTAAGTGTCTCCTTGTTTGTTTGCTCGTGTGATCAACTCCTCTCTCTCAACTTGATCTTCATTTTCAATTGATGAAATTCAAAGTAATGCAAGAACTAATTGATATAGATATTAATTAACAATCCCTGGAAATGGTATCAAAAACTTGATGTGATAAATAGCAAGTGTAATAAAGTGGGCAAAAGAGTTCGAGTTATCGTCCCATAGAGATTGTAATTAATTGTCGAAATTGTGTTAGTTCTCGTTTTATTTGAACAATGGAATTGAGATGAATTATTTAAACGAAGATAGAATATTAAACTAAATAAAAGCAAAAGAAAATATTACACGTTTGGATTTTCTAAATTGATGTTTAAAAGTGTTGGGACATCCGATTTCACATTAGCCAATACTTTTAATTCCATTTATCTACTTTTATTCCTATTTATGTGCTCAATCGAATTCACTTATACATATGAATTTCCACTCTTGAGTTTAAATCAACTCTACCTAATTCAGTCTACAGTGTATCTCAAAGCTGGTCATAATAATTAGGTGCATGGAACACAAGGATTCAAGTAGCGATCTCAATAATAACAAATATATATATATATATATATATATATATATATATCATTCATTCAATTACCGGACTTTATTCCTAAATCTAAGTTGTTAGCTCACCTCTCAAATTATGTAAACACCCATGATATCATGAATAAGTGATCAATTCATTCAATTATTGAATACAAAATAAAATCAACACATGCAATCATAAGCGTAAAACTAGAATTATAGAATTAATAGTTCATCAATAAAGAAATAAAAACGTAGAAAGATAAATTACTAAGCATATAGAGTTTATCAAATTAGCAAATAAAAGGAAATCTTGCACCAGGTATTTTGCTCCCCGTTGATAATATTCAATTTCCCCCCTTTTGCCTTCAATTTCGTCCAAGAATTTGATATTAAGAATGCAGGATTATGATGTTTACAAGATGTGAAATGGTCGTCCTAGGCTCTATTTTTCTTGCATGAAAGGTTGTATAAATAGGTGTATGAGAAACCCTAGGCAAACAAGGAGAGAAAACCTAAAATCCCGTGTTGGGCCTGACTTCGTGCTGTGTTGGATAAGGGCACGACCGTGTAGTGTACTTTGTTGTGGCTGTGTAGGCTATCAAAATACAATTCTACCTATTTGAACTCATGTCGTGTGGCCACCTGGCTGAGTTGGCGTGGCTGCTCAGGGTAAATCTTCCAACAAGATTTCCAACTATCAAATGTGTTTAAGCAAGTCCTCAATCTTTATTTGTGCGTGAGTCCTTCATCTTTTAATTGCAACAATTTAATCCCCAAATTTCAAAATCACTTCAATTCTTCTTCAAAACGTCAATTCATCTTCAATTGAGCCCTTGATCATTGATTTCTTGCACTTTGATCTGCTTTGCTTTCCCGGTTGACATCATCAACTTCCATTTTGTCCAATTTAACTCCAATTATCATTCAAAAGCTCATCTTCTCCATTAATTGCTTCATTTATGTGATTTTGGGATAATTTCTGAAGTATAAACAATTAAGTGGAATTTATTCAAAAACGAAAATGTAATATCCTAATTTAGATATATAAATAAGTGTATAAAATACACTTTTCACTAATAAAAATGTATTGTCATTATTTTGTGAAGAAAATATGCATTAATTACCCTAATCATTGTTTTTTCTTTCATAATTACTTTGATCCAACATGAGTTCTGTATCTTCATAATCAATGGCCTCTTTGGATATATCTCTTGATGATATGATAAAAAAACAAGCGTAACAATGACAGAGTTAGAGGACAAGGTAGGCCTCAATGTGGTAGAGGGCCAGGACAATCATTTAGAGGTGGAAGAACAACTAGGACTCAACCTAGAGGCCCACTTAGCTTAAATGCTCGACCTTCAGTCTCCACCATTGCCAAGGCATGCTTGAAACTATGCATTTTGTACACAACTTGCTTTGCTCTAGTGTCTCATACAAAAGATTCTCTACTTTTGCTTTACAAAATCAAGTGCAGGAGATATTGTGACACTATTTGGTTCAGGGAGAAGAACACGATACCTCAGAAGAAAAAAAAAGCCGTTAAATTCTACTAAATATGTTTTAAGATCTTGATGGTTCTTCTGTTCATGATGGATTTCACTCAAGAACTTTGCAATAGATCTATTTGCCAAAAAAGATCTTCAGTGACCCCTTAAGGGATGATGCTACTTAGTTTCATATATAATTGACAATTTAAGAGCGCTCACCACTTAACATCCGCTAATAACTAGAGGCTTCAGTTTATTTGGTCATCTTAAGTCATTATATTTAACGAGGATCACTCTAGTTTTGTCACTTGATTGTTTAAAGGGGGAGTTTTGGCGAGACGTTGCAATAAAGGGATCATTCTATGATCAATTCTATTGCTACAAGCTAGATTACTCTGGCCGCAAGGTTTCAGTTACTATTTGAGTTCATGGCCTTTATCAAAGGTGGTTACTTTGCTGGATATGTAAACTGGAGCTCTCACCTTTTGCATATAACCTGTTGACATGCTGTTGATCAAATCTCCAACTCCCATGTAACTAAATTTTGCAACTCAATTTTCCATGGAATTGGATTATCTTGCATAAGCATTTTGATGCAACTACTTCAGGGAAGTATACTCATATCTTTTTTTTATCTTGAAGAATAATAAAATATAATAATTTGGATTCAATGCTGGCATTTACTTTTCCAATCTCGGTATATTTTTGGTTTGCTTGCATCAGTCAGTCAGGAGAACAAAGAATTTTCCATGGCAGAATGGTCTGTTTGAAGATGGTCTTAAAGCAGTTGGATTACCGGGATTAGAAAGTGTTACAAAGTTATTCTTATTCATTTCCAACTTGGACATTAAGGTGACGAATCACGATATAAGGGTATCAATATTATGCTAAGAACCTATAACAAAAGCGTCATTTGCAACGACAAATGTAGTCTCTATACAAGCAAAAATCGTCTCTATTACGTTTCAGAGACGACAATGTCGTCTCAAAATGTTCTCGCTATAGGTCCGTCCCTAAATGTCATTTGCGACAATAAAAATTCGTCTCTAAATTACAGAGATGACAATTGTGGTCTCTAAAGATCTCAACATGTAGAGACGACAAATGTCGTCCCTAAAAAAATAACATATAGAGACGACAAATGTCGTCTCTAAAAAGCTCAACATAAAGAGACAACTTTTTCGTCTCTGTATGTGAAATCTGTAAAGACGACTACATCGTCTCTATATATTGAGTTTTTTAGGGACGACATTTGTCGTCTCTATAGGTCCAAACTTCAACTCAATATATATATGCTAGAAAATTAATTATTTCATAGAGATTACATTAACAATTTAAATAGTTTATAAAATATAAGACATAAAACTAAAAATTTTAACATGCAAATTTATAAAAAATACTACGTAAATAACAAAATATTAGGATCTGAGTACAAAAGTTGCAAGTTTAATTACAAACGAACGAAATGTTGATACTAAGGATATCCTAAATCCTCATCCTCTTCAACATCATCATCATCACCATTATCATCCAAAAGGTTCGACGGTTACGTAAATAACAAAATATTAGAATCTAAGTACAAAAGTTGCAAGTTTAATTACATGAGAATGAAACGTGTCACTAAGGATATCCTAAATCCTCATCCTCTTCAACATCATCATCATCTGAATGGTTAGGTAGTGGAGGTATCGACGGAATTTGTACTCCAGGAAATGCTGTCTAAATAGACCTCATAAGTTTTTTGCATAAAATCGATCATCTGATGGCGATAGGCATCCATACGAGCCTTCCTTCGAGCTTCACGCTCTAAAAGCTGAGCAACCCCACATATGTATTGTGATCGTCCAGTAGATGGTAACGAAGAATCTCCCTTCAATTTATGTCCAACTCCATGTACAAGGCCCCTTCACTCTCCAAGCACCTGTTTAACAACATTGTGCTCTTCTACCACCATGCTGATGGAAGCCGCCTGTTGTGTCTGCTTTTCCCTCTCATTTACCAAATCTTCCTAAAATTTACATTTTAAATAATTAGTATCGAATTTAATAAATAAATTTCAATCGTATTAAACATGTGACTAAATCAAGTAAGTAGTCGTGTGCTGCTAGATCGTTGATCTACTCGCCGGTCTTTCTAGTGTGTAAGTCCCTCCAAGAATCTATAATCGATGGCAACTTCTGAGTTACTAGATCTCTCTATTAAAAATATTGAACGTGCTACATTATTAGAACATTTGCAAGTAACAAAAGGAAAACATGATAAAAGAATTAAGATTTAAGTCTTACTTTCGCATGTCACGTTGCCGCTATACTCTTCAAACCCTGCAAGCTCGGATATCTTGATCTACTTCGGTTCATTTTATTTTTCTCTGAATGAGCATTCAGAAAATATAAAAACTCAATAAGTTTGAAAATATAACAAAAAGTCACTAATTAATTACCAAAAAAGTCACTTACACGAAAATGTGGACTTGTGAAATGCTCTGCGCACTTCTGCCAGTCGGCCTCGCTAATACTTCGGTACAGATGCTCTATCCCCGAACTTCAAGAAGTGTTCATGCGCTTTATTCTTGTAATCTTTATATCTTTCGGATGATGTCCAATCTATCCCCATCTCGACCCACTCATGAAGTTGAGGCTCGACACTCCCAAAAATGTCAAAATACTCCTAAGAAAGCCACAAATATATTGAAACATTTAGTTGTGAAGTGAATTAAATCATTAACAGTGAGAACATCAAATTTTATTACCTCCATGCTCCTCTGAATGCAAGCTCTCAATTCTTCAATAACATTTTTCCATTTATCATGGCAGGGAACGACGTAGTATCGAATATGTCCCCCAACAAACCTAACGAAAAGATTTTCATATCCTCCAACAGGGACAAAAGTCATTTTTTTCTAAATGTGTGTATGGAGAATATTTGTCGTCTCTATATAGTACATTTAGAGAGGACATATATGTTGTCTCTATATGTATACATTTAGAGATAACAAAAAGTCGTTCCTAATAAATAAATCTATTGGGCCGAAAATTTGTTGTCTCTAAATGTATACATATAGAGATGATATATATGTCCTCTCTAAATGTATCATATAGAGACGACATATGTTGTCCCTATATATTTTCTACTGAGACGACAAATTAACTATCTCTGAAAGTATATTCTATTGAGAGGACTAATGAGTCGTCTCTGATAAAGGTACAGAGATGACATATGTGTCGTCTCTAAAAGGGTAACCTATAGTGACGACTTCTACATGTCATCCCTGAAAATCCATATGTATAGAGACAACATAGTGTCGTTACAAATATGTCATCTCTGTTCCCCCTTTTTCTTGTAGCTTCTCATCTTTTTTTTTTTTTTTTTTTTTTTTTTTTTCAAAAAAAAACTTACAATGCAGGAACTCTAATCTGAGATAGGGGAGCTGATGCGATATGCAATTCACTATGACAAAAATGGGCAACCTTGTAAAGTCCCTAAATTTTTCATAAAGTAAAATTTAGTATCTTTATATGCTATATTTTACATGCTTTGAAGATTAGAGACTAAAATGACAATTATATTAATTTCAAATTTTGTCTTGTCAAGGTTTTTATAGTAAATTGATAAGTATGTCAATATTGGGCTAGTTGGATAGCTCGTAATTAGTGTCATGTATATTAGGCTCGAGAAAAGTTGATTCGGATTAACGAAGCCTGGTTTATTGAAATTTAAAGTTAGTATTTAGTTCATTTTTATATAAAATATAGTTTTAATGTAGCATGCACGTGTGATGTGTTTAGGTAGGTTTGATTTTGGTTATTTTAAAATAGGATAGTGTGTGTGTGTGTGTGTGTGTGTGTGTGTGTGTGTGTGTGTGTGATTTTGGTTATTTTATATATACTAGTGGTTTTCCGTGCGTTGCACGAAATGTGGTAATAATTTTGTATGTAATAGCGTCAATATGTCAAAAGAAAATAAGTCTCCTAGAGAATATTACTGAGCTTGAACACTACATTAAAACTCGAATAAGGTCACATATGCTAGATTCTACAATCATTAATAGACTCATAAGTTGTGGCCAATTTTCATTTGTTTCCCTTACTTAAATCAAAGTCGACAATGTATCATAGTAGAAATTAAGTTCTAGACTTATGAAAAAAGGAATAAAGAAAAATCAATCAAAACTTGAATATAAAACAAATACAAAAAATGAACAAAAAAATAGAAACGATGAAGTGATATGGACAATCGATCAAAACTTGAGTAAATACTAAATACAAAAAAAAGAAAGAAGAAACACACAAATAGAAATGGTGAACGGTGGTGATTTGGGGCATTTGTATTACCTGTAGCAGTTTATGAATGGCTGTGATTCGAGGAATGGTGTTCATCCGAAAGAGAAGTAAATTAAGACGGTTTGGGTGAAAATGGGAGAGTACTACATAGCATGAATGTTGCTTGTTGATATGAGCAAAGACGGTTGCAACATAAATTCTAAATTTAAAATAAAAGATAAAATATTAGGACATTTATGAGTTATGACATTAGCCTTGAATAGTAAAGGAATGGTGAAATCCTTTAGCCTCTTTTATATAAGTTATAAAAAAAAGTTAGGATAGGATTTAAAATGAAATATGAGGACTTTATGACATCATACATGATTCATGCCTTATGAATAGTGATATACCTTAGCCTCTTTTATAAAAAAAAATAATTAAGATAAGATATGATAGGATAGGATAGGATATATATATATATATATATATATATATATATATATATATATATATATATATATATATATATATATATAGCAGATCCGTTCTCCTGCACGTGGCACACAGGAGAACGGATACGCTTTGCCTTGCCAAAAGGCAAGGCAAAGCTACTTTCTAATGCTGGTCTTGCATGAGAATCTTATGGTGTCAGCCGTAATTTTTAAGTTATTTTATTTTATTTTAATTTTTTTTTTCTCTTGCCTATAAATTTGCAACTTCATTTTATATTTCATTAGTTCATTCTTTTGTGAATTATATACACTCAACAATTAATTTCTGAGGCTTGTTTATATATTTCTATTGAATTTTATGGTAAGTGATTTACTTTTATTTTTTCATAAATGTGTTGTGTTAAACATTTTTAATTTGTTTAATTTCGCAACATGGTTTTAATTTCTTTTTTTTTGTTACATTATAAGAAAGTTTTAAAAATGTCATTGTTTAAATTATTTCACAAACTAAATAATTGTTCATATTATTTTTTAGGAATGGAAGAAGATGACAATGTATTTATTTCACAAGTGAATATTGGTGCGATTCCGATATTTGGGCAAGAATTTCAAAAGCTTGATGATGTGAATAATTTTTACAATGAGTATGCGAAATTAGCTGGTTTTAGCATACGCATTGGTAGTAGCAGAAAGAATCCACAGACAAATGAGATTGTCTGGAAGTCATATATTTGCTATAAACAGGGTCAAAAAGATGAGTCTTACCAGATGAGACTAAAAAATTTGGTGGCCCGTTATGGTGAACGAAAGCGTGGGAACTCACGTTGTGGATGCGACACAAAGTTAACAGTTGTAAAAAATCAAACAACTTCTATGTGGGTTGTAAGCCATTTTGTCGAGGGGCACAATCATGCATTATCTACACCAAGCAAAACTCACCTACTACGCTCGCATCGACATGTTTCTGCAGCCAAAAAAGCGCTTGTTGACCAATTTTCATAGGCCAATATTCCTAGCAGTCAACAGATCAAACTTATGGAGATAGATGCTGGTGGGCCTTCTTCATTAGGCTATAATGAGCAAGATATCAGGAACCATCGACGAGATCGACGACGAGAAGCCATTGGACACGATGCAGAAACATTAATTTCTCATTTCGAGTTGGAAAAAAGGAGTCCTGGCTTCTACTATGCCTATGAGACTAACGAGGATGGTATGTTCGCTCGTTGTTTATGGGCTGATGCAGAGTCCATGAGTTCTTATGTTTACTTCGGAGATGCTGTCGTTTTCGACACAACATATAACACAAATAGGTATTATGTAACGCCCCGAATTCGGTGGAGCTCGGGACGTCACTTCGTCCTTTAAAATTGACTTTATTGCGAAAATAATTAAAAATTTCAAACATCATATTTATTATTTGAAACCTTTGAAACAACATTTTTGCGGAAGAAATGAATTTATAAAACATCACATCCATTGTTTAAAAGCTAAAGCGGAAACTAAATTTTAATCAATTTAACTAAAACAATTCATAAAAATTAAATCTTAAGTTTTAAAGTAAAGTAACGATAAATAATTAAATTGACGACATTTATGAAACTTGACTTAAAAGAAAAATTAACATTATTTTTGATTTGCCACCGCTGTCATTTCATTCGCCGTCAACTCCGTCATCTGCAAAATTTTGTTTTGGAAAACGTGAGTATTTCAAAGAAATACTCAGTAGACTCGCGCACAATAATCATTTAACATTATAAATTAAAACACATAGTCATGAAATTCAAGTCTCAGGTGTCTAACGATCACCAGTATTCTCATGAACATACAAGTTCAAGTCTCATGCATTTAAGCAAGTAAATTCTCGTAACATAGTCTCATGCTTAGAAAAGCAAGTAATTCTCATGAATACAATCATACATGCTAAACTTATAATCCAAATAATTATTGATGCGCACTTTTGAAAAACGTAAACTTGTAGATAAGAGTCTACCTTAATTTCTCGAGTATTGAGCAAACTGAAATAATACTTCTAAATCTCTCGCGCCTCGTCTAGTCCTATAAAATAAATATATAATTAAAATTTTATTTTGGACTAATCAAGTTTAAAAAGATGAATTTGTGTAAGATCAAGTTTTTAAAAGGCTTAAGGGACTAAATTGAAATTTTCAGAAATAAAAGTGTTGCGCCCCGAGTTCCGTATACCCGGTTCACTACGTCATTTTCTGTCTAAATTTTTCGAATAATATTTTTTGCGGAAGAAATAATTGAAATTCATTTTTGGCAACATTAAATAAACTGTAATGGCCGATAAAATTGAAAATATTTATGAAACCATTTGAAATAGTAAATCGAACCATTAATATTGTAAAGAAATTGCCAATATCATAATTTCTCAAATAAATGAACTTCTCTAAATTATTCGATTGTTTGGAAAATACGGAAATCATTAATGTCAAACTTTCAACAGTTTAACGATTATTGCCACCATCATTCATCGCTCGCCACCGTCTCTGAAATCTGCAAAACTGTTAAAAAGTAGGGTGAGTATTTCATGGGGGAAATACTCAGTAGACTCATCGCAAATTAATTTAATTTATAAGATGATTAAACACATAAATCCCGGCTCTTTATAAAACGGGCATTGATAGAGCTTCTTTATAAAACGGCTCTTGATAAAACTCATATTGTGCATTACAGCACGAGACATATTGTGAAAATAATATGCTCTTTGAAAACAGCTCTTTGAAAATATCTCTTTGAAAACAGCTCTTTGAAAACATCTCTTTGAAAACAGCTCTTTGAAAATAGCACTTTGAAAACAGCTCTTTGAAAACATCTCTTTGAAAATAGTTCTTTGAAAACAGCTCTTTGAAAACAACTCTTTGAAAATAGCTCTTTGAAAACATCTCTTTGAAAATAGTTCTTTGAAAACAGCTCTTTGAAAACAACTCTTTGAAAATAGCTCTTTGAAAACATCTCTTTGAAAATAGTTCTTTGAAAACAGCTCTTTGAAAACAGCTCTTTGAAAACATCTCTTTGAAAACAGCTCTTTGAAAATAGCTCTTTGAAAACAGCTCTTTGAAAACCATATACTTATAAAACACATTTTAATTATGCCAAGCATAATTTTCTTTTGAAAGCATAGGGATCCTTTCCATCATAACATAGGATAAGATCGAAATCCTCATAAACATAAGAATTTTACCGAACTTCGGTGGCAAGAATTCTTATGTAGTAAGTATACAAAGCATAATTTTTGAAATTCATAGGGATCAATTGCATCATAACATAAGATAGGATCGAAATCCTCATAAACATATGCGACAGGAATTTTACCGAACTTAGGTGGCAAATCCTCATAAACATATGGAAACATAGGAATTTTACCGAACTTCGTGGCAAATCCTCATAAACATAGGAGACACAAGAATGTTACCGAACTTCGTGGCAAGAATTCTTATGTGTAGCGCTACTAAAACTCCGGTCCCCTTAACATATCATAACTTATCATATGGGACCCATAACAATCTTGGTAGATTGATTTCATAGCAATGATCCAAAAAAACATTTTCGTGAAGCATAGGGTATACTTACTTTTCGTAAAAACATAAAGTATATTTTCTTTTCATAAAAACATACTTACTTTTCATAAAAACATAAGGTATATTTACCTTTCATAAAAACATACTTACTTGTCATAAAAACATACTTTCTTTTCATAAAAATTGACTTTCACAAGTCACATGACATTTATATGAAATCATAATTTAAATCAATTAATAAGTGCGAGTCTACCTCAAATCCGACGAGTGCAAAGTTGAGCGGGAATGACTTCAATTTCTTTAAATTCTCCGTACGCTTCGTCTTAGCCAATAAGTCACTTTAGTCTATCGAATATATAGTTCAAAATGATAAATTATAATTTGAGGAATAAAATTGATGTTTTGAAAGTTGAGGGACTAAAATGAATACTTTTGAAAGTTCAGGGACTAAAATAGATATTTTGAAAGTTGAGGGATTAAAATGAATACTTTGAAACTTGGGCTTAAAATCAAATAAAGTAAATCAGCAAGGACTGAATTGATCAGATTTTTAAAATGAAAGGGTTGATTAAAATCATTTAAAACTTTGGGACTGAAATGGATAACTTTAAAAGTTGGGGACTGATTTGAAAAACCTTTAAAGTGAAAGAGGCTGATTTGAAACATTTCAAACTTAAGGACTGATTTGAAATAACTTTAAAAGAATTGAAAGGGCTGAATTAAGACATTTTAAAATATAGGGACTGAATTGAAAGGCTTTAAAACTTCAGGGACTAAACTGCAGATTCTGAAAATTAATATAATATATCAGATCTTTATCTTCTCTCTCTCTCACAACTCGTTCACGATCAACATAGAGGAGAGAAAGGCGAAAGATAGAGAGAAGAAAATGGCGATCGGCTGTCTTGGGTCCGAACGGTGATTTCGCCGGCGCAACACCGGCGCTGGGTACGGGGAGTGGCGATGGTGCAATTAGGATAGTTTCTGGGCTGATTTGGGGGCGATTTAAGGTGAAACCGAAGCTAGGGTTCGCGGTTCTTCCGGCGAAGGGAGCGGCTACTGGTGGCGATCAGAGTAGGGTTTAGATTGGAGGGCTTAGGTGCGAGTTTGATGCAAGAAGATCGCGATTTGGCTGCGAGAACCCGACGATACAATCTGCTGAAATCAGACTAGAGAGGATTCGAGATTAGGTAAAGTTCTGGGCTTCGATTGGTTGTCAAAACTGAAGTGGGCAGTGGGTGATTTTGGTGAAAAGGGGTGGTGTTTCTGGGGCAGTGATTGGGTGCAGTGAGCAAGAATGGCAGTGAAGGTGATGATACAGATTTCTTGGGTGATGTAGCTGCAGGAGTGGTGATGAACTGTGGTGGTTGGACTGTGATTGCAGGTGATTGTGTAGACAATGGTTGCAGTGGATTGGTTGAAGTGATGATGATGAAGATGAAGATGAGGAAAGGAGGTGGTAACGGTGGTCTGGCTATGAGTTGCAGGCAGTGTACTGGAATTGGCTATGACTGATGATGATGATTGACAGTGTTGTGTAGATAATGAACGAAAGTGGTGAGGATATAATGATTCAGTTGGTTATAAAATAGAGGATTGTAGTGGAGATGAGTTGGAATAAAGTGGAAAAATTGGTGTGTGAATCATTATGTCTTTGAGACATAATTATGATGAAACTTGTGGAGAGAATAGAAAGAAACTTGAGGTTGGCCGAATTCTTGATGGAAATGGTGATAAAGATATGATAATTGATTAGGTATTATAGAATAGGTTAGTGGAAAATTAGATGGAATATGAAATGAACAATTGTGTAAGATTCTTTATAAAATGATGATGTTTTGGTGTAAAGAAGAAAACATGGATGAAATTAGGTTTAGGATAATTAACTAAAAATTTGACTACTTTGATTTGAAAATGTATTTAAAACTGATATATTTTGGACTGAAAAATACATTTGAGAATAAACAAATTTTGAAATAAAATTGAAATACGTATTTGGACTTGAAATAATTTGAATAAGGATCATTGGGATATTTTAATAAATTTGGAATTCAAAATGATTTTGAAAATAATACTTTGAATAAATAATTAAAATAACATAATTTTAGAAATTCGGATTTTAATTTAAAATCGAACAAATTCGATATTTCTTGACTTGGCTAGACGAATCCGTCGCGGCATTAATTTCAAAACAATAGCGACACAATTTTCTAAATATTAAAATAATTATTAATTGCGTAAAAATTCTGGGTCGCTACAATCTTACCCCCTTAAATAATTTCGTCCTCGAAATTAAACTTACTTGATCTTATGATTTTTGAATACTTAATCAGAATCTCTTCTTCTTTCTCTTATGTAGCATCATCGCTACCATATTTAACCCAACCATATTTAACCCACTGGACTTTGACTAAATGCATCACTTTGTTTTCTCAAGAACATGGACTTTTCTATAGACATATGTGTCTACTCAAAAATTCTTCTGAATCATAAGTGACTGAAAGTTCACTATTCTTTGAATTCCATTATTATGAACCAAAAACAACATAACTTATTCATAGATGATCAACTTATTTCATAATCTCAATACATTATCACCTTCAATTATCATCATCATATCATTCCTTACAATTTTCTATTGTACCTTTATATTCAACTAACCTTACGTTCATCATCATTATCTCACATAATCCCAAACAACATCCTGTCTCTTTACTAATTTCTGTAATTCCATAAAAAAAATCTCTTCAAGTTTCCATAAATCTTTACTGATATATCAAACCATAATAATTTGTCATCTCTAAACTTCTTATCATCGAATATTCCCAAAATAATCAAAACAATTCCCAATCGTATGTAAAAATTTCATCATATCTTGTAGTATTCATGTAACATGTCACTTATCATCGTATCATGTGACCTCAGATATTCGTATATATCTCTAAAATTTCAACAAATCTTTACTGACATATCATATCATAATAATTTTTCCTTTCTTCTTATCATCGAATATTCCAAAAATAATCAAAGAATTACCTGAATATTCTCTCTACGTAATATACCCAAACATATCAACATAATATCATCAACTTATCTTTCCAATATTTGAAACCCAAAATTCAGTAAACAAATATCTTCCAAATAACTAAGATTCTTTACTTAAATGTCACCACATATCCTGCAAAGTATTTCTTTCACTTATACATACTTATGAATTCTGATTCAATACGGTCCTTATTTCTCTTTCACGTATTCCCGTATCATCTCACTATACCTTGATTATTATACCAAAATATCAGTACCAAAATCCAATAAAATATTACATATCTCCAATCTTATCATCAAATTTTCTTTTGTCGAGAAAAATGACAGCGCATTAACTCTTGTTCCCACTTTTCATTTTTCTATTCCATACTTTAAATCATACATCAAGTACTCGGTATCAAATACTCATTCTAGCTGAGAGCTAAGATACTAACTTAAAACAGCATCATAAGGATCAGATATGTTATTCTCAAACTTAAGAAACTTCACTAATTTCCCAAATCTGAAATTCAAAATTAAAATTTTCTATTCTCCCAAACTTCAATTCATATCACACTTTATGAACAATACTCTGATTAATCTTATCACCATTAAATAAGACTTCTGTAAATCATATAGGATTCCTCATCAAATTTGCTTAACCCAAAGATACAATCCCATAATTTAAAATCACACAACTGATCATCTCAGATTTTCCATTATTGTAGCCAAAATATTTACTCACTTCAAAAGTACAACCAATAATAATTAATCGAAATTGTATCACTAAATCTTTAAATAAACCCATATATTATGACTAAAAATGACAATTCTCAATCGTAGATAATATTTCACCATAATGCAATAAACCATCAAAATAAGATCATCGAACTCAATATTCACACGATTCTTCCCTGGATAACCATAACATCCCTTAACCGTCTAGTCGTCATATCTATCACGTACCTTATACGTCAATCTGATCACTAATATAATATATCAATTTCTTAGACTAAAAAAAAAATCTTGGATTCTACCATGGTCCCTCTTCTAAACACCATTCCAAAATAAGTTATCACTGTAAAATCTTATCCCTATTTTCCTCAAAATTCATATCCTTATAATACTCTCCAATACAAGTGATCATTCCTTACAAGTGATAAATCCATTCCCAAGAATAATTAAGATTCTTCCCAATAATGCCCTTATACTTGTCTTCACTCGTCTTTCAAAATATAACTTATCATTTACTCAATCTTGCTTATGAACTTGCAATTCTAAACTCAATTTTCTTAGTGATTGCATACCATACTATGCTCTTATTTCCAAACGATAAAATTCTAGGCAGAGTTTCCCTTGTAATTTGGACTTATCCAAACCATAAGCATACTTCATAACTCACAATAATAAATAACTCCACATTTGATCACAACGATCTAAAAATATTGAAAATAATTCCAACACTTCAATATCATCAAAAATATCCCATAATTCAATTCATAATTCCTCAACATAACAATTTCAAATCATATTTTTTTCAATATCACAATATCACTTCCTTCCATACCTTAATTGGCTCAAAAGTTACTCATACTTATAAATATATGCCATAAATCATATTCCCAAAATTTATTCACAAAGCCAAACTTCATAATAAATTTCTCTTCAACATAGAGGCATAATTCATTTACTCAACAATATCCATTACTTAAAATACCAAAAACTAAGAACCAAATCTTTAAATCTCTAACTTCATAATGCTTCTCATAAAAGTCTCAATAAAATCATATCAGTTATAATCTTAACATCTTATCACAACTTCATAACTGGCTTGCTATTTCTCGTTTAATCTAAACGATAGATAATCTGAACATATAATCAAATCCTTTCCGTTGACTTCTCATACTTAGTGCCATGTCTAAAATCAATTATGCAAAGTCCATCTAGGGTTCATCATTTCTAACTCGAGGACAAAAATTATTTAAAAATCATTCTTAAATCATATTATTCCCATTATGCTCAACACTCGTTTTCTTTCTTAAAAAAATTTCTCATAATCATACATTAAAGCATATAAGTTATGACAAAGCATAAAAACATCATTATTTTCGAAGAAATACATTCTTATTTCTCATAAATCATAAGTATCCGAAATACTCTTCATTCTTTCTCATAAATCAGTAAAATGAGTATTCGAAATACTGAAATAACTTTAAACATCATAAACTTCTTTACCTCGGAGTTGGTGGAACGAATGATGGCAGTGGCAATCTTCATCAATAAAAATCTTATAATGGAAAATATTTCTTGAAAATTCTTTTTGAAAATTTTACCAGTCTACAGAAACGCAGACTAGCTCTGATACCAACTTGTAGCGCCCCGAGTTCCGTATACCCGGTTCACTACGTCATTTTCTGTCTAAATTTTTCGAATAATATTTTTTGCGGAAGAAATAATTGAAATTCATTTTTGGCAACATTAAATAAACTGTAATGGCCGATAAAATTGAAAATATTTATGAAACCATTTGAAATAGTAAATCGAACCATTAATATTGTAAAGAAATTGCTAATATCATAATTTCTCAAATAAATGAACTTCTCTAAATTATTCGATTGTTTGGAAAATACGGAAATCATTAATGTCAAACTTTCAACAGTTTAACGATTATTGCCACCATCATTCATCGCTCGCCACCGTCTCCGAAATCTGCAAAACTGTTAAAAAGTAGGGTGAGTATTTCATGGGGGAAATACTCAGTAGACTCATCGCAAATTAATTTAATTTATAAGATGATTAAACACATAAATCCCGGCTCTTTATAAAACGGGCATTGATAGAGCTTCTTTATAAAACGGCTCTTGATAAAACTCATATTGTGCATTACAGCACGAGACATATTGTGAAAATAATAGGCTCTTTGAAAACAGCTCTTTGAAAATATCTCTTTGAAAACAGCTCTTTGAAAACATCTCTTTGAAAACAGCTCTTTGAAAATAGCACTTTGAAAACAGCTCTTTGAAAACATCTCTTTGAAAATAGTTCGTTGAAAACAGCTCTTTGAAAACAACTCTTTGAAAATAGCTCTTTGAAAACATCTCTTTGAAAATAGTTCTTTGAAAACAGCTCTTTGAAAACAACTCTTTGAAAATAGCTCTTTGAAAACATCTCTTTGAAAATAGTTCTTTGAAAACAGCTCTTTGAAAACAGCTCTTTGAAAACATCTCTTTGAAAACAGCTCTTTGAAAATAGCTCTTTGAAAACAGCTCTTTGAAAACCATATACTTATAAAACACATTTTAATTATGCCAAGCATAATTTTCTTTTGAAAGCATAGGGATCCTTTCCATCATAACATAGGATAAGATCGAAATCCTCATAAACATAAGAATTTTACCGAACTTCGGTGGCAAGAATTCTTATGTAGTAAGTATACCAAGCATAATTTTTGAAATTCATAGGGATCAATTGCATCATAACATAAGATAGGATCGAAATTCTCATAAACATATGCGACAGGAATTTTACCGAACTTAGGTGGCAAATCCTCATAAACATATGGAAACATAGGAATTTTACCGAACTTCGTGGCAAATCCTCATAAACATAGGAGACACAAGAATGTTACCGAACTTCGTGGCAAGAATTCTTATGTGTAGCGCTACTAAAACTCCGGTCCCCTTAACATATCATAACTTATCATATGGGACCCATAACAATCTTGGTAGATTGATTTCATAGCAATGATCCAAAAAAACATTTTCGTGAAGCATAGGGTATACTTACTTTTCGTAAAAACATAAAGTATATTTTCTTTTCATAAAAACATACTTACTTTTCATAAAAACATAAGGTATATTTACCTTTCATAAAAACATACTTACTTGTCATAAAAACATACTTTCTTTTCATAAAAATTGACTTTCACAAGTCACATGACATTTATATGAAATCATAATTTAAATCAATTAATAAGTGCGAGTCTACCTCAAATCCGACGAGTGCAAAGTTGAGCGGGAATGACTTCAATTTCTTTAAATTCTCCGTACGCTTCGTCTTAGCCAATAAGTCACTTTAGTCTATCGAATATATAGTTCAAAATGATAAATTATAATTTGAGGACTAAAATTGATGTTTTGAAAGTTGAGGGACTAAAATGAATACTTTTGAAAGTTCAGGGACTAAAATAGATATTTTGAAAGTTGAGGGATTAAAATGAATACTTTGAAACTTGGGCTTAAAATCAAATAAAGTAAATCAGCAAGGACTGAATTGATCAGATTTTTAAAATGAAAGGGCTGATTAAAATCATTTAAAACTTTGGGACTGAAATGGATAACTTTAAAAGTTGGGGACTGATTTGAAAAACCTTTAAAGTGAAAGAGGCTGATTTGAAACATTTCAAACTTAAGGACTGATTTGAAATAACTTTAAAAGAATTGAAAGGGCTGAATTAAGACATTTTAAAATATAGGGACTGAATTGAAAGGCTTTAAAACTTCAGGGACTAAACTGCAGATTCTGAAAATTAATATAATATATCAGATCTTTATCTTCTCTCTCTCTCACAACTCGTTCACGATCAACATAGAGGAGAGAAAGGCGAGAGATAGAGAGAAGAAAATGGCGATCGGCTGTCTTGGGTCCGAACGGTGATTTCGCCGGCGCAACACCGGCGCTGGGTACGGGGAGTGGCGATGGTGCAATTAGGATAGTTTCTGGGCTGATTTGGGGGCGATTTAAGGTGAAACCGAAGCTAGGGTTCGCGGTTCTTCCGGCGAAGGGAGCGGCTACTGGTGGCGATCAGAGTAGGGTTTAGATTGGAGGGCTTAGGTGCGAGTTTGATGCAAGAAGATCGCGATTTGGCTGCGAGAACCCGACGATACAATCTGCTGAAATCAGACTAGAGAGGATTCGAGATTAGGTAAAGTTCTGGGCTTCGATTGGTTGTCAAAACTGAAGTGGGCAGTGGGTGATTTTGGTGAAAAGGGGTGGTGTTTCTGGGGCAGTGATTGGGTGCAGTGAGCAAGAATGGCAGTGAAGGTGATGATACAGATTTCTTGGGTGATGTAGCTGCAGGAGTGGTGATGAACTGTGGTGGTTGGACTGTGATTGCAGGTGATTGTGTAGACAATGGTTGCAGTGGATTGGTTGAAGTGATGATGATGAAGATGAAGATGAGGAAAGGAGGTGGTAACGGTGGTCTGGCTATGAGTTGCAGGCAGTGTACTGGAATTGGCTATGACTGATGATGATGATTGACAGTGTTGTGTAGATAATGAACGAAAGTGGTGAGGATATAATGATTCAGTTGGTTATAAAATAGAGGATTGTAGTGGAGATGAGTTGGAATAAAGTGGAAAAATTGGTGTGTGAATCATTATGTCTTTGAGACATAATTATGATGAAACTTGTGGAGAGAATAGAAAGAAACTTGAGGTTGGCCGAATTCTTGATGGAAATGGTGATAAAGATATGATAATTGATTAGGTATTATAGAATAGGTTAGTGGAAAATTAGATGGAATATGAAATGAACAATTGTGTAAGATTCTTTATAAAATGATGATGTTTTGGTGTAAAGAAGAAAACATGGATGAAATTAGGTTTAGGATAATTAACTAAAAATTTGACTACTTTGATTTGAAAATGTATTTAAAACTGATATATTTTGGACTGAAAAATACATTTGAGAATAAACAAATTTTGAAATAAAATTGAAATACGTATTTGGACTTGAAATAATTTGAATAAGGATCATTGGGATATTTTAATAAATTTGGAATTCAAAATGATTTTGAAAATAATACTTTGAATAAATAATTAAAATAACATAATTTTAGAAATTCGGATTTTAATTTAAAATCGAACAAATTCGATATTTCTTGACTTGGCTAGACGAATCCGTCGCGGCATTAATTTCAAAACAATAGCGACACAATTTTCTAAATATTAAAATAATTATTAATTGCGTAAAAATTCTGGGTCGCTACAATCTTACCCCCTTAAATAATTTCGTCCTCGAAATTAAACTTACTTGATCTTATGATTTTTGAATACTTAATCAGAATCTCTTCTTCTTTCTCTTATGTAGCATCATCGCTACCATATTTAACCCAACCATATTTAACCCACTGGACTTTGACTAAATGCATCACTTTGTTTTCTCAAGAACATGGACTTTTCTATAGACATATGTGTCTACTCAAAAATTCTTCTGAATCATAAGTGACTGAAAGTTCACTATTCTTTGAATTCCATTATTATGAACCAAAAACAACATAACTTATTCATAGATGATCAACTTATTTCATAATCTCAATACATTATCACCTTCAATTATCATCATCATATCATTCCTTACAATTTTCTATTGTACCTTTATATTCAACTAACCTTACGTTCATCATCATTATCTCACATAATCCCAAACAACATCCTGTCTCTTTACTAATTTCTGTAATTCCATAAAAAAAATCTCTTCAAGTTTCCATAAATCTTTACTGATATATCAAACCATAATAATTTGTCATCTCTAAACTTCTTATCATCGAATATTCCCAAAATAATCAAAACAATTCCCAATCGTATGTAAAAATTTCATCATATCTTGTAGTATTCATGTAACATGTCACTTATCATCGTATCATGTGACCTCAGATATTCGTATATATCTCTAAAATTTCAACAAATCTTTACTGACATATCATATCATAATAATTTTTCCTTTCTTCTTATCATCGAATATTCCAAAAATAATCAAAGAATTACCTGAATATTCTCTCTACGTAATATACCCAAACATATCAACATAATATCATCAACTTATCTTTCCAATATTTGAAACCCAAAATTCAGTAAACAAATATCTTCCAAATAACTAAGATTCTTTACTTAAATGTCACCACATATCCTGCAAAGTATTTCTTTCACTTATACATACTTATGAATTCTGATTCAATACGGTCCTTATTTCTCTTTCACGTATTCCCGTATCATCTCACTATACCTTGATTATTATACCAAAATATCAGTACCAAAATCCAATAAAATATTACATATCTCCAATCTTATCATCAAATTTTCTTTT
Organism: Ligustrum vulgare; assembly: GCA_963555705.1. Classification (NCBI taxonomy): domain Eukaryota; kingdom Viridiplantae; phylum Streptophyta; class Magnoliopsida; order Lamiales; family Oleaceae; genus Ligustrum; species Ligustrum vulgare. The sequence goes on from OY743174.1 coordinate 27,584,679, forward strand.
GTCGAGAAAAAAGACAGCGCATTAACTCTTGTTCCCACTTTTCATTTTTCTATTCCATACTTTAAATCATACATCAAGTACTCGGTATCAAATACTCATTCTAGCTGAGAGCTAAGATACTAACTTAAAACAGCATCATAAGGATCAGATATGTTATTCTCAAACTTAAGAAACTTCACTAATTTCCCAAATCTGAAATTCAAAATTAAAATTTTCTATTCTCCCAAACTTCAATTCATATCACACTTTATGAACAATACTCTGATTAATCTTATCACCATTAAATAAGACTTCTGTAAATCATATAGGATTCCTCATCAAATTTGCTTAACCCAAAGATACAATCCCATAATTTAAAATCACACAACTGATCATCTCAGATTTTCCATTATTGTAGCCAAAATATTTACTCACTTCAAAAGTACAACCAATAATAATTAATCGAAACTGTATCACTAAATCTTTAAATAAACCCATATATTATGACTAAAAATGACAATTCTCAATCGTAGATAATATTTCACCATAATGCAATAAACCATCAAAATAAGATCATCGAACTCAATATTCACACGATTCTTCCCTGGATAACCATAACATCCCTTAACCGTCTAGTCGTCATATCTATCACGTACCTTATACGTCAATCTGATCACTAATATAATATATCAATTTCTTAGACTAAAAAAAAATCTTGGATTCTACCATGGTCCCTCTTCTAAACACCATTCCAAAATAAGTTATCACTGTAAAATCTTATCCCTATTTTCCTCAAAATTCATATCCTTATAATACTCTCCAATACAAGTGATCATTCCTTACAAGTGATAAATCCATTCCCAAGAATAATTAAGATTCTTCCCAATAATGCCCTTATACTTGTCTTCACTCGTCTTTCAAAATATAACTTATCATTTACTCAATCTTGCTTATGAACTTGCAATTCTAAACTCAATTTTCTTAGTGATTGCATACCATACTATGCTCTTATTTCCAAACGATAAAATTCTAGGCAGAGTTTCCCTTGTAATTTGGACTTATCCAAACCATAAGCATACTTCATAACTCACAATAATAAATAACTCCACATTTGATCACAACGATCTAAAAATATTGAAAATAATTCCAACACTTCAATATCATCAAAAATATCCCATAATTCAATTCATAATTCCTCAACATAACAATTTCAAATCATATTTTTTTCAATATCACAATATCACTTCCTTTCATACCTTAATTGGCTCAAAAGTTACTCATACTTATAAATATATGCCATAAATCATATTCCCAAAATTTATTCACAAAGCCAAACTTCATAATAAATTTCTCTTCAACATAGAGGCATAATTCATTTACTCAACAATATCCATTACTTAAAATACCAAAAACTAAGAACCAAATCTTTAAATCTCTAACTTCATAATGCTTCTCATAAAAGTCTCAATAAAATCATATCAGTTATAATCTTAACATCTTATCACAACTTCATAACTGGCTTGCTATTTCTCGTTTAATCTAAACGATAGATAATCTGAACATATAATCAAATCCTTTCCGTTGACTTCTCATACTTAGTGCCATGTCTAAAATCAATTATGCAAAGTCCATCTAGGGTTCATCATTTCTAACTCGAGGACAAAAATTATTTAAAAATCATTCTTAAATCATATTATTCCCATTATGCTCAACACTCGTTTTCTTTCTTAAAAAAATTTCTCATAATCATACATTAAAGCATATAAGTTATGACAAAGCATAAAAACATCATTATTTTCGAAGAAATACATTCTTATTTCTCATAAATCATAAGTATCCGAAATACTCTTCATTCTTTCTCATAAATCAGTAAAATGAGTATTCGAAATACTGAAATAACTTTAAACATCATAAACTTCTTTACCTCGGAGTTGGTGGAACGAATGATGGCAGTGGCAATCTTCATCAATAAAAATCTTATAATGGAAAATATTTCTTGAAAATTCTTTTGAAAATTTTACCAGTCTACAGAAACGCAGACTAGCTCTGATACCAACTTGTAGCGCCCCGAGTTCCGTATACCCGGTTCACTACGTCATTTTCTGTCTAAATTTTTCGAATAATATTTTTTGCGGAAGAAATAATTGAAATTCATTTTTGGCAACATTAAATAAACTGTAATGGCCGATAAAATTGAAAATATTTATGAAACCATTTGAAATAGTAAATCGAACCATTAATATTGTAAAGAAATTGCCAATATCATAATTTCTCAAATAAATGAACTTCTCTAAATTATTCGATTGTTTGGAAAATACGGAAATCATTAATGTCAAACTTTCAACAGTTTAACGATTATTGCCACCATCATTCATCGCTCGCCACCGTCTCCGAAATCTGCAAAACTGTTAAAAAGTAGGGTGAGTATTTCATGGGGGAAATACTCAGTAGACTCATCGCAAATTAATTTAATTTATAAGATGATTAAACACATAAATCCCGGCTCTTTATAAAACGGGCATTGATAGAGCTTCTTTATAAAACGGCTCTTGATAAAACTCATATTGTGCATTACAGCACGAGACATATTGTGAAAATAATAGGCTCTTTGAAAACAGCTCTTTGAAAATATCTCTTTGAAAACAGCTCTTTGAAAACATCTCTTTGAAAACAGCTCTTTGAAAATAGCACTTTGAAAACAGCTCTTTGAAAACATCTCTTTGAAAATAGTTCGTTGAAAACAGCTCTTTGAAAACAACTCTTTGAAAATAGCTCTTTGAAAACATCTCTTTGAAAATAGTTCTTTGAAAACAGCTCTTTGAAAACAACTCTTTGAAAATAGCTCTTTGAAAACATCTCTTTGAAAATAGTTCTTTGAAAACAGCTCTTTGAAAACAGCTCTTTGAAAACATCTCTTTGAAAACAGCTCTTTGAAAATAGCTCTTTGAAAACAGCTCTTTGAAAACCATATACTTATAAAACACATTTTAATTATGCCAAGCATAATTTTCTTTTGAAAGCATAGGGATCCTTTCCATCATAACATAGGATAAGATCGAAATCCTCATAAACATAAGAATTTTACCGAACTTCGGTGGCAAGAATTCTTATGTAGTAAGTATACCAAGCATAATTTTTGAAATTCATAGGGATCAATTGCATCATAACATAAGATAGGATCGAAATCCTCATAAACATATGCGACAGGAATTTTACCGAACTTAGGTGGCAAATCCTCATAAACATATGGAAACATAGGAATTTTACCGAACTTCGTGGCAAATCCTCATAAACATAGGAGACACAAGAATGTTACCGAACTTCGTGGCAAGAATTCTTATGTGTAGCGCTACTAAAACTCCGGTCCCCTTAACATATCATAACTTATCATATGGGACCCATAACAATCTTGGTAGATTGATTTCATAGCAATGATCCAAAAAAACATTTTCGTGAAGCATAGGGTATACTTACTTTTCGTAAAAACATAAAGTATATTTTCTTTTCATAAAAACATACTTACTTTTCATAAAAACATAAGGTATATTTACCTTTCATAAAAACATACTTACTTGTCATAAAAACATACTTTCTTTTCATAAAAATTGACTTTCACAAGTCACATGACATTTATATGAAATCATAATTTAAATCAATTAATAAGTGCGAGTCTACCTCAAATCCGACGAGTGCAAAGTTGAGCGGGAATGACTTCAATTTCTTTAAATTCTCCGTACGCTTCGTCTTAGCCAATAAGTCACTTTAGTCTATCGAATATATAGTTCAAAATGATAAATTATAATTTGAGGACTAAAATTGATGTTTTGAAAGTTGAGGGACTAAAATGAATACTTTTGAAAGTTCAGGGACTAAAATAGATATTTTGAAAGTTGAGGGATTAAAATGAATACTTTGAAACTTGGGCTTAAAATCAAATAAAGTAAATCAGCAAGGACTGAATTGATCAGATTTTTAAAATGAAAGGGCTGATTAAAATCATTTAAAACTTTGGGACTGAAATGGATAACTTTAAAAGTTGGGGACTGATTTGAAAAACCTTTAAAGTGAAAGAGGCTGATTTGAAACATTTCAAACTTAAGGACTGATTTGAAATAACTTTAAAAGAATTGAAAGGGCTGAATTAAGACATTTTAAAATATAGGGACTGAATTGAAAGGCTTTAAAACTTCAGGGACTAAACTGCAGATTCTGAAAATTAATATAATATATCAGATCTTTATCTTCTCTCTCTCTCACAACTCGTTCACGATCAACATAGAGGAGAGAAAGGCGAGAGACAGAGAGAAGAAAATGGCGATCGGCTGTCTTGGGTCCGAACGGTGATTTCGCCGGCGCAACACCGGCGCTGGGTACGGGGAGTGGCGATGGTGCAATTAGGATAGTTTCTGGGCTGATTTGGGGGCGATTTAAGGTGAAACCGAAGCTAGGGTTCGCGGTTCTTCCGGCGAAGGGAGCGGCTACTGGTGGCGATCAGAGTAGGGTTTAGATTGGAGGGCTTAGGTGCGAGTTTGATGCAAGAAGATCGCGATTTGGCTGCGAGAACCCGACGATACAATCTGCTGAAATCAGACTAGAGAGGATTCGAGATTAGGTAAAGTTCTGGGCTTCGATTGGTTGTCAAAACTGAAGTGGGCAGTGGGTGATTTTGGTGAAAAGGGGTGGTGTTTCTGGGGCAGTGATTGGGTGCAGTGAGCAAGAATGGCAGTGAAGGTGATGATACAGATTTCTTGGGTGATGTAGCTGCAGGAGTGGTGATGAACTGTGGTGGTTGGACTGTGATTGCAGGTGATTGTGTAGACAATGGTTGCAGTGGATTGGTTGAAGTGATGATGATGAAGATGAAGATGAGGAAAGGAGGTGGTAACGGTGGTCTGGCTATGAGTTGCAGGCAGTGTACTGGAATTGGCTATGACTGATGATGATGATTGACAGTGTTGTGTAGATAATGAACGAAAGTGGTGAGGATATAATGATTCAGTTGGTTATAAAATAGAGGATTGTAGTGGAGATGAGTTGGAATAAAGTGGAAAAATTGGTGTGTGAATCATTATGTCTTTGAGACATAATTATGATGAAACTTGTGGAGAGAATAGAAAGAAACTTGAGGTTGGCCGAATTCTTGATGGAAATGGTGATAAAGATATGATAATTGATTAGGTATTATAGAATAGGTTAGTGGAAAATTAGATGGAATATGAAATGAACAATTGTGTAAGATTCTTTATAAAATGATGATGTTTTGGTGTAAAGAAGAAAACATGGATGAAATTAGGTTTAGGATAATTAACTAAAAATTTGACTACTTTGATTTGAAAATGTATTTAAAACTGATATATTTTGGACTGAAAAATACATTTGAGAATAAACAAATTTTGAAATAAAATTGAAATACGTATTTGGACTTGAAATAATTTGAATAAGGATCATTGGGATATTTTAATAAATTTGGAATTCAAAATGATTTTGAAAATAATACTTTGAATAAATAATTAAAATAACATAATTTTAGAAATTCGGATTTTAATTTAAAATCGAACAAATTCGATATTTCTTGACTTGGCTAGACGAATCCGTCGCGGCATTAATTTCAAAACAATAGCGACACAATTTTCTAAATATTAAAATAATTATTAATTGCGTAAAAATTCTGGGTCGCTACAATCTTACCCCCTTAAATAATTTCGTCCTCGAAATTAAACTTACTTGATCTTATGATTTTTGAATACTTAATCAGAATCTCTTCTTCTTTCTCTTATGTAGCATCATCGCTACCATATTTAACCCAACCATATTTAACCCACTGGACTTTGACTAAATGCATCACTTTGTTTTCTCAAGAACATGGACTTTTCTATAGACATATGTGTCTACTCAAAAATTCTTCTGAATCATAAGTGACTGAAAGTTCACTATTCTTTGAATTCCATTATTATGAACCAAAAACAACATAACTTATTCATAGATGATCAACTTATTTCATAATCTCAATACATTATCACCTTCAATTATCATCATCATATCATTCCTTACAATTTTCTATTGTACCTTTATATTCAACTAACCTTACGTTCATCATCATTATCTCACATAATCCCAAACAACATCCTGTCTCTTTACTAATTTCTGTAATTCCATAAAAAAAATCTCTTCAAGTTTCCATAAATCTTTACTGATATATCAAACCATAATAATTTGTCATCTCTAAACTTCTTATCATCGAATATTCCCAAAATAATCAAAACAATTCCCAATCGTATGTAAAAATTTCATCATATCTTGTAGTATTCATGTAACATGTCACTTATCATCGTATCATGTGACCTCAGATATTCGTATATATCTCTAAAATTTCAACAAATCTTTACTGACATATCATATCATAATAATTTTTCCTTTCTTCTTATCATCGAATATTCCAAAAATAATCAAAGAATTACCTGAATATTCTCTCTACGTAATATACCCAAACATATCAACATAATATCATCAACTTATCTTTCCAATATTTGTAACCCAAAATTCAGTAAACAAATATCTTCCAAATAACTAAGATTCTTTACTTAAATGTCACCACATATCCTGCAAAGTATTTCTTTCACTTATACATACTTATGAATTCTGATTCAATACGGTCCTTATTTCTCTTTCACGTATTCCCGTATCATCTCACTATACCTTGAGAATAAATGTTTTGAGAATTTGACGAGAAAAGAAAAGAAAAGAAAAAACGAGAAAGAATTAGAAAAACTAGTATCCGAAATAATGAGAAAGAAATAAAGAAAGAAATGAGTTTTGGAGCATAACGAAAAAAAAATTGAAAGAAAAGAAAAGAAAGAAAACGAGTGTTGAGCATAATGGGAATAATATGATTTAAGAATGATTTCAAAATAATTTTTGTTCTCGAATTTAGAAATGATGAACCCTACCTGGACTTTGCATAATTGATTTTAGACATGGCACCATTTACGAGAAGTCAACAGAAAGGATTAGACAATATTTTCGAAATATCTATCGTTTTGACTAAACAAGAAATAGCAAGCCAGTTTTATTAAGTTGTGATGAGATGTCGAGATTATAAGTGATATGATTTTACTGAAACTTTTATGAGAAGAATTATGAGGTTAGAGATTTAAAGATTTGGTTATTGGGAAATTAAGTAATGGATATTATGTTGAATAAGTGAATTATTCCTCTATTTTTTAGAGAAATTTATTATGAAGTTTTGCCTTGTGAATAAATTTTGGGAATATGATTTATGGCATATATTTATAAGTATGAGTAGTCTTATGAGGCAATTAAGGTATTGAATGAAGTGATATTGTGATATTGGCAAATATGATTTGAAATTGTTATGTTGAGGAATGATGAATTGATTTTTGGGATATTTTTGATGATATTGAAGTGTTGGAATTGTTGTCAATATTTAAATAGTTATGGACAAATGTGGAGTTATTTGTTATTGTTGGTTATAAAGTATACCTACGGATTGGATAAGTCAAAATTACAAAGGGAGATTATGCCTAGAATTTTATCATTTGGAATTAAGAGCATAGTATGATAAGCATCCGTTAAAGGAATTGAGGTTAGAATTGCAAGTTCATTTACACCATAAGCGAGATTTAGTACATGATAAGTTATATTTTGAAAGATGAGTGAAGACAAGTATTATGACGTTATTGGGAAGAATCTTAATTATTTTTGGGAACAGATTTATCACTAGTAAGGAATGATCACTTGTATTGGAGAATATTATAAATTATAAGGATAGGAGATAATATTGTTGATTTATTTTGGAATGTGATCGGGAAGATATGTTAGAGAAAAGCTGATGATATTATGTTATTGGGTATACTACATTGAGAGAATATTTAGGAAATTTCTATCGTTTTAATTATTTTGGTGATATTTGGTGATAAGAAATTTTAGAGATGACAAATTATTATGGTTTGATATGTTTTTAAAGAAATAGTAAAGATTTATTGAAATTTGGAGAAAATTTTCATGGGTTTACAGAGATTAGTGAAGAGACGTGATGTCATTTGGATTATTGAGTAATGACTTAAGTAGTCAGCAAATATTTCTTTATACAGAGGCTATGTTGAGAGTTTGTATTTTAGACCTTTTTGATGGTTAGGAAAACTATTTACCGTTGGTTGAATTTACATGTAATATGATTATTGGGAATAATCAGTTATCATGAATGAGAGATATTGAAAGTATTTTATAGTGAGATGCCCTTAAAGGAGTAACCAATTATTCAAATTGAGAAATTGGGAACATGTGATTTAATGTTTGGGATTATGTGAGATAATGATGATTGTCATAAGATTATTTGTATATAAAAGTACAAGAGATAATGATAAGGAATCATGTGATTATCTTAGGCCGAGAATTTAAGATGATGATGTTCTGAGATGATGAAATAAGTTGACCATCCATGAATAGATTATGCTGTATTTGGTTCTAAGTGGAATTTAAAGAATGATGAATCTCAGTCATGGAAAATAAATCAGGTTACCTCTTAATTTGAATGATTCACTGATGTACATTAAGTTTTCATTGATGATACTAGAAAATCATGAGAGAAACTTTTTGGATGAAATTGATGACAGAAATTTTACCAGGTCCTAAATTTTGTACAAGTATTGATGAAGCAATGCATTGGATCAGAGAAAGTCTTAGGATTGATCATATCTTGAAATTTTGGAGATTGATATTGATGGTATTTTGTTTAGAAAATAAGAAATGAATTTTTATGAAATTGTCTTTGTAGATAGGAATTGTGAGGAAAATAAGGATGAAACTTCAGAATGATTACTTATTATGGAGTAGTGTACAGAAAGAGTGACAATGGCAGAATCCAAGATTTTTTTTGAGTTTGAGAGATTGATATAAATTCTTAGGGAGTATATTGACGTATAAGGTTCACGTGAAAGGTATGATGGTTATTATATTGAAATCTTAGAGATATTGATACGAATATTTGAGGACATATGATACGATGATAAGTGACAGGTTACATGAGTACTACAAGATATGATGAAATATTACATACGATTGGGAATTTTCATTTTGAGTCATAATATATGGTTATTTAAGATTTTGGTGATGCAGTTTCGATTTCTTATTACCGGGTGTACTTTAGATGTGAGTAAATATTTTGGCTACAATAATGGAAAAACCTGAGATGATCAGTTGTGTGACTTTTTCTTATAATGGGATTGTATCTTTGGGTTAAGCAAACTTGATGAGAAATCCTATATGATTCACAGAAGTTTTATTAAATGGTGATAGATTTAATCAGAGTATTGTTCATAAGTGTGACATGAATCGAAGTTTTGGGAGAACAGGAAATTAAATTTTGAACTTCAGATTGGGAAATTAGTGAGGTTTCTTAAGTTTGAGAATATCATATCTGATCCATATGATGTGGTTTTAAGTTAGTATCTTAGCCCTCAGTTAGAATGAGTATGTGATACGAGTAGTTGATTCATGATCTAAAAGTATGGATTAAAGGATTTAAGTTTGAATTCTCCAGATTTTGAAAAGGAAGTTTCAGTCGAGCTTATAAATGATTACGTTGTTAAATCTATTCAGAAAGATTCTGCCAAGTTTGGGTTTTGTACTCAATATTTTAGAATTAATATCGCATTTCTATGTTTTGGATTATAAGGAATTATTCTTGATCAATCTTCTTGATTTTAGGTTAAGCAATTGGGTCAATGAATATTTTTTTTTGTGGTTTCGATATTAGTATAGATCCTATAAAAGGTACCTTTCGTTTTCACAAGAGAGGGAATTTAAGATCTCATTTCATCGGACCATTTAAAATGCTAGAGAATTAGGTAATGTGGCTTATTGTTCATGATTCAAGTCATATGGTGAATTATTAGTTTATTGCAGTCCAGAAAGATTTGACTTATGAAGAAGCACCTATGTGCATAGTAGAGAGAAAATTCCATGTTTTAGGAAACAAAGAGATTCCTTTAGTCAAAGTCCAGTGGGATAGACATGGTAGCGATGAGGCTACCTGAGAGAAAGAAGAAGAAATTCTGGCCAAGTATCCAGATATTTTAGACCAAGTAAGTTTTAAATTTCGAGGACGAAATTATTTTAAGGTGGTAGGGTTGTAGCGATCGGGAATTTTCGTTTCTTTCTAAATAAAATATTTTTAGAACTTTAAATGAACGTCGTCACGACTTTGTCCATTTAATGTAAAGGAATGTTCGTCTAGCCAAATTATAAATGAAATGAAATTAATTTTCATCGTAATTAAATTTCCGAATTTTGTTCAAAATTTTTCAATGTCACCATTTTAAATCTTAATTCAAATTTTAACGATTTTAAAGTCCAAATTAATTTATTTCGATATTTTGATCTTTGTCCAATTTAAATCCCTTTAATTCCCCAAATTTAGTTTTTTTTTAGCACAATCTCAATTGGTAAAAATCCATTTCCCCCCCCACGTTTCCAATAATTTCACCTCCCCACACGTCAATTCCATTTCACACTCCCTGATTCTCTCCCTCACCTCCCTAAAATAACATACCAAATTCTGCGATACCTACAATTCATTCCAATCAGAAATCCATCATAATCTTTCCCTTTTTGACCCCTCAATTCTGCACCCAAATGATCAGCATTTCCTACAATTCTCCTCCCTCATCAGATTTTCTTTCCATTTCCCACAATAATCTAATCAATCATCCTATCTTTACACTAAGCAACCACCATCCATTATCAACCAAATTATGATAATTTCCACTAAATTAATCCATCAAAGATTCCTCCAAATTATGATGTTGTCCACTGATCAAATCCCCTTTTTCCTTCTCCTCCATCATTTCATCAGTAATCACCTCTATTTCAAATATAGATTCAGCCTCATTCACGGCCATTATCAAAAGCTAACTACAAAATCCCAATTACATCCATTTCAGCTTCCCCCAAACTGCCTCCGCTCAAATTTGAACTCTAAACCACAATTCCACTGTCATGGCTCCGCAGCCACCTCCATTTCAGATTTAATCAATCCATTTCAATCAGCCGAAGTCACCACAATACACAAACAATTCTGACAGCCTGCAACCACCACAAGCCAATCACCACCTCACCAGTGCCCAACCACTTAACCGTTTCACAGCCACCCCCACACGCAGACCACACCACGAGGACAATCGTCGAACACCAGTTCACTGCCCCCCAACACCACAAACCAATATACATCAATTCACCACCTAAACCACAATTTCTACCAAACCGTCATCACCACCAACGAATCACTGCCATAACCACCACCATAGAACCATTACAGAATCGAAACCATCAATCTGTTAAATAGCCATCGCTATCATCATTGCAGCAACACCACTCTGCCTGCACCACCATAGCGCCGCCTGCACCATCATCAGTTCATCACCAACCACCATGTACATCCATCAATGACAACCAAAACCCAAATTTAAATCCACATCGCAACCCACCAACTCCAAACCGACCACTGCCATTCACCAAATCGCGGCCAACCCCAACCCAAATCAAAACCCATGAATCAAGAAATTCATTTTCTTACCTCAATAGTTGATTCCTCGCCGGAAGAACCACCCAACTTGCAGCCCCAAAAGTTTGACCTTGAGCCCCGATTTTTGCACCAAACCAAGCCCCAATCTCTCCCCATGCTTCGTCGGTGTCACCGCCGGCCGGAGGATGGCCGGCGAAGCTGGAATCGGAAGGGCTCCGCCCTTCATCGACTTCACTGCCTTCTCTCTCTCTCTCTGTGTCACGACAATGGAGAGGAGTGATTTTGATGTTTATATTTTGATTTTTCAGATTTGCATTTTAGTCCCCAGCCTTTGTAAAATCATTCAATTCAGTCCTTACAATGTTTAAAATGTCTTATTGCATCCCCTACTTTTAAATTAAGTTATTCCAGTCCTTTAGCTTTAAAATATTTATCTTTAGTCCCAAGTTTTAAATATTTCATGTCAGCCCCTTTAGTTTTTAAAGTATTATGTCGATCTTTGGATTTTAAAGTGATTTTATTCGAACATTGCACTTTTGGAAATAAATTAGTTAGTCCCCATGACTTCAAAAAAATCATGAGTCGATCCAATAGTTTTTCAAAATAATTTATTTTGATCTCAACTCTTTTCAAATCCCCACTATGTTTGATTTCTAAATTAATCTCTAAAGCTTTTATAACTCTTTCGTTTCAAAACATTTGAATTTCAAATTCGACTTTAAGATTTATTTTATATATTGGCTAGACGAGGCGCTTGGACAGTTAGAAGAACAACGTGAACTCTCTTGCTCAACTTTCAAACTCGTGGTTTGAGGTAGACTCGCCCCCACTAATTGATTTATATTATAATTGCATGTGTTATGTGGATTTGTGTGATTTTATGCTTAATTGCATGAGAAAAGAATATCTCTTTTGAGATAAAGAATTATGTTATGCTGGACATAACTTATCTGCTAGCCAAGAAAAGAAAAGAATGTGTTCATTTGCGTTCACTATGTGATGCCTATGAATAAGAAAAGAATGTCACTACATTATTTGCATAATTACTTGTCCAATTATCTTATAGATTAATTATTGGCGATGAGTCTACTGAGTATTTCATTTTTGAAATGCTCAACCCGTTATTTTAACAAATTTTGCAGATTTCGGAGACGGTGGCGAGTGATGGACAATGATGGCAAATTACAAATTGATATTTTTTTTTAAAAGTCGTGAACTTTGAAATAATTATTTCATTTTATCAAGAAGTGTCATTTTTATAAATTTGTACGAAAATACATATTCCATTTGAATTATTGCTAAACTTTTATTCCATAAATGTGATATTTAATATTTAGCCATTTTCCGCAACAAAGTTTATTCAAGAATTTAGAAAAGTGACGTTCCCGCGCTCCTCGAAATTCGGGGCGTTACAGGCTGGTTAAGATATTTCAAAACTAAGGGGCTTAAAATAATAACTTTTAAAACATAGGCTAAAGATTTGAAACATTATTCATTTGGATGGACTAAACTCAAAAAAAATGAAAGTCGAAGATTAAATGGCAAATTTTGAAAAATCAACATTTAATATAAAAATTTTCATTTCTCCCTCTCTTTGTAAATCAAGAGAGAGAGAGAGAGGCGAAAAATGGGAGGGGCTTCGGCCCTCCGAAATTTCCAACCGCCGGCGATATCGTCGGCGCGGCGTGTTGGTGACCAGGTAGTTGGTGGTGTGGTTGAACATGGCGGTGGTGGTGGCTTTGGTGCTTGGACTGGATTTATGCAGTATGCGGTATAGATGATGATGCATAGGTTTTTTTGGGTGTGGTTGCGGGCTGCAATGGATCTTGGGTGTAGGCGGTGGTCGAGGTGATGAAAATGATGATTCAAATGATGGTGAAATGGTGGATTGGAATTGTGGTTGCTTGGCTATGGCAGTGGCTGATTTGGTGATGTTGGTTGGCTATGGAGGTTGGTGGTGATTGTTGATTGCGGTGTTTAACAGTGGTGATTTTTTGTTGGTGCGTGAAGATGGTTTGCAGAAATGTGGTTTGGCTAAGGTTCTGAATTGTGGCAGTGGGCAGGGGCTCGGTGGTGTGAATAGTGAATTATAGGCTGGTTTTGATACAGTTTTTGGTAAGCTAATTAAATCAATAATTGGGAGAGATTCAAGGGAAAATTTGAACAATTGATTCAATTATACAAGGGGAGATGACATGGATTGAGGGAAGGTGATGGGGAAGGAAAATGTGCTTAATATGAAAAATGGAAGTTGGGGAGGAATTTTTGGGGAATTAACAATCATCTATGAATGTGTAGAGCTTGATACTTGGAAGAGGAAAATTTATAGGAAGAAAGAAAAGAAAATGTGAAGTGGAAGATTGTAGTAATAATTGGGCTTAAGGAGTGATCATGGGAAATATAGAACTTGTTAAGAAATGTGATTGAATGGAGTTGTCAATTTGAATGAGTTTTGCAAATTAATCATGTAAGGGGGAACACAATTTGAGTATGAGAGAAATATTGAATTTGATTGACTTAAATTAAGAAATTTTAAAATTGGGAAAAATTATAGGAAACATGCAAGAATGGAATTTGATTGAGGGAGTTGAGGGAGAGAGTAAAGGATTGTAGAACTGGTATGGACGTGTATGGAGGTAAAATTTTGGAAAATAAGAATTTGTTGTAAAGTGGAAAAACAAATGTGGGGAATAGATGACAAGGTGAATGGTCGTTTCTAAATTGGGATTAAAGAGAAATTAAATTAGTTTAAATTGGACAAGATATTAGAATTTGAAAATTTTGAACTAGAAAATAATAATTTGAGATTTTTAAAATAATTTTAAATTGGAGATTTAGCTAGAATTGGAAGTTTGAACATAAAATAGATAATGACATTGGGACATTTTTAACTTGAAATCAGAATTGGACTAATATTTTTAAATGATTTTAATTTCACTTAAAATGGCTAGACACACATGAGTTTTAAAAATAAATGGGCAAAATCGTAGCAACACGTTTTTTAAAGATAAAAAATATTTATTCAAAATAAATCACGAAAATTCTCGGTCGCTACAACCCTCCCTCCTTAAAATAATTTCGTCCTCGAAATTTAAATTTTCTTGATCAAAGATACTTGGGTACTTCAAAATTTCTTCTCTCTTAAAATCTTAAAATAATTAATATGACTAGACGAGAGCGCTAGTTTTGAATAATAACCATTAAGGTTGGAGAGTCGTAGCGACAAGTTTGGTAAAACAAGTCTTTTAAGTTTGAAAATTTCTCGATCGCTACATATTCGATGGTGTTCGCACCATTCGTTGGAGTAAATCACCATCGACAAACTACTATTTTCGGATGTGACTTATTGAGTGATGAAAAGATCGATTCATTTATTTGGTTGTTTTTGAAGTTCACCGAAGCAATGCCCACCCAACGGGCCCCTGGGGTCATTAATACTGATCAAGACGCCACCATTGCTAGAGCAGTTGGCGAGGTTTCCTAACACAATTCATAGATTCTGTTTGTGGCATATTCTAAACAAGTTCTCAGAGAAGATGAGTCTCGTGCTGTACAAGGAACTATACCACAGCCTGGTGAGTATCATTAAGCAGTCGGAGTTCCCAGAGGAGTTCGAGTCGCGTTGGGCTGATGTGATGGAAACTACTGATCTTGGTGATAATGAGTGGCTTGCCAATATGTATTAAATATGAAGTCGTTGGGTACCTGCGTACGTGAAGCATATATTCTCTACTAGGATGTCAACCAGTCAATGATCAGAAAGCAACCATGCGTTCTTTAAAAGATATGTCAATAAGACCGATACATTAATGGATTTTATTACACAGTTTACCATTGCTCTGGGTCACCAGCGAATTGGTTGCCAACCACACTGACTTCAACGAGGTGCCTCGTACGATAACAACATTTGCCATGGAAACTCAAATGACACATATTTATACAAAGACAATTTTCTTGTTGTTTCAAGAGGAATTAGCTCAGAGTAGCTACTACCTTTTCTCAAATAAATCAGCATACGAGGGTGTCAAAAAGTATATTGTAACGCATTTTGATACTGGAAAAAGATATCATCGCCAACGTGAGCTGACCTACTTCAGGACCATTGACTTCATAGCATGCAGCTGCAAAACATTTGAGTTTGAAGGATATCCACGTCGTCACATGCTCGCATTTATGCTTAGGAAACAAGTGATGTTGTTTCCAAATCAGTACATTTTAGGTCGGTGGACACAAAATGCAAAAGCAACTCCAGTCTTTGAACCAACAACGACCTCAATGGGTGGTCAATCATTAATTTCTCGACATGGGATGCTGGCGCACACTACAGCATAGTTGGTGGATGAAGGTGCTTTGACTGACGCTCGTACGACGTTCATAATGGATGGATTTCAAAACTTGAAAATACAGGTAAAAGTTATGGATAGTGGAGGATATGTGGGAATGAGTAGGGTTATCAGCAAAAGCATCGAAGGTGCCCAACTCGTGGTTGATCCTACTCTGATTAGAACAAAAGGGTGCGGGAAGAGATTGAAGTCATCTAAAGAAATAGCCATGTCTTAGTCGAAGAGAAATTATTGTCTTTGTGGTCGCAGTGGACATGACAAAAGAACTTGTCCATCATTACGTTCGAGGTTAGTTGATCGATAACTATTAATTGTTGCGATTATTTTGTTTTATTTTGTACTATGCTTACATTTCAATAGATTTTTCCACATCTTTAGGAATCAACTGGTGGACGAACCGTATCATCCACAGTACTCTTTAGATGACACTCAAGAAGATAGGCACACTGGTATTGCTAGTAGTGATTATGGTGCATTCCATAGGTTTGACGATGATGACAACAATTAAACTAATTATTGTTGTACTCCTTCAACGTAGTTCAATTTAAATTTGAAGAAAATTAATCTAATTTATACAATGTTTCTGTTAGTCTGTCTAAATTTGTGACAAAGTTTGTACAAATATCATATGAAATTTACAGTGTTATTATTAATATCAAAAAAATGTAATATAAGTATATTAAAAATTATTTAGACAAAATAAAAGGTAAAAAAAATACATTACCAAAAGATCAAAATATAAAAAGTACAAAACAAAAAAATTGAAATACCCAAAAAAAAAAATCAAAATAACAAAAGACAAAATAAATAAATAAATAAATAAAAATGAATTAAAAAATGTTGTCTGCAACATACTAAAGCAAGGCGTGCCACAATTGTGGCAAGCCTTGCTTGCATAATTGCTTTGCCTTGTATGAGAATCCCATGCAAGGCAAAGCTCAAGTCCCTTCTCCTGTATGTGACGTGCTTGGGACTGATATATACCACATAGCCAATTGATTTGTATTGTGGCCGGATTGAGTTGGCATAAATCAATTCAAATCTCCTAATTCTATGCCTAATGATTCTACCTAATTGGACTCCTATTTGGCTAGTTTAGTCCTTTTAAAACTAGGTTAATAGTTGGACTTATATAATTTTACTTCCTCCTCCCTTTATTTTATTTTTTTTTAACTTCACCACTTCAGTAAGTATTCATCAAAATTTCTACTGCAAAGGAATTGCTCGTCACAATCATCACCACATCACGTTTAAAGGTAGGATAATGAGGTGCAGTTGATTTTATCTCGTTTAAATTATTTTTTCATGTTGTTGATTTATCATACTTATGAAAGTTAATGATATGATATGATATAATGTTTTATGGTCATCCGGTATCAAAGATATGATATGACTGAACTCTTACCGATTTTTCTAAAGATATGATAACGGTATGATATTTTTGACACATGTGTTTAATATTTTTATTCGGGATTGCACCATAATATTTCGTATCCTATTGAGTATTCTATATACTCAACCCTACTATTTTACAAATTAGAATGGGTCATTGATTGACTATTGATGCGGTGTTGTCAAGATGTCAGGATCTATGGATTTCAATAAATAAATTCGGCGTAATGTGATTGAACAATTTTATTGTCTGAAGTATTTAATGTTTTTCAATTCATGGATATTTGTCTTGTTTATCTATGGATTTCTACTGCTTTATTCCTGAGTTTGGAACAAGAATTAATTATTTACATTGTTCGATAATCTTCCTATATAAAAAAAATAAAAAAATAAAAAACTTGTCCAAAAATTGACTAGACTAGTAAACGTGCACTATCTATCATTTTGGCTTCCTATTATTTGACCCTTGGTTGCTATGCATAAAGGTTTTATTATGTAATTATTGAAATATTTTGCTAGGACGCCAATATGACCTTTGTAGCGATCGAAAAATTTTTAAATTTATAATAAATAAATATTTTATTTGCTAAAAATCGTGTCGCTATAATTTAACCCATTATTTAAAGTTCACGTACGTCGTTTAGTCAAGTTATAAATTTTGAGCCGAAAATAATAGATTTTCAGTCCAATAAAATTTAAAATCTATTTTTAAAATTCAATTTCATTTTATTCAAATTAAAATTTCAGATAATCTTATTTCAAAAGTTGGAGTTTATCACTTTATTAAAATTTTAAATTTAAATTCACCATTTTATCTTGACAAATCATGATAATCATCCTACCCAAAATTTACTTAACCAAGTTCATCCACCAGAAATTTATCTACGGTTAAAATTCCAATTCAAACGAAAGACTAATCCATCGAGCCATTATAACTGCACTCCTAATCAATTCTCGATCACCCACGGCACTACCACAACATTAAGGTATATTTTGCAAGATTTTCTACTTTCGTTTCTCCATGACTGAACCAAACCCCAGTCGAACTCAGTCCCCAACCTCCATAGCTTACTGTCTCCCACAATCAACACCAATCTGCAACTTCACACCACAGAACCCGACCAAACTGCCATTTCCAAATCACGATCATCACTCACGCACCAAAAATTCAATCTTACAGCCGAGCCCAACTACACTGCCCTTACACCGTTTCTGCCATCGAACACCATAGAACCCGACCATGCCCGCTATACTCCCATCATCATCACCATCAACCAACACCGGCGGAACCATTATCACCACCGCAAGCCGCCAACACAGCCATCTCCCAAAGATCACCAAAACTCAAATCAAAAGCCCAAACATATAAACCCACAATCCCAGAAGCCTATTACATACCTCAATCATCAATTTTCGCCGGGGAAAGCTGGGAGTAGAGCCTCGGTTTGCCACAAAAACTGCACCCAAAATCAGCCTAGAACTCCATTTTTCTTGCTTACCCTGGTTCTTCATTGCCGCTGCTCCGCGCCGGTGGTATTTTCGCCGGCATGGCCGCCGACGATTGGTCATAGAGGAGGGCGTCCGCCCTCCCCTCACTCTTCTTCTCTCTCTCGGTCGATACATAGAGACAGAAAGGAGAGTGTATGTATATATATTTTATATAATTTGATTTTTTTTGCCTCTTGGGTCCTCAAGTTTTAAAACTTATTATTTTGATCCTAAATCATGTTTTAAAATGTATTAAGTCCAGCCCTAAGTTTTAAACTTATTATTTTGGCCCCAGATTATTTTAAGCAGCATTTTTAATGAGTCCTTTAATTTTTGAAAAACTCTATTTTAGTCCCCAGATTTTAAAATCATTCATTTTAAATCCAAACTTTAATTTTATTTCAAAATTTGAATTTCTAGAAACTAATTTAAGTTTTATTTTATTTTGGCTAGACGAGACGTACGAAGATTTAGAGAACTGAAATATATTTTCCCGCTCAACCACACTCGTAGAGAATTGAGGTAGACTCGCCCCCATTAATTTGTTTACATTTTAATTGCACGTTATATGCTTCATGTGACTTATGTGCATTATTTGCATAAAATGAGACGAGAATTTATATTTCTTATGTAATATTTGTGTTATGAGCATGCCATAATTTATATGCATTTTAAATTCATGAGACGAGACGAGATTATAATTTTGTTATGCTTTGACATAACTTATGTGCATTTATTGCATGAGACGAGACTACCCACACCCTATGTTACGAAACCTAATATTATGAAGAAGTTGTCACTATATGATTGTATGTTTATGTGTTCAATTTTTATATAAATTTATTAATCGGCGATGAGTATACTGAGTATTTCAATGAAATGCTCACCCCTTTTTAATAACAGTTGCAAATGTTGGAGATGGAGGCGTATGATGGGCAGGCCGTGACATTAATAATTGAATAATCAAATTTTATTCTTGTTTCAGTTGAATGTTCCTAATTCGAGAAATTTAGAGATTTGAAACAGTTTGCTTTATTTGAAATGTTTTAGCAAATATTATTTCCGCAAATTGGATAATATTTAAAATTTATCAGTTTTTGAATTTATTTAATAAATCTTGTAAATTAGAAATGTTATTTTATTCCGCTTAATACTATTTCAAAAATTAGACGAGACAATGACATGATGAGTCGGGTGATTAAAATCCGGGGCGTCATAACCTTGCTTAGCCTGACACAAATTTTGACAATGATGGCACTAAATGTTAAAAATCATCATGCATCAATTTTAGCCATTTAGTTTATTGATCAATGGTACTGTGTTCATAAGATACGAAATACACGTTAGTGAAAGGATAAAGCGATTTATTAGCCAAATTTGGTTTGTTAATCATATGATATTGATAAAATTTAACTATTAGAATGTTGTTACCAAATATTTATTTAGTCACTGTGTTTCCGCTAGTCTAGTATTTAAGTAAAATTTATGGTTTTATATATTTGCCAATTTACATTCCAGAGTTTTAAATAAACAACGTTTTAATAACGGGTCGAGTTCTATTAGAATTTGGATCGTTACAAACCTAATGTGAGTATGAGGTTTCGTGCATTAAGGTCATTATGCTTGAGTCATTGTAGACTTCTTTAATTTGGTATCCTTCTTAACATAACTGTTTTTAGGAATATCCCTAATTTATTTTGCGTCATCCCTCACGTAAGTTGTTGTTGACACAATAAAATGACCAGTACCTTGCTAAATAATGATTATGCACATACTACAAAGCAATAATCATCTATAATTGAACCCGAATGCTGAAGTGCGAATTTTGTTTTTGTTTTTGTATGGAGTGTTACACTGGACATTTATCACTTAACATCATACTTCGAATATTTGTTCCTTTTCAATATCTGTTGTTTAGTGATGACAACTAGACGAATCCAGGGCCGATCCAAATCCGACCTGCAACGCGATTTTTTTTATTTTTTATTTTACATGTGCATGAATGAATCATGAACAAACGAAATTTGTCTGTAGGTTCTTGTCGAGTACGATCAAGTGTTCTTCCTTTGATATCAACAAAAATAGTTTTAGTGTGGCCATGATGAATATATAATTCTCAATTTGAAAATTTGAACAAGATCCAACTTTGTTTTATTTATCTTATACCATTTTTTTCTTGTATTAATCGTCAATTAAAGATCACTAGTACAAAAGATTCATTTACGTCAATTGTTAAAGACATAAGGCGTCTGTTGTATAAGCGACGAGTTTGGCGGAGACGCATAAAGTCTTGACTTTACACTTGGGTTGTAAAACGACGCCTAAAGTGAAGAAAAAAAAAAAAAAAAAAATCCTCCTTCCTCCTCACATTAGACGACTCAATGGCAACTTTCCTAAAGCCTGATATTGCCCCCAGGGCACATCTCCAAGTGGCAAAGGGGATAGGTGGTAAGTGCTCAGCGCAGCTGTGTGCTTGGTTCGATTCCCCGCAAGGTGGAATTGGCCTTGTGGCAAGCGGGAGTTATTGAGCGTTTCTCATGCTTACCATAAGCCCTTCCACCCTGGCTCCTTGGAGACATAACCTGGATTTACCTTCTCGAACCAATGGCCTTGGACGTGGTCGGTTCGGGCCCTCAGGGTGTGGGCTACACCTTTTTTTTTTTTTTTTTTTTTTCCTAAAGCCTGATATTGATGTACAACACATCTCTCTTTTATCCTTGACCTATACCCTGAATAATCATGGAAGATGGCACATTTGTTAGCGTATTAAATCACAAAAGTAAAGGATATCTTCAACATGAAAGCATCAACTACATGTCAGCTAAAGGAGAAGATAGGGGTATCATCACTCAAGCTAGATGGACCACATAACCAGTCATAAAAAGCCAACAAATTAATGTTAATTGCACTGCCTTCCCTAAACCTATCTTCTACCACTCTTACAATCATCAATGACAAATTTATTGACATCATTCTGATATAAAATCCCACTGTAAGCAGTGGCGGATCCAGGATTTCCAATTAGACTGAATTGAATTCTAAAAAGTGTAAAGTAATAAAAGTTATATGTATTACAAAAATAGTAGTTACAACGAAATGTTCAACGAAATTGCGAACGACGAGATTTTAAAGCATAAAATTCATCTATAATAGATTCTACATCTATTTTCTTAACTAAACATCATTCGATATGGAGTCGTTCTATTTTGGAGTTAAGTTGCAACGAAGTTAATCAATATTGAAACTAAAAATCACATTCTATTATTCTAATATCACATTCTTAATTCAAAAATTAAAAATCAATATCACATTCTCAAATTATCTAATGATTATATTCACATTCTCAAATTAAAAATCTAATTATCACATTCTCAATTCAAAAATTCAAAATCACAAATAATCAAATATCAAATTAAATTCCAAATTTTCAATAACATTTTCTTATATGATTATATCTAATCTAACAGTAACATTCTTACATTCAATGATTCACAGACTCGCGGACTAAAATAAAATCAAATGGCTTATGGACGTAGGCACTAACCTTTTTATTGTTGCTGGTAAGAGGTAAGTGGAGTGGTAAGTTAATTGCCAAATGCAATTGGAGTTGCACTTGCACCTACAATTTCTCAAGCTCAGCAAGACAACAACTTTGCCTAATTTGAAATTTCTAATTTCTAATTCTTTCTGGTCCTTCCCGCAATTGCAATTTGCAAATTGATATTAACAATTTAACATTAAACTTACAATTACAAAGTATTTATAATATTGAATTTGTCAATTTGAAGCAGTTAGCAAAAATCAGAAGAAGAGAAGACTGAAGAAGAAGAAGTGAAGAAACTTAACCTTAAGTCTAAAGAAGTAATGAACCTCAGGTCCTCAACCTAGGTCTATCGGCGCCGGCGGCACCACTGCTGCAAGGGGAGGAGGTCGAACCACGAGTGGACGAGGCGAGGCAACCTGGGTCGAGTGGTGTGGTGGAGCTGAGCTGCTGCTAGAGGCTGGAGCTGCAGGCTGCTAGCAAGTTGGAACTTGGAAGCCAGAGCAGCGCTGCGGCGGACGGCGGTGGCGGAGCTGAAGGTCAACTAGTCGAACGAGGAGTGAAGGGCGGAAGTTTAATTGGGTTGGGGAAATGGGGTGGACGAAATGAGCCAAATGACAGAGGAAAGGAAGAAATGGACTTTGTGTTGCGCTTGGGCAGCTTCTTCGCTTCTTGTTGGGCGTTTTTGTTCAGACTCGTTTGGGTAAATTTCAAATTGGCCGAGCTGGCTATTTATTTGGGTCGAACTATGAACTAGTTTTTTTTTTTTTTTACAGACTCTGGTCCAAATAAGTACTGGGCTTCAGCCCAGTACGGGCCTATGCTGGATCCGTCCATGAGTGTAAGGTTAATCCAATAGCATACCAAGTATGGGATTTCCTTTTTTGCTGCTACTTTCTGTGTTGATGATAATTATTGACAACGAAGATTTAAACCAATTCCCTCCTTAATCCAAACTCCAATCCATTCATTAGTACCAACTCCCTTTTCCCACAAAGAGACACAATTAAGTTGGCATCAGAGTACATAACCGTGGAAAAATTGAAGACATACATTTAATAGTTCAAGTAAAACTCAAGCAACACAACAAGCAAAGCCATGTGCAGGAATTATTTGACTAAATAATAATGCAACAATCCATAAAAACTAGCAAAAAGAGATGATGACAGACTTTCACACATAAAAAACAGTCTACTTGAAACAAAGCACGTCAATTATTCAACTAGTTAATCTTATTGGCAACTATTCACAGTAACCACTGGCAGTAAACGTGAGATCCAACCCCTGTTGAGATAGTAGAATATACAATAGGGAAGATGTTAGAAAATTTATCACAGATAATTATTTATCTATGATCCAAAATAAATCATCATGCTGAATTATCAAGAATTAAATAACTGAAGCGGAAGCGTACCTTAATCAAACATGATTCACGATGAACGATTCGGTTGGTTTGATCTTCCAAATTAATACGTATTCCTAATTTTCTCTCTAATGATGGGATGTCAGACAGAATGAACAGTACGTAGGATTCAGGGACCATAACCGACTTTATATACTGAATTTCCAATTAACCTAATCCGGCCCATCATGAATTAGGTAATGGCCTGGTATCTACACATAAAAGCCCATACCTTTAATTAGATGTATTAAAGCCCGATATATATATAAAATCCTTATTAGATCACTTTAAATGGGCTTAACCAAAATTGATAGCCTTTTATTCAATACACAATAATTCACATATAAGCCCACACGATTGATTAAAATCCTTACATTCTCCCACTTGGGCTATATGTGTAACCTTACAATTGTGTATCAATCATAACCTTATGAGTACTCAGAATTTTGCTATCATTACTGAATGCATCCCCAAACAATCCGGTCCATCAATTATATCAACATATGATCAAAGTGGCTTTCGCTACATTAATCGTAACTAAACCTATCAATGGTCACGTATATCGACATAACTGAATGACATGGATCAAGTATGGATGTGTAGCATGGAAATTACATGTAATGTGATCTTCAACATGCATATTTCCAACTGGTCCGACTTAAGTGAGATCGTCCTTAAACAAGTTCAGAAATAATAAACCTGAAACCTTACAGCTGTAAATAACTTTAACTTTAAACTGTATCCAAAAGGACAATAAATGTGTCTAATGCACCCAAAATACAAACTCCCACTGAAACCGAATATCCTTAAGAAATACAACACCCATATGAGTAATGTACTCATGAAAGACCTTGGGTTGTAATACTTTAGTAAGCGGATCCCCAATTATGAAGTTTGTCCTAATGTGCTCTTATTGATACGTTTCCACTCTGAACTGTATCCTTCACAATCAGGAACTTATGTCAATGTATTTTGACTTAGTTGAGCTCCTGTTGTTACTGAAATATAAATCTGCTGAGTTATTGTTACAATATAACTTTAGTGGTCTTTCTATACTATACAGAATACGTAGCCCAGTGACAAAATTTCGCAGCTATATTCCATAATTAGATGCCCCCAAAATTGCTACAACTGTGCTGCCAAGTGAAAGAAGCTAAAGTGTCTCTTAAGCACTCCATCCGGAAATAGCTCCTCCAACCAGCAGATAAATGTAGCCTTATGTGGATCTTTTACTTTCTTGGCATCTAGTAAAAATCGGAATCATAATACCATATGATCTCCAACTGATCTGATTTTCTGTATGTGAGCATGTAATCTTTTGTTCTCTTTAAATACCTTATAACCCATGTTTGACTGCTTTCCAAATGATCCATCCTAGGGTTACTTAAATATCTCCTTAGTATCCCAATAACCTATGCAATATCCGAACGCATACAAATTTGAATATATATCAGATTCCCTATAGCTTAACTATATGGGAGCCTCTGCATTTCTTTAACTTCAAGATAACTTTTCGGGCATTAGTTGAGACTGAATTGTCTCCCTTAGCGATAAGGGTTTCCCCTGATTTACTGTCTTGCATGCCAAACCTCTTAAGTATTTTATCGATATAGCCCTTTTGTGACAATTCAAGAATAGCCCGAGAAAAATCCCGGTGTATCTGAATTCCTAATACAAAAGAGACGTCACCAAGATTTTTAATCTCAAAATTCCTTGACAAAAATCTCATAATTTTATGTGACATGCCTATATCATTAGTGGCAAGCAATATGTTATCAACATACAAAATCAGGAAAATACACTTACTCCCACTGAACTTGTAATACATACAATCATCAACAACATTAATCTCAAAACCAAATGAGATAATTGTTTGATGAAATTTGTATTACCCTTAACAGGAAGTTGGTTTGAGTACATAAATGGATTTCTTTAATTTGCAAACCATTTTCTTTGGGTCTACTGACACAAAGTTTACTGATTGCACCATATAGATCATCCCATCAATGTCACCATTGAGAAACGCCACCTTAGTATCCATTTGATGTAACTCGAGGTCAAAATGTGCAACAACCTAACTTTCCTGAAAGAGTCTTTCGTAGAAATCAAAGAGAAAGTCTCTTTGAAGTCAATGCCATCATTCTGTGTAAAGCCCTTAGATACAAGATGAACTTTATATCTTTCCACATTACCTTTCGAATCCCTCTTGGTTTAAAAATCCATTTAAGACCAATGGGCTTCGCACCTTTTGGTAATGGGACAAGATCTCAACTTTATTGTCTTCCATATGCTTATAATCCTTATTTATGACATCAATCCACTTCTGAGAGTTAGAACCCTGCATGGCCTGATGGAAATTGATTGTACCATCTTCCACCATTCCATTATTTCCTTATGTTCTTGGAAAAATACTATTTAAATTATCTGGAATAGCATTTTTTCCCTTTCTCTCGTGGATCTCCTTAATGGCTTTAGTTATTGAGGTTGTTGAGTTTGTACTTCTGAAATTTACCTTATTTTGGATGGAAGGTTCTTCAATATTGTCGAATTGAGGTTCCGGATATGCTTGTTGATCAATGACATCCATAAAAACTTGCACATTGTCAAAAGCAACAATAGGAATCGAAACCGATCCTTCCTCAACTTCTTCCTTAAAGACAATATCTTTAACCTTATTTCTCCCCCCAAACTCAACATCCTCAAAAAATGTTGCAGTTCCCATTTCAAAATTGACTTAAGTGTGGGATCATAAAATTTATAGCCCCTTAACAGCTTTATGTTCTTTATTTGTTTACTTGCCCTTATCTTTAGAGGTGTTTTCCAAGTGAACACTTTCAATTCTGTCCTGCTTCAACTTTTCTTCCTCTTGCACACAAAATAAAATGAGCTCATTTAGAGTTCATTTCTCCCTTTGATAGTTACAACTGACCTTAAATTGACTGAATTGTGCAAGAAGCTTGCACACTATGAAATGAGCTCATTGAGAGTCTATTTATTCTTTGACAGTTATAACTAACCTTAAATTAACTATATTGTGCAGGAAGCGGTATCAATACCAAATGTACGAGCAAGTCATTAGACAAGTTGAGTTTTAGTTCCTTAAGTTTTTGAAGCAGTGTGAGACATCTACATGACGTACTCCCTTATTTTTCCATTGCCTTTATACTTTATTGAAATCAAGCTTTGCATAAGCATGCTTGTTTCAGCCTTATCGTTTTTCGCAAAACGTTTCTTAATTCGGGCAAGGAATTCATTGGCATCATTTACCTCCTCAGATACTATGCCACTAAAGGCTTCCGGAATGCCGCACTTAATGATCATGAGACTCACGTAATTTAAGCAATTCCACTTCTCAAAGTTCCTCATTTGATTAGATGAACTTTCATCCGTAAGAGGAGCAGGTTGCTCAATCCTTAGTACACGGTCTAGATCCATACAGCCAACGAAAAGTTAATGTTTTTGTTTTGATTCTTGAAGTTTGTTCCATAAATATAGGGATTAAATTTGAGCTTGTAGATATACTACTACCAGAATTTTAAACTGATAGAGAACACTTAAACAAAATAGCTCACATAAGTACCTTATTATGCAAATCATATTTTCAAACAATGGTAGGGCCCATCACAAGATACCTAGCACAACATCAATATTTAGTCTTTGGACAGAAATATTGACTTGTAAGTGGTACTCTTGGTGTAGTAATCAAACACTGACAGTAAGACATGTCAACCAACAAACCTTTCTTTGGACCGATTTATTGATCACAAGTAAAACCAAATAACTGTCACGTATTTATCACCACAAGTTCATGTGAAATTCGGGCCAAATATTGACCTTCCTTTGGGCCGATCAATATCCGCATGAAATAACACACAAACACCTAATTTTCCCTTAGTGTAGTGATCAAACACTAGCAATAAGACATGTTAACCAATAAACCTTTCTTTGGACCGATTTATTGGTCGCACGTTAAACCAAATAATTGCCACGTGTTTATCCCCACAGGTGCATGTGAAATTCGAGCAAAATATTGACCTTCCTTTGGGCCGATCAACATCTGCAATGAATAACACACACACAAATACCTTCTAATATTCTAAGTTAATTAATATCCACAAGAGAGGTTGCTTTGGCAACATGTTGCTTCAACTAACTTACTTTCGAATATTATATCTCTTAAAAGATTCTGATGTACCAAGATTTGAAATTGAAATCTACTGATTTGCATATATATTTGATTTTAGAATTTGAATTATAGAATTCAAAACTTTAGAATAAAGCAATCCTTAAGTTGAGAGAGTCAATTGCAATATTCTTAAACCTTAGGTGGCCAATTGTTAAAAAATTTAAGTTTGAAGGACTTAAATTACAATTTTCTCAAAACTTTATTGGTCAATTTAGAGAAATTCCAAACTTTAGGTCCCAATTTGAAAGAAAATCAAACTTTAGAGGTCCAAAATAGGAAATTTTCAATCTTTAAAGGTTGATTTGAAAATTTTCAAACTTTAGGGACTTAATTTTAAAAAAATTCAAACTTTAAGGACCAATTTTGAAAATTTCCAAACTTTAGTGACTGAATTAGAAAATTTTCAAACTTTGGGGACTGAAAATGATAATTTTCAAACTTTAGAGGACCAAATTAGAGAATTTCAGAACTTTAGGTGCTTTATTAGAAATTTTTCAAACCTTAGGGGACTGAAAATGAAAATTTTCAAACTTTAAGGGACCAAATTAGAGAATTTTCAAACTTTACGGACCAGTTTTGAAAATTCTTCAAGCATTAGGGGCTGGATTATACAATTTAGAACTTTAAAAAGGCCCAACTTAAATAATTTTATAAATTTGGGGCTGATTTCATAAAATTCATAACTTTAAGGGTCCTGAATTAATTAAATTATAACTTTAGGGGCTCAATTTATAAATTTTAGAACTTTAAGGGCCAACTTAAATAATTTCATAACTTAATGGGCTGATTTTTGTAAATTCGAAATCTGAAGGGCCAACTTAAGAGATTTTGTAACTTTAGGGATGAAGCTTTATTTCAAAACAAACAGGGAGGATTGAAGGTGCAATTAACCGAAATATGGAAAATTGCACAAGAAATCCCTGAAGAATTCTAATTTTCAGCACAAGTCCTTCACCCAAAAACTGATTCGCAACACAACCCTAGCTCGTGCCGCCTCCAAAACCGGCAGAAGCGGAGCCCACTACCAAGGAGGTTTCACCCTGCTATAACGCCTTCTTCGGTGCTTCTCTCCTGCAGCTGCGTCGCGCACAGCCACTACCTGCAGCCTGCGCGGCGCTACTCTCCTGTGACGCCGCACGCAATTCAAACCCCGTCGCTGCGTGACTCTTAATCTCCGACCCAATCGATCTCAAAACCGTTCAAAATCCAACTCCAACAGATTTCAAAACACCATATTCAACAGCAAAATCCATACCCAAATCCAAAAAACATCCATATTTCAACACACAGTAGCGATCGATTTCAGAATCATGTTTGAAAAATCAATTTACAGATCTTAATCCCAAATTCGAATTTCTGAATCTTAATCACACCATAAGCAGATTCTTAATTTCAACAACCAAACTCAAATTCAATTTTAAAACCAAACTTACGCATATATCCAAATCGTGGCAGGAAGCATCGTTATATATATAATATATACACAACTTCTTAATCGGCAGTAAACATGCAATATACACGCAGGCATGGTGATTCTTTCAATTTTGCTGTATATGTATATATCTCAATTAAGGTGAAAAGTGAAAACAAAACCTTATTTCTTACGCACATAAATTTGATTTTACATATATGCGTTCAAAATTGATCTGATAATTCAACACGATGTTGGCTCTGATACCACTTGTTAGAAAATTTATCACAGATAATTATTTATCTACGATCCAAAATAAATCCTCATGCTGAATTATCAAGAATTAAATAACTGAAGCGGAAGCGTACCTTAATCAAACATGATTCACGATGAACGATTCGGTTGGTTAGATCTTCCAAATCAATACGTAGTCCTAATTTTGGGATGTCAGACAGAATGAACAGTACGTAGGATTCAGGGACCATAACCGACTTTATATACTGAATTGTCAATTAACCTAATCCGGCCCATCATGAATTAGGTAATGGCCTGGTATCTACACATAAAAGCCCATACCTTTAATTAGATGCATTAAAGCCCGATATATATAAAATCCTTATTAGATCACTTTAAATGGGCTTAACCAAATTTGATAGCCTTTTATTCAATACACAATAATTCACATATAAGCTCACACGATTGATTAAAATCCTTACAGAAGATTCCCACAATATAACTTCATGGTTGTGAAGGGAAAACTATGCAGAATTTACAGAATATGTGCTCAAGAGTACCCATCATGCCGTATGTGGAATTTTGGTTGGTTAGGAATCTTCACTCGAAGAATCAACTTGCCAAGGATATTGCATCTCTTAAGGATCTACCTGAAACAATGGAGCACAAAGAAGAATTAAAAAAAGAAGTATGTAGCTTTTGTCAATTGAAAAAGAAGTTTGAAGCTGTTGTCAATCTTTTACATGCTGTTTTTCCACTAATTATAAGATTTGTAAAAATATGTGATGTTATTTAAGACTAGTTTGCAAGTTTAGGTATGTAATGTAGTTTATTATTTGATCTTCAGTTTGTCCCTTCGCTACAAATTATGTTTTTTTTGTGAGGATTTTGATTAAATATTTTTGAAGGATATGCACATTGGAATCATACGTGCTCCTCTTACTAATTTGATATGATCGGGCTTATGGCATGAGAAACATTGTTTTATATGTGATTGATATTCAAGTAATGAAAAATAAGATGTTAAGTAATTACCCTATTTTACATAGCATTAATATATATTAATTATTTTAAATTTCAAGTTATATTACTTTTTTTTATGAGATGAAATTTTTTCAGAGTGACAAAATTTGAATGAAATATAGTTAAAATTAAAAATTATTGTAATTAAATAAATTAATCATTTTTTACATATAAAATATTACAAAATAATGATTCTGAAAAATTCAAAGTAAACACATTTTTTAGTTTTCTGTTTTGGTAAACAATTTTTCAAAATCATTAAAAGAACATGTTTTTAGAAATCTCAAATTAAACATTTAAAAGAAAAAATTCAAAACTCAAAATTGAAAATGAAACACAAAGAGAACGACACCTATAGTTTTTGCCCACACAATCACGCCTCTTGTAAGCACGTGATCCAGAGGCATATGCTGGGTGGATTGGTAGTTTTTAATGGAAAGTTCAAGTTTTCAAAATTTATACATCACATACACCAATTCTCTCCCCCATCCCCTCCCAAAATCAAATTTTCACAAAAACTCACAACTCCAAATTGGGTTGAGTAGGATTCAAAGCCCTAACGACATCAAACTCAATCCAAGGTATGATTTTTCACTCTTTTGAACTCATGGAAATTTCATGTTTTCTGAGGATTTTGAATTTCTTGATGAATGTAGGATGAGATTAGGCTAGAACTTGGTGTAACTGAATTGTGATTTTAGGTGAAAACTTTTTGGATTAATACAAGGGCCCAAGAGTATAATTTTCCTTATGAACTTTCAATGAATGTTACGTGTTCGATAATATGCTTCAGTGAGTTCTTGTAACACTCCGATAATTTTAAAGAACATAATTATTTAACAATTTTATCCTCTATGCCTTTTAACAATTTTGAAAAAGTCGAAGGACTAAATTGTTTTATGTTTTGATGACAAATTTATTTTGGATCAAATATTTAATTGTTGATAAAGAGATAATTATAATATCGATATTGGACTCATTTTGTAGATCGCTAGGTTATTCTGAATAAATTCATGTCACGTTATAATTGATTGAAAAGAATAGATTTTTAAATAAAATTCTTTAGTTTATTATTGGTTTCAAAACAAACTTTCATTTTTCTTTATTTCTGCCGGTGTGACACGTTGTTGGGAGAAATCACAATGCTCTTCCAATTGTTGAAATTTCACACTTATATCCTCTTAATGCACGACTTAGCAGTTTGAAATATACTTTTAACTCAAATTTTGCCTCGTAAATTACATCTATTAACATAGTCAACGAAATAGTTGATATATCACACAAAAATAACTATCTCGACGTAGAAATTCCAAAATATTTCAGAAGTATTTTGATCACGATATTTTTCAAGGAATTCAAATACACATTTAACAATTGAGGGATTTAAGAAAAAACTTTGAATGTGCAATCATATTTTGCTTTCAAATTTATTTTGATTTATTGAGGTAAGATATATTATGTGTAAAGTGGTTTAATTCTAATTTTCCATAATGTCAATATATTGCTACTATTAATGCTTTAGGCCTTCGGGTCAACTTCAAAATTTAAATCCTTCATGATGCTATGTTAAATCCTTCGAGATCGATATGGGGATTCTTAAGTAATTCCTTGAGTTAGTTGTTATCGTGGTCAGCTGCTCTAAACGAGGAAAATGTATTGTATTGAATGTACGTTATATTTTTGTTATGTTGAATTGGAAATGACACGTATGTTACTCGGTATTTTTAAATACTCACTCCTACTTTAAAATTTTACAGGCTAGTTCAGGTCGATTGGATTGTGACGAAGTAGTGATGCGAACTATCATGAGATTTAAAGAATTAAAGTTACAAAGTTTCCTATTCCAATTTTATTTCATATTAGAGACATGTTTATTTATTAAATTAAATTATTATAATTTGTAGGAAAAGCTATTAAATTTCATATTTGGCACGTTTTTTAATACCATTTATTTTTTAAAAGTAAATAATCATTTTTTAATGCTTCTGCATCAACAATGAAGAAAATCATATTATTTTTAGTAATACTTCGAGTTTATAACTCTATAAAAATTCGGGGCATTACAAATGGTATCAGATAGCCAAAACGATTTTGCAGACTTCAAATTTTTATTTTTGCAGGAATTTTTTTTAAAAAAAAATTACACTGTTCACGTGAACAGTGATATGTTTCACTATTCACAGTGAACGACTGAACAATTATTCAATTTTGCCTCTGTTTGTTAAAAGTTGAATGTTTAAAAATATTTTTTTTTATGTTTTCGAGGTAGAATATGTGGTTGAAAAGTGAAGAGAGAAAATATGTGTGGTTAAAAAGTAATTTGGGGAATTGTGTTTGTTGAGTGCATTTTACATGCATATTTCATATATTTTTAGTAATACTTTTTGAGCAATTTGGACAAATACCTACTTAATTGTGAAGATATTTTGTGGTTAAATAGGTTTAACAATCAACTTCATGGAGAAAGCACAAGAAAGAAGATAAATTGATGAATACTTGAAGAAATTGAGGAGAAAAAGTCAAATCCATCAAAGAGTCAAAGTTTGGGGACCAAGTTGATCTACATTGAAAGTGGAGGACCCAATTGCAAATCATCAAATGACGAAGCTGCCAATTCAACCATGCGATCGCTTGGTTACTCACAGGTCGCGTTCGCGAGATTGGCCACAAATCCAACCCGAGACTAAAAAGGGGCAACCACGCGATCGCGAGTCAAACAACCACACGATCGCGTGGTCATAAACTGGAGCGATAATTTGGTGCGACCCGGTTCGGCCCAAAAGCTGTTATACGCGGATCTTAGCGATTTTGGGGGTTTTTGAATGGTTTTTTGTGAGTTTTGAACCATTCTTCTCCCTCAAGAAACCCTAGAAACCCTAGCTCTCTCTTTCTCTATTTTTATCTCATTTTCCTCTTGTAATTTCTCTTGATTTTGTATAGTATAGTTGATGAATATTGATTAAGGGGAGAAATACCAACATTATTGTGGAAGAATAGTGATATTTTGAAGCAAGAATCATTGGTGAAGGGAAGTGTTTTTGCTTAATCTTCATATTTCTCTATTTATTTTATTTCATAGTTGAAATGATGTATTTAATTATTGAATTTTATTGTTATTTCACTATGGGCTAAACTATTTTGTGTTGGGATGTTGATGAAGCTTGACCTAGCTTAGTTGATTTTAATGCTTGTATTAAGAATTTAAGCTTTTTATGATCTTGTGCATTTATTGTTGTATTTATTGACTAGCATTTATTGTGGCCACATTTATGCTTAGGTTTCATGGAATGTGCAATTATTGAGAAATTGTTGTGTATTCTAGATCAATACAATATTTACTCTAGGTTCTTGTTTAGGATAGAGATATACCTAAAACCCTAGATGACCCATTGAGCTATTTTCACAAAGGTTTAATGCAATTGGTGTGTTCTTAATCGACATAGAGATATAGTAGGTTAATGCCACTAATTAGGGTTGATTTCACTCGAGAGAGGTAATTGGCTAAGCTTGAAAAATCGGGTCTAACATGATTAATGAATTGCATTTCTATTTGCTTGTTGGTAATTCAATTAGGTAATGGTCAAGTGGAATCAAGAATCCCAACACTCCTTTATCACCTATTCATCACCATTTTCTAGTTATTTATTTACAATCGCAACTTTAATTCTAGTAGAGAACTTTCCCAAAACAAACCTTTATTGTGTGTGTTTCTTGTTAAAATTAATTATACTAGAGTGTAGTTGAAATAAAAAATCCTTGTGGGATCGATAAACCGGACTCAATTAGTCCACTATCACTTGTATGCGACTCCTGCACTTGCGGTGTGTTTGTAGCGAACAAGTTTTTGGCGCCGTTGTCAGGGATTGTTTCTATTTAAATTACATTTTAGTTGATATTAGTTTTGACTTTCAATTACTTTTATTCTTGTACAAATTTTCTTTTGTTTTGTTTAGTGTAAGAAATCTTCTAATTTCTTGTGTTGTTCTAGGTTGTTGATTGTGCATGCGTCAAAGTAGAAGTTAGGTGACAACTTCTTACTGGGATGGAAGGAGAAAGAGTTAACATCGAGCTTAATGCTCCAGCTGCAATTCCTCCAAGGGGTGGAATCCCACCCGGTTTTGTTCCTCAAGCGGCTAGAGCTCAAGAGCCCATTGTTAATGAAGAAGACATGCTTTTGGGGGATTTCATGAATCCTCCTATTGTCGAGAATCAATCAAGCGTTGTCTATCCCTCCTACAATCATCCAAATTTTCAACTTCGACCGGATGTCATCAATTTATTCTCCAACACCATCTCATTCTATGGGAGGACCGATGAAAATCCACATGCTCATGTGGTACGGTTCCTAGAGATTTGTAGCAACTTCAACTATGAGGGTGTGAATGTGGAGGCAATCCGGATGAGGTTATTTGTACATACTTTGAAGGATAAAGCAAGAGAATGGCTTGACACTTTGCCTCCGGGGAGTATCACGACTTGGGTGGAGTTTGTCTAAAGGTTCACTACAAAATTTTCCCACCATCTAGAGTTGCTAAACTCAAGCATGATATTACTACATTTCAACAATTCGAGATGTAGAGCTTTCATGAAGCTTGGGAGAGATTCAAAGACATGCTTAGGAAGTGCCCAAATCATGGGATTACATTGGGGCAACAAGTCAACCACTTCTATTCCGGGTTAACTCCTCCTTGCCTTTCAAATGTGGATTTATCCTCTAATGGGTCCATCAAGACAAAGAGCATTCGGGAGGCTTATGATTTGTTTGAGATCATGAGTGAAAAAAGTGCAATGTGGCCGGATAGAAGTGCACCAAGGAGTTCTAGTGGTGCACGAAGGAGTGATGATTATGCACTTGTCTTGTCAAAGATTGATTCCTTAGCCAAGAAAGTGGAAGGGTTATCTACTTCAACCTCTCGGCCCGTCAATATGGTTCAAGCCCCTCCGGTATGTGATATATGTGGGGCTAATCATCAAAGCTCTATGTGTCCATTGGTGGCAAGTGGTTCTTCATCTACCGAGCAAGTTGCTTATGCTCAAAATTTCCAACGCCAAGATTCAATCCATATGCTCCCACATACAATTCCGGTTGGAGAAATCATCCTAATCTATCTTATGGCAACAATCACAATGTGTTGAACCCAAAGCCACAAGAGAAGAAAGAGGGATGGGAAGAGGCTATCACCAAGCTAGAAAATCATCAATTGCAATATCAAGAACGCAATGATGCCTCTTTGAAAAACTTGGAGAAGCAAGTGGGCTAAATAGCTAAACTTCTCTCGGAAAGGCAACAAGGAGCGTTGCCTAGCAACACCGAGACAAATCCTAGGGAGAATGTTCAAGCTACTACAACAAGGAGCGGCGTACAATTTCCCGAGATCACGGCCTCACAACCAACAACTCAATCAAACAAGGCTCCCATTGAAGAAAATGAGCCTATTCAAGCATTCGAAAAAATTGTTGAAGTGTCAAAGGAAAGTGAGCCGGAAGCATCCACATCAAAGGCCCCAACACCGATCAAGGCTTATGTGCCTCCTATTCCCTTTCCTCAGAGGTTGCAAAAACAAAAGCTTGACAGTCAATTTGGAAAATTTTTGGAAGTATTCAAGAAGCTACACATCAACATTCCTTTCTCCAATGCATTAGCTCAAATGCCAAGTTATGCCAAGTTCATGAAGGATATTCTATCCAACAAAAGAAGGCTTGAAGAGCATGAGACGGTGATACTAACTGAGGAATGTAGTGCCATTATTCAAAACAAGCTTCCTCCGAAAATTAAAGATCCATGGAGTTTTACTATTCCATGCACTATTGGTGATGTTAATTTTAGTAAAGCTTTATGTGATCTTGGTGCTAGCATTAATTTGACGCCTTTGTCCATTTTCAGGAAATTGGAATTGGGAGAAGCTAAAGCAACCACCGTGTCTCTACAATTGGCGGATAGGTCCATCAAATATCCTCGGGGGATCATTGATGATGTTCTTGTGAAGGTGGATAAATTCATCTTTCCGGCGGATTTCATTATTCTAGACATGGAGGAAGATCATGACATTCCAATCATATTGGGAAGGCCATTTCTAGCAACCGGGAGAGCACTTATTGATGTGCAAGAAGGGCAATTGATTTTGAGGGTGCAAGATGAGCAAGTCACCTTCAATGTGTTGAAGGCCATTAAATATCCTTCGGAGTCAAATTCATGCTTTAGGGTGGATGTAATTGATCATCTTGTGGTAAACTCCTTCAACCGTGGGATTTCTAAGGATCCATTGGAGTCATGTATCGCCCACTCTTTGACTATTGAGGTTGATGATCATGAATTTGAACAAATGGCTCATTATTTGGAGGCATCACCACAATATCAACACAAGAGGGCCCCTACTTTGAGGAGTTGAAAAAGAGTTCTTCACCACCCCTACCATCTCTCGAGAAGGCACCTACCCTAGAGCAAAAGCCTCTTCCTTCTCATTTGAGGTATGCTTACTTGGGGGAATCTTCTACCCTTCTGGTCATCATTTCCAATTTATTGAATGAAGTGGAGGAAGATAAATTGCTTCGGATATTGAGGGAGCACAAGGAGGCTATTGGATGGACCATCTCAGATATTCGAGGTATTTGTCCTTCGTTATGCATGCATAAAATCCTTATGGAGGATGATTTCAAACCTTCGGTGGAGCATCAACGTCGGTTAAATCCCAACGTGAAAGAAGTAGTAAGAGCCGAAGTGGTGAAGTGGCTTGATGCGGGTATTATCTATCCAATTTCGGATAGTGCATGGGTGAGCCCGGTGCAGGTAGTGCCAAAGAAAGGAGGTGTTACCGTGGTGGAAAATGAAATAATGAGCTTATTCCAACAAGGCCAGTGACGGGATGGAGAGTTTGCGTTGATTATCGCAAGCTCAACAATGCTACTAGGAAGGATCATTTCCCCCTTCCATTCATCGATCAAATGCTTGAGCGATTGGCGGGTCACTCTCATTATTGCTTCCTAGATGGGTATTCGGGCTATAACCAAATTCCTATAGCCCCGGAGGATCAAGAAAAGACAACATTCACATGCCCATATGGAACTTTTGCATATAGGAGGATGCCCTTCGGTCTTTGCAATGCCCCTGCCACTTTCCAACGGTGCATGATGGCTATTTTCTCCGAGATGATGGAGAAATTTATTGAGGCATTCATGGATGACTTCTCAGTTTTTGGTACTTCATTTGATGATTGTTTGAATAATTTGAGAATGGTGCTAAAAAGATGTGAGGATAACAATTTGGTTTTGAATTGGGAAAAATGCAATTTCATGGTTCGTGAGGGGATAGTTCTTGGGCACCGGATTTCAAGTGCGGGGTTTGAGGTTGATAAGGCAAAAATTCAAGTTATTGAAAAATTACCTCCCCCAACCTCGGTAAAGGGCATAAGAAGCTTCTTGGGGCATGCGGGATTTTATAGGAGGTTTATCAAAGACTTCTCAAAGATCACGAAGCCACTGT
This sequence comes from Ligustrum vulgare, assembly GCA_963555705.1. Taxonomy (NCBI): domain Eukaryota; kingdom Viridiplantae; phylum Streptophyta; class Magnoliopsida; order Lamiales; family Oleaceae; genus Ligustrum; species Ligustrum vulgare. Next base: position 27,622,700 of record OY743174.1, read on the forward strand.
GTTCATTACTTGAGAAGAGTACCACATATGATTTCTCTAAAGAGTGTCTTCAAGCTTTTAACACTCTTAAAGAGAAACTCATCACGGCACCTATTATTGTGACTCTGGATTGGAGTTTGCCCTTCGAGCTTATGTGTGATGCAAGTGATTACGCCGTGGGGGCGGTTTTGGGGCAAAGGAAGGACAAACTCTTGCATGTCATCTACTACGCTAGTAGAACCTTGACCGATGCTCAATTAAACTATGCTACTACCGAGAATGAAATGCTAGTGGTGGTCTTTGCCTTTGATAAGTTTCGGTTGTATCTTATTGGCTCCAAGGTGATTGTATATACCGACCACTCGGCCCTCAAGTATTAATTTGGTAAAGAAGGATGCCAAGCCGCGGTTAATTAGGTGGGTTCTTCTTCTCCAAGAGTTTGATTTGGAGATTCGTGATAAGAAGGGGACAGAAAATCTTGTAGCCGATCACTTATCTAGACTTGAGTAAACCGAGGAAATTTTGGATGAAGAGATAAGTGAGGTATTTCCGGATGAGCAAATTTTCCAAATCATGGATCTTCTACAAGCTGCCAGTGTGCCATGGTATGCGGACCATGTGAATTTTCTTGCAAGTGGCATCACTCCCCCGGACCGCTCTTATCAAGAAAGGAAGAAGTTCTTTGCGGATATCAAGCACTATTTTTGGGATGACCCGTTGTTGTTCAAAAGGGGTCCGGATCAAATCATGAGAAGGTGTGTGCCCGAGGAGGAGATGGAGAAGATTCTTGAGCAATGTCACTCATCGCCTTATGGAGGCCATTTTGGTGCCGTGAAAACCTCAAATGAAATGCCCTTAAATTCTATTTTAGAAGTGGAGATATTCGATGTTTGGGGTATTGATTTTATGGGACCTTTTCCATCGTCCTTTTCTAATCAATACATTCTAGTTATGGTAGACTATGTGTCCAAGTGGGTAGAAGCGGTGGCACTCCCCACAAATGATGCTCGAGTGGTGGTGAAATTTTTGAAGAAAAATATTTTTACTCGTTATGGCACCTCTCGAGCTATCATTAGTGATGGAGGAAAACATTTTCGTAACCGTCTCTTCGACTCACTTTTGACCAAGTATGGAGTCAAACATCGAATATCCACTCCTTATCATCCGCAAACAAGTGGGCAGGTTGAAATTTCAAATAGAGAGTTGAAAAAGATCCTTGAAGTGACGGTGAATGCCTCAAGGAAAGATTGGTCCAAGAAATTGGATGATGTATTATGGGCATACCGCACCGCTTTCAAACCCCCTATTGGTATGTCTCCATTTTGACTCCTATTTGGTAAAGCATGTCATCTCCCGGTTGAGCTTGAGCACCGAGCATATTGGGCAACAAAAGTCTTGAATTTTGATATGGAAGTTGCCGGTGAGAAAAGATTACTCCAACTCAATGAGCTTGATGAATTCCGCCTTGAATCATATGAAAATGCTCGGATTTACAAAGAGAAAACAAAGAGGTGGCATGACAAGAACATTGTGAAGCGGGACTTCCAAGTTGGACAACAAGTACTTCTCTACAACTCAAGACTTCGATTGTTCCCCGGTAAACTCCGCTCTAGATGATCGGGACCTTTCACCATTGCTCAAATCTTCCCACATGGAGTGGTCGAACTTTATCATGGAAGTAAAGGGAACTTCAAAGTAAATGGGCAACGCTTGAAGCCATACTTGGGGGGTCATTATGAAAAGGAGAAGTCATCCATCCCTCTTGCAAACCCGGAGTAATTGTATCAAAAAGTCGAGCTTACGACTTTAACCAAGCACTTTTTGGGAGGCAACCCAAATTTCTACTCTTTTAATTACTTGTTGATATTTACTTATTGCATTTTTATTATGTCTAACTTGGTTAATCACCAACTTTTGTAGGTTCGAATTTTTTTTTTGAAATCCTAAGCAACCTTGTCCTCAACAAGTTTGGGGGAGATTTGCGTATCAAGAGAATCAAAGCTTAGGTCAATTTGGAACATCATACACGCATCAATCCGGGGAAGTTCCATCACCCATTCCTTTCTTGTTATTATGTCATTGTCAACATTGAGGACAATGTTTGATTTAAGTTTGGGGGTGCTGGGATCATGTTTCTTTATGAACATTTTACATTGCCTTGCCGGCCCTTGATGTCTTGATGGTTGAAATTGTTTATTTTGTTGAGAATATTGACATGCTGTGTTTTGAATACATTAGAGGGTTGTATGATCTTGATGTAGATTTGACAAGTGTGTTGTTGACTTGTGAAAATGTAACATGTGGTAAGGATCATTGTCATGATGAGTGCTTAATTTGTAAATGCAACTTTTTGCATGTGCCCAATTGCATAAGTACCAAATCCTTTTGTGAAAATGTTGCATATGGTACATTTCATGGACATGTTGAATTCTTATTTTGTGAAAATATGTTTGACGTGCATATTGGCTCTCTAAAGGAATTGCTAGTTAGGGGAGTCCATGGGAGAGATTTATTGGGATGTCTTGATGATAAAAGGACTTCGCTTCTAACATTTCTAGATGCTCCCTCATTCCGTGTTGAACATATTAAGAGCATGCATGTTAAATATCCGAATTTGCTAAACATTTATGAATCATGTTGTGAGCAATATTTTGATGGATTCTATGGGCATGATGATTATTTGTTTTGGAAAATTGGATTGTTTCTTTGTAAATGTGTCATGCGTGAATTGCTAGTAGGAGGGGCATATGATGGTTGTTTGATGAGATGATTTAAAATCAACGGGGTCTTAGGGGTATTATGCGATCAATTTTATGGGCCTAATTTGAAGATTGATATTGAACATGTTTGCACTTGTCGTACATGCCTAACTTGAAAAATGGCTAAACTCAAGTTTTTGCCCCAATAATTTCATACATATTTGTCCATCATGAGTAAACCTTGGATTACTAATCCTATAAATTTTATAGCGGGTTTACTTGGAACAAAGAAAGAAAATGATTCTATTATTGTGATTGTTGGTGGGAGTATTAAAATGTCTCATTTGATTGCATGCCATGAAACCAACAAGGTCATCAACATAGCTAATCTTTTCTTTCGGGAAGTCATGCATTTGCACGAAGTTGGTGCTAATTTTGTGGTTGTTAAATTTGCTTGCAATTTAATTGTTCATCCTATTAGCAAGTTTTCTCCACTTAAAGTTGCTTGTGACTTTATCCTATTAACTCTGTTGAACTTTATGCATATGTTTATTGAAGAAAGAGTTGGTTTAGGTGAGCACGAGAATGCACCTTTGGTTAAGACCCTTTGCAGGAGGCTTGGGCTTCCAATTGGGGAAATTGGTATGCAATGTGCTTTTAATGCCAACCCTAGCAGTAAGCATATTCCATTTGATCCCAGTGGCCGGATGTATTCCCATTCGTGGAAGGAGCGACCCCCCGATCAAATAAAATCCAAATTTCTACCCTGCGATGTTGGTACCTCTCAAGTTCTCGGCAACGCCTACAAATTAATTTTGCACAATGAGTATAAAATTTCAGTTACATTTATTGTGTCTGAATTTTCTATTTTTTTTTATTGTAGGTGTCGATTCGTGGTCGAATCTCTTTCAAGATGGAGGAGATGATGATAATCGTGAAGGTCCAACTTCATCGCATGAACCTGTGGTCCGCAATGTTTCAAAATTCAAAGGTCAAGGAATCTCACACTAGTGCAATCAAGCCAGATTCGAGGTCGAATCCTTTCCAAGAGGGAGGGGATGATGAGAACCGAGAAAGTCAAACCTCGATGCACGTGCCCGTGGGACCTATGACGAGATCCGACGTCGAAGAGGTTCAAGATTCGAGGCTAAACAATGTGAATAAATCAAGGAAAGAAGCCAAGAATTAAGTTGGAGCCAAAAATGAGAAGCTTGGAGTTTCAGCCAAGTTCGGTCGACCGAACTTTATTCCGGTCGACCGATCTTCTGCAGAGAAATTTTTGGTTAAACCTCAGTCGCGTTCGGCTGAGTGACGGTCGACCGAAAGTCCCATTTTGGTCGACCCTGTGATCGACCGAAATAATTTCGGTCGACCGAAACACTCCATTTTACAAAAATGGAGTTTTTCTTGCAAATTCCGAATTTGCACATTTTGCCCATTTTTTACATTATATACACATTCTTTTTCATTTGTAACGATAACTTTGGATGTTCATTGCAAAGCTCTTGAGAGAGTCCCCCATGGGTGAGGTAAACCCTATGTTCTTGATCTTGGATCTCTTAGGATATTAATCAACTTTATCTTGAATATTATTATTCTTGTGTTGTTGTTTATTTCCGCCACCTTGAAATTTGTTTGGTTGATACCCATTGGGGTAGAGTTTGTTAATCCTTGAATTTTGGGTTAGATTTAAACTTGGGTTAATGTGTTTATCCTTTTTTTACAACTTTAACTTTCTTGGGTTTTGTATTAAATTGTTGTGAAAATTTTCGGTCAATATACCGAAGGGGTTCGCATAAGCTTTTCCCTCACATCCCTAGTTTATCTATAGTGGTTTCTAAATATTTTTCTTTACTTTTTCCACACAAGATAGTTAGAATTAGAAACATGCATGCACAACAAGTTAAAAGAAAGCAATCTTCAATTCTACACCTTTCATCTCTTCAGTTTTAGTCAACAAGCTTATACCAAACAATTTTTTTTAATGGACGACTTTTTCTTTTTATATCCATGACTTTTACTATCTTTGTGTAGATCTTTTCATACTTTCTTTCTATATGACCCCTGTAGCTAGCTTTAGGTCGGTGCCTCCCAAGCCAAACGACTTTTGAGCACCAGGTTCAGAGAACCCCTCAGACTTAATTACTTGAGTCATAAAGGCTTAAATAGAAAAGTTAAAGATGTTTTATTGTCTTATATGTAAGTCAACTCTCCGTACTTGCTTCTAATTGACCCCTGTAGCGAGCTTTAGGTCGATGACTCCCAAGTCAGACGACTTTAGGGCACCAGGTTTGAAAGACCCCTCAGACTTAATTACTCGAGTAAAAAAGGCATTTGAAGAGTAGAATAAGACCTTCAGCATTTTTCTGTTTTTATGCTGGTTATGATTTATACCCGTTGACCAAACTGTTTTAACTAAAGTGCAAAGTCAAGAACCATATATTCTAACTATTCTACCCCCAAACTTACTTTTCAAGCCATTTTTGGTTCTAATTTAGGGATGTGATGTCTATTGATCTAAGTTTAGGGATGTTCAAGTCATTCCTAAATTCAAGGTACATAAAACTTGCTCCACATGTGTCAAACAAATCCCTACACAAGTATTTATCCAACAATGGCAATGTGCGCAATGAAGATGAAATCTAACAAGTGATAACTAGTTTATAAAATTCATATTTTCATGTTGTCAAATTATTCATGTTAAAGCACAATTTGATCCAAATTATATCCTAGGCAATAAACATGTCAATAAGTTTTAATTTTTTTTTTGGTATCCCAATAGAAATTGAATTAAAGCATAGAATGGATAACATGAATAGCATGAACATGGAAATAATGAGATTTTCCACCCCAAAACTAGAAATAAACATTGTCCTCGATGTTTGTCAAAAAATTCAACAATTTAAAACAAAACAAGGAGAGAGAACGAGAACTTCTCAGGTGCAATGGAGATTTTTTATTGCTTTGAAGCTTCCATTTGAAATACATTTGGATGAATTTAGCCCTATTCTTGCTTTGCCCAACTTGGTTTGAGGTGTTTTGATTGGTGTTTACCTTGCAAACAAAAGATAAATGACATTAGATATCAAAAATAGTAATTAGAAACAAAACAAATTCAATACCACACCCCCAAACTAAAGTTAAAGCAAATCCATGAATTTTCAAATATGGTCGTCCACACGTATTCAAGCCCCGACATCGCCTAGAAAAGAACAAATTTCCCCGAGCCATCATTGATATGTTAAAGTTTACAGCATGGTGTATAATATATTAAAAATTCAAGTCATTTGGAGAACAAAAGGGTCATGAAAAACTATGGAGAAGTAGGTGACGTGAATCAGTTTTTGGGTGCAATGGCCAGCAGTAGCCTTGCAATGGGGCTACCATGATGCAATGATGATTTTCATGATTTTTCATGAAAAAAAGTGAACTAGCTCGTAAAATAAACACACAAAATCAATGATAAACATGTCATGAAAATAAATGCTCGGAAGATTTTCTCAAGAACAGAACAAAAGTCTCATTGTGGCATATCGTCGAACACTTTGTGTGCATTATGGAAATTCAAGAATATGCATAAATTTGGGTACATGGATGAACCTAAAATTTTCACCTATCGTTAGCCCAAGAGTAAACTAACCAAGAGGGAGGTGAATTGGTTTATAAAACTTTTTCAATAAATAATATCAAAACTTAAAAATCAATGGGTATAAGTATGAGCACTTAGTGTTGCAAGTAACTTAACTATCAATGTAGTGTGCTATAAATGTGTAAACTTAATTGATAAAGCAAGTATAGCACTTAGATATAGTGTTGCACAATATAAATTGATAGAATAGACTAAGTGCAATGTAAGTAAGTAAAAGGAATAAGAGAATGCAAACACGATTTAAGGAGGTTTAATCAACCAACGTGATCTACGTCTCCCGTTACCGAGCTCTCCGTCACGAGCAAGGTCAAATCCACTATATTGGTAACTTACAACAAGGAGTACCAAATCCTTAAGTAACTTATAACAAGGAGCACTTATCCTTAGGTAACTTACAACAAGGAACATCTAACCTTAACCAACAATCGAGTTTTCACAAGGCTCTCTAAACCACAAGATATAATGAATTGAATTTACAATTGAAATAACTCTCTTGAAAAATGATATACTCAAATTAAGTATCGAGAGAGTTAGTGTGGCGACCGAGAGTTTTTAAATAAAATAAAATCGTTTTCTTGAAAACGTGTCGCTAAGTTTTGACCCCAATTTTTATTTTATAAAGTGAAAGCGTGTTCGTCTAGCCATTGTAAAATAAATTCAAATTGGGTCCAATCTCGAATATTTTAAATTATCTAATTCATTATTATTTTAAAATCCAAATATGTAATAATTTTGAGTCCAATTTATTAAGTTCAATATTTGGCTATTTTGGGTTAAAAATTATGTAATCCAATTTTGAATATTTTCAGTTCAATTATAAATTCTTAAGCCCAAGCTGGCCCACTTACCAACCTAAAAATTTGTGCCCTAACACATTACTTTTTAGAACACTCCATTCTCTCCCTCACAGCTCAGCTCACGCAGCCAAAGAAATTCTGGGGTAAGAACTTCTCCTCTTCCACCATGGTTACTCTTCTGTTGAAACTCCACCTTCATCACCAATCCTTCCACAATCTGCAAGCAAGTTGACGTACTCAGCACCACCCATCCTACATACCAGCCGAACGAGCTACCACATACTGCTCATTTAAATCTTGAGCAACCATTGGCCAAACAACCCATCGCTGGACCAACAGTCACCACCAAACCACCACTTCCAAGTCACCATACCCCCAACCGTCCCTGCTTCACCAACTCCACCATCAACACCACCACAATACCACCACACTGCTCCATCCCAAGTTAGTCTCCAACCAATAAACCAAGAAACCCAAAAGAAGCCCAGAAAATCACCAAGAGAAATCAAGAATCGAACCAAGTAATAAATTACCCAACCACTTACCTTCGACCACCGCCCCTTGTTGCTGGCCTCCGTTGTCGGAATTTAGCTGGATTTCGGCCGGCAAAACTCCAAATCGCGACCATCACCATCACCGCCACCCAAAACCGCGACCTCCGTGCCTTGTTTTTACCTCTGTTTTTCGCACCCTATCTCACACCTAAACCTCACAAATCTGAAACCCCCTTTGACCACCGTTCGCCGCCACTCTACGATGGTGTTTCGCCGGAAAATCGCCGACTGAGGGCCGGTTTCGCAAGAGGACAGCCGGTCGCCCCTTTCACCCTCTCCCTTCTCTGAAAACGAAATTGAGAGGAGAATAAATTGATTTTATTACGATATTTGAAATTTGCAGCCGAGTCCCCAAAGTTCTAAAGTTATTTAATTCAACCATTTTGATTTTAAACCTAATCGTTTCAGTCTCTTAAATTTTTAAATAGTTTCAAACAGTCCTTTTATTTTTAAAAATCACGTATCTTAATCTCCACAATTTAACATCCATTTTTAAGTTTCAACCCAAAGTTTTGAAAATTTACATTTTAGTCCCTCAACTTTCAAAGTATTCATTTTAGTCCCTCAATTTTCAAAAATATTCATTTTAGTCCCTCAACTTTCAAAAATATTCATTTTGGATCCTCAACTTTCAAATCATTAATTTCAGTCCTCAAATTGTAATTTATCATTTTTAAACTATAAATTTCTAAAGACTAATTTAACTTATTGGCTAGACGAGACGTACGGAGATTTGATAGATTGAAGTCATTCCCGCTCAACCACACTCGTTAAGGTAGACTCGCCCCACTAATTTATTTATTTTATAATTGCACGTGTTATGTGGATTTATGTGATTTATATGCTTAATTGCATGAGACAAGAAAAGAGAATCTCTTATGAGATAAGAAGAGAAATTCATGTTATGCATGTCATAACTTATATGCTTTATTTGCATAAGACAAGACAAGAGTATGTTCATATTGCACTCATTTCATGATGCTTATGACTAAGAAGAGAATGTCACTATAATATTTGCATAATTACTTGTTCAATTATCTTGTAAATTAATTATTGGCGATGAGTCTACTGAGTATTTCTTTTGAAATACTCACTCCTTTTTTAACAACATTTGCAGAGTTCGGAGGCGGAGACGAATGATGGGCAATTTGGAAACATTTATGTTAAGTTATTTTGAAAGTCTAGTTTATTGAACTTTGTTAAGTTAAATTGTTGAGATTTGGAATTTTATGGAATGTTTTCAAGTAAATTTATTTAAATGTGAGTTCTGTTGAAATTTTTTTCAAATGAATGTGATGTTTGGATTTTCTTAAAATTCATTTATTTCCACAATATTTGTTAAATATATATTTTAAAGAGAGACGAAGTAGCGTTCCGGGTTTCACGGAACTCGGGGCGTTACAGTTAGGCTAACACTTCAATAGATAACAATGAATTAAGCTCGAGTGTTAGAGAAAAACTTTGATGCAAATGATAATGAAAAGTTCAATGCAATCAAACAAAGTTTTTCAAATAATCTCTTGTTAAATTATTGAATCAAATTAAGTACCAAGAGATGCCACACTTGAATAATTAACAATAAGTTAAGCTCCAAGTGTTAGGCAATGGAACTTTGATGAATCAAATGATAATGAAAAATGTAGCACAAATAATCAAAGTTTCTTAATTGGAATTTCTCTCTTTTAAAAGATTAAAACAAGTTTAGAACAAAGAGAGACTTACACTTCAATTCCAATATATAATGTGAAGATATTGAGAAAGTTTATACAATGTAAAACCAAGAATCTTCACAAAAACTTTCTTTCAAAAACTTTGATGAATTTTGATAAAACAAAGTTGGATCAATCAAAGTATTCTAATAAAGATAGATAAATATAAATCAAGTAAGAACAATGAATTTTTCACAAGAAAGCTTCTCTAAAATCTCCTCTTAGTTGTTGAAAATGAATGTAAGAGAGAAGGCTATTTATAGAGCAAATTTTACACATATTGTCTTTTGCGGTCGACCTATCCTGCCATGCGGTCGACCTCAATATAGCCGTTGGAGTTCAAAAATAGGCAGTGCGGTCGACTTGAAAAAATTTGCGGTCGACCTAAAAAATCAGGATTTCAAATTTTTGATTTTTCAAGGTTTTCTGATCAAAGTTGATTTTGAAAAAGATATTTTAATGGCTTTAAAAATGTTACTTGAGCTTTATGAAGTGCATTTCCAACTATTGATACATTAACCTTACATAAGATTGAAAAGCAATTTGTAAATGCTCAATTCTTTGTAGGCTTCATTGCTTGGTCTTCATGCTTTCCGACTTGAAATTTTATCTTGAATATCTTCGATTCTTTCTTGATCTTCTTTGCGTCTCATGTGCTTGATCACATAGTTTTGATTTATATCTTTGATAGAAGATTTGAACATTGAATGCTTTGAATATTTATCATTATATGAAACACTTGAAGCACACTTGTTAGCAATATAATATATTCTTGTTTGTTATGATCAAAACAATAAGGTCAAGTTGACCATAGGTCAACAATTAAAGCATAAATCACAAAATCCAAAGATTAACCTAAACCTATTCTTCTCAACTCATCAAGTTGAATTGTAAGGATTCAAAGAAAAAACACATAAATTTGAGTGAACTATAAATTGGGTGAAGAAATCATACCTATTGTTTGATTTTGAAGTGATCTACGCAATGAAATTGATGCAACAACATGTTGATGATATGCACAAAAGATGAGAGATCATATTTGAAGTGATTTGGGGAGAGAAATCGAGTTTGGGAAGTTTAAAAGTGAAAGAATGAAGGAAAGCATTTAAACTGCCGGTTTTGGTCCCAGTATAGCCACACGATCGCGTGGTTGGAGTGCCAGCAATCGCGTGGTAGTTCCGACAGAGTGATAATTCTCCTCTTTGAGTTTCAAACTTGTTTTTGGCCCTCCTAATCTCTTCATGATCTATGTTATGAACTTCCAATCATAAACTTCATGAACTAAACTAGTGTGTGTGTGTGAGTTGGGATGACAAATAAAAACTAGTCTAATGAAAACATGCAAAATTAAAAACACATCTAAACATGCAAAACAAGTGCAACAAGCAAAAGTATCCTAACATGCAACCATGCAAAAAACTTACAACATGTCACCTATCATGCATATGTCTAAAAACAAATATTGAAATAATTACTTAAAGCATATTAAATAAAAGGGGAAGAAAGCTTGGGTTGCCTCCCAATAAGTGCTCCGTTTTATGTCTTGAGCCCCAATTTTTACAAATCCAAATCATGGAGGCTTGAAAGAGGTTTGTGATACCTTGCATATCTTGCAATTTCCACTCTTGCATTGTTCAGCTCATTTTTTTCACTTTCTTGAATTCCAAAGCCTCCTTTTTAACTGTTTGTTGAGGGATGTTAGACTTTTCTTCCTTTTTTATCCCTCCATCCACCTTTTGCCTGTACGAACTCATGTTTTGTGATTGGAGCCTTCTTCAACATAATCCCCTGGAGCCTCCTCCAACTTAATCTCATGCTTCAACTTTCCTTCTAGTTTCTTAACTACTTCCTCCACTTTAAAGCAACTTTTATTTTGAATTTCAAGATCCTGTCTTGGCTTGATGCTGAAAGTGATTTGTTCCTTTTCGACCCTAAAAATGATTTCTCCCTTTTCAATGTCGATTAGGGCTCTTCCAGTAGCAAGTAATGGCCTTCCAAAAATGAGGGGCATCTGAGTGTCTTCCTCCATGTCCATTATCACGAAGTCAGTTGGGAAGAAGAATTTGTCCACTTTCACTATAACATTCTCAACTATCCCAAATGGATATTGGATTGACCCGTTCACCAGTTTCAAAGTGATATTTGTTGGTTTAAGCTCCGCCAAACCAAGTTTCCTGTACACAGATAAAGACATTAAATTAACACTGGCTCCAAGATCACATAAAATATTATCAAAGCTTAAATTACCAATTGTACAAGGGATAGAGAAACTCCCTGGATCTTTTAATTTTTGTGGTAACTTCTTTTGAAGAATAGCGTTGCACTCCTCACTCAGTGCTACTGTCTCAAAATCAACCAAATTCCTCTTGTCTGACAACATTTCCTTCGTAAACTTCAAATATATGGGCATTTGAGCTAAGGCCTCTGCAAATGGGATGTTTATCTATAGTTTCTTGAAAATCTCCAAAAATTTACCAAACTAGTTCCATTTGTTGCTTCCTAAATCTTTTTAGATATGGAATGGGAGACAAATATGCTTTAACTGGAGGTCTAACTCGAACATGTTCTTCTTCCTTTTCTGGCTCTTCTATTGACAACTCTAGTTCTTTCTCAATGATCGATTCTTTCTCCACATTCTACCTCTGGCTCTTCTTCTTTTCATATTCTTCAACAGTCACTTCAAGTAATTGAACCCCACTCCTTGTTGTTATTGCATTCACATGTTCACGAAGGTTCGTTTTGGTGTTACTGGTAACTGTCCCGGCTGCCTGTCTGCTCTGCAAGTTGCCAACTCTCCCATCTATTTCTTCAAGTTCTTTATTGCAGTTGCTTGATTCATTATTTCCCCATTCCGACTTTTGACCAGCTGAATTAACATTTCTATGTTCTAGGCCATGGTTTTCTGAGATTGTTGCTATTGTTGAAATCCAGGTGGACGCTGAATATTCTGATTATTAGACCTAGAGAAATTGGGGGTGGTTCTTCCATTCTGGGTTGTAAGTTTTTGAATAAGGACCACCATGCTGCCTGTTTCCCAAATGTCTGAACTAGGATCCAATCAGCTATACCACGTGTAGGACACTGTATGATGAGTTCGTTAAACCTTTCCCATGCCTCAAAAATTGATTCCCCTGACTGCTGACTGAATGACAAGATTTTACACCTCAGCTTTGATATGCGGCTAGACGGGAAAAATTTATATACAAATTTCTAGCTCATGGCTTCAAACGTAGTGATTGTATATATTTTTTCAGGGAATTGGAAGTTTAATGTGTTTGATTTGATTAATTTTCTAGGTGAAAAAAGTGGAGAGTTTTCCAAGTTTGTTGTTTGATTGACATAATTTTTCATGAAAAATTTGTCAAAATTGAGCTATTTCAATAAAAAAAAATTATTTTTATTTTTCACACATTTGTTCTTAATAATAAAAATGTTAATTTTTGAAATAATTAAGTCAATTAACAACCAATAAGTTAAACAATACCAAAAGTGTTTTCTAGAAAATATGGAAAATATTTTCCCATCTAATACATGGGAAAATATTTTTTACAATTGCACGTAAAACACCATGCTTTTCATGATCCATGGAAAATATTTTTCATAAAAAACTTTTGACTATCAAACAATCCGAAAATGTAAAAGATGTAAAATAAAAAATAAAAATTAACAAGAGTAAAAAAGAAAGAAGAAGAAAAAAGGTAGGAGTCATACTTTCATTAAAAAAAAAAAAAAAAACAACGATGACGCGTAAGCATAACAGGCTCAAGTTGCATTCAAAATGAACCACATATATCATGCTCATGAACAAAATTCATCCTACACAACATAAATCACAACATCTCTCCCTCAAACGAAAACACAAGGTCTTTCTCAAGAAACTAAAAATATCTCAACTCGTGGTTAATTTTACGTTAAATTAATCATTATCTTGGCCCAAATATTTCATTTGAGTTTAAGAAGTAGAACGAATTATGGCGTGCGCATTGTCAGGAAACAGCTGCACAGTCACAAGCAGCAGATTGGTGTTCAACAAGTACCGGAATGAGCCCAAAAAGAGGCAAAGTTTGTATATATTCAAATTGAGGGCTTCTGCTGAGGATTCTGATTGCAATACTGAAGAATGTGCACCTGATAAGGAGGTCATATCTTTTGTACACTTTTCGTCATCTGCATTTTTACACTCAATCACGAGGTTTATGTGTGTATATTTAGTCAAATTATATAAGAATGATTCAAGATTAAAGTGGGTTTGAAGAATTATTCAAGTTAAAAGTGTTTTTTATGAGAAGGCATTTGAAATTTGGATAATTAAGATTCATTTCCTGTGAAATATGCTCGACATATTGCCCGTGAGAGTTGAAACTGATACTGGCAGTGCCAGTTGAGAATTCAATTTGCTGCCCCAGTTGGGAAATGAACTGGTTTCTGTTAAAATTTATTGGAAACCAATTCAGGTAGTATAGTTGAATTTAAGAAAGCAAAGAATATGAACCTGTTGATTTGTCTGGATAATGGGTAATAGGAAAACTGCAAATTTTAAGAAGGCTACAGAATACCTAACCATCTAATTATTCTTCTGATATTTCAGTTGGATATAAAACAGAATAAAAAAGGAACAAGCCAGCAAATTGGGATGGCAGCATTCTTCTAGAATCTCGCATAGACATAAACACGCCATAAGAGAAATGAGTTCCCAGAATAACTGTTAGGGTGAACTTAGACCAAAAATAACATACTCTGGTGTTAAATTTTTTATTTCATTGCATATTGAATCAAAATGCTTGGAGAAGAATTCCAGTTTAATGAAACAAGTTTTAGATTATAGTTGCTATTTATAACTTAAATTTGCTTGCAATTGGTCACTATATACCTTTTTCGGTAGAAACTATGAAGTGAAACCTGCAATCCTTAATGAGAAACTACATCAGTAGTGTCTCTGCTTTTGTCTATCCCTTATTGAACATATAAAAAGTATTTGTGTTGGACCTATTTGAACACTAATGATTTAGGTATTAGATGCTATCACTTCTTAAAATATTGACTTTAATGATGCACGTGCTTCTTGTTGCTCTTATTCCATTTATTTCTCAACCATCTTCTAATCGATTCTTTTATTTATTATAATAATAACCACACATTACCTGAGACTAAACTTTGGCGTTGTCATTTTCCATAAGTCACTGAGCCAAACTAGACTATATGTGACACACTTGGTCATTCAATCCCCTGTTAGAACAGAATGAGACCTGAGTCTTTAATTGGCTCTTTATTGTCACTCTTCAAGTTTTATCGCATTAACATTGTGGATTGAAACTCAGTCTCTGCTCGCAACACTGGTTTTAATCACATTTTTCCAGTAATGTTAAACAATCCTAATTTTATCTTCAGTTGTTCGCAGAAAGGTACTGTTATTGATAATAAACTTATTTCACCAATAAAATGGGTGCGCCCTTGAATAGAAAACATGCAGTCCACTTCTGACAGCTTAAATATTTCCTAAAATTTCCATTTCGTACTGTTCCCTATTATTCTATGGATGATTAACTTTTGCTGGCAAAGCCGTTTTAATTGGTACACTGTTCGTATTATGATGTTTCTTGGTATCAAAAGTTCATGCGCAATATGATAGTTTGCTGCTCTCATCTTGAAAGGAATCTAATACATTGACAATGATGAAATAGGTTGGGAAAGTGAGCATGGGATGGGTAGCTGGGGATAATACAAAGGTAGTTGGTACATTTCCTCCCCGCAAGAAGGGTTGGACTGGGTATGTTGAAAAGGACACTGCTGGACAGACAAATATATACTCTGTTGAGGTTAGTAAATTAACACTTCTCTGATATTCAGGTTTTAGCATCTTTTGAAAGAAACTTTGCATGTTGTTTTGCACATCTCTCTATTATACATAAGATGCTAATTGTAAATTGTAACACCCCAAAATTTTTTGGCAAATAAACTCTAGAGTATTACTAAAAATCATTGTATTTTCTTAAACAAATGCAGAAGCGTAAACAAATAGTTTTGCCAAACGTGAAATTGACATTATTTACAACAAATTAATAATAACCTAACTTGATAAAACAAACATATTTGGAATAATAAATATGTCTTAAATTAAAAACTTAATACATTTAATTCTTCAAATTCTCTTGGTAGTCCGCAGTCCGCTTCACTATTTCCCCACAGTCCAATCAACCCGAACAAGCCTGTAAAATTATAGGAGTGAGTATTTGGGAATACTCAGTTGGACTCGAAAAATATGATGCTATCTCAAATAAAAATATTTAACGCATGTGTCAAAAATATCATACCGTCGTCATATCATTAACTTTCATAAGTATAATAATTCAACACGTATGTCGAAAATATTATACCGTCATCATATCTTTAAAAACCGATAAGAGCTCAATCATATCATATCTTTGGTACCGAATGACCATAAAACATTATATCATATCATTAACTTTCATAAGTAAGATAAATCAACAACATGGAAAAATAATTTAAACGGGATAAAATCAACCGCACCTCGTTATCCTACCTTAATAAATCAAAGTAATCTCTGAAAAGAAAATTAACTGCACTCTGAAACGCTTCGGAGAGAAAAGTATATTTTTGTGTAGAAGTTGTTCTTATAACTTTTGGTATTATTTATAGATAAAATAACGTAAAATACTTAATTCTAATAAAACTATATTTCAAAGCTGTGTACTGGAGAGAGAACATAAAACTTGGGATTTCTATTGATACAAGGAGTCTACTATTTGAGGTATTTGAATATATTTGAATTTGAATAAGGATAAATGTGAATAGACTTTCTCGTGAAATTAACTAAAAAGGAATCTTTGGTCACTGGTATATATAGTTGTGAAACTAACAAATACTAAAGAATTTTTCTTAACTCATATTCTTTCATTTAAAAATAACTCGGCGTGGTTTTTTCTAAAATAGTATATTCTTGGATCAAGACTCTTAATTAATCACAATCTACAAAACGAGTACAATATTGATATACTAATTATATGTCTATCAATAATAAATTGTTTGACCCAAACAATTTTGACATCAAAACATAAAATATTTTAGTCATTCAACTTTTCAAAATTGTTAAAAGACATAAAGTTAAAATCATTAAATAATTCTATTCTTTAGAATCTCCGGGGTGTTACATAAATAGAGTCTCTTGGAGATACTCTTAATGGCTAACTAGCACTTGAGAAGATAACTTTGCAAAGTTACTCTCCACATGTCCTCCTTCCTGACCCTATTTGGACGGTTGATTTTCATGACTTCAGTCTATGACTTGACCAGTTTTACTTCAATTATGGTTCTTGTTCTAACCAAATTTTGTACCTCAAATGAAATAGGAAGCGGATTTTCTGCTCCTGTGCTATTTACTCAATTCAATTTCAATTAATCCCTTGAATAATCCCACCATTCCAAGTTCCTAGTGTTTGCCTTTTCGTTATCCTGTATAAGACTAACTTGGCATCACTCTTCCTTCCACACATAACTGTACTGAACCCATTTCAGTTATGATTCACGTTGGATTGCCTTAGTAGGCATGCATAGGGGAATCAACCTATGAGCACGCTAAATATAGTTTTACAACTTGAGAATCTAATCAAAAAAATATTTTAGTTTACATGAAAGCTGTCTACAAATCAATATCGAAAGAGCCTCAAGTTCTTAACTCCCATAGTGTTATAAATATTAGGCATCTTGCCCGGTGGAAAGGCTACATCTAGCACCAGACCGAATTTCTTTCTAGAAAATATTTTTGTTATAAAGAGAAAAATAGATAGGTTAGGCAATTTGTTGTTAAACGAGCTGACCTGGAGAATGTGGCACAATAAATAACAGAACTGAGAAATATGACTCTTTGAGAGGGAAGAATAAACGAGCTGAAATGTTAAAGCGAAGTGATCATAGCAACTGGATTGGTGGAGACATCTCTGCTCTCCAATGAGGGGTCAATTTAAAAATAAAAAAAATGGACTTATCTTTTAATGATGTCTGAATAGGAACCTTGAAGATAAGTAAAAATGACATAAAATGTTACTTAAAACAACCCATATCTGAAATAACTGATTTGATCTTTGAAGAAGCTCCACTGCACGTGCAGTTTCTAGAGTGAAATTGTTCTTGTGGTTTTGGTGTTTAAGAAATGCCACCTGGCACTGGTTATTTTTTAGCCTAAAATATATCTGGCATTCACACAAATTTGCAAGTTATTTAAGTGGTGTAATATTGTACTTAATTCTCTTCAGCCAGCAGTATATGTGGCAGAAAGTGCAATCAGCTCTGGAAATAGAGGGTCGTCTTCTGATGGATCTGAAAACACTGCAGCTATTGCTGCTGGACTTGCTCTGATCTGTGTTGCGGTCGCTTCTTCAGTGCTTCTACAAGTTGGGAAGAATCCTCCCGTGGTTCAAACAGCAGAATACTCGGGACCTTCCCTAAGCTACTACATCACCAAGTTTACGCCTTCAGAAACAACTGTTCCTACTGTTACTGAAACACCAGCATCTTTACAAACAGAAAGCTCAGCTCCAGAAGTTTCTCAAGCTGAGGTTCAATTAGAATCTCGGCAAGATATGTCCACATCCAGCTCTAGTATTTCTTAGGTGGACAAATTTTTTGTTTACACAGCTTATATATTGTATGTAACAACTCAGAAACTACTTTCTTTTATGGATAAAAACAATATTTTGATTAAATTTGTTCGAGGATGAAATTTTGATTAAATTTATGAAGTTCATATCACGCTCCGAAAATCATAGGACCTGCACTGCCCCCCTCAATTTTTAAAATCTAGTTTAGCCCAACATAAAATCATGGGTCGGACCCTGCTAATGAAACCACATTTCAATTATTAAATATAACTTTATAGTCCTACCTATATATTCATATAATATGCAAGCAAGAAACCAGCTATATGCAACCATACATGTTAATATATATATATATATATATAGGATCTTGCTACTTATACAAACTGATTTACTCTCCCCTCACATGGAGAGGGATCCACTCCATCATTTGTACAAGTAGATTTATCCATATATATATATATATATCAGCTCATTTGAAGCATTAATGATTTAAATAATACCCCATCATTGTTTTGCTCCAGCAGCCCATGAACCCTATGGTCCATGGCCGGCAAAATCAAACGAATTCAAATTACTCAAAATCTAGATTTAAAAAAAAAAAAAAAAAAAAAAGAGAGAAAAAGGTAATTACACCATCTACTTGTTCTTTTATCCATATTCATAAAATACTTGTTAACGTTTTTTATTCCATTTTTACTACACTTTTTAAAGTGAAAAATAAAACTCAAAAACATACATTCAAATCGCTTGATTAGGTTGACCGCATAAATCACTCCGAAAGGTGCCCTTCAATGAAGACATCCACTAATAAATCACCATTTTCCCAATCATTAATGCTCAAAAATCCTCAATTCTATTCTTTCTCATTACACCCAGGATAATTCCAGAAAATCAAAAACCTGTATATCAATCCATCTCACAAAATAATCGTTGTCTTGTATCAATATTGAGGAAAATTATTAGCTTATTGTTCATTCCATTTTACACTCTGAATCTTATGATTTTAGCACCTTATGATGATGATATTATAAAAACCCGTTAGAAAGTGTCATAATCTGCATTTATACACACTTCATTTGTTGTTAATCTTGATAATGTCTTTCCCAAATCGCCTTGCATCCATGGATTGGCGGGAAACATGCAACTGGTCGAAGTCAACCTCGGCCAACAATAATTATCGTCTATCAATGAGTGACATCAAGAACAAGTACAAGTCTGAATCTATCTATAATATGGAAACTTCATGTTATTGTGTACAGTTTGATGACACCAACAATAGCAAGCGGGAGAAGCCACGAATTCAATAGAGAGACAATCAATCATAAAAATGAACCGTTGCAGAATCCAAGACACCGTATCACCCGATCATCTACAATATTTTCTAATTAGTAAGGACAAAGTCATGGTTCTCGTGACGTATCAACCCCATATACTAGCATAGACCCTAAAAGGAAACACCTAGCGGGAAAAAATAACTTGAGCATGAAGACCACAAGCAAGTATTTTTATCATTTTTTACAAGTAATATTTCTTGAAATATGTTTGAAAATTTTATTTTTGAATTCTTATATATCAAATAAATTGTATGTTTTAATACTCCTGTTTTGGCACACCATGTGTTTTAATATTCTTTTGTTTTCAAATTCCTTTGGTAGATGCATTTTGACAACATTGACCAGCGATCTTACATATGAACTATGCTTTTAGAGCGTGCAAGGATGACATCCCTGCTATTTTCAAATTCAAATCACTCGTCGAGTACGCATGCTTTACAACTATGGTAGCCAGAAGCTAGTATGAGGTTATGAGATGGATTCAAACCAAGTGCCAAGGAGCGTGAGTCCTCGAAGGAAGGCCAGGGATGTAGAAAGCGAATAAACGTCAAGAAACATTATGATACTTTTATTTTCAGCTCTTCTTGAATATTTCATGAATTATCAAGAAATATTGATGTCATCCTTCCGATCCCCATTTGTAGCAGCTTTTATTCAACTATTTTTGGGATTATTTCCGTGAATTATCATGTTATTTTTATCAATTTTTTATCTTCAAGTTCATAATTTTTCATTTCGTGTATAGATTTTCTTTTTGTATTTATGTGTGGGTCATTTTATATCTATCCAGTGTTTACCTACATGTATTGAAGTTTTAAGTAAATGACCATAAATCTACATTGCAATTCATGTGTATTCCACCATTTTTCTTGTGAGTACAATTGAAAAGATGTCAATTAAATTCTATTCTACCAATCTACATGCAAGATCAATGCCTCCCTTTCTGCTGAGTGTTGTTTTGCTTCTCAAAGTTTTTCTTCACCGCAAGTCATATCTGAAGATTTTGTGATAAGTTTCCATTGAAACTTTAAATGTTTATTTTTTATTTTTCCACATTTTCTCCTTCACAGCCAGTATACTCGCATAGAAAATTATACATAATTTATATTGGTCTGGCAACTCTATTTTCCTACATGATTTGAATCGACATTCTTGGATTGAGATTATTATGGAAGTTTGTACACAGGTCAAATAACATATACTCTAACTAAAATAAACTTGGTATTCTTTCAATTTCAGGGATTGTGTAGGACAATGTGAGAAGACTAGATGTGTTGGGGAGAGATGCTTTCCAACTGCAAGTTCTCCTCAAATGGTTCTTCCTTTAATGGCCCATTGTTGCAGGTGCCTCTTTACTTGCAGTGGAAACAATGGGATTGTCAAAGTGATCGTTGTTATCGTTGTATGCTTGATAGAGAAAAAAACCATCTGAGGAGAATGTGTTTGGTCCTAGAAGCATGAGAGGTCCAGGAAGGAAAGGACTTCGGATCAGGAAACATTGTGTACGTTTTGTCACATTTTGTTTTGTTTTCTTCTTCTTCTTCTAAACATTTGCATCAAAAGAGGAATTTTTTTATAGCATTGTGGTATAGTATAGTATTTTGGTTGGATATTGGTTGGTTTTTGAAGCTGGTTAGCTAGTCAGATTAGTTTCTGTGTAGTGATTGTAGTCAAATTAACAATTTGTATCAATTCTAGTTCCTAATTATACTTTTTAATTACATAATCTGGTAGCAGCCTTATTATTTTCATTTTTCTTACATTTTGTCATCTCCAGTACATTATATATATTTTTGTTTATGAAGCATTTCATCATCTCCGATCTCCCATAAACTATGAATTCATTACATGCACCAAATAATGCTAGACATAATGTGATTATTATATATATTTATTTTTCTCTATCATGTAACAATAGCTACAGACATTAAACGGAGTTATTTGGTCCAACAAAGACACTTCAATGAGTTCTAAGAGAAACTTGCAATCATTTAGTGATTTGTGGGATGAGGTCACTCATCACATAGAGAAGTTATATAGATCAGGTAAAGTGGTTGACCAGTGGCATGTAATACTCAAAGTCTCAACAATGAATGCAATTTCAAGTTTATATCTTCCTAACCATTGTGATATTCGGCCAAAATCCACTATATAACTTTCTTATTTCATGAGGAAGAGATTTTATCATCAAAACGTTAAATTCCTGCAAACAATATAAATATATATTCCTCCTTTTTTTAACACTTGCTTCAGATTTTTGTTGCAGCAGAAAAAACTAGACTTGGAGGAAGCTTTGATACCACAAATGTTGGCTGTTTTTGTTGGAAAAATAAAACCAAATTTACCAAGTCTCTAGAATTCTCTAGATTAATGTATCCAAAATGTCTTTTAGTTTTCTTTTCTATGTTCTTTGGATTATTAGATTCATGAACTTAATTTATGACAAGCATTGTATGTATCACCACCAAGTCCTATAAATACTTGGGGTGTTTGTCATTTTTTAATACAAGTAACAAATTCTGTAAAAAGCCCCTCTCGTCCATTGTTAAATTTATATTTTTGCCTACAAATTTGTATCAGAGCCATTCTCATGTCAAACTCAAATAGCCTTGTTTCCCTTGTGCCTCGTTTTGATGGTAAACAATTCAACTATTGGAGCAATCTTATGAAGTTGTTTCTTAAGTGTAAAGATTTATGGAGTGTTGTAGAAGAAGGTTTTGAAGAACCCAAAGATGAAGATGAATTAATGATGGCAGAAAGAAATACCTTGAAGGAGAAGCGACAAAAAGATAGCAAGGCACTCTTCCAGATTTACCAATCAATTGAAATTCATGTCTACGAGAGGATTTCCAAGGAGAACAGTTCCATGGAAGCATGGGAAATTCTTGAAAATGCACACAAAGGCCAAGACCAAGTGAAGAAGGTTTGTTAGCAAGCCTTGAGAGCGGAATTCTAAAAATTGGAAATGAAAGAAACTAAAAAATTTTCAAAATATTTTACAAGAGTAAATTCCATTGTTAATCAACTAGCCTCAAATGGTGAAGTTTTAGAAGATCATAAGATTGTTGAGAAAGTTCTACAAATCCTACCAAGCAAGTTTGATCACGTGGCTGTTGTTCTTGAAGACTCCAAATATTTTCTATCTCTATCTTTGGAAAGTTTACAAGGAAAATTTGAAGTTCATGAATTTCATATTGATCAAAGGAGTCCCCAAATTTATTCTTCATATTCACATGACCAAGCATTAAAATCTCAAGTTATTTTTGGGAGGGGCCGTGATTCAAACCTTAGATGGGTAGAGGACATGGAAGAGGAGTTGGAAGGCAACCAAATTTCCATGGACGAGGTAGAGGTAATGACTCTTCTAGAGAAAATGAACAGAGGCAGTATAATCACGAAAAACAACATATTTATAGCTCTCAAAGAGGAAGAGGTCGTGGATTTCATCAAAGAGGTAAAAGAGGTTATGTTGAATGTTACTTTTGTCATAAACCTGGACACAAGATTAGTGAATGTTGGCATAAAAAGGATGAAAATAAAAATGAAGTTGACTTGGTTCATGAAGATAGTTCTAAAACTACTTATGAGATTTTGTTGATTGCTTGTGATGGAAATATGGGTGACATTTGGTACTTGGATAGTGGAACTAGCAGGCATATGTCTGGAAACAAAAATTTAATCTCAAATATTGTTGAGGCTAACCATGGACAAGTGACAATTGGAGATGCCAAGTCTTACAAGATTCAAGGTGTTGGAGATGTTACTTTCAAAAAAAAATCTGATCAGACTGAGAGGATGTCTGAAGAAGACTACGTACCTGGCTTGCAAAGCAATTTGCTTAGTGTCGACCATCTCATGAAGAAAGGTTTTGACATTCATTTTCATGGAAATATTTGCATCATGTAGACGAAGTATCAATTTGTTACGAAGCTTTCCTTGAACACAAATAATTTGTATCCTCTCAAACTTAATATTCTAGATGCTTCTTGTTTACTTACTGCTAACGAAGAAACTTCCAAGTTATGACATGACGGATATGGACACTTGAATTTTGGAAGTTTAAAGATGATGGCAACTAAAAACATGGTTGAAGGGCTGCCCAAAATTGATGTAATCAGTGAAGTTTGTGAAGAATGTCGGTTGGGAAAGCAACATAGAAAGCCGTTTCCTTCAAAATCAGGTTGGGAGTCACAATCCCCATTGGAACTTGTTCATACAGACTTGTGCGGTCCTATTCAGATTCCATATCTCGGAGGTAACCATTTATTTCTCTTATTTGTTGATGATTACACTAGAAAGACATAGTGATATTTTGTCAAAGAGAAATCTGAAGCTCTTCACTTTTTCAAAGATTTTAAATCCCAAGTTGAGAAGTTTTCTGGTTTTCAAATTAAGAATTTGAGAAGTGATCTTGGAGGAGAGTATTTGTCAAATTTATTTGAAGAATTTTGCAAAAGTCATGGCATAAAAAATGAGTTGATGTTTGATACTCACCTCAACAAAATTGCATTGCCAAAAGGAAGAATCGAATGGTTGTTGAAATGGCCAGATGCATGTTGAAGAAAAAAAAATGCCAGGAGAATTTTGGGCTGAAGCTGTTTCTTGTGCTATTTATTTAATTGACAGGTCACCCACAAAGAGCCTCAATTATTCTACATCACATGAAGATTGGTACGGGAAGAAACCAATTGTTCATCACTTGAGAACTTTTGGATGCGTTGCTTACTCACACATTCCAAATGCATGAGGAGCAAGCTTGATGATAAATCTGAAAAGTGCATTTTTATTAGGTATAGCGAAAGATCAAAATCCTACAAGCTATATAATCCCAAGACAAAGAAGATTGTTATTAGTAGAGATGTTCATTTTGATGAAACAGCCTCTTATGGTTTTTTAGAATTTCAAAATTTATCGAACTGGCAAATTCTTGTCGCAGCTTTAGAAAATGACTTGCCTTAAAGTTCAACACCTCCCCGAAGGCAAAAGACCAAAAGCTTGAGAGAAATTTATGAGATTACTGATGAAGTTGCTTAAGAGAACCTAGTATTTTTTGCTTTCTTTGTTGGTGAAAATCCAATTTCTTTTAAAGAAGCATCAAAGGAAGAAAAATGGATTCGAGCAATGAAGGAAGAGATCAAAACAATTGAGAAGAATGAAACTTGGGAGCTTACTGCTTTACCTCCAAACAAGACGGCCATTGGTGTGAAGTGGGTGTTCAAAACAAAGTTGAATCCGGATGGCTCCATCAACAAGCACAAAGCAAGGTTAGTGGTAAAAGGCTACAAGCAAAAGGAAGGAGAAGACTATAATGAGGTATTTGCTCCAGTTTCTAGACTTGACACCATTCGTCTCATTATTTCCCTTGCTGCTCAAAATAATTGGAGATTGTTTCAAATGGATGTTAAATCAGCATTTCTAAACGGTTTTGTTGAAGAAGAGATTTTTGTTGTTCAGTCATCTGGGTTTATCAAACAAGGTTGAAGAATAAAATTTTACAAGCTCCAGAAGGCGTTGTATGGGCTAAAACAATCACCCTGTGCATGATATGGTCATGTTATTTCTTTTTTTTTTTTTTGAGAAAAATGGTTTTGAAAAATACTCATATGAGCA
This sequence comes from Ligustrum vulgare, assembly GCA_963555705.1. Lineage (NCBI taxonomy): Eukaryota > Viridiplantae > Streptophyta > Magnoliopsida > Lamiales > Oleaceae > Ligustrum > Ligustrum vulgare. The sequence goes on from OY743174.1 coordinate 27,647,646, forward strand.
TACTCTATATGTTAAAAGTGATTCTCAAGGAAACTTCATGTTTGTAGTCTTTATGTTGATGATCTTGTTTTTACTGGGAATAACATGACGATATTGAATGATTTCAAAGCTACTATGAAAATGGAATTTGATATCACTCATATGGGAGAACTACACCATTTTTTGGGCATTGAAGTTTATCAGTCAAAGAATGGGACTTTTTTCACTCAAGAAAGCAATGTAAGGGAGATTTTGAAGAAATTCAAGATGGTTAATGCAAATCCTGTCTCAACTCCATGCATCACAGGTTTGAAGCTAAGTAAAGAAGGAGAAGGAAAGCTCATTGATTCCACCATGTATCGAGTCTTGGTTGGAAATTTGATGTACTTGACAGCTACAAGACTTGATATTATGTTTTCTGTAAGTCTGGTGAGTAGATTCATGGAGAAGCCTTACTCAGATCATTGGGAAGTTGCGAAGTGCATTTTGAGATACATCGAAGGGACCATTGACTATGGAGTTTTCTACCAAGCTAATATTTCAACTAAACTTGTTGGCTACACTGACAGTGATCTTACAGGAAGTATTGATGATAGCAGAAGCACTTCAAGCTATGTTTTCAACATTGGAAGTGGTGCAATATGTTGGACCTCAAAAAAACAACCAGTTGTGTCTCTTTCTACTACTGAGGAGGATTACCTTGCAGCTTGTGCCACTTCTTGTCAACTTGTATGGTTGAAAGGAATCTTGGAGAGCATCAAGCATAAACAAGAAGGACCAACAATCTTATTTTGTGATAATAGTTCAACAATCTCTGTTTCCAAGGATCCTGTGCTACATGGGAGAACAAAACACATTCGGATGTGATTTCACTTCTTAAGAGAGCTTGTCCACAATGGTATTGTTCATGTTGAATATTGAAAAAGCAAGGATCAACTTGCAGATATTTTTACGAAGTCTTTGGGAGCTCAATCATTCAAGGAGAAAATTTGCGATTAGGACTTATGAGTAAATTTGGTTTAGGGGAGGCATTGTTGGAAAAATAAAACCAAATTTACAAAGTATTTAGAATTCTCTAGATTAATGTATCCAAAATGTCTTTCAGATTTCTTTTCTATGTTCTTTGGATTATTACATTCATGAACTTGATTCATGAACTTAATTTATGACAAGCATTGTATGTATCACTACCAAGTGCTACAAATACTTGGGGTGTTGGTCATTTGTTAATGCAAGTAACAAATTCTCTAAAAAGCTCCTCTTGTCCATTCATAAATTTATATTTTTGCCTACAGTTTCTATAGTAAAATGAACCTGATATCTGGTGTGTTACTACTAGAAAAAAAAATGCAGTAGCAACAAGAAGAAAAATCTGGGCAGAAAGGCAGAATGGCTGGGGAAAAACAGGGGGAATGCTAAGAAGCTACTGGGAAGAAGAAAACGTGAGACATGATAGAGGAAATCTATATTTTTTTTTTTACTTCCTCCAGTAGTACATCAAATTTAAACGATATAAAGTAGACTTTTGAACCTATTACAGTACATATTATCCGCCCTACACTTGTCTACTTTACAACCATCAGATTAGACAAAATAAAATACATTTCTTTAACTTTCAAAAAACACATTACACATTAACAGAAGCGGAGAAATCATGCATCTATTGAGAAGATGTATGTGGACTCATATAAAATGGGCAGGTGTTTGCATAGAAAATTGTGTTATCCGAAAGTTGTATAAAAACCTGGATGTTTGATTCGGGTGTGAAGCTCCTTAAAACTGAATTGGAAGACCATTATGCTTTTACAAAGGATGGTTAACTTGTCTCCCAAAATTTTCATCCACCGACGAGTGCTAAAAAGCTACTGGGAAGAAGAAAATGTGAGACACGATGGAGGAAATCTAATTTTGTTTTTTTTGTTTTTACTTTCTCCAGCAGTACATCAGATTTAAACGATATAAAGTAGACTTTTGAACCTATTACAGTACATATTATCCACCCTACACTTGTATACTTTACAACCATTAGATTAGACAAAATAAAATACATTTCTTTAACTTTCAAAAAACACATTACACATTCACAGAAGCGGAGAAATCATGCATCTTTTGAGAAGATGTATGTGGACTCATATAAAATGGGCTGGTGTTCACATAGGAAATTGTGTTATCCGAAATTTTTTATAAAAACCTGGATGCTTGATTCGGTTGTGAAGCTCCTTAAAACTTAATTGTAAGAACGTTATGCTTTTGCAAAGGATGGTTAACTTGTCTCCCAAATTTTTCATCCACCAATGAGTTGGGAGATCCCATCCCTATCATTGGAGTAGGATCAAGATGGAAAAATACATAGAGAGAGAGAGAGAGAGAGAGAGAGAGAGAGAGAGAGAGAGAGAGAGAGAGAGAGAGAGAGAGAGAGAGAGAGTGTATTGGTGCCATGAGAAAATACTTAACAAATTCATGAAAACATAAACAACAACTAGAAGAGATATAAGATGCAGCATTACCAATCATACTGGCAAACCTAAAAAGTTAAGCTTGGGAAAAATATTTTAACTCTTCTCCATGGAGCCAGCACCTACAAGATTTTCCATACTTGCACCCTTCGACTATTTGTTAATACCAAAATGGTATCAAAGCAACTATAATTATAGTTACTTTAGAAAATCTAGTTCTTCGATTTTTCAAGCCAGGGAATAGGTAAGCATAAGCAGAGACAATAGAGATATTGCATATGCAATGGTCAACTTTTAACATGAACAAAAGATTTATCGTAAGTTAAAGTAACCACTGAAGATGAATCTCAGCTGAAGAAAAGGAAAGCATAACTAAGGACATTATGTTGCTTGAATAAAAGCTAAAGAAAAATCTATAACCCTCTAAACAAATTGACAATAGAATCATTTTTTTTTTAAAGAAGCTATCGAGGCTAATGCCTTGAGAACTTCCTCACATAAGAAAACATTCAATAACTGCCACAACAAAAGAAAATTAAGAGCTTCTAGAACATGGAACCCATAAAATTGTCCTATAGGAAATCAAATTATTATTTTTAAGTTAATGTCAACCATACTAAAAAAGGAAGGTCAGTTGATTCTTTTCAACAGATGAGGACACAAATGCTATATTATTCAAGGTGATTACTAGAGTCAAAATGCACTTGCATTTAGTTGTTTATGTATATCTTGTCCTTTTATATATATCAGGTATCACGACAAACCACTGCAAGCATGTCAAGTTTGTAAGTGATTTTGTTGACCACAAAATTTGCTGGAACCTTGGATCAACACGTTTCAACTCCTACCCCTTGAACACGTGGATTTTCTACGAAATAGGACAAATAGTCAGTATGCAACGGAGGCCGAGGTGGCTCCCTTTTCCACTCCAACGCTCAAGTCAGAACCTACTATGAGTAAAATATAATTTTGGTACGAAAGATATAAGTGTGTAAAAGAGAGAAAAGAGAGTGAGATTTATATCTTAAGCTTGAGTATTGAGTTACTAACCTCTTTCTTGGAGGAAAATACGGTCTATTTATAGTGGAAATAACTATCTTGGATTTGACACATGTTATGCTTTACACGTGTTACGTTCCCAACCATTGGAGAGGTAAACCATTTGTTTGTTCATTACTCCCTATCTTAGGGGTGTAACGGCCATCATATCTCTTTAAAGGAGTTGTCGCATCAAGCCACAACTCGCAAGAAGGTCACACCTCTCTGACACACTGACAAATCATGTCACTAGCCCAGAGCAAGTACATTGGATAACATCAGTTCTAAATAAGCAGTTCGACTGTAAGGAGTTCGGACAAAATTTCACCTAGGAAACACAGTAACTTGCGGAGTCTTGAGCTTAGCTGGCGGCCAATGGATCCAATGTGGGCTCCCATAAGTGATGTGTCAAGCTTAGTTATGCATGGTCATAACGCTAGTCCCTCAAGTTCGATGGGTCCATTCATAGGCGGATCGGACTTTACATAAACAATATCGAGTGAGCTGGTTGGGTGGTACATATAGACGGGTAGTACTTATTCATGGACTGATGGAAAGTTGGATTCATCATTCAAGTCCGAAGTGGATCATTAGTGGGTCATGATGTAACATTTTGAAGTTGTGAGACCTTTATTTGTTGATTTATGATCCATACATAAAAAGGGCTTTTGGACTTATTCCTTCTTTAACATAATCGTTATAGGTGCCAGCGTGTCTTCTTGGGGGCATATTTATGGAAAAGTAATGATTACTTTCAAGTTTCAAGAATTTCTTCAAGGGATCGTGCTCTAATTGCGAGTGCACTGTACTTCAGCAATTGAATGGTCATATCCTGTTTAAATTCTTGCCTTGTTCTTACTTAAACTTACATTCCTAAGGGACACGTGGACCTCCTTGATTAATCTCTCAGCTTGGGGACCAAGGGTCTAGATCAACAGATCTCCTCTATAAAGCCTCTTTTGTTCCATAGCTCTTCCTTTTCTACTACATCATCTGTTTAAGTTCTTTCTACGAGAATCCTTTGTCTCCTTTTTCTTTTTCGAAGAGTTTCATAAACAATCTTTCTTGCAAATTTCATTAGCTAACATTTTAAAAAGAATTCTTCCATTGTCAAGCTTCTTCCCTGGACAAGAGACCATTGATCTTTATCAGTTTTCAGGTAATCTCTTCACTCTTCAGGTGCTTGTTATTTTCAACTTCTGACCCTGAGTGCTTATTTGAGAATTTCTTTTCTTGCATTTTCTTTTGGGTAAGTTTGGAATTTGAGAAAAATGGAATGAGTTAGGGAAGCGGGTTCAGACGAGTTGGTGGTAATGACGGATCCTATCAGAGGCTTTTTCCCTGTGTCCCAATTAGTTTTTAGTTTCGTTTCTTCAGGGAGTGTAGGAGTAGGAGAAGTAGGAAATTCAGTACTGTAATTTTTTTTGGATGATTCTGACAGTGAAGAAGAAAAGAACCAGCTCTATATGGCCCATTTATCAGTAGAGGAGGATGCATCTTTATAGGAACTCCTGAGTAAACGGAATAGGGACTTGAGAGGGGAGGAAGCGGCAGGCTCCTCATTCGGGGTGCAGGAATCTAATTTGGGTTGCAGGGCCCTTTTTAAGGCACATAGGGAAGAGTTGGGATTATCAGACGAGGAAGTCACCCAAATTGAAGGTTGGGTTGATTATGTGATTAAGGTGTCAGGGTACCACATCAACCCTGAAGCGAGTCAGACTTGTGGGAAAGCAACGAGTTGGAGTCAGAGATCAGGGGGTAGACTTAGCAGGTGATTCCTCTAGATTTCGACTACCAGAAGGTGTTCACATTATACACCAAACGCTGTCTTTTTGACCCTATATCCCTCCTCCGAACCAAGTGGCAATCCTCTATGACGCCTTAGTATGTGGGATAAGGTTGACCTTACACCCTTTCTTCAGGGCGCTACTTCAAAGCTATAACTTGTGCCCTTACTAATTGGTCCCAAACTTCTTGACGCAGGCAGTGAGCACATGGTTAGTATTTACCCTATATCTTTACATATTATCTACACCCTCTACATTTTAAAGAAGTCATTTAGGAGGGAGAAGGATGTGAGGTCGGATGTGAAGGACTGGTATTACCTGGCTTTGAGGGGTACTCATCCCACCATTATTACTGGTCATCCCACTTCTATCGAGAATTGGAGAAGTCAATGGTTCTGGGCTGCTGGGGAGTGGAAAAGTTCGCATGTTGATCCCACTCCTGAAATCGCAATTCCCCGAACTCTTTCCATTCGGCGAAGTTTCTATTTTTCTCTCCTGTTTATTTTTCTAATACGCCCTTCTATCTTATCTCCTATTTCAGGGCGAATTTTTGCTTCCCTACTTTTAGAGAAATATTTGTTTGTAGTAAGGAAACTCTTTACTTACAGAGGCACTTTCAAGGAGGTTATCCAGCCAAACAAGCTGTTTGTTAGACACGGTCTATCAAGAACTATGAGTAAGTTGAACCTTTGCTTATATCTCACAAAACCTAGCCCAGGGGTTATTTACTCGAAACTAACCTATTTATGTGATGATCAGATTCTAAGGACTTCTCCAAGATATCTCTCAAGGGCCTCATATCCAAGAAGGTTCCTCCGGTTCTTCGACATGGCAATGATGAGGAGAAAAATCAGAAGTTAGCCCTTGCTCACTCGAAGGTGCTCATGTCGATGTCCCGTTGATCAACTCTGACGTTGATCCTGCTCCTTTGAAGAGGTTGAAGAGACGTAAAGATAGTTCCTCGGTTCCTCCATCGCCACAATCAGTATCGCAGGAAAGGGGGATAAGCCCTCAATTTCTCTCCCTAGAGCTACGAGGTTACTCAGTCATGGCTGAAGAGTTAATCCAGATTAAGACTAGCCTCGTGCCTAGAGATGTAATTTTTAACCCAAGTCTATTTGACTCTCCAAGCTCCCCACTTGCTAGTGCTTCCTTGGCTACGAAGCAATTTTGGACTGAGGGGTGGTTTTCCTTCTCTTCAAGTACCTCCCCCGTTCGAAAATTACTTGCTTCCAAGGTAATGAACGTTAGAGCCTTGACCTTAATCGACGAAGTGGAATCCTCCTTCAGGGAGGCTGAATGCGATAAGAGGGATGCTAAGACGGCCCTCCTTAATTCCGACAAGATGCTGAGGCAGAATAATGACCTCAAAGATCAATTGTCTATATCTTGCAAGTCCTTTTCTGATGAGAGAATGATGTGATCCGGAATAGGAGTTCAAAGAAGAGACCATCAAACAAAGAACCAAGTAATATACACAAGTTTAGGGACTTAAAAGAATCAGCAAGAAGTGATAAAAGAGGTCCCAAGACGAGTGAAAGCGAATGGAAGAAGAAATTCAAGTCAAAGGAAGAAGTGAAAAATTTTGAGCAGGAAACAACTTACGGCCATAAGTTGTTCAGTCACGGCCGTAACTTTGGAAATTTAACAAAACGCAATTTGGAACAAAAGTTAACTTACAACAGTAAGTTAATCCTTCATCGCCATAACTTTGTCGCGAGTTTTATTTTTCATTTTTAATTAATTATTAACTCTGTTTTGAGTCTAATAGCAGCTAGGGCTAGGTTAGATGCATGTTTTCATTGTATTATGTTTTTTTTCATTGTTGAACACATCTTTGATATTATTGAGAATTGAAATTGAGTTTTTACTCTTTGAGAGAGGAGGATTCTTTTTCTTGTTCTTCAAGAACATTTCTGAACTTATCAAATATTTGTGAAGTATTTGTGGTGTCCAACCAGAAACTTATCAAGAAAATTGACATCCCTTTTGGAGTTTCAAAAACTTTGGATCTTCAATCCGCATCGTCGAGTCATCGCATCGTGATTGTCGGGTCAAGGTCCTATCATCAATTCTATCGTTTATTTTTTTTCTTTCTTGTTTCTTGTATTTCGCTGAATTTAGATCTTTTCTAGTTATGTTTGTGTTATTCCGCGCGTTTTCAGCATTTCCCGAGCGGGATCGCATCTGTGGTATCAGAGCCTGTATCTAAATTCAATTCTTGGTATTTCTTGACTTTTTCTTGTTTTACTTGTTTTTCGTGTCAGTCAAGTTTTCCATATTTTAATCCATTAAAAATCCCACAAAAATCCAAACTTATTTATTTTAGTCAATTCTTATCCAAATTTTGTTCCGTTTGTTTTGTTGTGTTCGTAGTCAAATTTCGAATTGATAAAGAAAATCCGAAAATTACCAAAAAAATAAAAATAAAAATTTGAATATTCCAAGAATTTCTCAATTCCTCTTTTTCTTCGTGTCTTCCATAAATTCCTTATTTTTGATCCTTGATAGGCTCTTGGATGATATTGGAAAGGGGATTTTGAGTGATACACGAGTGATAAATTTTCTGAGGAATTTTATCTCTTTTTCTTGTTATTAACCATGTCTCGTAGGGAAAAATCTTCATCAATGAGTGATGAATAGAAAAATAAATTGATTGAAGCCATGAAGGCACAAGTTGATAAAATCTTGGCTAGGATGGATGAAAGAGAAGTACGATGGCGAAAGGAACAATCTCAAGCGGATTCTAGAGATAGGAGGGATAAGAATCGTGAATTAAATACTAAGGGTGGAGATGGGGTTGATGAAAGGCCATTGAAGTGAAAGGAGACACCAAAATAGGAAAGTAATGATCATATTCCAAAGAGGAGGGAGGAACCAACAACCAAAGGTAACTATACTTCCGAGTCCAAGCCTCTTAAGGATAGAAATGTTAGGTTTTTTAAATGTTTGGATTTCGGTCACATTGCACTTCAATGTCCACATAAAAAGGTTAGGTATGATGTGAAAGTTGTTTTTGGAGATAAAGTTGAAAAAATGCCTAAATTAAAGAATGCTTGTGATGGTGATAAGTTGAAGAATGTTGTAATGGATGAGTCATTTGTTAATAGACATTCTCTTTGCATTAGACGTATGGTGGATGCTGTGGCTAACGTGGAGGAGCAGAGGGATAGTATTTTTTGCACTAGATGCTTAGTGAATGATAAGGTTTGTAGTATGGTGATTGATGGGGGAAGTTGTAATAATGTTGGTGGAAAAATTGGGATTACCTTTAATGAAGCATCCAAATCCATACAAATTGCAGTGGTTGAGTGAGTCAGGGGAAATTAAGGTTAATAAACAGGTTTTGGTGACTTTTTCTCTTGGTAGATATTCTAATGAGGTAGTTTGTGACGTGGTGCCCATGCATGTTGACCACATATTGTTGGGGAGGCCATGGAAATATGAAAGGGCAGTGCTACTTGATGGGTACACGAATAGATACAGTCTTGTAAAAGGTGGAAAGAAATTTACTCTAGTTCTATTGTCCCCAACGCAGGCCCTAGAAGACCAATTGAAATTGAAAAGCGAGTTTGAGGGGAAAATTAAGAGAGTCGAGGCCCCGGCCTTAGAAAAAGAAGAGGGAGTGAAAATTAAAGAAACTTAACTTACGCTCGTAAGTTAATCCTTCATGACCGTAACTTTGTCGCGAGTTTTAATTTTTGAGTTTTTATTAATTATTAACTCTGTTTTGAGCCCATTAGTGGCTACGGCTAGGTTAGATGCATGTTTTTCATTATATTATGTTTTATTTTTATTGTTGAACACAACTTTGATATTATTGAGAATTGAAATTGAGTTTTTACTCTTTGAGAGAAAGGAGGATTCCTTTTCTTGTTCTTCAAGAACATTTCTAAACTTATCAAATATTTGTGAAGTAGTTGTGGCGTTCCAACCAGAAATTTATCAAGGAAATTGACATCCCTTGTGGCGTTTCGAAAATTTTGGATCTCCAATCTGCATCGTCGAGTCATCGTGTCATGATTGTCGGGTCAAAGTCCTATCATCAATTCTATTTTTATTTATTGTTTTTCTTTCTTGTTTCTTGTGTTTCGCTAAATTTAGATCTTTCCTAGTTATGTTTGTGTTATTTCACGTGTTTTCGTCGCATTTCCCTAGCGGGATCACATTAGAGGAGCCTTGCTAAGCACCTCTAGGAGGACAATGAAAAACTGAAGCATGATCTTGCTTCCGAGGTGGATGTGGCTACTTTTTGCAAAAAGCATGACAATACCAATAACACCCAAGTCGTCACCTATGAGGCCCTGTAGGAAGCTAATGCCATAAAGGGCAAATTGGTGAATGAGGTAATGAAGGTTACTGGTAGGTTGGAGAGGGAGGTAGAGGCTCGTATGAAGGCCGAGGAGGACTATGCCTCTCTAAAAATGTACATAGAGTCCAGAATAAATGAGGTTTTGGAGTGGAACATTGAGGCCAATGTGAAGGAGGTGGTTGATACTAAGGTGGATGAGGCAATTTGGAACTTCAAAGACACCTTTGAGAATACCCCTGAGTACAAGGCAATGCAGAGGGTCTTTGGCAACATTGGGGCCCTGATGGCTTTGAAAGATGTGAAGGAATACTTTCCTTACTTGGACCTTTCAAAAATAGAGGCTTTATATTCGGAGCCACAAGATGCTGATGAAGATGACTCTCATGTTGACCTTGCAAACTCAATTGAAGGTGCTTCTGCTCAAGATGCCTCTACCACAAATGCTTTTTTGCCAATGCTCCTACCTCTTCTTGATTTATTTCAAGGAATTTTTGTAGTTTTCCCTGACTGTTTTTTGCCTTGTAATAATGATAAGTGTGCGTTTTACACATTTATTGTGCTTTTAAATAAACAATTTAATTGACAAATTGAGCAAATATCTACTTATATATTGCGTTTATCTTGTACAATTAGGTACAAACTCAATTGGAAAGGAAATAGACAAGATTGGAAAGCAATTGAGCTAAAAGAAGAGCAATTTCGATGTCCAAGGACCTAATCGAAAGAAATCAAAAGTTTGGGGACTCAGTTGCAACATCTCAGAAAGATGGAGGACCTACTTTGCATATATTTCAAGGGCATATTTGTAATAAAAGTCAAAATTCGAGGACTAAATTGAAGAAGACCAGAAGATGGAGGACCAAATTGCAAATCATGAAAAGACAGAGCTACCAGATGAACCACGCGATCGCGTGGCTCTTACAAGTAGCGATCGCGAGAGAGGCCAAAAATCCAACCCGAGAGATTTCAGACTAACCACGCGATCGTGAGGCACTCAGCCACGCGATCGCGTAGGCGACTTTCTGGCCAATTCCGGATTTTATTTTCTGTTTTTTTTATTTTGTAGTAAGGTCGTGTTTGGCTCGTTTTGGGCGCGTTTTTGGACCTTTTTTTAGGTCATATTTTTGGGGTATATATACCCCCACTTCTCACTTCAAAAAAAAAGATCCCAGTTTTCTTGAGAAAACCCTAGCCCCCTTCCCTTTTTTCTCTCTTTTATTTCTTCTTCTTTTCTTTTCTTTTTCTTTTCTTTGTTTTTGATTTATTTTGTAAATTAGTTTGTAGTTTAGTTGTGTTTCTAAGTTACTAGCACCATTTGAAGCAAGGAAGCAAGAAGTGAGGTGAAGATTCAAATCAAAGTTCAAGAAATTTTGGGGCAAAAATTAAGGGAAGTGATTTATTTCATTATCTTGTATTTTTAATCTTTGATTTCTATATTTTGTGATGTATTTTTGTAAACCTCAACTTTTGTGCAATATTTATATAATGGGCTAGTTATTTTATGTTGGGATAATTGATGTAGCTTTACTTAGTTTAAGTCATTTTAATGTTTGTTTATTAATGTTGAGCTTATTTCATGTGTGTTTGTTGTTGAGATTATTCCATGTGTTTGATTGATCACCAAATATATGTTTTGTGAAGTGTATGATAATCGAGAGATATTATGCATTTTAGACCAAATAACAAATGCTCTAGGTTCTTGTTAAGGATAGAGATATACCTTAAACCCTAGATGATCCATTGAGCTATTTTCATAAAGAGTTAATGCAATTGATTGGGCTTTAATTGACATAGAGATATAGTAGGTTAAACCAATTGATTAGGGTTAATTTCACTCGAGAGAGGTAATTAGCTAAGCTTGGAAAATCGGGTCTAACATTGTAAATGAGTAATTTATTAATTTGCATGTGTTGAGAAATTACTTAAGCGAGAGTTAAGTGAAATCATGAATCCCAACTATTTTATCTTCCATTTTCCTTATTTTAATTCGGTTTAGAATTATTTTCTTTAATTTAGAATTTACAAAAATCCATCTTTTTAATTGTGTGTCTCTCTTTGTTGTTAGAATTAAATTAATTAAAAGTTATATAATCTAGAGTATACATTCCTCGTGGGATCGACAATCCGGACTCAAAAAGTCCACTTTATTACTTGTACGCGACCCGTGCGCTTGCGGTACACTATTTTGAGCGAACAAATAACTTATTTTTATCATGAATGGCACAGTGGGCTTTATCAAATTTTATATTCATCTTTGATTGCAGTACTTGATTCCATGTAGTTTACAGTTCATGTGTGATTTATAATTTATAGTGCTCTATATGATATTCCCTCATATCTAAGTTGAGATGTTTATGTCTATTGGTTAGATCTGGTTTGAATTAATTTTATTTTGCTAAGCTGTCCTTAGTCATTCTCTGAAGTGAAAGAGTTTAAGTCGTTGCTTCATATTTTTGTTTAACGATTTTTAAGGTTATTTCGAATGTGAAGTCCCTTACAGGGAATCCTACCAGACGTTAGTAATATGGAGTTATTTATACTTTGAAAATGATAAAGGACTATAATTTCAGTCTTGGAAATTGATTATTGCATCTCAAAGGATACTTAGGGATGCTTACGGTCTTACCATGCATATTTTTTATGCCGAGGCACTTTGGATATAAGCAACAGAGTCCCTTGTTTGAACAAGTCAAAATTTTAAACTACATTATTATAAAATTAACATGTTTCATACATAGGAGAGCCTTTTTCTGGCATGATTTCTTAAAAGATGAGGAGCATGCACTACTTATGAAAGGTGGCTCGCTTCACTAGTAATAACGACGAAGATGATCCGTATTCCAGGGGTTGGTTAAGGGTCTTCCAGAGAGATCCTCTATTCTGTAAGTTAGTGGAACAACTTCAGAAGTGATTTTTTAAGCACTTTCCCACTTAGGACCTAACGTCTCCACTCCGGGCTCTTGAGTAGAAAGAACTACTTTCTTTAAAACCAAATCCCCAATTCTACAAAACTTTTCGCGAGTCATCTTTTCTTTGTATCGAGCTAGCACGATTTGTGAAGGTACTCCGATTTCCACCGGACATACAGCTTCGGCTCCATAAGCCATTGAGAACAGGATCTCTCCTGTGGAAGTGTACGACGTTGTTCATAGTGCCCATAAGACTTGGGGGAGTTTATCTACTCAAACACCTTTCTTTAAATCCAGTTTTCATTTTAAGGTCTTATTGACTGCTTTAGCTTGCCCATTTGCTTGTGGGTGGTGTGGTGAAGAGAATAGCTTGCAAACACCCAGATCATCACATAGCTCATCGAATTTTATATTTTTATTTTGCTTCGCATTATCAGTTACCAAGAAATGTAGAATGACAAACCTATAGATTATGTTCTTCAAAATGAATTTGGAGGTGTTAGTCTCGGTAACTTTCATTAGCAGCTTGGCCTCAACCCATTTGGTGAAGCAATCTATTGCCACAATTGCGAAGCAGTGATTCTCACTTCCTCTTGGCATAAGCCCAATAATATCGATGTCATAATTCACAAATGGCCAGGGGCTTGTTACTACCCTCAACTCGTGATGAGGCAGGTGCGGTATGGTAGCATGTCAGTGACACTTGTTGCATTTGTGGACAAAGTCATGGACATCCTTTAGCATAGTGGGCTAGAAGTACCCTTGCTTTAGGACCTTTCTTGCCAAAGACAATGCCCCAACATGGTTTCCAAAAATCCCTTCATAGATCTCTGTTCGCTAAAATCGTGTACCGCAAGCGCACGGGTCACGTTCAAGTAATAAAATGGACTTTTTGAGTCTGAGTTGTCGATCCCACGAGGAATGTATACTCAATTGCATACTCTAGTTAATCTAATTTTAACAACGAAGTCACACAATAATTTTTGAATTTTTTAGTGAAAATAAAGCAAAAACAAACTAACTTTAAATTCTAACAACAATAAAGAAAATAGAATATTAAAAAGTTGGGATTTGTGATTTCACTTAAACAACACTTAATTAATTTGCAATTTTGTAAATAAAATTAACTACTTAAGATAGAAAAATACAAAGACAATAAACATAAATCAAAATACACAATATTAAAAGACAATAATTATAAATTCAAATGCTTTAAAGTAAATAACTCCAAATACATACACAAACTTAAAATAACTAAGTGAAGTTAAGTAACACCAATCATCCCAACAAAATACCATTTAGTCCATAATAAAAATTAACTCATAATAAAATCACAACATTTAACTACTAACATAATCATTTCAACAACAAGCTAAATAAAGTGTTAAACAAGATAATAAAAGAAAATAACTTGTTCTATTTTCATGAACAACCCAACACAAAATTTTAATTAAACCATAAATAACATGAAAGTTTGAGGACAAAAGTTAGAAAAAACAATAATGATAAAAATTTCAACAACATTAAGCTTTAATTGAAGGAAAGCAAGTAAAAACACAAAAACTTAAAAGATTTATAATGCATTAATTAAGAAAAGTTTGAGAGGAAATACAAGAAAAAATGGAAAAGAGGCATAAAACTTACATGATTTTTGCAAAGTGGGGAAGTTGATTATTTATATCATCCCAAAAATCAACCAAAAACCCTAAAAAATGCAATAATCCGCGTACACAGCGAAATGGGCCGAACTGGGTCGACCCGAAAAATAAATAAATAATTTTTTTTTTTAAATAATCACGCGATGTAAATTGAGCGCGATCGTGCGGTTCATTTCCGCCCGCCTGGTTTGTCTCGGGTCCGTTTTGAGGTCCAAGTCGCGTTCGCGACTTGGTTCGAGCCACACGTTCACGTGGCTCAGCTGGAGGGTGGTTTAGCAGCTAAGTCCCTTCCGTAATTGCCATTAAGTCCGACATTTTTAATCTTGAGCAATTTAGTCCCCAATTTTTCATATTTCTATCAAGTAGGTCCTTCTAAAATTGCGCTTTTGGCCCTTCAACTTTTGAAATCTTGCAATTTGGTCCCTCATTTAATTGCGCAGCTCGTCCAAGACTTCCCGGAAGTGACAAAATGGTCCCCAAACTTGGAATTTCAGCAGAATCTTCACTCCTTTTGTGATTTTTATTCTCGAACTTGGACATTAACCTATTTAAACACAAAATATGCATGAATTAGTAGATATTTGCTCAATATATTTCAAAATATGCTAGTTTAAAGGTATAAAAAGTGTATAAAAATGCACTTAACATTCTCTACCATAACACATTTGCCATTAGCGGGCCCCAACAATGCAATAGGGGGGCAGTGTAGCATCCCTTGTACAACACCTCGTCCTTTAGGACGAAATGGGCAGCATACCTTTGTAATTTCCTAGCTGACTCAATACATCCGAAAAAAATATGGTGCTTCAAATAAGTGATAATTAAGGTTATCCACGAATCCTCGTCTTCTATTGAAAAAACTTATGCCCAGGCTAAATAGAAGGGACAAGCAAATGTTCAATTGGCACTATGTTCAGTAGCTCGGCATCTTTCCTACTTGCCAATTTTCATAAGGCATCCCTGTTTGTGTTCTCGGACCTAGGTATATGAATTAACTCAAATTGTTCAAAACGAGTCACCAGATCTTTAACTTTTCTCAAGTACATTACCATGTTCGGTTCCTTAGTAGAAAACTGACCATTAACTTGACTCACAACGAGTTGGGAATTGCTTTTCGTCGTTAGCACTTTGATGGGGCAGCCTTCCTGTGATATTCAAGATGGGGACTATGCTCCTCGGCACTTTGTACACAGAGTTTTCCTCGTGAGGATGCAATGAATTCACTTCGGCATACTTAGGGGGTACGTTATAATAGTGCAAGGCGGTGCCTACACCGAAATTTGAATAATATGGTTGAGTTTGAGGGTAATGCGGCAATGCCATCGGCTCGTTCATTGCATGTCCCCTTGCTATAAAGGCATTCATGGAGGCAGTTTGTTCTATCTTTTCTTTTGCATTTCCAACATTTGAGAGGCCATGCACGTCATATCCCTTAGCATACGCCTGCTCTAGTGTCGGCGCAGAGGGTTAGGTTGATGAACCTCCTAATTGGCATTTTGAGGCTGAGCATTTGTGGGCATTTCGATATTGACATCATTTTGTTCATCCCTACTTCTTCGGGGGTTAGCGTCATTATCACTTTCACTCATGGTTGTAGTGATTTAATTGTTGTCCTTTTTCAAGGTGAGGAAACTTGTAGTTCAAAGTTATAAGCCTTTTTCAAGGGTTAATTAACTTGTCTTTCAAAGACTTTTTGCCTTCTTCTAGGTTGATAAACTTGTCTTTCAAAGTTCTAAATCCTTTTTCAAGGTTCTTGCAGGTGCAATTTCACCACTTTCTTTTCAAAAGGCCGTTTGCAAGGGTTACCCATCCTTTTCTAGTGGTTTCTAACCTTTTTCAAGGTTTTAAGGTTCTTCTTCACTCTTTTTCAAGAGGTTTTCCGCCTTTTCAAGGTTTCTTATAGCTTTTTTTACCACGTGAATCCATGGTTAGAAGTGTGAGTTCTCGTAGACGGTGTCAAAATGTCGACCACAAAATCTGGCATGACCTTGGATCATTACGTTTCAACTCCTCCATCTTGAACACGTAGACTTCCTGCGCACTAGGACAAATAGTCAGTATGCAATGGGGGCTGAGGTGGCTCCCGTTGCACTCCAATGCTTAAGTCAGTACCCATCATTAGTAAAATATAATTTGGGCGCAGGAGATATAAGTGTGTAAAAGAGAGAAAAGGGAGTGAGATTTATATCTCGAGTTTGAGTTTTGAGTTACTAACCTCTTTCTTGGAGGCAAATGTGGTCTATTTATAGTGGAAATAACTATCTTGGATTGTGACATGTGTTATGCTTTACACGTGTCACTTTCCCAACCGTTGGAGAGGTAAACCATTTGTTTGGTTATAATCATTACTATCTTAGGGGTGTGACAACCATCACATCTGTAACGACCCGGCTCCCTCGCTGGGGCCTTCTCCGAGCCGTACTCATGGTCTTTCCACTCCCCCCTGGCTCCCTCGCTGGGGCCTTCTCCAGAAGTGGATTTTTGCCTTCCGCAGGATTCGAACCTTGCACCTAGGGGTTAAGTACAAAGATTCATGGAATCCTGCTACCATTAGACGCCTTTTTTTGTAACGACCCGGCTCCCTCGCTGGGCCCTTCTCCGAGTCGTACTCATGGTCTTTCCACTCCCCCCTGGCTCCTGATAAGTGTGTTTTACACACTTATTTAGTTCCTAAATTAGCATTTTAATTGACAAAATGAGCAAATATCTACTTATAAATTGTGTTTATCTTGTATAATTAGGTACAACCTCAATTGAAAAGAAAATGGACAATATTGGAGAGCAATTGAGCGTAAAATAGTGTACCGCAAACGCACGGGTCGCTTACAAGTAATAAAGTGGACTTTTTGAGTCCGGATTGTCGATCCCACGAGGAATGTATACTCAATTATACTTTAGTTAATTTAATTCTAACAACAAAGAGAAACACACAATTAAAAGTTGGTTTTTGGAAAATAACTAAAAATCTACTAAAGATGGAAATATAAAAAACACTTGAAAATCTTTGAGGAAAATGTGGTTGTGATTCATGGTTTCATTTAACCGTCGCCTAATTAATTTCTCAACATGCAAATTAACAAATTACTCATTTACAATGTTAGACCCGATTTTCCAAGTTTAGCTAATTACCTCTCTCGAGTGAAATTAACCTTAATCAATTGGTTTAACCTACTATATCTCTATGTCGATTAAAACCCAATCAATTGCATTAACTCTTTGTGAAAATAGCTCAATGGATCATCTAGGGTTTAAGGTATATCTCTATCCTTAACAAGAACCTAGAGCATTTGTCATTTGGTCTAAAATGCACAATATCTCTCGATTATCATACACTTCACATAACATATATTTGGTGATCAATCAAACACATGGAATAATCTCAATAATAAATACACATGAAATAAGCATTTAATCATCAAATAACAAATATTAAAATTAATCAAAGCTAGGTTAAACTACTACCATAAATCCCAACAAAATCAATTAGCCCATGTTATAAAAATGATACAAATGAGAATATTTATAACAATACTTATAGATAAAACTCTTTTTTGAAGCTTGGCTAAGATTTCCCCAAATATTTCACCATTTTAGATAGATTCTCCTTGCTCTTGATTTATTCCCCAAGATTTATCAAGTGGGTAAAAGAAAAGAAAAAGAAAAGACAAAGAAAAGAAAAGAAAAAAAAAAAAAAAAAAAAAAGAAAAGAAGAAGAATGAAAAACGCAGCAGCAGGAAGATAGGGCAGAAGGAAGAGACCAAGAATCTGTCCAAAATCAGATTTTTATGCCAAAATTTAGAGAAATTGCACCCTTGGTCCTTGGAGGTTTGAAACTTGAGCAAAAAGGTCCCCACTCTATTTTTTTTTCTCTTGATCTACGTGCCCAGCTCACAAATTCTTTGGAAAATTATGAAATCAGATTTTAAACTGCTGCCAAGTCCCTCAACTTTGATTTTGCAGCCCAAGTCCCCAACTTTTGACACTTGTGCACTTTGGTCCCCAACTTCACTTTTTGTATTCTTTTGGGCTCTTTTCACTCCCTTTTGACAAATTCTCTTTCATTTTGTAGTTTTGACCTTGAAATATTTGCACAGTGGGTCCTCCATCCTTTTGAGATGTTGCAATTTAGTCCTACAACTTTTGATTTCTTTCAATTTGGTCCTTGAACGTCAAATTTGCTCCTCTTTACGCTCAATTGCTCTCCAATCTTGTCCATTTTCTTTTCAATTGAGGTTGTACCTAATTATACAAGATAAAAACAATTTATAAGTAGATATTTGCTCATTTTGTCAATTAAAATGCTAATTTAGGAACTAAATAAGTGTGTAAAACACACTTATCAGGAGGCAGGGGGGAGTGGAAAGACCATGAGTACGGCTCGGAGAAGGCCCCAGCGAGGGAGCCGGGTCGTTACAAAAAAAGGCGTCTAATGGTAGCAGGATTCCATGAATCTTTGTACTTAACCCCTAGGTGCAAGGTTCGAATCCTGCGGAAGGCAGAAATCCACTTCTGGAGAAGGCCCCAGCGAGGGAGCCTAGGGGTTAAGTACAAAGATTCATGGAATCCTGCTACCATTAGACCAAGTGGTCTAATGGTAGCAGGATTCCATGAATCTTTGTACTTAACCTCTAGGTGCAAGGTTCGAATCCTGCGAAAGGCAGAAATCCACTTCTGGAGAAGGCCCCAGCGAGGGAGCCAGGGGGGAGTGGAAAGACCATGAGTACGGCTCGGAGAAGGCCCCAGCGAGGGAGTCGGGTCGTTACAACATCCCTTTAGAGGAGCTGTCGCATAAGTCGCAACTTGTAGGAAGGTTACATCACTCTGATGCACTGACCAGTCTTGTCACCACCCTGGAGCAAGTACTTCAGATAACATCAGTTCGGAATAAGCAGTTTGACTATAAGGAGTTCAGAAATATTTCACCTAGGAAACACAGTAACTTGCGGAGTCTTGAGCTTAGCGGCAGCCAATGGATCCCATGTAGGCTCCCGTAAGTGGCGTGTCAAGCTTACTTATGCATGGTAGTAACAAATTTTGTTAGGGTTTATTTTCATTTTTAATAATCCTTGTTGACTAAGGAAAAAGGTCGTATTTTTTTACTCTTTCTTTGTTGATTATCACGTTTTCTATTAGAGTGAACGTGAGCTATAATCTTGCTTTTATTTAGGAATTTGTAAGTGATGTGATTCCTTTTGTGAAACGCGATGAAAAAGTGGAATAAAAAATTTAATAAAGTAGGAAAGATCTAAATTCATAAAATTAAATAGCAAGAGAGAATAAAAATGAAAGAAAATAGATGATAAGACCTTAACCTAAGATTCACAACGCCGAAACTGACGATGTGGAACAAGAACCAAGGTTGTAGAAAGCCACAAGGATTTTTCAATTCCTTGATGAGTTATGGGTTAGAACGCCACAAAGATTTCAAGAATCTTTGATAAGTTTAATGGGTGTTCTTGAAGAACAAGAAAAGGAAACGCACTTTTCCAATAATGTCAAAATTTCATGTTTACACTCATAAAAATGTTTTTAAGTATAATGAAAAATGTCCTAGACTAGTTAGGGTTCAAAATAGAATTAATAAATAATTAAAACAAAAATAAATAAAAATTCGCGAAATTTGATTTTCAGTAGAACCATGCGATTGCATGGTTCATTTATGTGCGATCACATGGAGCAATCTGGAGTCGAACTTGAAATTTTTGTCCATTTTTCTTCAAAACAATCATGTGATCGTGCCACCTTTCAAGTAACCTGGGCTGAATTTTTCCAATTTCGTCCTTTAACTTGAATTTCGGCTTCCACCTACTTTCACTCATCTTGGGACCTTTGTGCTTGAGCTTTTGTTCCTTGCAACCAAATATCTTCTTTGCATTCCTATCCCAGTTCACATCATCCCCTCCCTCTTGAAGAAGATTCAACCACGAATCTGCAGTTTGTCCAATCTTAAAGTGTTTTCTGATTTTGTTTGGTTGAGGGATATTTGTATGCTTGGTGCTTTCCTTCAACTTCCTAGGTTTTTTATCAATGCAAATGACCTCCTTCCAAGCTTTAAGTTTTTAAGTTGATATGGGTACCTACAAAACAGAATTAACCAAACTATAGAGGGGTTTGTTAGATGGGTTAAGTGCAAGGGATGGTTCCTTGTACATCAACCTTTTTGAAAACAAACTCATTTTATGGGTGGACTCTCTTTTCTTTCTTTTTTCTCTTTGCACTTATGCTCTCCTTTTTGTCATGGCCTCAACTCTCTTATTTTCAACTTTCACTCCCTCTCATTTTTCTGAGGTCCTGACCTCAACCTTCTTATTTTTTTTCCTAAAACTCACTTTTTTATTTTATTTTTAGTTGATCATCTTGGATCTCCTTAGGTGACAAAGAAGCAAGAGTAATTTTTCCCCCTTCATAAATGAATTGATTTTTAAACTCATAATGTATCATCCTCCTATCATGTTTCCATGGCCTTCTCAGCAAAATATGTCCAACATGCATAGGCACCGCGTCACAAACCACCTCATCCTTGTACCCGCAATATTAAAATTAACCTTAACTCGTCTTTTCACCTTAATTTCCCCAGACTCGATCAGCTACTACAATTTGTAATGTAATACGCTTCTCATTTTTTTACGTGCATCTTTAAATTCCACGTAATATTTATGTTAATGTTATTATAAATTTTAAATTGATAATTATTATTATCTATAATTTGAATTATTTTGCAGTGGAAGGACTTGGACGCCGTCTCGATCAATGTGCCAATTAAAAAATGTTTATAAATTGTTTGCGTGCAATTCTATGTCTAATTGTTTATTTTAATTGTTAAGCTTACCAAATTCTACTTTTATTATGTTGTAAATGACCAAATTCGCAAAAATGTGAAATTGAAATTGGAGAATAAATAGAAGCTTTGGACTTACTTGTGCGTATGGAGAGAAATGAGGGACCAAATTTGCAAATTACCAAAAGTTTATATCAAAGTCTGACCTAGTCTCTCATCTCTCATGCTCAAAATCACCCTCGGTTCTCTTTCTACTCTTCGACCGTCGTTATCATATTGCTCCATCAACCAACCGGCGACGCAACCACGTCACCACAACGACGGTTAGACCACCCTTCCCTCCTCCCTCCTCCCTCACCCGCTCACTGTCACACGCACAATCTCGAACACACGGCCAAACGATCTCACAGACGATTTTCACACGAAATTTTAGGTATATATGTATGTATAAATTTGATTCATTACTGGAATATATTTATAAGTTTTTATACGTGTGTGTGTGTGTGTTGAGAAATTTCAGATTTCAAATTTTGGGAATATTAGTTTGAATTGTGTTTTGGATGCTTGATTTTGAGTTGGGTGGTATGTAGATTTCATATTAATTGTTATTGGGATTTCAATTGAAAATTTGAATGTTTGGTTTAATTTGGTAAATTTTCAGATTTACAAATTATGAACATAGTTTAATTGAAATTTTGTTACTTTAGTTTTGATAAAGTTTAGGTTAAATTAAATATTGTAATTTAAATTTGAATAAATGAATAGTAAAAACTCATAAGTGCATGTAATTGGAGCCCTTGTTTCGAATATGATAATGTATGGGTGACATGGCTTAAAAGACACGTTTGAGTTAAATAGTGAGTCACATAAAAGCCTTAACCTCGGTTAAGAGTTTTGTTTAGTGTTAAATATGATTTTTGAACTAAATGCACATTTTATTAATGAATTGAAATAATTAGGAGAATTGGTATATTGACGTCATGGGCATCCGAGATTTTTCCACTTACAAATTCAGAAACGGTAAATACTAAGAACTTCAGGTAAATAAACTTCTCCTACTTTCATCAAAGTTGAATGTTTAATGTAGAATTAATGTGCTTGATTGACATTCGTGTTAATTATCAAATTTTAATGTTTTTAGTTTACCATATGCAAGTATGTGTATTTAAGGAAATGTTCAAGTATGCACGTTATCATGTCATTGCATCATCAAGCATGCATTGGCATCAAAATTGGGAAGTCAAATGTTTTAAATAAAAGGAACGTGTCTGTGACACCCCGTCTACTAATTAGAAAGTTATTATGGGATATTAAAACCTTAAGGACTTAAGTGTAAGAATATCCATAATTTAGGGACCAAAATGTAAATTTCAAATTGTCAGATTTTTGGCTAGCTACAGTACCCAAAAATCTGCCTTAAATTTTAAGGGAAAGTTTCTTATGTTTTAAAGGGTCAAATAAGAATTTATGGAATAGATGTATTCATTTCACCATTTGGCATAATTTACCTTAATTTTCTCTACTCTTTCTTCACGTGTGTATATATATTTGGCATGTATATATGGACATAATGTGTGAATCCCAGCATGATTATCCTCTATTAAATTAATTAGCATTGACTTATGATAGTAAAGTGTCTAAATTTATGCATAACTCCACCCCCTTTCCAATTTCAAAATGCCTTCTATTCTTATATAAAAATATCTTCATGGAAATTGGACACTTCACACGATTAATTTACACTCTTTCAAGAAGTTATAGTGAGGATTCGTTCTAGTACATTTGGGAAAGGCTGTTCGTGAATTTGAATTCTTTCTTTTGCATAAAATTACGGTAAGTATGCTTGTCAAGTGATCTATGAATTTCTCATATTATTTGTATTAATACAAAGATCGTAAGTTCTATGAAATTATGTAAGGCCAAAATATGTTATGATAAGAGAACCGAATTAGGGACTCTAATATGAAACGGGGTCGGAGATAGTAGTACTACACACTCCATTGTAAGATAAGTATGATTCAATCCTTTTAATTGATACACGTAATATGAGAAGTTTGGCAACATATTTATTGAGATTTATTCTCACCCCTTCCCTATGTTTCCCCCTTACATGAAATTGATGATTTGTGGAGATCGGATGTGAGATGACTAGTAACGTGGCAAATAAAAGGTAATATCAAGTTTATTTTTTATGAAGTTCAATAAATAAGTTTTTCTGTAATAAACATCGGGACAGGTATTTAGTTCATTATGTTTGATGTATTTGACTCTATTATTTTAAACAATGATTAAATTATAATTTTTTTATTAACGATGTTTATTCTCAAGATACGATTTTATTGACACTCAAACAATAGAAATTTCGGGGTGTCACAGTTGCCCCAGCGAGAGACTTGGGTCGTCTAATGGTAGTGGGTTTCTAAGAATCTTTGTACTTAACCCGTAGGTACAAGGTTCGAAACCCACGGAAGGCAAAAATCCACTTCCTGAAAATGAGGCTGGCAGCCCTTGAGGACTAGGACGACCAGGGGGGAGTGGAAAGACCATGAGTACGACATGGAGAAGGCCCCAGCGAGGGAGTAGGGTCGTTACAAAAAAGGGAAAAACTATGGATGATTATTTGTAAGGGTGAACAAATAAACCGCCAACCCGCTAAACCGAATCAAACCGCAACAAATGGTTTGATTTGGTTTGATTTCAAACGTGAAATGGTTTGGTTTAGTTTGGAAAAATTCCAAACTGCTTTAAACGGTTTGGTTTAAGTTTCAATTGTCAAACCCGCGGTTTCAAACCGCAACCCGCTAAGTCTTAAACAAATTACAAAAAAAAAAAAAAAAAAATGAGTACAGAAATAGCTTATCAAATTCAAATTGTCATTGAAATCTTTAAGTCATTTTGAGTACATTTTTTATTTCTTTTCTAGTATAAATGAGTTATAGATTCAACTTTTATCAAAATTTGAACGTATTCTTATAAGATTTCTAGCATTTGTTAATTGCAAAATATGTGGAAGTTTTTCAGGAATAAAGCTATGTTCTAATCTATGCATGTTTGATCCCTCCTAAAAATAGTCTAACTTCATTCCCAACTATAACTATTGAAAGCCGCAAAAAAGTTAAAATGAGGCTTGCAGTTTCCATTGAAGAACTTTATAAACAAATCATAAGAGAATTCATTAGGATACATATTTATAGCAAACTAATTAGAATAAATACTCATACACTAACACAGTGTGTTGTCTTTTATTTATGTAAATGATTTTGAACAAATAAATCTCATTGTAGTTGCAACCTGCTGGAGTAATCCCCTTGCCAATGTGAGTTGCTTCACAAAAAAATTCAAGAACACCTCTTGAAATAATCTACATAATGGTTAGTTGGTATTTCTTAGTTATCGAGCATAAATTTGGTATTGATAATTTACTCAATGCTATATATCAATTGCGAAATTTGTGATCTTTTCTATTGACTAGTAGTAAGTACGTGCGTTGCACGTCTTACGTATATGATGAATGTGATGCATAATATCTTCACAGAAGTAATACCATTTTTTGAAAGTTGTTGAGGTAATAAATTTAAATGTGAGAAGTAATTAGTCGAAAATTAAAATAAAAAAACTATGTAAATTTGAACAAAAAATAGTAAGTAGTGTGTTCGAAAATTAATTTGGAAAAAATACCGATGACATGTTGTAAGTTTTGTATAATAATAAATCATATTATTTCTTCAATGAATTTCCAAACATATGTAAGAATTTAGATACTATTGAATATGAAAATAGGTATTGAATAATAGGAAGTTACAAAACTATTCAAATTTCAATCGTATTTTTCTTTTTTTATCATTTGATTAATTCCTTCCAATTTGTAAGGAAAATTCAATAATGCAGATTTTTCAATAAGTTTCTTAAATATTTGATTGTTAAATTTCATGTTTTGAATTGAGAAAAGATAATGTGAGAAAAAAGTTTACCATGACACACGCTTTATGCGATTTGGATGATCACAAAAATTGTGATAAAGCTTATTTACTACTCATTTTAGTAATTTTTTTTCCTTTAATTTCAATAACTTCAAACACACATCTCCAACCCTTATAAAGAAAATTATTAAATATTTACATGTATTGTGGATTAATATTACGGACTGATAAAAGAAAAAAAATCAATAATATTGACAAAAAATCTAACAATTTTAGAATGTTATTGACAAAAGAGAATAATGCAATAATTAACAAAAGAATAAAAATAATTTATGATTTGACTTTATAGATATTTTTTTTTTCACAAATCCATAAATAATTTACTATAGGTCACATATAAATTGATTTTGCATTAATTAAACTCCCTTCATCCAATTATTAAAATAAGTTGATAAAATTCTAAATTACCTAAAATAAAAATAAACAGAAAATTATGTGCGAATTTATGTGAATTCTATATTGATATTATATATATATGATGATGATGATGATGCTGATTATTATTATTATTATTATTATTATTATTATTATTATTATTATTATTATTATTATTATTATTATTATTATGTGGATTGTACAATTTATGTATATTATGAATGATATTGTTAATATTAAAATTATTAAATAGAATACACATGAAATGAAATCATTGTGAATGAAAATGTTGAATAAATTATTATTGAAGGACGTTGTAAAAATTATAAGATATTTTTTCTTATAAATCAGAAATACGAACCCTAATAACAAATAATTTTTTAATACTTAATAAACACGAGAGTATAATAATATAAGAAAGTATAATAACGTAAAATTTTATAACTTTGTAAATTGTTAGATAGTATAACATTTTAATAATAAATAAATGAGAGATTATAATGAAATAAAATATTTAATGGTATGAATAAAAAATTTGTAATCAAAATTTTCTTCTAAACCCCAATTTTTTATATATTGTAATAAAATATGATGGATGTACAAAATCATTCCCTTCAACTCTAACAACAAATCATTAAAAATTCTAAAAATTATTGAAAAAATGACCCAAATAATAAAAGGATAAAAAAGAGGTAAATTTGAATTAAATTTGTACAATATTTTTTTTTTCATGTGTAACATATGACATTAAATTCACGGATTAATGAAATTGTAAAATTTTGAATTGAACATCATAAGATTATACATTTATAATATATATAGTGTAAACTATGGAATTTGAGTAGACAATTCAATTTTTGAAAGTAAGTATAAGCAAAAATTAGAACATAATTTTTTTAATACTAAATAAATGCGATAGTATAATATTATGAGAAAGTATAATAATGTAAAATTATATTGTAACATTGTGAATTTTTAGATAATAAAAATATTTTAATAATAAATATTTGAAAGATTATAATGAAATAAAATATTTAATTACATGAATAAAAAATTGGTAATTAAAAGTTTCTCCAAACTCCCAATTTTTATATATTGTAAAAAATAAAATATGAGGGTGCACAAAATAAGTCTCTTCATTTTTAGAACTTAAATAATTAATTAATATAAGAGGGTATAGTTGGTTTAAAGCAAAATATCTGAGGGCAAAATCGTGAAGTCAAAGATTCTCTCTTATCTACACTTTTAAGGTAGTGTAGATAGATTAATCATTCATTCATTTATGCATTATCGTATAAGAATGAGCCTTGGTTTATGATCTATTAATTTATTTTATTACAAACCGCGATTCTAAACCGCACCAAACCGCAAAACATGGCTTGGTTTGATTTTGTTTAGGAAATGAAATGGTTTGATTTGGTTTGAAAAAATTTCAAACCGTTTTAAACGGTTTGGTTTCAAATTTCGCTACAAACCGCCCAAACCAAACCATGTTTACCCCTAGTTATTTGTACTTCCTCTCTAAGTCCAAACTCTTGGTACAATAATCTACCCCTTTATCACTACCTTTGTGTAAAACAAGGGAAAAACTGTGGGTAATTATTAATACCTTATCTTCAATCTTCTCTACCAATTATATATATAAAAAAAATAAAAAATAAAATAAATAAATAAATAAATTCCCCTACAATAAATAAATATGATTACATTCTTTTCCTTTTTTCTTATAGATGGTGAGTGGACATGGTCAAACTAGCCGAACCGAGAGGCGCAATCACTTTACTTGGTTGCATAGAAATTACAAGAGAAACCCTAACCATAGTTTGCCACAACACTTGGATGCTATGAAAAAGATTTACCAAGGGGCAAGGGCAAATGGATATCAATTTCATAGAGACGAAATTCTGTATCACCTTGATCGGACTCTTATTCCTTATTGGAGGCAATTCATCAAAAGAATTGAAGAGAAATTCGACTACCAAACCTCCCCAGACGTGTTACTAAGATGCATGAGGGAAAGGTGGTGGGTAAATCATGAAGACCTTTGGGACAAAAATAGGGCGCCATTTATTAAATTTGCCAACGCTGCCCTTTCATTCGCCGCCATCTCCGAGATCTACAAAAGCTGTTAAAAATAAAATGAGCATTTTGAAAGAAATACTCAGTAGACTCATCTCCAATAATTAATTTACAGAATAATTTAATACATACTTATGCAATCTTACAGTGACATCATCATCATAGGCTATTTTAATAAAATCAAAGGCTCTTTAAAAAAAATCATAGGGTGTGGGTAGTCTCGTCTCATGCGTTTAAAGCATGTAAGTTATGCATAACATCATTTCTCATTCTTATCTCATAAGAGATATTCTCGTCTCATCTTGTAAGACCGCTTTTCATTTTTACGTGTAATTTTAAATTTCGCTCAATATTTATGTTAATGTGATTATAAATTTTAAATTTGCGATATTTAATGTCTATAATTCGAATTATTTTGCAGTGGAAGGACTTGGGCGCCGTCTCGATCGATGTACTAATTAAAAGTTTATAAATTGTTTATTTTAATAGTTTACGTGTAATTTATGTGATTAATTGTTTTATTTCCTAAACATGCTATTTTCTATTTTTTGTGTTAAATGGAAAGTTGGGGGAAAGTTTAGTGACAATCGAGGGTAAATAGAACTTATAGACTTACTTAAACCAAAGAGGAGATTTGAGGGACTGATTTGCAAATTTTAAAAGTTTATACCTAACCCTACCTTTAACATCTCACTCACGGTCTCTCTCCCTCAACATCCGACCACACACGCACTCTTCTCCCTCTTCCCTCGGTTCCCTCTCTTCACTTCGACGCCACCACTCCGCAGCCGTGCGTCGGTGCCACCAAGCCACAATCTCGATGGTAAGACCGCCCTCCCCTCCTCCCTCGGCGCACACCGCACTCACTAGTCTGTTGCGCGATGCACACATACTAGCACGCGAATTGTTGGGGCGTACACTCACGATTTTACACACAGAACACGCTCACACGCACACACAGAAGTTTATATGTATTGATGTATATATGTCGAATGTATGTATTGATATGAAGATTTCAGATTTTTTTCAGATTGGGTTTTAGGGAAATTTCGAATTTTAAACTGTTAAACTCAGAATTTGGGCAATATATATATATATATTAGTATTTGTATATATGGAATTTTATGTAGATATTGATGTATATATATTACCCTCATGTATAAAGTTCACATTTCAAATTTTTGTAGGTAAATTTTCAGATTTAAAACCTATGAAATTGTTAGTGTAATTTAAATGTTTACTTTCATTTTGAGTTAGGAAGGGTAAATTTCGAAATTTGGGAGAAATTATATGAATGGTTATATTAGTTTTTAGATTTCTTAATTTCTTTGATTAAATTTTCAGGTTTTAGATTTATCCATGAATTCGGAGTTATAATTATAAGTTCAGATTTAGGGGGGATTATATATGTGTATATTTTGTACATCTATTATAGTCTAAATTGAAATTTACTAATTTAAATTGTAGTAATATATAGATATACATGTGTGTTAATTCATGTTTAGAATTGGTTTAAATTTCGAAGCTAAGTTGTTAATTTTCAGATTATGAACAACTAGAATTGTAATGGATAGTTTTTATGTAATTAGGTTAAGTTATGAAATTTTGAGTTTGAGTTTGAGTTTGAGTTTGAATTTAAATGATGAGAAGACCTTCTAATGTACATTGAGATTCATTCTTTGTCTTCAATATGGGTTGTATGTGTTTTTGTCATATACTAAGGTCACACTTAGGTTAATTTGAGGTTTTGACCTCGATTGGATGTTTTGTTATTATATATATATAAAAAAAGGCGCATTTCTTTTTGTAGCGTACCCGGTCCTCAAGGGCTGCCGGCCGTCTACTCATGGTCTTTCCACTCCCCCCTTGGTCGTCCTGGTCCTCAAGGGCTGCCAGCCTCGTTTCCAAGAAGTGGATTTTTGCCTTCCCCAGGGATCGAACCTTGTACCTAGGGGTTAAGTACAAAGATTCTTAAATCCCTGCTACCATTAGACCATGTGGTCTAATGGTAGCAGGATTCTAAGAATCATTGTACTTAACCCCTAGGTACATGGTTCGAATCCTGCGGAAGGCAAAAATCCACTCCTGGAAACGAGGCTGCCAGCCCTTGAGGAGCAGGACGACCAGGGGGGAGTGGAAAGACCATGAGTAGACGGCCGGAAGCCCTTGAGGACCGGGTACGCTACAAAAAAAAGGCGCATTTTTTTTGTAGCGTACCCGGTCCTCAAGGGCTGCCGGCCGCTCATGGTATTTCCACTCCCCCCTGGTCGTCCTGCTCCTCAAGGGCTGTGGTCTAATGGTACCAGGGATTCCATGAAGTTTGTACTTAACCCCTAGGTACAAGGTTCAAATCCTTAGGGAGGCAAGAATTCACTTCCTGGAAACGAGGCTGCTAGCCCTTGAGGAGCAGGACGACCAGGGGGGAGTGGAAAGACCATGAGTAGACGGCCGGTAGCCCTTGAGGACCGGGTACGCTACACATCTCATGCATCAAAGCATATAAATTACATAATTTCACATAAGGCATGTAAATTATAATTTAAACTAATTAGTGGAGGCGAGTCTACCTTAAATCACGAGTTTGAAAAATAAAGCAGGAAAGTCACGTCAATCTTCTAAATCACCAAATGTATCGCCTAGCCAAAAGAAAATTAAATTAATTTAAATATTGGAGTTCATAAATAAAACATGACTTTAAAATAATTTCTATTTATGGTTTTCCAATTGCTCATCATCCTCCTCCGTCTCCGAAATCTGCAAAATTTGTTAAAAACAACGGGTGAGCATTTCTAAAAAGAAATACTCAGTAGACTCATCTCCAATAATTAATCTACAGAATAATTGAACACGTAATCATGCAAATATTACAGTGATATTCTCAAATTCTTGTCATAAGCATCACAAAAGGAGTGCAAATGATTATATTCTCGTCTCATGCAGTAAAGCATATAAGTCATGACAAAATTCTCAATTTATCTATAAGAGATATTCTCGTCTATTCTCATACAAATAAGCATGTAATCACGTAAATCCACATAAAAACATGCAATTATAATCTAAACTAATTAGTGGGGGCGAGTCTACCTCAAGCTTAATGAGTTCACAAAAGTGGAGCGGGAAAGTACGTCAATCTCTTAATTCTCCAAATGATTCATCTAGCCAAGAAAATTAATTTAATTAGTATTTTCGAAATAATAAAACTTTAAGTGATGAAAAATAAAATATAGGGATTTAAATGAAAATTTAAGGAAGACTGAAATTTAAAAGTTTAGGGACTGAATCGTTATTTTGAAAATAATAGGGCTGATTGTAGGAGTTAAGGACTACAGGGACTGATTTATTAAGCATCTAAATCCTTGAAACTGAATTAAAACATTTCAAATAACAAGGGCTGAAATTTAAAACATTTTAAAAATGAAAGGGGCAGAATTACAACTTTTCGAAAATTTGGGATTTAAAAGAAATTAACAAAATTACAATAACATTAAAAACACAAAATCCTCTCTCTCTCTCTCTCTCTCTCTCTGTATTTACGGTCCAGAGCAAAGAGGTGGCGACGGGGCAATCCGCCTCTTCGTCCGACCATCGCCGGCGTGCCGCTGGTGAAACGCCGCTGTTGAGTGGCGGCGAACGACGTGGGCATGTCATGGTCTAGGAGTTTGGGATTTTTAGGGCATGTTTGGTGCGATGAAAAAAAGCCAAACCGAGGCTAGGAGGTCCAGCTCTTTGGGGATTTTTCTGGCGATGTTCCGAATGGAATGAGTTGGGAGTGGAGGTAAGTATATGGGTTTCTCGTTCAATTTGAGTTTTGGGTTGTCTTATGAGGGCGATTTTGAACAAACAGGGGCGATTATTTTGGAGTTTGTGGGAGTGATTTTTGAACCATCGGTTGTGTGGTGGCCGGATGGGTGGACACTGCGATTTTGGTTAGGATGATGGAGGCTGGAAGTTTGGGTGTACCCGTTTGATGTGGGAGGCAGTGGAGGTGATTTGTTGCTCAATGGTGGTGGCGGTTGGTCTCGAGTTTGGAAGTGTTTGGGTGATGATGGTTTGAACGACGGAGGTTCGGTGGTTGATTTGGAACTGTGGGAATTCATGTGCAGCTATTGTGAGGGTCGAGAGCTTACCTAGAAGCTGAAGCTTTGTGTGATTCCTTGGCTGTGTAAGGGATTGTGATAATAAACATAGGTCGCTGACTTAATTTTGGTAGATTAGGGAAAAATTTTTGGTTTATGGAAAGATTGTGATAGCCAAGCTGTATGGAAGGTGGAGGTGAAGCTGGAAGGAAATATGTGATTTAGTTTCCCAAACAATTTGATCGGCTTGATTTGGAAAATTTGATACAATCTTGCTGAAAATGCAAACGTGAGGAAGAAACGTGAACATGGTTGTAAATTGGGCTTAAAGTTTGAGTTTGGGTTTAAGTGTTTGGGCCCAAAAAGAATGATTACATTTTTGGGCTAAGGTATAAATATTGATATTGAACTATTTTAATAAAATTTGGAAATTGGGCTATGATTAAAAATAAATAAAATTTCACTTAAGAATTTTGGATAAACGGATATTCTTTTAAAATAAATGGGATGAGTCACAGCGACACGCCTTCATAATATTTTATTTAAAAAAAGTAGCGAAAAATTCCCGGTCGCTACAACCCTACCCCCTTAAAATAATTTCGTCCTCGAAATTTAAACTTGCTTGATCTAAAATATTTGGATATTTAGCCAGAATTTCTTCTTCTTTCTCCCAGGTAGCCTCATCACTACCCTGTTTACCCCACTAGACTTTGACTAGCGAAATTTCTTTATTTCTTAAGATATGAACTTTTCTATCGATAATGCACCTTGGTGTCTCCTCATAAGATAAATTCTTCTGAATTGAAATTAACTGATAGTTCTCCACATGACTGCGGTCGTGAACATACTTTCTCAATAACGAAATGTGAAAGACATTATGCACCGCTGAGAGCTCGGGTGGCAATGCCAAGCGATAAGCCACATTTCCCACTTTCTCCAATATTTCAAATGGTCTGATGAAACGAGGTCTTAATTTCCCTCTCTTGCCGAACCTAACAGCACCCTTCATAGGGGCTATCTTCAAGAACACTTTCTCTCCAATGATAAGAGAGTATCCCAATTGCCGCTCAGGTCTAGAACATAGGCTCTGAGCATATCCTCCAACGTCTGAATTGTGCGTTCAGATTGCCCATCCGTTTGAGAATGGTAAGCGGTACTAAAATTTATTTTAGTCCTCATAGCCACGTGTAAAACTCTTCCAAAACCTCGAGGTGAATCTCGGATCCCTGTCTGAAACAATAGACGCTGGAACTCCGTTAAGTCGAACGATCTCCTTGACATAAATCTGGGCCAAGTGATCTACACTGAGAGTCATTCGCACTGGGAAGAAATGGGTGACTTTGTAAGTCTGTCTACATTAACCCAGATGGCATCATGCCCCTTCACTGTTCTTGGTAAACATGTCACAAAATACATGGCAATTTTCTCCCATTTCCATTCTGATATGTCCAAAGGATTTAAAAACCCTGATGGCCTCTGGTGTTCAGCCTTGACTTTTTGGCAAGTCATACATCGTGAGAAAAATTTTGCAATACATCCCTTCATGTTCCTCCACCAGAATGTAGTGCACAAATCACGATACATTTTCGTTCCTCCTGGGTGAGCTGCATAAGGTTGCGAATGAGCTTCCTCTAAAATTTCATTCCTGATATGTTCATCTTTCAGTACACAAAGGCGACCCTTGAACATAAGCGCTTTGTTAGTTGCAATCTCAAAGCCTATTAGCTTCCCAGTTCCAACATCCATTCTGATCTTTTCTAAGAATTTATCTACTTCCTGAGCCGTCACAATTCAACTTCTCAAATCTGGCTTAACTGTCAAATTTGCCAATCTGCTAGAACTTTGTCTTGCCAGGGTTCTCACTTCAATTCTCAGGTTCTGAAAATCCCGAATTAACTGCTCTTGTACAGTTCCCAAAGCTGATAATTGTCCAGTATCCTTCCTCCTCAATGCATCTGCAACTTTATTGGCTTTACCCGGGTGGTAAAGAATAGTGCAATCGTAATCCTTTACCAATTCCAACCATTAACGCTATCTTATGTTCAATTCCTTTTGAGTGAAGAAGTACTTGAGACTCTTATGATCAGTGTAAATTTCGCATTTACTCCAATATAAATAATGTCTCCAGATTTTCAAAGCATGTACAACTGCTGCAAGCTCTAGATCGTGTGTCGGATAGTTCTTCTCATATGGTTTCAATTGCCTTGAAGCATAAGCAATCACTCTACCCTTCTGCATTAGCACACATCCCAATCCTTGTTTGGAGGCATCACTATAGATAACAGATCCATCAGGTACTGCTATCACTGGTGATGAAACCAGTCTGTTCTTCAATTCTTGGAAACTTCGTTCACACTGATCAGTCCACTGACATTTTACACCTTTCCATGTCAACTGAGTCATTGGACCAGCTATCTTAGAGAAACCCTCTATGAATCACCGGTAATACCCGGCTAATCCAAGAAAGCTTCTCATGTCACTAGCATTTGCTGGTGTAGTCCAATTAGTCACCGCCTCAATTTTCGAAGGATCAACCTCAATGCCATTGATTGTGACAATGTGACCTAGAAAGCCTATCTTCTCAAGCCAAAATTCACATTTCTTGAATTTGGCGTACAACTTCTCAGTTCGTAGTGTCTCCGACACAATCCTCAAGTGTTCTGCATGTTGTTCTAAATCTTTGGAATAGACCAAAATATCGTCAATAAACACAATGACGAACTTATCCAGATACTAGTAGAAGACTCAGTTCATCAAATCCATAAATACTGTAGGTCCGTTCGTAAGTCCGAATGGCATCACTGTAAATTCATAATGCCCATATCGAGTCCTGAACGCTGTCTTTGGTATATCAGCGGACTTGATCTTCAACTGGTGGTAACCAGACCTCAAATCCATTTTTGAGAATACAGTCTCCTTTTAGTTGATCGAACAAATCTTCGATCCTGGGAAGGGGATACTTATTCTTTATCGTCAGCTTGTTAAGCTCCCGATAATCGATGCACATCCTCATGCTTCCATCCTTCTTTTTCACAAATAGGACAGGTGCTCCCCATGGAGACACACTCGGCCTAATTAAACCCTTCTCTAGTAGCTCTTCCAGCTGAACTTTTAATTCTTGTAATTCCTTTGGTTCCATGCAATACGGAGCTTTCGCAACAGGGGCGGCTCCCGGCACCAAGTCAACGCTGACATGAACTATTAGTTGATGACTAGTTTTTCCTTGTGTATAAATTTATGTCCTTTAAATTTATGAACGCTAGTATGTTTTAGAATGTTTGGGAAGCCTGGTATACCTGGCGATCCCCTTCCTTATGTAAACGCATGAATAATTATGAATAAAAAATGTTATTTCTTTATAATTCTCTTATTCAATTTATCGTGAACCTAAACAGTAGTTACTACACTTATCTTAGGTTATGGACACCCGAGGCAGAAATGCTAACAATAGAAACAACACTCAAGGCAATGCTACAGATACGCAATTCGCTCAACAGTTTATGGAAATGATGCGCAACTTCACTCAAGCAACACCGCCTTCGCCGCCACTGGCGGAGGATCGAAGTAACGCTGCTGCAGTAGTTGTGGAACATTTCAGGAAACTTCAACCACCAACATTTGAGGGTGGCCCTGACCCGTTGACAGCCGAAGACTGGGTAGCCAACATAGAAAGGATATTTGACCTCATTGAATGTCCAGATTCGAGGAAGGTAACTTGTGCAGCATTCATGCCACAAAAAGGAGCTAGACACTGGTGTGACTCAACTGCTAGGTCCAGAGCTCAAGACCATGTCTGGACATGGGATCAGTTCAAGGAACTGTTCTTTCAAAAATACTATCCACCAAGCATTCATAGCCAAAAGGAGGCAGAATTCTTGATTTTAAAACAAGGTGCAATGACCGTAATTGATTACGAAAGAAAATTTTATAAGCTGTCCCGTTATGCTCCAGAATTGGTTGACACCAAATCCAAATGAGAAAGGCGCTTCGAACAAGGTTTTCGAGATTATCTCAGACAGGCTGTGGTGACTTTTGAATTGCCCACATATCATGCAGTGTTAGCTAAGGCCCAACTAGCCAACTTCAAAGAAAATTCCAATAATAATTATAAACAACAACAGTCCGTGCCTTCTGATAAGCGTAAGTTGGAGGACAACAAAGGGAAAGAAAAGCAACACTTTACAAAGAAGAGTAAGGGAGGCCAGAGTTCAACAGTTAGAAAGGATTTTCCCCTTTTGTAACAAATGTTAGAAACATCACCTAGGCCAGTGCCTCGCGGGAATGAATGCTTGTTTCCTATGTGGCGAACATGGACACATCTCCAAGAACTGCCCAAAGAAGCAACAAGAAGGAAACCAACAGCAAAAACCTAACCACAATCAGCAGAAACAAGGAAATACATCCAAAGGGCAAGCAAGGATCTATGCTTTAACAGGAAATGAGGAGGACGACAATAGGAATGTCTTAGCAGGTAACGTCATAGTGTCTGGATTTCTTGCTTATGTGTTAATAGATTTTGGTGCTATACATTCATTCATATCATCTAAGTATGTGCGTAGATTAGATATGAATGTCTAACATGTATCACTCTCTTTAGAGGTATGTACTCCATCTGGAGACGTGTTAAACACTATTCATACAGTGAAGACCACAAGAATAGAAATTGATGGTAGGCACTTGGTAATGGAATTGCATGTGTTAGACATCCTTGATTTTGAAATAATTCTAGGAATGGACTGGCTATCGAAGCATCATGCCACAATTCGTTGTTTTGAGAAGGAAGTAATCTTCCAAAAGCCAGGAGAGAAGGAGCTTCTATTACTAGTGACAAAAACGAGGTCACTACCTTGCATTATTTCTTCCTTGAAGGTCCGACGGATCCTGCAGCCGAGTGAAAAAACAGGATATCTGATGTCAGTAATAGCCAAGGAAGGGGAAAAGGGTTTGATGGTCAATGACGTTAATGTAGTCAGAGACTTTGCCGAAGTCTTTCCAGATGAGTTACCTGGAGTACCTCCAGAACGCGAAGTAGAGTTCTCTATAGACCTAGTTCCCGGGTCTGCACCTATTTCTAAGGCCCCTTATAGAATGGTACCCAAGGAATTGCAAGAACTAAAGACACAACTAGAGGAACTCCTGGATAGAGGTTTTATATGACCTAGCGTATCGCCTTGGGGTGCACCTGTGCTATTCGTTAAGAAGAAGGATGGTTCAATGAGGATGTGCATTGACTATAGAGAATTAAACAAAATCACAATCAAGAACAAATATCCTCTTCCCAGGATTGAGGACTTGTTTGACCAACTCCGAGGTGCAATAGTATTTTCCAAAATTGACTTGAGATATGGTTACCATCAATTGAAAGTTAAAGCCAGCAACATCTTAAAGACAGCTTTTAGAACCCGGTGTGGCCATTACGAGTTCTTAGTTATGCCCTTCGGCCTAACTAACGCTCCTATATTCATTATGGATCTGATGAATCGTGTCTTCCATGAGTTCCTCGATTGATTTGTCATCATGTTCATCGATGATATCTTAATCTACTCAAGGAGTATTGAGGAACATGAGGAACACCTAAGAATTGTACTAGGAGTTTTGACGAAGGAGAAGCTCTATGCAAAATTTAAGAAATGTGAGTTTTGGTTGGAACGCGTAGTATTTCTGGGAAATGTTGTCACATCTCGAGGAATAGAAGTAGATCCAAGCAAAGTTGAGGCGGTGTCAAACTGGTCATTACAGTGGGGACAGTGCGCCATCATCTAAGGTCGGGACAGCCTGTTAAGTGGGACTCGGGTCGTTACAAATAGTATCAAAGCCGGCCGCCAGCTGGAATTCGGGAACTAAGTGCTACGCCATAGGGCGGGAGCCACCTCTAAAATCCCAATGCCTGGCAACAGATCTTCAGATGGATTAAGTGCGACAAGGACGTGGCAAGTCTAACAGGGGGTGATTGTAATACCCCGACCAAGAAAGCTTAAGAGATATGATAGGTACTACTCATACCAACAAGGTGCACCTTCTTTTCCGGAAGTCCATCGTTAGAAACTCCACAGTTAAGCGTGCTTGGCTTGGAGCAATTCTGGGATGGGTGACCTCCTGGGAAGTTTTCTCGGAGAGCGTGCGAGTTAGGACAAAACATGCTGAAAAGACTCATGTTGGTACAATGGGGACAGTACGCCATCATCTAACGGTCGGGACAGCCTGTTAAGTGGGACTCGGGTCGTTACAAATTGTTAGAAACTCCACAGTTAAGCGTGCTTGGCTTGGAGAAATTCTGGGATGGGTGACCTCCTGGGAAGTTTTCTCGGGGAGCGTGCGAGTGAGAACTAAGCATGCTGAAAAAACTTGTGTTGGTACAGTGGGGACAGTACGCCGTCATCTAACAGTCGGGAAAGCCCGTTAAGTGGACCCGGGTCGTTACAGTGTCAAGGTACAATTTTATCAAAAGTCATGTATACCAAGTTTTTAAGAAAGAATGGGTGTACTTCTAGGTCATGAAAGAAGTGAGTGAGAAATGTGGCGCGGGGGGACCGGATTAAATCGCTTTGCGATGGAATGTTCAACCACTTTGCGGTGAACTGTTAAACCGCTATGCGGTGGGAAAGTCAATGTTAAACCACTTTACGGTGGAAATGTGGATTTTAACCTAGTTCCAAATAAGAATTGCTCACTGCTCTCCGATTGACTAGAAGATACATCAAGTGAGCTCACGCTAGAAATGAAGTAAAAGTCTTGAAATGTTTAAGTAAAAGTATGAAAAGCTTGAAAGTTTCGGGAAGTAAAGTAAATGGGGATACATATTTCATATTGTTTTAAGAATTTCATGTCATAAGCATGCATCACTTGCACGAACTTTGCTTACTGAGCTTTAGCTCACCCCAATCCCTCCCCAGTATTTCAGGTGATGAAAGCTAGATGATACGACGAGAGCATTTGGTGGCAGACTCAGGATATACCCGCTTCAACCTTTTTAAAATAAAGTTAAATTAGAATTTGCACAAGTTTCTCATTAATTATTTCTTAATTAATTTATTATTGATAATTGTTTGGTTGTATCTTGTTTTGAATTAGGTATTGGTATCATATTAGAGGTTAAATTACCTCGAATTTCATTTGTTAAAGTTTATTGATTTGTGACTATTATGTTGAGGAGTATGGGATTATTGAATGGTTTTGGTGATGTTTGGAATTGAATTATTTTAAACGTATGTTTTAAAATGGTTATGATGTCCCTCTAAAGGTTAGTTATGTCCAATTTATAGAGAAGGCTTTGCTGAAATTTCCGTAAAATTTTATATAAAAAAAAATGAAAATGTTGAGGTTTTAAATGATTTCTTTTCCGCATTTAAGTAAAGAAAAGTTAACACGCCTAGATTTAAGATTTTAAACATAGGGTGTTTCATGTAAGGATTAAGATGTTTCATTTTAGACAACCCCAATTTTTCAACCAAAAGAGTACTAACTATGTTAGTCCAACTTCCCCCATCAATCAACAATCCACAAATTTTTTTAATACACAACGCACCTAGTGTGAAATAGGTTATCCATTTATTCATCAACACCACTCACCTTAACCCTAGCACTAAGGACACGACTATTAACAAGTAAACTCTTCACATCATAAGTTAATTCCTCACCGCCACTACTATTAGCCCCGACATCCTCTAATTTAGGCATCCCTTCAAATTCATCCTCAGAAATTATCTCCTCATTACGTATAACTATTACCCTTTTATTTGGACATAGGGATGCAATATAACTCGAACCCAAACATTTAAAAACTTAATATTCCTATCATTAGTAGGTTGGGAATTAGAAATGTTTTATCTTTTGTTATTGGTTCCTCCATCCCTTTTGAGACATGATCATCATTGTTTTCCCACTTTCTTCTTTTCCTCCGAATAATTATGGCATTTGAACATCATTTCACTTTCTTCTCCCAATCTAAGTATGCTTCCTATTCACTCCTCCCATGGAAAGATGGTATGGACATTTTTGTACTCCCTAGATTACCATCAACTTAATCTCTATCACCACGATGTCTCCTATTGTTTCTCCTTTTGTACATATCTCCTATATACCTTCTCCTTCTCAAACTAGCCATGGATGATTGTATATTACCCCCTTCACTACCAAACCCCTCATCATCGAACCCATATCCATACCTAGGATTATTTCCTCTCCTATGATCCCTCTCATCATCCTCCCAACTCTAGGTCCCGTATGAGTCTGTTACCTTCACAATTGAGTAATATTTTCATTAGGTTGCAAGGAACCAAGCTCAAGCACCAGCTCAGGGGCTCAAAAGAACTATCAAAAAGAGATAAAAGAGGTCCCAAGATGAGTGAAAGCGGATGGAAGTCGAAATTGAAGTCACAGGATGAAGTTAGAAAAAGTCAGCCCAGGTTACTACTGTGCAATCGAAGGGTGGAAAGTTGGCGGTACGATTGTTCTGAAGAAAAATGGACACAAGATCAAGTTCCGCTCCAGATTGCTCCATGCGATTACACGAAAATGAACCACGTGATCGCATGGTTCTACTGAAATCTAATTTCGTGAATTTTTATTTATTTTTCATTTTATTTATTTATTATTTCTATTTTGGATCCTAATGCGACTAGGGATAATCTAGGACATTTTTCATTGCACATAAACATATTTTTATGATTGGAAACATTAACTTTAGCATGATTGAATCAATTGAAGAGTTTTTCTCTAAGACCTATTAATCAAGTCAAAAAAGATTTGAAGAGCATGTTCAAACGGGTTCAAATTAAAAATGACATGTGGGAAGAAGGTTGGAGGAAAAAATTATGGTCAAATAAGACTTGGGATGCAATTGAAAATAAAAAATCCACAAGGGTTCTGATTAAGATTTTTATTCATGGATTGAGACTCAATTTTGCAAAGAAAACTTTCGAATTTGGAAATCAATATTTCGTGAAGAATTATAGCCCTTTGAGTCTTCATCCCAATACACTATAAATCATCACAAACGGACATCAGTGGAGAAAGTAATGACCAATAAACCAAGAGAATGCACAATTGAGAAAAAAAAGTAAAATCAAGCGACCGTGCGTGAGAATTTTGGCGCTATAGTGCAACGGTGAAAAAAATGGGCGAATTGTGTTAGAATATACCACGCGACCGTGACATTTATACCACACAATTGTACAGTTCAACGGGATTAGTTTTCTCCAATTTTTGCTATTTTTCCAGTTTTGATTATTTTGTTAGGGTTTTGTACCTCTATTGCGGCTACACTAGTTTTTGGGAATTTTCCATATTTAATATTCAATTTTTATTCAATGTTATAGTTAGACTTTGATTAATGAAAATTCTATTGAGTGCTTGGAAGAAAGACCTATTAAAACCAAACAAGATTTAAAGAGCATGTTCGAAGGGCTTCAATATAAAATGACATGTGGGGAGAAGGTTGGAGGCAAAAATTATGGTCAAAGAAGACTTGGGATGCAATTGTAAATCAAAAACCCACAAGGGTTGTGATTTAGTTTTTTAGTCATAGATTGAGACTCAGTTTTTGCATAGAAAACTTTCAAATTTGGAAATATCTATTTCATGAAGAATTATAGTGCTTTGAGTCTTATTTCCAACTCACTTTGAATCATCACAACCAGACATCGGTAGAGATAGTTATGACCAAAATATCAAGAGAACGTCCAGCTAAAAAAAGTAAAACCAAGAGACCGCGGGCGGGAATTGTGGCTCAATGTAATAGTTATTATACTTAATTAATGAAAATTCTATTGAGTGTTTTTACTCTCTAAAAGTGAGGATTCGCTTTACAAATCGAACTTATCAAAAATTAACAATCTTTAT
This sequence comes from Ligustrum vulgare, assembly GCA_963555705.1. Taxonomy (NCBI): domain Eukaryota; kingdom Viridiplantae; phylum Streptophyta; class Magnoliopsida; order Lamiales; family Oleaceae; genus Ligustrum; species Ligustrum vulgare. The sequence goes on from OY743174.1 coordinate 27,688,913, forward strand.
GGCGTTCAACAAATGAACTTATCAAAGGATCTGGACAACCTTTGTGGTTTTCAACCCATGTTGGTTCTTGTTTCCACATCTTAACGGGTCTAAGGTTTGATATACCTTAGGTTCTTGAGTCGTGAGGCTCGGTTCTTCATATTACCGTCCATCCACAACCTGAATTTGAAACTTTTAGGCTGACGATGCTCCGCAAGTGCACGGGTCGCGCAAGTAATAAAGTGGATTTTAAGTCCGAATATCGTTCCCACAGAGATTGTGTTAAATCGTATTTTAGACTACTACCTTAACCGGAACTAGAGAAATTGTTTTGAGTTGAGAATTTTGATTTTGAAAACTAAAATAAAGATTAAACTAAAAAATTGACAAATTTGATTTTAAACAAATGAAAATAAATGCGTTAGAATTATGAATCCATTTTGACTCTATCATCCATATCTTAACCAATCATTTAAATACAATTCATGGGTTTTGAAAATCCATATTCCTAATGTTGTTAAAACTTCCTTTCGGACAAGCAATAACGTCTATTCCTACACACGACCCAACTATATTTCTATGTTGAATACGAATGTGCACGAAAGCATTAAAAGAACTATGAATATTATAGCAGATAACACAAAGCATAGGGGTATATTTCTATCCCCTATCGGACTTTGTTGCAATCGAAACAAGTCTAATGAAATCCTAATCTTTCGAACTTAAGAAATCACAACCTAAAATCATACAACTAGTGATCAAGTAATTGCATGATAGAAAAAACATAATTCAATTGCTCAAAATCATGAATTGCATAAATTAAATAATAAATTAAAACATGGAGTCAAGAAATCAAAACTTCATCACAATTCCAACACAATTAACCTAGCCTAGAAACATAATAGAAAATAAATAACAAGAGATATGAAAAGATGTAACCCAATTCATCTCCTTGCAATTATTTCTTCAATCTTGATCTTGGCGTGGTTTGGATCCCTCGGCACTTCGACAGCGTTTTGGCATGAATTATGAAGACTGGGAACCCATAATTTCGTGCCCCAAGCCATGTATTTATAGATGTTCATGAGAATTAGGTCACTTGGGGAGAAAGAATGTTGAATTTCACGTCCAAATTGGATTCCAAAAGAGTTCCAATCGAACAAGGAAAGTTACCTTCGCGGAATATCTTTTTGTCACTGCACAGCGTTTGGTATTTTGATCATATCTTTCTATTTACTTATCCGATTGATATGATTCAAAATCCTTTAGAAAGATAACTTAAAGGGATACAATTCTTTCTGAAATATGATTCTCCAAATTCAAACGTTTATTGCCCCAATATTAGCTTTCAAATCTGACTAAAAATCTGCCAGAAATCTTGTTTGATTGGAATGAATTTATGGTAATCTTCTTACCATATTTCATTCATTTTTGACTTCTAATTGCATCCAATTGACTCCTAAAAGTCCTCAAGTATCTTATCTTGATCCGAATCAACTATTGAATATTTTCAATTTGGTCCTTGAACTTCTGAAATCTATCAATTTGGTTCTTTCTTTGACTTTTCTTTCAATTTAGCCCTTGATCTACTTCATCCATTCTTGATTTGCGTACTTTGGTTCTTTTATCATCCAATTTGCTTGTTTTTGCTCCAATTCCATTATTTTCTCGACTTTGGAATTATTTCTGAAATATAAACAAATAACACAAAATAAATAGAAAATATTCTAAAACAAACATATAAATTCATACTTTTAGGATAGAAATAAGTGTATAAAATACACTTATCATAGGCATTTCTTGTGCTAGCGTCTCTAACAAGATCACATAAGTAAGGCTATATAATAGCTAGAGTCAGTTGAGTTCAATAACAAGTCATTCTCTTAGATTCTTGTGTGTGATATTGTTTCATTAAGCTTTTGTTTCACAACAATTTTGGTATCAAAGCCACCCCACTGGGCCTGAGAGAGAGAGAGAGAGAGAGAGAGAGGGAGGCAGAGAAGTATGTCAAGTGAAGGAGCTTTCATGCAACCATTAATTCCCTGCTTTGATGGTCTCTATGACTATTGGAGTATGTTGATGGAAAATATCCCTAGGTCCAAAGAATATTAAAACCTGGTGGAGGTGGGTTATACAGAATCGGAGGCTAGAGCAGCTATGACCAAGGTACAACAAAACAGGCTCAATGAGTTGAAGGATCTAAAAGTAAAGAATTACATGTTCCAGGAAATTGACTAAACCATCTTGGAGACCATACTTCAAGAAAACACTTCGAAGCAAATATGGGACTCGATGAGGTAGAAATATGAGGGGGGGTGTACGGGCCAAGGGATCGATCCTGCAAGCTCTTTGTAAAGAGTTTGAAACCCAAGAGATTAAAATTGGTGAGAGGGTGTGATTATTTTCTCGTGTAATGTCTAATGCAAATAAGATGAGGGTTCATGGTGAGTGTATGATAGACGTCATGATTGTGGAAAAAATACTTCGCTCCTTAATAGAAAAATTTAATTATATAGTTTGTTCTATTGAAAAGTCAAAAGACATTGACCAGCTGTATGAACTACAAAGCTCGCTAATCATACATGGGCAAAAACTCCACAAGAATAATGGGAAAGAACAGACCTTGAAGATAACTCATGAGGATAATTCAGGAAGAAGAGGACGTGGCAGAGGATCATATAGAGGAAGAGGATGTCAAGCATTCGAAAAATCTCTTGTTGAGTGTTGTAGTTGTCACAAGCTCGAACACTTTACCAGCGAGTGTCCAAGCTAGGGGAAAGAAGCAAATTTTGCTGAGCATGACGAGTAGTAAGAAATGCTACTGATGTCGTATGTGGAGTTACATGGAGCAAAAGGAGAAGATATTTGGTTTTTAGACTTAGGGTGCAACAACCATATGAGTGGAGATAAAGCCTGGTTTAGTGATCTTAATGAATGCTTCAGACAAAAGGTTAAGCTTGGAGATAACTTAAGGATGTATGTTATGGGGAATGGCAGTGTGAGGGTGCAAGTAAAAGGCTTTGTGCGTGTGATTATAGAGGGGTGTTCTATCTGCCGAAATTGAAAACAACTTGCTAAATATCAGCCAGTTGCAGGAGAGAGGATTAGCAATACAAAACATAGTACGTAGTATTGTCACATTGTAAGTGACAAAGTTTCTTTAGGATCCTTCTCATCCAAATGGCTTGAATTGCACAATAAGCAGCTACCACGAACTCGACCTTCGTTGTTGAGAGGGTGACTATTGGTTGTTTCTTAGATGACCATGTAACAACTCTTGAACTCATCAAGAAAACGTAGTTTGAAGTACTTTTCCTATCTTCTAAATCACTAGCATAATCACTATCACAATATGCTACAAATTCACACTCCCCCCTTTCTGTAGAAGATCCTAAAATCGGTTGTTTCCCTTAAATATCTCAATGCCCTCTTAGTTGTTTGTAAATGCAACTCAGTTGGCACTTGTTTGAAGAAATTTGAATCCACTTTAACTCCATCTGCATTCTTGCTAATTTTTAACTCCTGGAACTATTGGATTTAACACATAGTTGCTTTCTTCCATACCAAATCTTCTCAACACCTCCATGGCATGCTTCTTTTGACAAATAAAGATCCCATCTTTTCTTAGCAGTACCTCAATGCTAAGAAAGTTTCTCATCCTTCAAAGATCGGACATGTGAAATTCATTCATCATCGAACATTTAAATTCTTCAAACATAATTTTATCATCCTCATTGAAAATCAGATCATCGACGTAGACACTGACAATTAGAATTTTACCTTCCTTACTTTAACAAACAATGTGTACTCCTTATGGTATTTAAAAAATCCCTCCTTCACAAAATAGGCTTCTAATTGGCTGAACCAAGCTCGTGGAACTTGTTTTACGTATAGAGCCTTCTTCAGCTTATACACCTTGTTTGGATTGTCCTCCCTCTTATAACCCCTTAGTTGTTCTACAAATACATCCTTATTCAGCTCACCATGGAGAAACGTTGACTTAAAATATAATTGGTACACTGTCCAACCCCTTTGTGCAGCAAGAGCGATAATCATAGTACCATATCCATCATAGCCACAGGAGCATATACCTCAGTGTAGTTGACTCCATATTGTTGTGCATAGTCTTTAGCCACAAAACGTGCTTTGTGCTTATCCAGCTCCCCATTCTTGTTGAGTTTGGTCTTATAGACCCACTTAACATCGATCTTCTTAGTACTAGCTGGTAAATCAGTCAATACCCAAGTTAAATTCTTCTCAATGGCCTTCATCTCTAGGTCCATAGCTGATCTTCACTTTTCATGCTTCACCACTCTCATAGTCATTCATCCAAATTGGTCTTCTTCTATTCCTTTCTTCACACCCTACATCACTAGAGCTAGATGAGCTTTCTTCATTTACGTTATTTGCAGAATCAGTCCCCACTTTTTCAGTGTCACCTTCTCCTTCACTATTTTTAATAGCACCCTCTTCGTTGTCACCCCCACTCCATATCTGCTACAACTAACCTTTTAAAACTCACTTCCCAATCCCATCTTTTATCCTATTCAAATCTTACATCTCGGCTAGCCACAATCTTCTTCATCATTAGATTATAAAGCTTGTAGGCTTTTGACTCCTCACTGACCCCTAACAATATACAACAAAGGCTTTTGTCTTCCATCTTAGTTCTTTTTGCATCTAGTATGTGTACATGTGAGACACAGCCAAACACTCAGAGTTGTTCAACAAAGGCTTGATTCCACTCCAAACCCCCTCTAGACTTATATTCTTTACAACTAATGTAGGACTTCGATTTAGGACATGTACAGTCCAGTTTACAGCTTCTGGCTAGAAAATCTTTGGAATCTTCTTTTTTGACAACATACACTGAATCACATTCATGATTGTTCGTGTAGCGACCAAGAATTTTTCACGTAATTTAATAATTATTTCAAAGTTCGAAAAACGTGTCGCTGCGATCACATCCATTTTTAAGTTAACGTCACGACGCGTTCGTCTAGCCAAGTCGAGAAATATCGAATTAATTCAATTCTAAATAAATTCTGAATTTCTAAAATTATTTTATTTTATTTATTTATTTATTGTATTTCCTTCAAAATCGTGTTAAGATCATTTTATCAGATCCATTTTCCAACTCAGTTGAATTCACGCGTATTATTTCCTTGATTTCCGTTTTTGTTGTGTATCAAACCCCAAAAGATTCCCTCACATTTCCCCAACCTAGACCCATACCCTATTGCCCTCACTTCACCCAACACACTCCTTATACACTATCATACTGCATCTCTCTCAACACTACCACAATTCCTTTTTCCCAGTCGTCACCACCACCACCTCAATCACAACCGGCCACTGCCATCCTCCACTGCAGGCTGCCCATTTCACCACCTAAACCAGCTCCATCCCCGGCACCATCAATACCATTCCCCCAGCTCCATTGCAGCCACTACCAACAACCCCAACTCATACCTCTCCAGCCACCGAAAACCACCACCGTTACCACCAGTCCTCATCAAACCTCGACGCACCATCAGCCTCCACTGCCCAACCATTCATCATCATCATCAGCACCACCAACCACCTGCATCCACCGCCTGCGAGACAACCCACAGCCTCCCCCACCATCCAATCGATCAAACACAACTCCACCACAACACCACCGCACAACCCGCCACCTACACTGCCCAACTTCAACCAGCTCAACCAAGAACCACCAACCGCCATCACCACCAATCGTCCAAGACAAACCCCATGCAGCACCTTCCACCTAAGCATCGCCACCTCAACCTGCACAAATCGTCACCACCACCACCACTTTCGCCCACTGCCCAGCCACGAACCGAATCACCTCCAAACCATCATCAGCCACCACCGTGGCCACAACCTCCCCTGCCACAATACTCGACAACCAACCACCCAAGATCAATCCAAACCAAACAAACCCAAAACCCGGAATAGACAGCCCAGTAACTTACCTTGATCGCGATTCAAAGCCTCGGTTTTACACCCATCTCGCACCCAAACCCCAAAAGAACCCAGCCTACCCCACCTTCGCCGTCGGCCGTACCCTGCGCCGGCGAACCGCCGGTTGGAAGGCGCCATTCCTCGGCCGCGCCCTCCGTCTCTCGCCGCCTCGTCTCCCTCTTCTCTGATGGTAGGTAAGTGAGAGAGAGAGAAAGATTTGATATTATATAAATTTTTAAGATTTAGCTTTTAGTCCTCTAAGTATCGAACTTATTCATTTCAGTCCCCAAGTTTTTAAAACGCCTTCATAAGTCCCTGCTAGTTCATATATATATTTGGAATGTTCCCACTCGTTCTAATTACACTAAATCAGCCCCTTTTGTTTTCAAAGAAGTTTATTTCAGTCCCTCAAGTTTTAAAGTTTTGCATTCAGTCTTGTTAGTTTTTAAAACATCAATTTCAGTTCTCAAATTGTAATTTATCATTTTAACTACAAATTTCAAAAGACTAATTCGACTTAATCTTCTAATTGGCTAGACGAAGCGTACGGAGAATTAAAGAATGGAAGTCGTTTCCCGCTCAATCACACTCGTCAAGTTTAAGGTAGACTCGCCCCTATTAATTGATTTAAATTATGATTGCATGTGAATGTGTATGTTATGTGACTTATGTGAAAGTCATTTTTATGAAAGAAATGAGAATGTATTTCTTCGGAAATAACGATGTTGTTATGCTTGTCATAACTTATATGCTTTTATGCATGAGAAAGAAAGAAGAGAATGTCTTGCAAGATAAATGATGATGTTATGCATAACATGTGCCTTATGTGCACAAGAAGAAAGAGCCCCGTGCTATAATGCACAAAGAAGAGCAACCCACACCCCATGATTTTTAAAGAGCCTATGATTTTCAAAAGAAGTCAGGTGCTTTAATGCACAAAGAAGAGCAACCCACACCCTATGATTTCTAAAGAGCCTATGATTTTTCAGAAAGAAGCCAAGTGCTTAAATGCACAAGAAGAGCAACCCACACCCTATGTTTTCTAAAGAGCCTGCATTTATGTGTTCAATTATATTGTAGATTAATTAATTGGCGATGAGTCTACTGAGTATTTCATTCGAAATGGTCAACCCGTTATTTTAACAGTTTTGCAGATTTGGAGATGGTGGCAAGTGATGGATAATGGTGGCAATAACCGTTAAATGGTTGAAATGTCTTACTTTAATGATTTCCGTAATTTCCAACATTAGATAATTTTGAGAATCTCAGTTATTTGAGAAGTTATGACATCGTTAACTGCTTTACAAAATTAATGGTTCGATTTGCTATTTCAAGTTGTTTCATAAATGTTTTCAAATCTTATCGACCATTACAGCTTATTTAATGTTGCCAAAAATGAATTTCAGTTATTTCTTCCGTTAAAATATTATTCGAAAAATTAAATCAGAAAATGATGTGGTGAACCGGGTGTACGGAACTCGGGGCGCTACAGTTCGGTTCTTCCTTTCTGCCACCTCGTATTTTTATGGGGTGTTGGAGCTGGCAATTGCCTCTTAATGCCATTCTCTTTACAAATTAATTGGTTGAAATCTTCTGATGTAAATTCTCCACCACAATCAGTTCATAAAAACTTAATGTAAGTGCCTACTTCTTTTTCAACAAGGCTATTAAAGTATTTAAGCATACTAAAGGCTTCTGATTTCTCAACCAAATAATATGCCCACGTTTTTCGACTAAAATCATCAATAAAACAGATTGTGTACTTCTTGTTGCTATTGGAGATTGGCATGATTGGACTACACAAGTCGGCATATATCAGTTGAAGTTACTCTGATGCTCTCCAGGTGCTTTTCTTCGAGATAGGATCAAGGTGTTGTTTTCCTATCACGTAATCCCTGCACACCGTTGATGTAGCAAACTATGGCAGTCTACGTACCATTTTCTTGGATTGGAGTGTTCTTAGGCCCTTGTTACTCAAATGTCCATACCTATGATGCCACAACTGAGACACATCTTGAGTACTTTTATGAAAGCAGGCTACCTTGCTACCACTGCTCAGTTGAGCAGCTAATAGAAAAAATATACTATTAGAATTTTTTAATAATCCCTGTTTGCTAGGGAATAAGTTGTTTTTTTTTTTACTCTTTCTTTGTTGATTATCATGTTTTCTGTTAGAGTGAACGTAAGCTGTCATTTTGCTTTTATTTAGGAGAAGTTGTAAGGCTATATAATAGCCAGAGTCAATTGAATTCAATAACAAGTCATTCTCTCATATTCTTATGTGCTATATTGTTCCATTAAGCTTTTTTTTTTTTTCATAAAAAAGCATACATTTTCCTGGGTCCAATTTATTACTAAAAGCTAAAGCACATGGTGAGGAAAAAAATATTCTCCAATTCTATTGCTCTAAGCATATGGATGTAGCATTAGTTGTACCTCGTCATTGCAATGTTCAATTCTTATTAGATTGTCAATTCAACAATGAATGTACTTTACAAACTAAAAATAGGAATTAAATGCATCAATCCTCATCCAAGCATGTCTAGATATATTATTTTCATCACCTGCAATATTTATATGAAATGGGGCAATCCAAACCCTAAACGCATCCATTGAGTACTTAATTTTGAACTTTGATGTACTGATGGACTTTCTTTTCTAAAACATTCAGTTTCGAACAATATTTAAAAGATACATCATACACGGTCTACGCTACTAAATTAAACTAAATGAAAGATAATGACTAGTAATATCTAACAATGTCGAATTCTAGCTTTAATAGTTCTAACTCATCAATTTAGTTATTGATATGTATGGAAATTTGTGATGCTATAAAGTACTATCAAACCAAAAAATTGCTGGAGGAGTAGCATTCCCATCTTGAATACAAGGAAACAATTCTTTGGTTAATTGGTAAGGGTTATAGATTGACAAAATTTTCATATCCTATCCTATAAAAGAGGATTCTATTTGTGCACTATTCATAATCCATTTAACATGGTTGGAACCAACAATGTGTTTGACGCCAGCTACATCTTGTAAAGCCCATATGTCTTAGCTGACCATTTAAACCGTTACAACCCGTTTTCCTTTTCGTCCGACCCATTTTGACCCATCGTTAGGAAGCTTGTAGAAACTTAATCATTTGAATCTCCCTCTGTACTCTTTCTCCTTTCTTTTCCGCAACCACCATACCTCTTTAATCCTCCTCCATTTCTCCCATGCAACCACCATATGTGATTTACTTGGACCACTTTTTCGACACCTTCCAACGTACTCTCCTCCACCACCCAAACAACCATCAGTGTCTCTGAGCCCTAAGGGTTATTGATCGCAACAAGAAGCCCTAGCAATTGGAGACAAACCTTTGAAAGAAATTGTAGATTGGTACTCGATTGTGTCAGCTGTCACTACCATGATAAAGAACCCGCTTTCTCCTTGGTCCACGCTCAATCGAAAGCTATCTCTGGAGGCCGTTGTGGGATTGGAGAATAGTGATGGTCCTACAAATCCTGCCTATTTTGGTGCCAAGGTAAATATCTAGGTGAAATTTTGATTTTACTTTATCTTGGTGTTACTTCAACTTGCCTTGGAATATGAGGTTCTTGATTTGAGTTGAACTTTGTTTGACAAAAATAAAGAGTATCTAATATCTTACGTTTAGGTATTATGTTAGTTTTCTTCAATTTGACGAGATTTAAGTACTTTTTTCTTCTTAGTTGAATTTCTAGGCCTTACAAAATCAGCAGACAGTGGATTACCCAAAGCTTACAATTGTTAGAGATGGTGGCACTGGTACATTTACTTTTATATATTGCTTATTTGTGTTGGTTTAATATTTATTATATAGTATTTTCTATCCTTTAATCCTTTAATTTTGTTTTTTACACTTGATTTTGAATGTATTAACTCATCTAGCAATTTTTGAGTAACACGTTGTGATACTTGAAATAAGTCGATTCAGAAAATATTTCAATGACTGTCTTCAATTGAAATTGTTCTGTTTATATATGCTTTTGTTTTCTTTGTATTCGGTGCTCGTTTTACTGGATTTTGAAGGATATTTGGTTTATTGCTCTTATGGGCTTTTGCTTGTTACATGATACTATTTGATGTTAAACAACCGATTTTTTGTTTTCACTGGCTACCATGGATCTCAATTTCAAGAAACTCTGGTGCCCATTTTTTATTTCAAATTAATAAATAAGGCTAGAACTTATATCGAACAAGTTTTCTTATTTTCTTGTAAACAACCTTGTCTTGATTTTTTTCCCTTCATTTTATTGTTGTTGCTATGATATCAAGTTGTATTGGTTTATTTGTAATTTTGATTTCATATTGATTTTTTCGAATTGGAAACATTTGAGGGTGTTTAGAGTAAATCTGGATATGTGGGTTGCTAGGAATTATAATCAAGGTTCGGTTGGGGTACTGTTTTTAGACTCCTCGAGTACAAATGAGGCTATCTAATTTTTAAAAATTATTTAATTCATTCATACTACCAACGATAGACACAAATTTTAAACTGCTACATTTTTCACGTATGTAAGATCAAATTCTATTTCACATTCAAATAAATGGTTAGCTCCAAATCTTAAAGAAATACTGTTTGCATATATCACAAGAGATTCATTATACCATTCAATGAAGACGCCCACACTTGGCTGATGGTGGTAACTATAACATTTTAATTCACATTATCAACCATCCAAGTAAAATGTGAGCTGCATTCATTACAAGATTTGAGTTTCTCTTTCTTTCTAATAAGTTCCATTATTAGATATTTACTTAACTTGATGTTTTCATTCGTTAAAGTTTTAACATTGTGGTTATACCTAATGTACATGCTTTTTGATGGGGGATTTATATGAATACTTTCACAGTATGCATTTTGTGGGGTAGTTTGGGATTCAGTACTCAATCCTGTTTTGCATTCTCCCCTTTTGTTTACAGAAGTTTGTCTTTTCTTTGCCCATGGACGTAGGCTAAAATCTGGACCTATGCATATTGCTTGTACTCTATCTCCCTTGTACATTTTTCCTAAGACTTTGGGTGTCCACGGAACAATCTAGGCTTCAAAGTTTTATAATTATGTCATGTTAAATCACATCACCTAAAAAACTTAAACTTTTAGAGAAGTAAAATGTCTTCATCAACACACACCACATTTATTTTTCTTCAAAGCTCGAGAATTTTTGAAAAATGGTTGATGGTGCGGCTTGAAAATTTGTGTCTATGCAAAATAAACTGATTTTTATGCTATTCTATTGAAAATTTTTAGGATCTCACAGGGGATTTTGTTCAGGTTCTCAGTAATGAAAAAACAAGCAAACAAATATTTAGGCCATGTTCTCTTTGCTGTTTTCAGCCCCTTTTGAGTTTTCGATTTTCGGAAATATCGAAAATGCGTTCACTTTGCCCATTTTCAGAAATTCGTTTTCCAAAATATATATATATAAAGGAAACTCAAAACGGGTTTAATGTCTTTTGGATATTTTGTGTTAAAAAGTCCAGCCCTTTTTTTTTTTTGTAAATATGACACTTCCTTCACTTAAAGTTCTTAAGTTATTTTGCCATTATATATAGATTCATGTTAAGATTTTATTTATTTATTTATTTACTTTTGTAAATGTGAGACACTTCGTTCACTTGAAGTTCATATGTTTTTTTGCCATTATATATAGACCCATGTTAATTTTTTTTTTTTTTTGTGTAAATGTGAGACAGTTCCTTCACTTGAAGTTCTTATGTTATTCTGTCATTATATATATGTTATTTTGTCATTATATATAGATCTATGTTAAGATTTTTTTTTTTTTTTTTTTTTTTTTTTTTTTTGTAAATGTGAGACACTTCCTTTACTTGAAACTCTTATGTTATTTTGCCATTATATATAGATCTATGTTAAGATTTTGTTAGTATGGGGTTGGATTTTTGTTTAGCTGAAATAATAGTAATGATGAATTTATTGACATAGAGAACTAAATGATTTATTGAAATTAAAATTAATGTAATTCAACAAATCAACCATTTTTTACATATAAAATATCACAAAATAAATATATCAGAAAATTACAAAGTAAACGCATTTTTCAGTTTTCTAGTTTTGAAAACAGTTTTCCAAAATCACAAAGAGAACATGTTTTCAGCAATCCCAAAACAAACAACCAAAATTCAAAATTCAAAACAAAATCCAAAACTCAAAATTCAAAATCGAAACACAAAAAGAACGGCCCATTAACATCTTGATTGAGAAATATGTCATTTTTATGGTCTTTCTGTTGGGAACTCGGGTTGCTCTACTCACAAAAATTGATTTCTTGTGACTAGAACATCCTGTTACAGGATTTTCTGTTCTATGTATTGAACTTGGAATAAACAATTTTGCACACAAAAATGGTTTCGAGAAGATTACCCTTGTAGCGTGCTTTACAATAATCTCTTTTCGTCACTTCTTGATTCCACCAAAGCTTCAAACCTCAAGCTTTCCCCGGTGTTCTCCAATGGCAGTTGTGCAGGTGTGTGGTCACCTTTCTCAAGGCCTAGGTTAAACTAAGATTAGGGTTTCTTTGTAAGGAGAAAACACACACTACACACTTTAGTGTGTGTCTCGCCACTTTGTCAATTAGGTTATGAAAAATAATCTTGGGAGATTATTTGTAACCTCTTTACACTCCAAAACCCTACCAGGCCTAGTACCATAACTCAGGCACATTTCTGCACAACACAATACAAGTAATAAGCATGTATAAACCCATTATAGTGAAGCCACCGAGGGAACCTAATCGGACCCAATTAAACTAAGCTCCAATAAATTAATTATGACCCGATCAACTCTTGATCAGTCAAAATTAATTTATTAATCACGTTCTATTCCACTAAAAGAACGAGATTGCACTCTTAGTAAAAATGAAATTACTGAAACAATTAATCAATAATTATATCCTCTGACTTATCGTTCTTACATGTTACCCCCGTCGATCAACTCGAATATTCGGAGCAAGTTAAAATGACCAAAATGCCCTTCTACGTATATTCATAAATTCTCAACTCTCATCTTCTATCTAACAGTTCAATGTGCTCCCATCACATCATAGAATTCAACAGTCACTGTCGAATTACTGAGCTCAGATTCAACTGTCCACTAGAAGAACCAGTGAGATTATGATCATACCTAAAAGGTGACAGATTCCATAATACGAATATATGTTCCTCGTTAGTTCACTTTAATTCCCAAAGTACCGAGATATTGATCAGCAATTTGATCTCACCCGTTGATACCTCAAAGAACTTCAAGTTAGTAATCGAAGTCCATTATCCGATTAGAATTAAGGTCCCACGTACGATAATCAAGTGAAATTAAATTTGTATGGTCAATGTCACAAATTAATTTCACGTGGTCCCGTCCAATACGTTCCAAACGTACTCTCAATTTTATTACCAAAGTCAAAGATAGACTTTAATAAAATCAAGACGATCTTATCAAAATAAATTGTCCATATTTATTTACTGATCGTGAACGTTAATTTTAGATCGAGTCACAAATTGAATTTTTCTCTGTTTAACAATTTAAACACTCAATTTGTAATATCAAATCGACCCGTGGACAAACACAACATCATATCAATACAATCAATTAATATTTTACTTTTAAATGTCGTGAATTATACTCTATGGGCATATATAATTCCAACACTTTCTCCCTACAACCGTCTTTCAATTAGGTTAGCTTTGTAGTTTTTTGGGTTTTGACCCCATTCTGTTGTTTGGTTGTAGGAGTTACACATTCCCTTTCTTACTTTTTATTCTCTTCATTATAGTTAATCATGTATTTAAGGTATAATGCAAATTTTCTATTACATGTACTTTTCCTTATTGAACATTTTTATTTTTTTGTTCTTTCTGCTTTTCAAAGTTGCTTATTTGTTTTCTCTACTTAGATAAGTGATCTACTAAAGTCCTTGAAGGGAAGTCGGTAGCTTAAAAAAAAACGAGATGGTGAAACTAGGAAAGTTACTTTAGACACATTGACTATTGGATATAAAAAAATTTGTTAGTTTTGTCTTGATTATTGCAGATAAATGATGCATTTTCATTTGTTTTTTAAGTGGTATGGATATTTGAGTTTTCCTTTATATAGGATTCATATGGAAACATTGAATCTTTGTATTAAATATTATATTGCGTATCATCATAAATTGGCCATCGACTCTTGACCATTGGACTAGCACTACTTGTTCTATAGTTTGTTAACTTAATTTTTCAATTTAATTATGTGTTATGTGATGACATTTGGAGCTACATTGGAAGAAACTCAACAAAAAGAAAGTAGCATAAAGATTGCGCAAAATATCATTGGGACCAGATCTTACCAAAGCTCCCACCTATGTACTAAAATTTTCTTTTTCTTTTTATTGATTCAATTTTATTTTATTTTTAATTATTGTTTGTTATTTGATGTCCTTTGGGTTTTTGCATAGATTTTGTGGGAATGAAAAAAATAAAAATCTGTGAGTGAAAATAGGAGCTCGGAGGTATCAACTACCCCTTTTTTGCAGCTTTATATTTCATTTTGTTTATAGTTATCTTGATTGAAATGTATTAGCAACTATGAGAAATGATGGTTTATTTATTTATTGTTATTTCTCTCTGTGATTCAATTGCTTCTTTGGATCTCCTCCAAAAGAACAATTAACAATTTATTTTTTATTTTTTATTTTCACTCTTGGGATTTCTATATGTTCTTGTTTTCTATTAAAATTTTGATATAAATTCGACATATATAAACTTGGTTTCGGTGGAAAAGTTGCATTGACTGTGAATGTGCAATTAATTTTTTTGAAGTTCTAAGCATGTTCTCTTATACTTTCAAACATCAAATTTGGTGTTTGAGAATGATATGTTTGCATTTTAAATCTTTATTTTTTTTTCAAAATGTGCTAACTGGTTTCCTACTATGTGAATTTGATTAGGTGCTTTGGCCTAAATGTTGCGAGCATTTTTTCGCTGACAAATTTGATTATTGGTGACTTTGTCAAAATTTCTTTCAAGAAAGCTACTCTTTACATTCATCTTTATATGGTGCAACAAAAAGCTTCCTCCCTCCAACAAAAGCATATTGCTGAGAAGGTGTTTGACCTACTTAAGGTATTCTTTAAGTATTTATTTTTTTAGATTTTTTCTTAAATTATTTTGAAGTCATGTATCACTGTACTGTTTGACATACCAGTTATATATCTATTGAACTCTATCATTGCAAAGTAGGGAATAGAACTTCGGTTGTATGTTTGAGACATACCATATCTTTGAACTACGTGGTCAGTTTTATTTAGAATATCGTGTGCAAACTTTGATGTGGTATGAAGAAAATGTTTACAGCATTTATATAAAGCATGTTTGGGAGTGTTTATAAACGTTTAGAATATAAATACAATGAAATGATTAATGGATAAGTGAACATTATTTGTAGGTCCCTTGAAATGTGGATAAAAATTGTTTTGAGGATTTATAAATTGTTTATAAACTTGAGTCAGGAATAGGCATAATGAACTAACAGCGGAGGTGTATAGGAGGCATGTAGGGAAGCCTATAGAGGATTGTTTGGTTCGCATGAAATAGAGACGTGGCATGTTGTGTCTACTCATAATAAAAGATCGTCTTTTGAGAATTTTTTCAATATTTGCGTTAAATAAATTACATTAAAATTTTCAAATTCAGTCTTTATTTATAAAAAACTTTTGATAAATCGAGTTGCTTCAAGTATTGTTTAGTTTTGTTGCAACTTATTTAGTGCTTTTGTCACCGTATGAAATTTCATAATTGAGTTTGACATGTCAATTAGGAAGCCCAGGAAAAATTTGACTCAGAAGTGCTTTTCTAAATGCCGTCATAAATTCTTTACCTATGAGCTGCTACCTATTGAACCGGCACCATTTGGCAGAACTGATGCACGTCGTGTAGATTTTAAAGAAGTTTCCATTCTTCCTAGATGCTCAAATGGTACATCATTCTATTATGTTCAATTACATATTGCATTTCAATGCACATTCACCATACATTTCCATTTACACAGTTGGTGCACTTAGGAAGTCTTGGTCTCTTAAGCCATTGCACCATATAAAATATAAGTCATTCTTCTTCCATTCTAATAAAATTGTTTCACATCTAATTGAAAAATGTTTTTTCTTCTCAACCAATTCTTCTACCATCCAAAATGACATCACCACACGCTATAACGTGCTTAACTATAAGACGACACGTGCATTGCACATGCTTCAAACTAGTATAATATAAAACTCCCTTTTCCACGGTCGCAAGTAGGCACTAGTACTTTATGTTCGAACAAAATTTTGTTTCCTCTAGGATAATAAACCCTTCGTCATGTGTATGGGAAATGTTGCAGGGTTAAATTCATTTATGATTGAGTTGATCAAGACATAATTATTATCTCCTCCAAATTTAGATTATATGTATATTACGTGTATTTACACTCCATCATTGTCGCTTAATTATTGTGCACGTCAGTTTGAACCATATATTGTCCTTGATTTTACCTTCATTTTTTGCATGTCACCTATTGTATATAATTAGGCAATTTCTGTTGCATTGTGGGAGATCTATGAATCTTAAGAACATTTGTATCATGTATGTTCGGCATACATTTCTGACAATGCTTTTCTATTTTCAGAAGGATATTTGAATGGTGTAATTACAACTAATGAGTTGGCATGTAAAAGAGAATTTTAAAGTCAACTATGGTTAAGGCATGAGGTTCAAAGATGCTACATAGTGTAAGTGTTATGCCCTAGGTCCAATACTTTGACCAAACACTTTCTAATTTATTTGATGTATTTTATATATGACAAATCTGTTATTTAATTGATTTATAAAAATATTATCATTCTTGCAAATTAAATCAACAGAGTCTGTAGATTCAAATCTTGTTAATCACAAGAAGTTGTGATTGTGAGATATAAGTTACAATTGAATCTTAAATATCCTTGATCGTAAAATAATATCGAGATACGAATATCTTTATTACGGATAGACTAACATGTGTGTCATCGCCCACTTTAGAAGTGAGTAGTTGATCTCACAAGCTAAGATGTAAAGACATCTAAATGAACACGTGGATGTTTTGTTAAGAGAACAAAACATTGGAGACCCGCAATAGAGATTCCATATGGATAACTATCTGAGTGTTAGTAGTTAATCTCTAATGTTTGTTAGTGAAATTGATCATTTGACTTGATATCATCATAGTACCTTATTTGAGGGCAGTCATACTTTGGTGATGTCGGATATTGCTCTGAAATGAGTTACTAATACGATGTCGTTCGGGTATATCAAGAATCACATGAAGGTTGTGAATGATCAATCTGGATTCGTCACTCTTAGATAGTAATAGATTATGATCTGCATTTCATTTGGTTAAGTCGATATCGAAATCCTTGGTCAATGTGAATTCATAAGGTCGAAAATAGTTTCGACATTTATTGACTTAAGAGCGAAATAAAAGATATGATCAATAAACGAGATTAACACATTTCCATATCTCGTAGTTGATCGGATCATATTGACGAAAGGATTAAAGTTTCATGATAAACGGACTAGTTTGGTTTTGTCACACCACGTGACATTTCTCATCACATGTATTACCCTGACACATTACTAGATTTCAATCTGGGATAACTAATGTGAATTAATTAATCTAGGAGAATTAATGATTAATTGAATTGAGTGTTTTAATTAATCTTATTTTGATTAGATCAAAATAATAATTCACGTAGTTCAACATCGTGGTTGGGAACTTAGAGGGTCACACACAAGGGGAAAACTAGAAGAATGTAATTAGAATTAATTAATTAACAAGTGTTCGACATTTGTAGAATTAATTAATTATATTTTTTATTAATAGGCTGAGTTAATTAATTGGATTGATTAACTAATGTCCCATGTGTAATTAATTGGATTAATTAAAGGGAAAAATACATAAATCGGGTTGTTACAATAACACATTTCAAAACTACAGAAAATAGTTTAAACATTCATAAATTAGGTGATAGTAAAAACATTTATAATAATTACACAAATTAAACCACCCACCCTACTCCACCCCACAGTGTTTAAAACTTTCCAGATTGTAACAACATTTCATCAATGCCATCATAGCCACCACCATCGCCTCCGACCACCACCACCACCACCACCTCCGACCATGAGCACCACCATCTCCGACCACCACCACAAACTTCGAGCACCACCATCACCGTCGTCCATATCTCCGATCACCATCACCAACGTCACCATTGTCATAACTTTCCAAGCTTCGATGCACCACCACAACCACACCACCATCATCACCAACAAAAAAAAAAAAAAAAACCCTACCATTTCACAAATTTCTGCAACTCATGATTATGAATGTAGGATGGGAAAATAGAAGCAGGAGTTCAACTTACTGAAATTCTTAGTTCAGGATTGCCTAGAATGTGCCCCATTTATCAACACTAGAATCTGTGACTTTTGAAATTGATATGTAACCAATGTAATATGACTAGTTACATGTGTTACAAGTGACCTGAAATGTATAAACTATGACAGGTGACCTCAAAGTGCAACATGTGACATGTGGTATATACTGTGACCTGTGGCTTAAACACGTGACCTACATATGTGACCTCAAATTACGACATGTTACATATGGTATAAACTATGAGTTGTGGCTTGAACATGTTACCATTGAACTCTGAGTTGTTGAAATTGATATGTGACCTATGTAACTTGAACATGTGACCATAGCTTGTGTCCACTTAGCTTGGAACTGTGACTTGAATATGTAAACATGTGACCTATAACTTGTTGAAATTGAACTGTGATTGAAATGTGACATGTGACCTCCAAATGTGACGTGTGACCTGATGTATGAATTGTGATGTGACTCGTGACTTGAACATGTGACTTGAGCTTGTAACTCGTATATGTGACTTGTGACTTAAACATGATTTGAACATGTGACCTGAAAATGTGACTTGTGAGAGTGTAATGTGACTTTTTGTGACTTTAATATATAACATGTGACTAGTGACTTAAATGTGTGACCCATGTGACCATGACCTGAACATGTGACTTGTGAATGTATGAAGTGTGACCCATGTCTATATAAATGACCCTTGACATGTGAAGTGTGTTACGTGACCTGAAACATTAAGTGTTATCTATTAAATGATGTGATTGAATGAATTGTGACATGTAACCTACAATCCATACAGATTTGACATGTGACCTGTGACCCGTAACATGTGACCAGTAATTTGAACTTGTGACCCATGACTTGAATATGTGACATGTGACTTGATTATATGACATGTGATTTGAACATGAAACCCAACACAGGCCTGTGTCACTTGAATATCTGAGATGTGACCTATTATTTGAATATGTGACCTATGACCTATGACTTGAACATGTCACATAGTGACTCAACCACCAGCAACAAACAATAGTAATCTCTCCACCACAACCACTGAAACATCACTGCGCTACCAATTTACCATCACAACTGAAACCACCTCACCACCACCTCACTTTCAATTAAAACCATCGCCCCACCACCACACCATCACCACTGAAACCACATCAACCCCACCACAACTGAAACCATTGAACCAGAAATCACATTGGTTGAAGCTTCAAAATGCTTGCCCATCCATCACAACCTTGTACCGCCAACCACCCTTACTGCTCACATTGCACCACACACAACCTCCATCGCATCGACCCATCCATCGGAACAACCTCACAAGCTTCACCACACCCACATCAATGCAGCGACTTGTGCCCTGCCTAAAACCAGTAATGGCCCAGTCAACATCACCGTACACCACCACCTCCGAACACCCTCACTATAACTAACCACCATATTGGCAAGTAGTGCTCCAGATCTATACAATTAGTAACTTCAGACCTTGGAAATGTCAATTTTCCTTTAGATTGACGTCGCGAGCCAGGAGAGAGTAGAAATCGACACTCGATGACTGCACAGTTGGCTGCGTACAGGCACATCGCGGGCAAGCACCACAGCGCTTTTGCGTCTTGCCATCCTCAGTCACTGCTAGTGCAACAGCTTCTGTGAGGCTACTGATGATGGAGATGACGACACTACAGCTAAGGACGTCAATGATAACACCGATGATAGTGAGGTTGAGCGTCCCTGCTGCAAGGAATGACTGCACCTCGAAGCCCGCCGCACAACTGTCGTTACTGCGAGGTTGAGCGCCCCTTTAACTGGGTCTTACAGGGGCTTGCGGTGCCTTAAGATGCCACTTTTGGAGTGTGGAATCAGTGCTCGGAGGGGAGTGGCATCCGGTGACGTCACCTAAAGGGGAGTGGCGTTCGGAGACGTCGAGTGGAGTGGAGTTCACCTATTGAAAATCCCAATTGAAATTGCAAGTGGTGGGTACTAGGTAGGGAAACGTGGGGTAATATAGTTAATCAATATTTTAAAAGATAATTAGAACATGAGTGTTGAATTAAAAAATTAAAAACCTGATTTATGAATTGTTGAATATAAAAATCTGGTGTGGTGTAATTACCACTTAATTAAACCACATGGACCGGGTCGTGTTTAAGTTGTGGGCCAAGCCCACTTAACTTATATTAATAAACAACGTTTGGAAAAGAAACTCTAATTCATTATTCTCTTGCTAGCACAAGAAGAGAGGAACCTTAGCCTCTCATTCTTGTTCTCTCGTGTGGATCACCTTTGGTGGCTGGACACACTGCAATAAAAGTGATATTTTACGGCATGAATATAAGGCATGCCGTAAAATTTGAGTTTTTACAGCGTACATGAAAAGCACGCCTTAAAAAGTCACCATCCACGGCGTGCGTAATTCGCACCCCATAAAAAGTTATGATTAATATATTTTCCATTGTATTTTACAGCATTCATCCATGAATGCCGTGAATAATACTTACGGCGTGCAATATTGCACTCCATAAAAAGTATCCACAATAGTTTTTACAGTGTACATTTTTGCATGTCGTAAAAACTTATAGTTTGCGCGTCGTAAAAACTATGATTTATTAGGGTTGCAAACCGAGATCGACCCAAGACCTACTCACACCCTGCCAAGCTTAATGACCTGTTTCAGCAACCCAACCCATATCAAGAAACATACTCGTCCATCCAGATATCTTCCCTGCCAATCTCTTCACAGAACCAGCTCCATCACTGCTGATTCTTCACCACAGCCGACTTCCTCACCATAGGTATTCCACTTCACTGAACCAGCTTCGTCATCACACCGACAAGCACCACGCAACCCATCCCCTCAAGGCCTGTTTAAGTTCACCGAAGCCAACCAGGGTTTTTTTTCTCGCCTGAGATTGCGTCGAAATCAACCACATTCGCAACTCACACTATCACCGTAGCCACCCCGCACAGCTAGCACACATCACAGGTAACCTTACCCTTTCTTCCTTTTCAATTTTTTGTGGCTCGAGAGCTCAACCTTGTTTTACTAGCCGAATGTGAAATGGTGTTAGGGGATTTGGTACTGTTAATCTGCATGTTGTGTGGTTGCGATTTTTGGAGGAGGAGCAGGGGCGGACCCAGGGTGGGGCCTCCTGGGGACACGTTGCCCAGTAAAAATATGATTTTTTTTTTTTTTTTTTTTGGCTTCTGGTAGGTAAGTTTTTTGTTTTAATCTTCAAACTTGATTTATTAAGATATAAATATAATAGTGCACCTTCGCAGTGCACTCAGGACTCAGCACTTTGAAGATGATACATTACATATAATTTCTTTTTTTTATAAAAATAGTGCACCAATGAAAGTGGAGCCATGGGCAGTGGGGGATGTGATTTATGCTAATTATATTATAAGTGTACAAGATTAATATAATTATTTATTTGTTTGGGGATTGAATATTTTCAAGTACTTTTTTCATTTTTCGGTCTCTTCTTACAAAAAAAATGTTTGGGGGCAGTGTGATTTATGCTAATTATATTATAAGTGTACAAGGTTAATATAATTATTTATTTGTTTGGGGATTGAATATTTTCAAGTACTTTTTCATTTTTCGGTCTCTTCTTACCAAAAAAAAAATTTACCATCCGTGTGCCCCACTAGTACAAACGCTCTGCGTCCGCCACTGGAGGAGGTTCACAATGTTGATTGATAATGGAGGTTTGAACTCATGCACATTAGGTGTTTGATATTGTGTCTGTGTGAACTCTAAGTTGAAATTTTTAAGAACCGGAATTAGATACACCTTGAATAGAGTTGGGGACACCATACGGGTTGATTTTCCATCTTCCCGTCAGATGGTTTAGGAAATTGGATTGGTGTTTGATTCTCTGACCAACATGAATTTTACCCCAGTGATGAAAGGAGTAGGATAAACACCATATTGCATTTTATTTGAGTAGTTCACTCATCACAAGAATGTCTCCAATAGGAAAATTAAAATGGTCATCAAGGAAATTTGTATCATCCTGAAATTCAAAAATCCCAAAAGGCTTGCTCCGGAGTGGGTCTCAAACTACTCAAGTATCCCTTAAGGATGAAGAGGCTTGTTTCCAGGTTTCGAAGAAGGTTGCCCCAAATATTAATGTTGTTCTATTGAGGCATCACATAAGCCACAGGGAGCCATACACCTGAAGAATCCCCCCCCCCCCCCCCCCCACCCTGCTTGGTTAACTCCCATAACTAGGAGAACATATTACAAGGGGAGGAAGAAAAATTGAAGGGTTAATGAAAGTCTAAAATAGACATTGCTCAAAGAAAGCTTGGGGGTTCTCTCTGTATTCAACCCCAGCAGATTAGAATATACTGCATCAAGATCACAGTCACCTTTAAGATCTCCATGTTCTTTGTTTGATCCTTTCACATTCAAAGTCCAAAGCAATGCCATCCAGGAAGCCATAAAGTTTGAAACTAAGAATCTCATCCTTTTATAAGAATCCCGAGATTTAGTGTTTGATTAAAGGAAAAAATATGTAAAGGGAAAAGAAAGAAACAGAAGGGAGGCAATTTGGTAAAATAGACAAGAAATATTTATCTATTCATAATGATTGCCGAGTCTATTGGATCCAATTTACATTTCATTGTCCTAATGCATAAAATGACCTGCAAGATTAAATGCAATCTGATGATAATGAACTTAAAATGCATAGAGAAATGATCGTAGGAGAAGTACATGCCTTCTTCTAAAAGGCATTTAATGAATGTTTACCTGTCATTTATTGTCCTGAATAATGTTTTACTGCCGTGCAGGTCATCATCAATCTGGGATCACTGATTTGTCTCGTTATGATGTTCAAATTGAGAAACTGAGAAGTCAGTTGGATGGAACTAATCTCCAAGTAAGTTTCTCTTACTTCAGTATCTATAGTCAATTTTATAAGATTAAGAAACTAATATGCCTCTTTAATACATATACTTGAATATATGACCGAGGATTATGGAGTAGGGTGGAGCTTGCGAAGGCTTATTATAAAGTTCTATCAAAATCCCTTGCCAAGAACCTCAATGGAATTGGACTGTTATCCAGCATGCAACAATGCAATGACTTCTTTTTACTTGGAACTCAGCAGAGTGAGATTTCTAGTCAGCTAATTGAGCACTCAACACCATATTACAGTATATGTTCGTACTTTTAAAGATCGAACAAAAGAGAATGCTTTTACAATTTTAAATGTAAATAAGGTTAGGTTGGATATTATATTAGGTAAATTATCGAAAATTTGTTGCTGATTTTGAAATAGATCGATAAGTTCTTCTCATTTTAACAGAATGTTTACTACAGGAACTGCGAACTTAAGTGGGTTAGGTTTTTGGCTCCTCTTAGTCATTTCTGAAAAAAAAAAAATAAGGTTCGATATTGTATTGCAGTACCAGTTGATGGGGGGGAAAAAAAAAGAAAAAGAAAACCCATGTTTGTAAGCTTTCCCCTCTCTCGCAAGCATACTAACTCCAACATTCACCTCCTTTTAAAAATAAAAAAACCATTTACGGCGTGCGGGAGCGTGCATGATGCACCCCGTAAATTCCGGTGTTTACGGCATGCATCATTGCACGTTGTAAATATTTACGACGCGCAGATACAAGCCGTGAAATGTTATTTAAGGCAAGCTTTCGCCATGCTTTGCACGCCGTAAAAAGTATGCTACTTTTTATGGTATGGCTTTTACGGCATGCATTGCATGCCGTAAAAAATAAACTTTGTTGTAGTGACAATTGAACAGTTGTGGTGTGCAAGTAGATTGAAGGAATCAAGATTATCAGATCCGTCTGCAAAATAATCAAGTGGTATTATTTTTTTCACGATTTCTATCTAAACACAAAGCAGATTCTCGTTTGGAAATTGAAAATATTTTATATTTCGTTGTGCATGATTAAGTAAATTCCCAACGTATAGTGCATACATTTAATGGAGACACGCATGGCATAACATAAATGTCTAAGGTCTTCTGATATTGCAGGAAATTAAATGTTAGACTTGACCATAGCTGCTATCTCTTACGAGTATGGGACAGGGGAAAAAATTTTCTAAGCATAGTGTTACAACCCATTTTTAATTTTGTAAGTCAAATATTTATTTTGCCAAGTCAACATTTATTTAACCAATTTAGTCCAAGTGGGGATCAATTTAAATTATTAGAGTTTTTGAGGATCATTTAAATTAACTTATTACCATCTAGAGTTAAGGATTCATTGGAATTATATTTGGGGGACCAAACTTGCAAATTTCAACTAAATTCATTTGTCTTATATTTGGTAGACAAACACAAACCAAACTCAACACACACAAACCAAACACAAACATTACCAGAGAGAGGGAGAGCTCGGTAGTGAGGGAAGGGGGAAAAAAGGAAAAGAAGAAGGAAAATGACGATTTTCACTCAACCATCATCTTCTTCTCCTTGTATTCTTCATCTTCGAAGAGGTAAGACAATACTCATTTATTTGAAATATGCTTTAATTTTAGGGTTTTGCTCATTGAGTTAAATGTTAGATTTATGGATGGATTTATAGTTGATTTGAAGATATTGAGCTAAATATTCAAGTTTGGTTGAAGACATTGTTGTTACATGCTAGGGTTTGTAGTAATAGTGGATTAAATCCAAGATTTGGGGATGATTAAGTTATTGGAGCCTATATTAACTTATTTCATGTTTAAATGCTTATTTTGGTGGAGTTTATTTAGAGTTTAAATTACCCATGTAATTAAGTTTAAGATTTAGTACATTACTAGTTTCTTTGGAAAGGGGTTTTGGTGTCATGAAGCATTCCTTTGAATTATTGAATAAATGGAGAATATATTAACCATATATTTCATATAAGAGAAGGTTGGTTGGATGTAATGTTGGAGGTATGTGAGATTTGTGACTATTGTATAGGATGTCATTTTATTTTGGGCATTTGTTCAATAACTGTAAAATATTGAGTTTATATAAGGTTTTAATTTAAATTTCAGGAGGCGACACGGAGATTGGCCACGCTTATCAACTTAATTAGGTTTCTGTCCCAGTCTCTGTGAGTGGAGAAACTTATTTTTCCTTAAAGTTAAATTTCAATATTTAATAGCATAAATTTTCTATATGTTCATGATTTTAATTAAGTAGAAAAGTTATAGAAATTACTACTTTTCGCAAATACCTGTTTAGAAGCATGATTTTAGATTTCTTCTTTTAAAATTTCAAGTTAATCAAATTATAAATTTAGTACATTATTCTATAAAAGAATTTGTTACATGTAAATTATTATTGTTGAAAAATCATCAGAAAGTACCCAGGTGATATTACCCACTCTGCACTAATGTGAATTTGTTTCCACAGTGTATGACCAAATTATTAGATTATCAGAGGTCTTTCGGACCCACTCTTTTGCACATATAGGCTTTGGGAAGTGTACTGGGGTGCTTTAGCCTTTAGGGAAGTCTATGAGCATATGACACAGTTTATCAGATTATCCGCTTATCAGATCTTAATGGCTTTGCCTTGTACATCGAGAGTACTCTGTACTTGAGTAAGTTGTTCATTGGGTACACTTTGATGTGATTCTTTTCAGTGTATTATAATACATTTATTCATAAAACAATATTTCTGCTTCTCAGTATAGTTCAATGGATTTTTGAATATTATCAGACAGTTATCACTACTTATGTCATGGTTTTAGTATTTATAAATTCTCATTTCAGCTAGATGTACTTTTCAGAATAAGTGAAAGACTTTCTTATGTCAATCAAAAGTCATATTCACCACAAAAATAGTGATTTTATAAAAATATATATATACATGAGAAGAGCGTGACTAGTTTTCAAACCCTCCACTCATTGAGTTAAAATCTCATATTTTCATCACATTTTTCCCAAACACGATACTTTTAAGTTTTGAGAAGAAGTTGGAAATCCTGCCAAAGAGCCACAATATCATTTAGTTGTATGTTTCAAGTCTTCATCATATGTAGTATCTTCTTTTGGGATTCATGCATATATTAAACTCGGTCCACTATCGAGTTTGTTGTTTTGTCAAGTGCCTAGTTGATTAGACTGTTATTTCAATGTATTAATTGTAAGGGGAGTTGATAATATGTAGTAGAAAATAGATGGGCAAGCACAAGTTCTTTTGACTTTTGATATGATGATGTGAAGGGAGATAGATTCCCAACATTATACATGTGGTTGTTTGAGGAGTTGTTGATTTCGTTACATGGAGGTTATATCCAATATTTAAAGGAAACTCTATCAAAAAAATTTTAAAATCATGGGGTATTAGGAGAAGTCTTTTAGTAATAGAAAAGTCTCAGTAGCCTTGGTGGTGGGTCCAATATCTAGCTGGCATTCACTATCGTTGCACTCCACGTCTCAGGTCCATTAGGGTGATTCGAGACGGGGTAGTGTCAAGTGGTATCAAAGCATGGTTATAGAGTCTATTGGGTCGCATTGCATATGTATTGATCTTTTTCTGTCAACCATTGTAGAGAGTCATGGCTCGTGGTGGCAAGACTCACAGGCAACCAAATCCTGTTCCTCAGATTCAGAATGCTCCCGATGGAGGATGTATAGGGGAGGCCGGTGGGGCCGCAGAGTTAGTTCACCAACCTCATGCGCATCTAGAGGTACATCCTCAGGCACAAACTCAGGAACAGCCTGACCCTGCTACTGACAGGTTAGTTGCAGCTATTGCTTCCCTCCTACCTCACACAAAAAAGGATAATCTCATTGAGAAAGCTATGAAACTTGGAGCAAAAACTTTTATGGGTACAGCCAACCCAGTTGATGTTGAGCTTTGGATGAAATCTTTGTAGAGTATATTTGATGTAATGGAGGTTCCTTAAGAAAGAAGTTACGTCTTGCTGCTTTTTTGTTGAGGGGAAGAGCTGCAGATTGGTGGGCATCATATCGATGTTGGTATCCAGACCATAATGTTCTTACTTGGGCCATGTTCACAGATGCTTTCAATGAGACCCTCTGTTTTATCGCGATGCAAAACATGATGAATTTTTGAGATTAGTTCAAGGGTCTATGTCTGTTACCGAGTACCATATGAGATTTGTAGAGTTGTCCAAGTATGCTAGTAACCTAATCGCTGATAAAAGAGAAAAATGCAGACGATTGGAACAAGGTTGGGAGCAGATATTCGGCATTACGTGACGGTTCATGGGCATCAAAACTTTAGGTTATTGGTAGAAGCGGCTTTAAGGGTCGAGATACCTATTATAGAGAGACGCAACTAGAGGGCACAGACGAGTTTTGGAGGTAGTAGCCAGAAAGGGATTTTAGGATCTAAGAAGAACAGAAAAGGGTTTTGGCCAGGTGCGACAAATTCTACAAATTTTAAATCAAAGTCTCAAAGTTCGGGATTTAGTAAGATGTCAGGCCGGAGTCAGAGTTCTATAGAGCATACTGAAGGGAGTCATATACATCCACAGGGCTCTATGCAGAGATCTCAGGGATCGAGGCCTAGTCAAAGTTCTAATTATCGTAGTTTTTCCATAGTGTCAGTCTTGTGGGAAGTTTCATCCGGGAGAGTGCCTTAAGGGAGTTGGAGTTTGTTATCAGTGCGGTCAAACGGTCGCACATGAGGAAATATTTCCCAATAAAATTTCAGCAGGGTGGCGGAGCACATATATTATTCCCTTATACAGGTGTTAGCAATGCAGGGCAGAGTTAGAATTAAAGGGACACTTCAGTAGGGTCGACTAGCGGTGCTCAGTCTAATGTTGCTAGAGGTAGTACTGCTAGACAGGGAGAACAGACTAGGCGTAACAGGACTCAGGGTAAGGTGTTTGCTATGACCCAGAGGGAGGCAAAGGAGTCACCAGATGTGTTTATTTATATGTTATCTATTTTTGATAAAGATGCTCGCACATTAATCGATCCGGGTACTACTCATTCCTTATTTCTTATGCACTTGCTAAATATGCTAAAAAGAAGTCAGACCCTTTAGATAATGAATTAGTTGTAACACCTGTAGGAGTATCACTTCTAGCTAGTGACGTGTATAGAGATTGTATGATCAGGGTGCATAACTATCATTTGAGGGCAAATTTAATTCCTCTTGATATGCCTGATTTCGATGTTATTTTGGGGATGAATTTCTCTATGAACATCGTGCTACAGTCGACTGATTTTGCAAGGAAATTGTGTTCAGAAAGCCAAAAGAACTTGAATTTGTTCTGGTTGCAGAACGCAGAATCTTACCTTCATGTGTTATATCTGCTTTGGATGCACGTAGATTGCTCAAAAAGGGTTGTCATGCATATTTAGCTAATGTAATTGACACTCAAGTCACTAATTCGAAACTTGAGGATATCCCTATTGTGGGAGATTTTCTATATGTATTCCCAGAGGATCTTTCGGGACCTACCGTAAGATAGAGATGTTGAGTTCTCTATTGATTTAATTCCAGGGATGGCACCTATTTCGCAAGCACCATACAGAATGGCTCCAACGGAGTTAAAAAAAACTGAAGGTACAACTGGAGGAATTAGTTGATAAGGGTTTCATTAGACCCAGTGTCTCCCCATGTCATCTATTATGCTAGTAGAACATTGACCGATGAATTATGCTACTACTGAGAAGGAGATGCTAGCGGTGGTCTTTGCCTTTGACAAGTTTCGGTCATATCTTATGGTTCCAAGGTGATTATGTATACCGACCACTCGGCCCTCAAGTATTTGTTGGAAAAGAAAGATTCAAGCTGTGGTTGATTAGATGGGTTCTTCTTCTCCAAGAGTTTGATTTGGAGATTCGTGACAAGAAGGGAACCGAAAATCTTGTAGCTGATAAGTGCTATATTAACGTTTATTTTGTGCACTTATATCCTTGAATAAGCAATAATGTGATTCTATCTAAGTATTATTAATGCATTTTATATTTTATATTGTATAGGATCATAAAAGAGGAGAAAAGAAGAAAAAAGGACCAAAATGCACAAAAAACTGAAGTTTGGGGACTTAGGTGCAAATAAAGTTACGACCATAAGGAAACCATGTCACGGCCGTAAGGTTGTTAACAGTGTTTAGAGAAATCAGCAGAAACACATTCACAGCCGTAAACCATAATTCACGACCGTAACAAATAAAGGGTGAAAATATGCAGAGACACGATTACGGCCGTGAATGGATATTTCACGGCCGTAACCCCAATTTAAGGAAATAAGCAGAAACCGTGTTACGGCCGTAAAAGAAATGTTACCGCCGTAACTGTCCAGTCAAAAATTTCCATAATTTATATCTTTCCATAATTTTGGGATTTCTTGATCCCAAAGCTACGGCACGAAATTGAGGCTATAAAAAGGGAATTCTAGGACAAAAAAAGAGAGAATTTTATTTTTTTGAAAGAGGCACGGCTTGCTTGAAGAATTGGAAGGAAATTAAGCAATTCGAGAAGGTGAATCAAGAAAGAAAATTCTAGAATTCTTCATGACTATGCTAGGCTAAGCTTCCATACCTAGTTCGAAGGGGAAGTTATATTTCATATCAATTTGTTATTGCTTTTCCAAACTAGTAACGTAGTTCTAAATTCTTTACTTTGATTTGTTGGATTCTTATGCGTTTTCGATTTAATCAATGCAATTCCTTTTTTGATTAAGGCCTTATCATTTAATTTGTTGTATTGAGATTTGATATTTTGAATGATTGGATCCGTAAACGTCTTTTTATTCAAATCATAGTAGCAATTGGAAATTTGATATTTTCATAAGTAATTCCAACTTAGGTTAATTATCACGAGCTTGTGTGATTGATAATCTAATTCATCCTAATTCTTCTCAACCAATATATAGTTGTTGTTTTAAATCTACAGAGCTTGTTTTAGGTTATTCAATGGCTAATGTTTGATTAGAGAGCTTATTCTAATTAAATTCAATTAAGGGAGAATATGAATAGTTAGAGCTTATTAACTATTTAAGGGTGATAAATCAAAAAGGGAAATTGAACACGCGTTACTTGGAAAGTGATAACATTGCGATAGAATACAACTGAACCTGAGAACTAGGGTTTGCAAATAATTGATTTATATTTCATCTAATTTACGTTTTCATTTTATTTTCACATTATTTACAATACTTGAACTCGAAACCCCCCCATCTATTCTAATTGACAAAGCACTACTTTAGTTCCCGTTCCTCGTGGGATCGACTCTTACTTCTGCTATTACAATCAAACCTGATAATTTATGAGTAAGATATTTATTTATTATTTTGGTGCATTGCGACACACATCAGTAGCCGATCACTTGTCTAGACTTGAGCAAACGGAGGAAGTTATCGATGAAGAGATAAGTGAGGTATTCCCGGATGAGCAACTTTTCCAAATCATGGATCTTCAACAGGCTTCTAGTGTGCCATGGTATGAGGACCATGTCAATTTTCTTGCAAGTGGCATCACTCCCCCAGGCCGCTCTTATCAACAAAGGAAAAAGTTCTTT
The DNA here is from genome assembly GCA_963555705.1 of Ligustrum vulgare. NCBI lineage: Eukaryota > Viridiplantae > Streptophyta > Magnoliopsida > Lamiales > Oleaceae > Ligustrum > Ligustrum vulgare. The sequence continues at coordinate 27,719,800 of OY743174.1, forward strand.
ACGGATATCAAGCATTATTTTTTGGATGACCCATTGTTGTTCAAAAAGGGTCCAAATCAAATCATGCAAAGATGTGTGCCCGAGGAAGAGATGGAGAATATTCTTGAGCAATGTCACTCTTCACCCTATGGAGGTCATTTTGGTACAGTAAAAATTGCATCAAAGGTTCTTAAGTCAAGATTTTATTGGCCCACCTTGTTCAAGGATGCTCACACACTTGTGTCCAAATGTGATCATTGTCAACGCCTAGGTAATATCAATCGAAATGAAATGCCTTTGAATTCTATTTTGAAAGTGGAAATATCCGATGTTTGGGGTATTGATTTCATGAGACCTTTCCCATCTTTTTCAAATCAATACATTTTGGTTGCAGTGGGCTATGTGTCAAAGTGGGTAGAAGCGGGAGCACTCCCCACCAATGATGCTCGAGTGGCGGTGAACTTTTTAAAGAAAAACATTTTTACTCGTTATGGCACCCCTCAAGCCATCATTAGTGATGGAGGAAACACTTTTGTAATCTCCTCTTTGACTCACTTTTGACCAAGTATGGAGTCAAACATCGAATATTCACTCCTTATCATCCACAAACAAGTGGGCAGGTGGAAATTTCAAATAGAGAGTTGAAAAAGATCCTTGAAGTAACGGTGAATGCCTCGAGGAAAGATTGGTCCAAGAAGTTGGATGGTGCACTATGGGCAAGCCGTACCGCATTCAAAACCCCCATTGGTATGTCTCTATTTTGCCTTTTATTTGGAAAAGCATGTCACCTTTCGATTGAGCTCGAGCACCGAGCCTATTGGGCAACAAAAATCTTGAATTTTGATATGAAGTTGGCCAGTGAGAAAAGACTACTCCAACTCAATGAACTTGATGAGTTTCGCCTTGAATCAGATGAGAATGCTCGGATTTACAAAGAGAAGACAAAGAGGTGGCAAGACAAGAATATTGTGAAGCGAGACTTCCATGTTGGGCAATAAGTACTTCTTTACAACTCTAGACTTCAATTGTTTCCTAGTAAACTCCGCTCTAGATCGTTGGGACCTTTCACTATAGCTTATATCTTCCCACATGGAGCAGTCGAACTTTATCATGACGGCAAAGGGAACTTCAAAGTCAATGGGCAATGCTTGAAGCCATACTTGGATGGTGATTATTAAAAGGAGAAGTCATCCATCCCTCTTGTAGATCCGGAGTGATCGTATCCTAAAGTCGAGCTTACGACTCTAACCAAGTGTTTTTTGGGAGGCAACCCAAATTTTTACTCTTTTGCTTACTTATTGATATTTACTTGTTTCATTTTTATTATTTCTAATTTGGTTAATCATCAACTTTTATAGGTCAATATTTTTGAAATCCTAAGCGACCTTGTCCTAACAAGTTTGGGGGAGATTTGCTTATCAAGAGAATCAAAAGCTTAGGTCAATGTTGAACATCATTCATGCATCAATTCGGGGAAGTTCCATCACCCATTCCTTTCTTTATATTATGCTCTTGTCAACATCGAGGACAATGTTTGGTTTAAGTTTTGGGGTGTTGGGATCATGTTGCTATGTGAACATTTTAGATTGCCTTGTCGGCTCTTGGTGTTTTGATGTTTGAAATTGCTTATTTTGTTTGGATTATTGACATGCTAAATAGCCTTATCGGCTTAAGAGATTTTGATGTTTGAAATTGTTGTTAATTCATGAGTTATGACCAAATTAATACTTGTGCTACTTTTTTTAAAATGCTTATCCATTTAAGATCCTATGTACATTAAGCACAATAGTCATGTTTGATTGTTGGTGAGTTTAGGAATTGTTGAAGGGTGAAGAGGTTAAAGGAGTAGAATAACTAGGTTGTGAGCTTGCAGTTTAATTTTTATCAACTTATCCAATGTTTCCCTATGCTCTAGATATCTCGACCCTAATTTAAGACAAGTTTGGGGGTGGTCGACTCGGCAAAGGAAACGGTCTAGATGTGTGGTGATTCCATGCATGTGAAAGTAAATTTTTGTGTAGAGTGTCTTTTGCCAAGTATAAGCTAAGTAATGACCGTATGCTAGAGTTGTAAGTCCATTTTAATTTTTGCATTGCATTGCCCTATCTTGAAGCCTTTTTGACTCGAGTAATTAAGCCCGTAGGAGTATCTTGAAACTTGGTGCCTTAAGTTTGAAACTTGGGAGTCACCGGCCTAAAACTCGCTACATGGGTCAATTAGAAAGCTTAAGGGAGTGGGGAAGGCATGAGCAATCATCATTTTAGTTTTTAGAAATCGTGCATTTGTACTTGCATAAGGGCTTAGATTAATAGTGGGTTTGGATTGCTTAGTATAAAATTAAATGTCGAAGAACTCATTTAGTGGAGAGTCACCGAATTCCTAGGTTGTCAAGATTGTCGGTAAAACACACCCAAATTAGAGTGGAAAAAGAAAGAGTGATTTGAGAGTACCCTCTAGAATTGCATCCCGAGAGTGGAAAGAAAAATATTTATTGGGGGATGAATGTCACGAGTGGGAAAGGAAAGAATTGACCACTAATGGTGGGTTAGTTTTGACTTGAAACCTCTTTACTCATCAACATTCTCGAATCTTATTGACGATTGAAAGTGGCTATACACACACACCAATCAAACATCGGATAAGCCAAACTCATTTTGGTAGCACTATTTGGGAACATATTTGTGAATTAATTGTGCAATTTCACACTCATGAAAGATTGCAAGTTATCTAACATTGTTAATCATTATGTCATCATTTTTTAGAAGCATGTAAATATTCTTGCTCGGGACGAGCAAGAGTTTAAGTTTGGGGGTATTTTTTGAGTGCATTTTACATGCATATTTCATACATTTATGATAATACTTTTTTAGTAATTTGAACAAATACCTACTTAATTGTGCATATTTTTTGGTCAAGTAGGTTTAACATTCAACTACATGGAGAAAACACAAGAAAGAAGCAAAAGAATGCTAAATTGAAGAAATTGAGGAGAAAAAAGCCAAATCTTGCAAGGATTAGAAGTTTGGGGGACCGGTCTGTCACTTTCCGAAAAGCTGTGGACTTCTCGTGCAATTGATCCAGGGACTAAATTGAAAGTTTTCAACAGATGAAGGACCTCAAATGCAATTTAAAAAGGGCTTATTTGAAAGAAATATAAAAATTTGGGGACCAAGTTGACCGACACGAAAGTTGGAGGACCTCAATTACAGTTAAAAGAAGGACCAAGCTGCAAGACATCCACCCAGGTGAACCACCCGAACGCGTGGCTCGAACCAGGTGGTGCTGGCGATTCAGGCCAAAAATCCAACCCGAGAGTGCAACATATCAACCACGCGATCGCGAGGTCAAAAATTTGAAAAATATTCTGGGCCGACCTGGTGCGACCCGATTCGGCCCAGATGCTATCAAACGCAGATCTACATGATTTTTGGGTATTTTTGAATGATTTGGATAGGGTTTCCTCATAATTCTTGTCCCTTTTTCATCCCAAAACTCTTTTTCTCTTGCTTTTCTCTAATTTTCTCTTGTAATTTCTCTTGTAATTAGTTAGTTTGGTTGATGAATGTTGATTGAGGGGAGAATTACCTACACCATTGTGGAAGAATATTGATATTTTAAAGTAAGAATCATTGGTGAAGGGAAGTGTTTATTGCTTAATCTTTATATTTCTCTATTCACTTTACTTCATAATTGAAATGATGCATTTAATTCTTGAATTTTATTATTATTTCACTATGGGCTAAATTATTTAGTGTTGGGATGATTGATGAAGCTTGACCTATCTTAGTTGACATTGATGGTTGTATTGAGAATTTAGGCTAATTATTATCTTGTGCATTTATTGTTGTATTTATTGACTTGCATTTATTGTGGCCAAATTTATGCTTGGATTTCATGGGGTGTGCAATTATTGAGAAATTGTTGTGTATTATAGATCAATACAATATTTGCTCTAAATTCTTGTTAAGAGTAGAGATATACTTTAAACCCTAGATGATCCATTGAGTCATTTTAACAAAGGTTTAATGCAATTGATATGTTTTTAATCGACATAGAGATATAGTAGGTTAATTCCACTAATTAGGGTTGATTTCAATCGAGAAAGGTAATTGACTAAACTTGAAAAACCGGATCTAACATTCTTAGTAAATTGCATTTCTATTTGCTTGTTGAGAATTCAATTAGGTAATAGTCAAGTGGAATCAAGAATATCAACACTCCTTTATCATCAAGTTATCACCATTCTCTACTTATTTATTTATAATTGTGATTTTAATTCAAGTACTAGAACATTTCCAAAACCAAAACTTTATTGTGTGTGTTTCTTGTTAAAATTGATTAAACTAGAGTGTAATTGAAATAGACAATCCTTGTGGGATCGATAAACCGAACTCATTTAGTCCACTATCACTTGTATGTGATACATGCACTTGCGGTGTGTTTTTAGCGAACAATATTGGCACTAAAAATTTGGAGGCATTATTTGTATGGTGAAAAATGTTAGATATTCACGAACCACAAGAGCTTGATGTATATCTTTGATAAAAAAGAATTGGATTTGAGATAGAAGCGGTGGTTAGAACTTATCAAAGATTATGATTGCAAAATTGATTATCATCCGGGGAAAGCTAATGTAGTTGTTGACGCTTTGAGTAGGAAGGTCAGTAGTCAATCCATCAAATCCAGTGCAATGTGTGCTGCTCTAATGGGTGAATTCAGAACATTACATGCTCAGTTGTCCACAAATATTTTCGAGGCACTCTTAGTTCACTTTTAGGCGAGGCCTACTCTGATAAATAAAGTTAGAGAAGCTCAATTTCACGATTTGAGATTGAAAACTTTGAAAGCAGAAGTCGCTGTTGGATTGCGAACAGACTATGAAATCATAGATAGTGCATTATTTATGGGAAATAAGCTATGTGTCCTTGATATTCCAAAATTGAAGAAAGAGATATTGGAAGAAGCGCACAATTCAGGTTAAGCTATGCATCCAAGTAGCACTAAAAGGTATCATACCCTTGAAGGAGCATTATAGGTGGCGTGGTATGAAAAGAGAAATTGCTGAGTTTGTATCTAATGTCTTCCAACGAGTGAAACCCAATCGTCAGAAAAACAGGTGGACTTCTTCAGCCACTGCCTATTCCTGATTGGAAATGGGAGCATATTACTATGGATTTCTTATTTGGCCTTCCTCGCACTCAGAATGGACATGATGGTGTTAGGGTGATTGTGGATCATTTGACCAAAACTGCAAGATTTTTGCCGATCAAAGCTATGTTTTCTCTGAGTAAACTAGAAAAGTTGTATGTGGATGAGATAGTCAGTTTGTATGGGACTTCAGTGTCTATTGTATCAGATAGAGATCATCGATTTACTTCTAAGTTTTGGCCTAGTTTGCAAGATGCTTTGGGTACTAGACTACAGTTCAGTACAACTTTCCACACACAAATAGATGGTTAATCAGAGAGGACCATACAGACTTTAGAAGATATGCTACGAGCTTGTGTTCTAGAGTTCAAAGGAAGTTGAGATTCTCATTTGCGTTTGATGGAGTTTGCTTAAAATAACAATTATCATTCGAGTATAGAAATGACTCCTTTTGAAGCACCGTATGGCAGGAAATGTAGAACGCCAGTTTGTTGGGATGAAGTAGGCGAGAGGAGATTAGAAGGACCAGAATTAATTCAGATAGCCACAGAAAGGGTAAAAGTGATTAAAGAGAAGTTAAAAGCAGCTCAAGATAAACAAAAAACTATGCAGACAGACGCAAAAAACATCTTGAATTTACATTTGGAGATAGAGTTTTCCTAAAATTGTCACCATGGAAAGGTGTTTTGAGATTTGGCAAGTGAGGAAAACTAAGTCCACGATACATTGGACCATACGAGATAGTTAAATGAATTGGTCCAGTTGCTTATCAATTAGCCTTCCCAGCAGAAATGTCTAGAATTCATGACGTGTTTCATGTATCCATGCTTTGTAAGTACATTCTAGATTCATCTCATATTCTCGAGCCACGGCCAGTTGAACTTAAGGAGAATTTAACTTATGAAGAGGAGCCAGAAGGAATACTTGAACGAAAGGAACAAATTCAGTCAACATTTAATTTTGCAAGTCAAATATTTATTTTGTCAAGTCAACATTTATTTGACCAATTTAGTCCAAGTGGAGACCAATTTAAATGAGTAAAATTTTTTAGGATCATTTAAATTAACTTATTACCATCCAGAGTTAAGGATTTATTGGAATTTCATTTGGGGGACCAAACATGCAAATTTCAACTAAATTTATTTGTCTTGGATTTGGTAGACAAACATAAACCAAACTCGCACACGTAAACCAAACACAAAGATAACCAGAGAGAGGGATAGCTCGGCAATTAGGGAAGGGGGAAAATCGGTGAGCGGAAAAAAGGAAAAGAAGAAGGAAAAGGGCAATTTTCACTCAACCATCATCTTCTTCTCCTTGTATTCTTCATCTTCAAAGAGGTAAGGCAATACCCATTTATTTGAGAAATTTTTTAATTTTAGGGTTTTGCTCATTAAGTTAAATGTTAGATTTTTTGATGGATTTATAGTTGATTTGAAGATATTGAGCTAAATATTCAAGTTTAGTTGAAGACATTGTGGATACATGCTAGGGTTTGTAGTAATAGTGGATTAAATCCAATATTTGGGTATAATTAAGTTATTGGAGCCTATATTAACTTATTTCATGTTTAAATGCTTATTTTGGTGGAGTTTATTTAGAGTTTAAATTACCCATGTAATTAAGTTTAAGGTTTAGTCCATTACTAGTTTCTTTGGAAAGGGGTTTTGGTGTCATTGAGTATTCCTTTGAAGCATTGGTTAAATGGAGAATATATTTGTAGCGCCCCGAGTTCTAAATACCCGATTCACCACGTCATCGTCTGATCTAACTTTTAAAATAATATTTTAGCGGAAGAAATGACTGAAATTCATTTTTGGAAACATTAAATAAACTGTAATGGTCGATAAAATTGAAAACATTTATGAAACAATTCGAAATAATAAATCGAACCATTAATATTGTAAAGTAATTGACAATGTCATAATTTCTCAAATAACTGAAATTCTCAAAATTATCTAATGTTTGGAAATGCGGAAATCATTAAAATAAGACTTTCAACCATTTAACGACTATTGCCACAATCATCCATCACTTGCCACCCTCTCCGAAATCTACAAATGTTGTTAAAATAGACATGAGCATTTCATAGAAATACTCAGTAGACTCATCGTCAATTAATTAATTTATAATATAATTGAACACATAAATGCAGGCTCTTTAGAAACATAGGGTGTAGGTAGTCTCTTCTTGTGCATTAAAGCACGGGGGTTCTCTTTGAAAAATCATAGGCTCTTTAAAATCATCGGGTGTGAGTAGTCTCGTCTCGTGCACTTAAGGCACGTAAGTTATGCATAACATCATCATTTATCTTGCAAGATATTCTCTTCTTTCTTTCTTATGCATAAAAGCATATAAGTTATGACAAGCATAACAACATAATTATTTCCGAAGAAATACATTCTCGTCTCTTTTCATAAAAATGACTTTCACATAAGTCACATAACATACACATTCACATGCAATCATAATTTAAATCAATTAATAGGGGCGAGTCTACCTTAAACTTAACGAGTGTGGTTGAGCGGGAATGACTTCACTCTTTCAAATCTCCGTACGCCTCGTCTAGCCAATTAGAAAAATAAGTTAAATTAGTCTTTTGAAATTTATAGTTTAAAAGTGATAAATTATAATTTAGGGACTGAAATTGATGATTTGAAAAATGAGGAGCTAATATGAATAATTTGAAAGCTGACGGACTAAAATGAATACTTTGAAATTTGAGGGACCAAAATGAATACTTTTCAAACTTGAGGGACATATATGTAAATTTTCAAAAGTTGAGTTGAAACTCAAACGAATATTAAACTATAGGATTGAAATAATAGATTTTAAAAATGAAGTGGCTGATTAAGTAATTTAGAAACTCCAGGATTGAAATTATAAGTTTAAAACTATAGGGACTGATTTGAAACATTTTAAAACTTGGGGACCAAATAATAATTTTTTAAAACTTTTAAAAATATATATACATATAATCTCTCTCTCTCTCTCTCTCTCTCTCTCTCTCTCTCTCTCACTAAAACCGGTATAGAGAGAGAGTAGAGAACATAGAGTAGAGACAGGGGGAACGCCCCTTCTCCGAGTTCAGACTTCCGGCGACGCCGGCAGTGGCGCCACCACACTGAAGTGGCATTGATATAGGCGTGCAGTAGTCTCTGGAAGCGGTTGGGTGTGAAACACGAGGCCAAATCGAGGCTGAGTTCGGAACCTAGGGCTGCTATCGCCGGAAGTTTCTTGGTCAATGTAAGTATTTTGGTTTCTTGGTAGAATTTTGGGTTTGATTTGAGTTTTGGGTTTGATTCTTGAGTTGGGCAGTGGCAGTGGTTAGTGGTTCTGTAGCGCCCCGAGTTCCGTATACCCGGTTCACTACGTCATTTTCTGTCTAAATTTTTCGAATAATATTTTTGCGGAAGAAATAATTGAAATTCATTTTTTGGCAACATTAAATAAACTGTAATGGCCGATAAAATTGAAAACATTTATGAAACCATTTGAAATAGTAAATCGAACCATTAATTTTGTAAAGAAATTGACAATGTCATAATTTCTCAAATAAATGAACTTCTCTAAATTATTCGATTGTTTGGAAAATACGGAAATCATTAATGTCAAACTTTCAACTGTTTAACAATTATTGCCACCATCATTCATTGCTCGCCACCGTCTCCGAAATCTGCAAAACTGTTAAAAGTATGGTGAGCATTTCATGGGGGAAATACTCAGTAGACTCATCGCAAATTAATTAATTTATAAGATGATTAAACACATAAATCCCGGCTCTTTATAAAACGGGCATTGATAGGGCTTCTTTATAAAACGGCTCTTGATAAAACTCATATTGTGCATTACAGCACGAGACATATTTTAAAAATCATAGGCTCTTTGAAAACAGCTCTTTGAAAACCATATACTTATAAAAACACATTTTAATTATGCCAAGCATAATTTTCTTTTGAAAGCATAAGGATCATTTTCATCATAACATAGGATATGATCGAAATCCTCATAAACATAGGAGACACAAGAATTTTACCGAACTTAGGTGGCAAGAATTATTATGCAGTAAGTATACCAAGCATAATTTTTGAAATTCATAGGGATCATTTCCATCATAACATAGGATAGGATCGAAATCCTCATAAACATATGGAGACACAAGAATTTTACCGAACTTAGGTGGCAAGAATTCTTATGTGTAGCAATCTTGGGAGATTGATTTCATAGCAATGATCCAAAAACATTTTCGTGAAGCATAGGGTATACTTACTTTTCGTAAAAACATAAAGTATATTTTCTTTTCATAAAAACATACTTACTTTTCTTAAAAATTGACTTTCACAAGTCACATGACATTTATATGAAATCATAATTTAAATTAATTAATAAGTGCGAGTCTACCTCAAATCCAACGAGTGCAAAGTTGAGCGGGAATGACTTCAATTTCTTTAAATTCTCCGTACGCTTCGTCTTAGCCAATAAGTCACTTTAGTCTATCAAATATATAGTTCAAAATGATAAATTATAATTTGGGGACTAAAATTGATGTTTTGAAAGTTGAGGGACTAAAATGAATACTTTTGAATGTTGAGGGACTAAAATGAATATTTTCAAAAGTTGGGATTTAAAATCAAATAAAGTAAATCAGCAGGGACTGAATAATAGATTTTAAAAAATGAAGGACTGATTAAACTCATTTTAAAACTTGGGGGCTGATTTTGATAAGTTTAAAAGCTGAAAGGACTGAAATAAAACCTTTTAAAATGTCAGGGACTGATTTTGATGATTTAGCAAACTTAGGGACCAAAGTGTAAAATCTGGAAGTTAATATAATATCCTGTTTTCTCTCACTTTCCCCATTTCGTTAACAGAAAGAGAGAATACGCGAGAGAGACAGAGGAAGAACTAGGGCGTAAATCCGTCCTTCGACGGGAGATTCTGCCGGCGTAACACCGGAGTAAGGTGGCGGTGAGCGACGGGGCTGAAGTAGGTTAGGTTTGATGCGAGAAACAGAAAGGAAACCGCGGCTTAGATCGCGATTTGAGTTGGGTCTTAACTGCGAAATCCGGTGGTCGTGCCGGTAAATCAGTCGGCGGTCGAAGGTAAGTCTTGGGCTTGGTTTATTTCTTGTTTTGGGTTTCGATTGTTTGTCAAAACTGAAGTGGGCAGTGGGTGGTTTTGGTTTGGGGTTGATGCTATTTGACAGATTGGTGGTTGCCGGTGGTAGTGAGACTGTGGTTCAGCTGAGTGCGGTGGTGGTTATGGTGATTGTAGCAGAGGATGAAAATCTGATGATTGGCATTGGTTATGGTTCGGCAGTGATTTGGCCAGTTTGTTGTGTGATGGAGCAGTGCTGAGGATGATTGCTTAAATTGAAAAACATGATGGGAAAAAAAAAGAAAAAGAATTGATGAATGGGGAACATCATAATTTGGGGAGGGGAATCATTCATTGAGTGGGTTTGGCTTTGTGATTAGATAAATGAATGGAAAGGAAGAAAAACGTGGGTTGCAAATTAGGTTAATGGTGTAAAGTATGGGAATTTTGGTGTGGACAACAATGATGAAGAATTTGGAGGAAAAATAAAGATAGGAGCAAAAACGTGGTTTCATGACACATTTAGTAGCATGATTTTATATTTCTTCTTTTAAAATTTCAAGTTAATCAAATTACAAATTTATTACATTATTCTATAAAAGAATTTGTTACATATAAATTATTATTGTTGAAAAACCATCAGAAAGTACCCCAGGTGATATTACGTGCTCTGCATTGATGTGAATTCGTTTCCAAGATGTATGAGCAAATTATTAGATTATCAGAGGTCTTTGAGACCCACTCTTGTGCACATATAGGCTTTAGGCCATGTACTAGGGTGCCTTAGCCTTTGGGGCAGTCTATGCGCATATGACACAGTTTATTAGATTATCAGCTTATCAGATCTGAATGGCTTTGCCATGTATATCGAGAGTACACTGTACTTGAGTAAATTTGTTCATTGGATACACTTTGATGTGATTCTTTTCATCGTATTATAATACATTTATTCATATAACAATATTCAGCTTCTCAGTTCAATGGATTTTTTAATATTATCAGACATTTATCACTATTTATGTCATGGTTTTAGTATTTATAAATTCTTATTTCAACTAGATGTACTTTTCAGAATCAGTGAAATATTTTCTTATGTCAATCAAAAGTCACATTCACCACAAAAATAGTGATTTTATAAAAATATATATATAAATGAGAAGAGCTTGACTAATTTTCAAACCCTCCACTCACTGAGTTAAAATCTCATATTTTCGTCACATTTTTCCCTACCAAGATACTTTTGAGTTTTGGGAAGACATTAGAAATGTTGGGATATTTGACCCAAATTAAGAATGAGAATATCTTGGACAATTGATTTTCCTATTAAAATGGTTAACTTGGAGACCATATTAATGGTGAAAAGGAAAATAAAAGATTTTATTTTGGTATTCTACTTCAATAAGGAAACTTACTTGAACACGAATTCTACATATTCTAGGGGTTGGTTTTACCTATAAATATGTGTCTTAGGGAGCCATAATATTGTGAATCTTATGTGAGACTAATTAGAGAGAATTGGAGAGCTTTATCTTTGTAGTTTCTTGTGAACTCTTTGTGGGATAATTCAAAGGGTAGAAACTTGGGTTAGATAGAAGTTCATTATTAGTATTTTCTCTGTAGTCTATGAGATTGGGTTGGTGAGTGAAATTCTATATAATTATAATAATTTATTATATATTTCTTGAACATCAAAAAGATCCTGTGGGTTAAAGAAGGGGGAATCAACGTGTAATTCCCAACAAGTGGTATCAGAGCGTCAGGTGGTTCGAAGATTTTATTGGAGCAAAAGAAAATATGTCTGTCAAGTACGACGTGGAGAAATTTGATGGAAGAATTAATTTTGGCTTGTGGCAAGTACAAGTCAAAGATATTTTAATTCAGGCAGGTCTGCACAAAACTTTGAAAGGAAAACCAATCGAGAGTTCTGACAAAGGAAAAGAAAAAGAAACTGAAAACCCATTTTGGATCCCCATTTTTCTTGACAAAAACCCTAGCCCCCTTCCCTATTTTCTTTCTTTTCTTTTCTTTTCTTTTCCTTTCTTTGTTTTTGATTTTGTTTGTAAATTAGTTGTAGTTTATTTTTGTTTCTAAGTTACTAGCAACCATTGGAGCAAAGAAGTAAGAAGTAAGTGGAAATACAAAGCATTGTTGAAAGATTCTTGGAACAAAAATCAAAGGAAGTGTTGTATTTCATTTTTCTTGTATTTTTATCTTTAATTTCTATATTTTGTGATGTATTTTCATAAACCTTATCTTTTGTGGAATATTTATATAATGGGCTAGTTGTTTTATGTTGGGATGATTGATATAGCTTAACTTAGTTTAAGTTGTAACACCCCAAGTTTCAAAACCTAAAACCTAGGCATGTTAACTTCCATTCACATTAATTGCGGAATTAAATCGTTTACACGACAAATATGTTCTTTATCTATTATAAAATTTTAGCGAAATTTCGGCAGAGTCTCCTCTATAAATTGGACATAGCCAACCTGTAGAGGAGCATCAAAACCATTTATAAATACACATCACAACTCACTCCATCCCAAACATCATCCAAACCATTATAATAAGTCCCAAACTCCTCAACAATACAATTCCAAGTAAATAAACTTTATCAAATGAAATAAGAGGTAATTTAACCTCAATAATACATGAATTAAAGGATTAATAATTAGAAATTGAAATAAATTCTAATTTAACTTTATTTTAAAAGAGTTGATGCGGGTATAGCCTGAGTCAGCTGCCGAGTGCTCTCCTCGGATCACCTAACTTTCATCACCTGAAATGTTGGGGAGGGATTGGGGTGAGCTAAAGCTCAGTAAGTAAACTGTATGCATGAATCCATGCTTATGACATGAATTCTTTAAAAATTCCATGTATGTATCCCCATTTACTTTACTTTCCAGAACTTTCAAACTTTTCAAACTTTCACTTAACATTTCAAAACTTTCACTTCATTCCATCGTGAGCTCACTTGGTGTAACTTCTAGTCAATCAGAATACAGTGGGCAATGACTTATTTGGAACCAGATTACATGCGCATTTCCACCGCAAAGCGGTTTAACATTCACTTTCCCACCGCAAAGCGGTTTAACATTCACTTTCCCACCGCAAAAGCGGTTTAACAGTCCACCGTAAACGGTTGAACATTCCGTCGCAAAGCGACTTAATTCGGGTACGCCGGTCCCCCGCGCCCCATTTCCCACTCGCAACTTTCATGAACTAGAAGTACACCCATTCATTCTTTCAAAAACTTGGGATAAATAACTTTTGAACAAACTTGCACCTTGATACATTTCTTTCATTTAAAACATTTGACTTCCCAATTTCGATGCCAATGCATGCTTCATGATGCAATGACATGATAATGTGCATGCTTGAACATTCTTCTCAATAACACATATTTTCATAACGTAAATGAAATTCATCAAGGCAAGTAGATTACAAGGTAGTCATTTACAAGTTTCACATTTACATTCAACTTCTATAAAATAGGGGGAAGTTTACTTACTTGACGTCCTTAGCATTTACCGTTATCTGAATTTGCAAGTGGAGGAGCCTCGACTGCCCGTGTCGTCAATGTACCAAAATCCTAGTTGTACCCATTCATTAAGTGAAATATAATTTTAGTTCAAAATCACATTTCACACTTCTAAATAAGGTTGAGACTTTCATGTGACTCACAATTCAAACCAAATGGGATCTTAAGTCATGTCAAATACAAATCATACTTCATTCGAAATAAGAGATTAACTTAGATGCCAAAATTGAAATCTAACTAATCAAATTACACAAAGGTTCAAGCTATGGAATCTTCATCACAACTTGAATCTCACAAGGACAATTCCAATTAGCATTCTACTATTCATAAATTTGAAAATCACCATTTTTTCAAACTTTACCAACTAAACTTCAATTTTCATAAACCTCAAAAATTATAAATTTATGTATACATACTTGAAAATCTCATAAATTTATTCACGTTTATACCAATTTCCAAATTTCTAAAATTCTCAAATTAATAACTTAAACTAACAAATTTCAATTAAACTATTTTCATATATACAATTCAAACTTTTTCCCTAGTTAACTAAGCCACAAAATTATCCTTACATACATACATACATATACACACACACACACACATACACACACATTGTCCAACATCCCAAATTAGCACTTAAAATTCAAAAATCTAAACAAACCCATAATCTGAAATTTCGTATGTACCACATAAATAATAGCATCTCATATCCATTTATGTGTTTGGGTGTGTGTGAATCAGTGTGTGTGAATCCGTGAGTTTGTGCGTGCGGGTGTGTGCGTTCGTGTGAGTTCGCGCGCGAGCGGTTAAGAAGATCCCGAGCAGCAGCGCTCGAGAGGGAGGGAGAAAGGGAACCTTACCGTGCAGGGGAGTGGCGGATGTTGAAGCTGTGGTCGGTGGTTGCAACTTCTACCGGCGATGGGGTGGCTGGGAGCGAAAAAGGCGAGAGAGACGGAGAGGCCGAGAGAAGAGCGTGAGTGAGAGGAGCCGAGTGAGAGGAGTGAACGAGAGAGAGAGGATCGAGTCTGAGTGATTGAATTAGGTTTAAACCTAATCTTTTTGAAATTTGCAATTTGGTCCCTCATTTCTCTCTATGTACATAACTTAGTCCATAAGTTCTATTTACTCTCCAATTGCCACCAAAGTTTCCCCCAACTTTCCATTTAACACAATAAAATAGAAAATAGCATGTTTAAGCAATAAAAATTTAATCACATAAAATTACACGTAAACTATTAAAATAAACAATTTATAAACTTTTAATCGGTACATTGATCGAGACGGCATCTGAGTCCTTCCACTGCAAAATAATTCGAATTATCGACATTAAAATATCATTATATTTAAAATTTATAATAACATTAACATAATTATTACGTGAAATCAAGAACGCACGTAAAACGAAAAACTGGTATTACATAAGTAATTTTAATGTTTGTTTATTAATGTTGAGCTTATTTCATGTGTGTTTGTTATTGAGATTATTCCATGTGTTTGATTGATCACCAAATATATGTTTTGTGAAATGTATGATAATCGAGAGATTTATGCATTTTAAACCAAATAACAAATGCTCTAGGTTCTTGTTAAGGATAGAGATATACCTTAAACCCTAGATGATCCATTGAGCTATTTTCACAAAGAGTTAATGCAATTGATTGGGCCTTAATCGACATAGAGATATAGTAGGTTAGATCAATTGATTAGGGTTAATTTCACTCGAGAGAGGAAATTAGCTAAGCTTGGAAAATCGGGTCTAAGATTGTAAATGAGTAATTTATTAATTTGCATGTGTTGAGAAATTACTTAAGCGAGAGTTAAGTGAAATCATGAATCCCAACTATTTTATCTTTCATTTTTCTTATTTTAATTTGGTTTAAAATTAGTTTCTTTAATTTAGAATTTCCAAAAATCCATCTTTTTAATTGTGTGTTTTATTTGTTAAAATTAAATTAACTAGAGTATAATAGAGTATACATTCCTCGTGGGATCGACAACCCGGACTCAAAAAGTCCACTTTATTACTTGTACGCGACCCGTGCGCTTGCGGTACATTATTTTTAGCGAACACTGCTAGTACAATACGAATTTTTTTGGCAAAGAATGTTCTTGCAAATATTCATGGGATATCTGCTGCTAAGGAACTTTGAGAAAAACTGGAAGTGTTGTATCAGAGAAAAACTTGTCAAATCACTTGTATCTGAAGGAACAGTTTCATTCGTTGAGAATGAGCGCAGGTACAAATATCTCCGACCATCTTAGTGTTCTTAAAGGGATTGTTTCTGAACTGAAATCTATTGGAGTCAAAGTTTGAGATGAGGATAAAGTGTTGAGGCTCCTCTGGTCTCTTCCATCCACGTTTGAGCACATCAAGCTGATTTTGATTTACAGGAAGGAAACAGTGGACTTTGCAGAAGTTACAAGTAAGTTGATCTCTGAAGAACGGAGATTTGGTGGAGGTGATAATTCATTTGGAAATAATTTGCTTGTTACTGAAAAGTGGAAGAGGGGTAACTCCATGAATAAGAAAGTTGTATGTTGGAGCTGTGGACAATCCGGTCACGTAAGAAGAAATTGTTCAAAAGGTGGAGCAGACTCGGCTGACTGCTCAAAGGTAGACAATGCGACTCTCTTGGTGGAGAGTGGTGATGATGTACTCTAAGTAGGATGTGACATCCTCATGGCATGATGCCAGTTGCCATGATAGAGGATGTGTTCTTACTGGCGGGTGCATGTGTTCTCACACAGTATTGGTTTGACTTGGATGCAAGGTGTGTGGTTGAATTGATGTTGATGGCTGATGAGCTTCCATGGAAAATCAAACAATGGGAGTTGCACCATAATTTTTCAGCAATTTTGTTTTCGACATGAGCTGGTGAAAAGCTCGGAGTTCGTTGATAATTCTGAGTGATTATACTCATATGGTGGAGTATGGAATCGTCAAAGTGGAAAAAGCTTGCCTGTTTACCCAATGATTAATTTTTGAATATTTTGGCTCTGGTGGATTTGTGTCAAGGTGAAGATTGTTGGGATATTTGACCCAAATTAAGAATGAGAATATCTTGGACAATTGATTTCCCTATTAAAGTGGTTAACTTGGAGACCAAGTTAATGGTGAAAAGGAAAATAAAAGACTTTATTTTGGTATTCTACTTCAATAAGGAAACTTACTTGAACACGAATTCTACATATTCTAGGGGTTGTTTTTACCTATAAATATGTGTCTTAGGGAGCCATAATATTGTGAATCTTATGTGAGACTAATTAGAGAGAATTGGAGAGCTTTATCTTTGTAATTTCTTGTGAATTCTTTGTGGGATAATTCAAAGGGTAGAAACTTGGGTTAGATAGAAGTTCATTATTTGTATTTTCTCTGTAATTTATGAGATTAGGTTGGTGAGTGAAATTCTATATAATTATAATAATTTATTATATAGTGAAAGGCTTTGGCGATTCAGAAAATTTTGCGTCGTCGTTATTTATTTTCTTGTTACTCAATTATTTCTTGAACATAAAAAAGATCCCGTGAGTTAAAGAATGGGAAATCAACGTGTAATTCGCAACAAGAAAGTCTGTCAAAGAGTCACAAGATCATTTAGTTGTATGTTTCAAGTCTTCATCATATGTAGTATCTTTTTTTGGGATTCATGTATATATTAAACTCGGTCTTCTCACGAGTTTGTTGTTTTGTCAAGTACCTAGTTGATTAGACTTTTATTTCAATGTATTAATTGCAAGGAGAGTTGAAAATATGTAGTAGAAAATAGATGGGTAAGCACAAGTTCTTTTGACTTTTGATATGATGATGTGAAGGGAGATGAATTCCCAGCATTATACATGTGGTTGTTTGAGGAGTTGTTGATTTTATTACCGAGAGGTTATATCCAATATTTAAAGAAAATTCTATCAAAATTATTAAAAATCATGGAGTATTACGATAAGTCTTTTAGTAATAGAAAAGTCTCAGTAGTCTTGGTGATTGATTCAGTATCTAACTTGTATTCATTATCGGTACACGTCACGTCTCGAATCTATTAGGATGATTCGAGACTGGGTCGTGTCACGTAGTGCTAGCAGTGGGTCTTTCTTAGTTAAAAGGTTGACATTAAATTGGACCAGTTATGTTAATAAGAAAATTATGTTCGTAGGACTGTTGAGATTTGGTTCCCGTGCGTGACATGCAAATCAATACTGAATGTTGAAATTTCTCCTATTGTACTGTGATATTCATTTGTCATATACACTCGACACAGGGGCGGATTTACTGTGGGGGCAGCAGGGTCAGCTGCCCCCACTGCCCGAATTGGAATTTTTATAATATATAAGTGTTTACTTTTATTTTTACACTTTTGCCCCTGTAAACCTTTGAGTTTTTTGCCTAAATGGTGTCATTACACCACTCTCAACGGACCTGATGATTGATGTGGGCAGGAAATGATTTTCATTCATTTTTTAATTCAATTTACTGACACATTTCAATGGATCTTTGACCATTTGATTCAACTGCAGTACAACCCTTCTTAAATGTATTTTTGAAATGGGGTTTTCGTTTATAAATTTTTATTTTTATTTTTTTATTATTATTATGGAAGTAAAAAAAATTTTTTATCGGTGTGAAGTTGCTATATGCAATATAAATTTCAATAAATATTCGTAAAATTTTCCTACTTATATATAATAAATACAAATACAATAACATATAAAATTAATAATCTAAGATGCTATTTGTAGAGATTTTCCTATCAATTTGAAGGTCTATTTAGTAATCAAAATATTTGATTTCAATACTCTTAAAAAAAAAAAAAAAAAAAAAAAATCAGGGGCTCCCCTCCACCCTCGAAATTTTCGCCCCCACTACGTGAAATTCCTAACTCCGCCCCTGACTCGACACGTGTGTAGTGTAATATCTTCTTATACTAATGGTAGACTATCACATATATTGATGATATATTAATGATGCAGATTTTATTTCGTTCCATGACAGTAATCTACCTTTTGCAAATTTAGCATGCAGAATGAATGGACTAAAAGCTAGTGTTAGTGAAATAAATTATGAAAATGTTGAAAAAATGAGTACAATAAATATATTAAAACAAATGTAAAGGAAATATTTTTTAACACGTGTTAACTTGTATGTTAGATTTGGTTAGCAATTTAGTGAATGTCATGTCAATGTTAACTTGAAAATTTTTCCCAAAATATTATTCTTTTTTCTTTTCTTCTTTCTTCTTTAATTTTTTTAATATTTATAAATAAAATAATTGTTTGTTGATTTCATATTATATAATTTAATGAGATCATCAAAATGAGTACTATATTAATATATAAATATTTTAAAAATAAATATTTATTTTATTCTTAAAATTAGTTAAAAATTAACCTATCTATTGTAGCAATTAGTACATGTTAACTTTAACATAAGGATGTTGCATTTAACATGTAACTTTATGCTTATGTGGCTAGCTATTTTAACATGTACATTGGAGATGCTGTAACTTTCTTATGTTGTTCCTTGAAATAATCATGTTTCTTGTTAAAATGTGTTGTTGTTTGTTGGTTTTGTGGATTAGATGACGTTGAGGGTTATTTTCGTCGGTATAAGTGGTGTTTCCCATTGGTTTTGGTGGGGGATAGGGTGATTTCTGGTTTTATTGCATTTAACATATCAGTAAAAAACGAATTATTTCTATACTTATGAAAAATTCTTGCATTAATAAAAAGACGTTCAACTCCTGAACTAGTTTGGTAGTATATCATAGATAATATATTGGTTGAATCATTAAAAACTTATCAAAAAGTTTTTGACTTCAAAAGCAATTTCATAGTTATAATCTCTAACAATTTGCAATATAGAATTAAATATGTCGGTGGTATTATAGGAAAATTCCATAATTTTAAAAGCAATATTTTTTTATGCATAAATAGATCAATTTAGTGTGCAGTTGCAGCTATATAACATTTTTTATTCATTCCTTCACAAAGATTAGAAATAAATGAAATAACACTGCTATATTTATTTAAGTCATTTATTAATCTCTTCTTAGTTTTAGTAAAATAATCTATAGTGTCGTAACGAAGCGTATTTCTACTAATTTCAACATACCTCAATTGAAGATATTCTCTGATGTAGGTAGTGAAGTGTTTGTTGTCTCCTATGTTTAGTCACAACTCCACCTCAACAACGAATTCATTACAACAAAAATAAGTTTTTGCAACACTTAAAAAGAAACATTCGATAGTTGAATGTTACTGTAGCGACCCGAATCTGAAAATGCAAATTTTATAACTTACGTTGTATCGCCACGACATTCCCGTCGAATTTTAGAATTTATTTTATGTTCGT
Source organism: Ligustrum vulgare (assembly GCA_963555705.1). Lineage (NCBI taxonomy): Eukaryota > Viridiplantae > Streptophyta > Magnoliopsida > Lamiales > Oleaceae > Ligustrum > Ligustrum vulgare. Next base: position 27,739,911 of record OY743174.1, read on the forward strand.
CAAGTTGTCTAGCAAAACATTTAATATAAGAATTCAAAACAATTTTTAATCTTTAAGTTCGATTATTTTTATCGAATCAAACTTTGTTCTCAACATCTATTTTAAATTATCTTTAGTTCAATACTCCTCAAGCCCAAAATTTAAATCAATGATCAGCCCAAAGTATAATCCAATATTGATCCAACAATACTCAAATTCTGAATTTTAACCCAAATAGTAGGGCTCTTCCACGGTAACCAAATTCAAATTCAGATTTTTCAGATTTTTCCACTCTCATTCATTCTCACGGCTGGAAGCAAGTTCTTCACAAGAATTTGGGCATTTTTTTGACTAGGTAAATTTCTCAACACATTAATCTTTCATTTCCGTCGATCATCATATATCTCACAAGTAAATACCCTGCATCAGTTCTTTCTTCCTCCAGCCAAAGTTTTTTTTTTTTACCATTTCGAGTTTTAAATTCATCAGAAATCTGGTCTGGTCAATTTTTTCCCAATTTTTATTCTACAATCTTGAGTTGTCTTTTGAGCAAAGCAGAATAATAAAAAAAAAAGGAAGAAAACGAAATGTTGGATTTTGACAGTAAACACCCTTCAGCCATATCAAAGAACTCAATCCCCTTTATTCATACACTACCTCCATGTTAATACTCTAACATTCCAAAACCATGTATTTTCCGGCAACGAGTTGGCCGGAGCAGCTGCTTTTCTGTCGAATTTTCATGCCAAAAGTCACTGCCCAATCTTTATTTGTCTCTCGCCTGAACCACTGCTATCGGACATCCATGACTGCCCCCCTCTTTGTTGGCATAAATTTTGGTCGAAAAACGATTGAAATCATTTAAATGTAAACCAATTTTTATTTTCACTCTCTCTCTCTGCAAATGCCGAACTGAGAGTGACTGATAGAGATGAGAGCCTTAGGGGACTCCAAGAGTTTATCCCAAATTTGGGTAATCTTTATCCCATTTCAAATTTGGGGTAGACTCGAATTCTTCTCCAACGACTTAACTCCAAATTTGGGGTCAAGGGAGTAGTACCCATTTTTTTTATAACTTCTTAATATTTTTACCTTGATTATAATTTTTTTAATTAATAATTTAAATTTAAATTAATAGCTAACGCGTAAAATAGACAAAATTAAATTATTGTGAACAAAAATATTTTTTTTAAGAAGAAATTAAATTAACAATTATCTAATTATAACATTTCAAATTAAATAATAATTATTATAATATTTATAATTACAATCTATATAATATATAAAAGTAGCTGAGTTTTGGTGGGAAAACTCAGCTTTTATTGTGTTCACACTGCTGCTCGCCAAAACTCAGCTTTTATTATGCCCACACTGCTGCTACTTTTGACCAATTACGGAATGATGCATAATTATAGAGAATTCTTTTACTTATTTATATTTGGTTATTTGTGTTTAAACCTCTCTTTTCAGAAAATATTCTAAACTTTTAATGTTTGAATCTTACAAATAAGTATTTATGTTCAATCATACAAATTCAATGTAAAATTTTCAATTCAAAATTATATTGAAGTTGTATTACACATTTAATACTAAATAAATCTTATCGTATAAAACCTTTTATTAATAATCTTATTTTTTTAGTTATTTAGTAAATCTAAAATTCGAACTCCTTTGTATTGCGTTTTATTAAATTAATTAGTATTTTTATAGAAAGTTACATTTAATAAGTAAATAAGTATTTATAATGATTGTGATATTTTATTGGTCTTAATCTTATAGATCAATAATTTTGTTCAATCATACAAATCCAATGTCGAATTTTCATTTTTGTTTATATCGAATATTTAATCAAGTTGTATAAAATTTTATTATAAATAATCATACTTTTAAGTTCTTTGTTACATATACATAATAACGTTCTTTTCTATATTAGATTATTTATCAAAATAATTTTATTTATAATTACATTTAATTATTATTTAATTTCTTATTCCAGAAAGTCTCATATCACATTTTTTAACATTAACAGTTAACAAATTTATTTATATTATTTTGAAATGATATAGTTATTAATAATTTTTTGTCCTAACTGTTAAGTCTAAATTTTAAAAATAATTAACTATGCCATGATATTAATTGTTATATTTTAATTCAGTGTTTATTATTCTTAATTTCTACAACAATAAGTAAATCTATATCTATATCTATATAATTTATAAAATTAGCTAAGTTTGGCGGGAAAACTCAGCTTTTATTGTGTTCACACTACTGCTAGCCAAAACTCAACTTTTATTATGTTCACATTGCTGCTACTTTTGATCAATTACGGAATGATACATAATTATAGAGAATCTTTTTACTTATTTATATTTGGTTATTTATTTTTAAACCTCTCTTTTCAGAAAATTATTCTAAACTTTTAATGTTTGAATCTTACAAATAAGTATTTGTGTTCAATCATACAAATCCAATGTAAAATTTTCAGTTCAAAATTATATTGAAGTTGTATTACACATCTAATACTAAATAAATCTTATCGTATAAAACCTTTTTATTAATAATCTTATTTTTTTAGTTATTTAGTAAATCTAAAATTTGAACTCCTTTGTATTGCGTTTTATTAAATTAATGAGTATTTTTATAAAAAGTTACATTTAATACGTAAATAAGTATTTATAATGATTGTGATATTTTATTGGTCTTAATCTTATAGATAAATAATTTTGTTCAGTCATACAAATCCAATGTCGAATCATTTTCGTTTATATCGAATATTTATTCAGGTTGTATAAAATTTTGTTACAAATAATCATACTTTTAAGTTCTTTGTTACATATACATAATAACATTCTTTTCTATATTTGATTATTTATCAAAATAATTTTATTTATAATTACATTTAATTATTATTTAATTTCTTATTCCAGAAAGTCTCATATCACATTTTTTAACAGTAGCAGGTAACAAATTTATTTATATTGTTTTGAAATGATATAGTTATTAATGATTTTTTGTCCTAACTATTAAGTCTAAATTTTAAAAATAATTAACTATGTCATGATATTAATTGTTATATTTTAATTCAGTGTTTATTATTCTTAATTTCTACAATAATAAGTAAATGTATATCTATATCTATATTTATATTTATATCTATATTATATATAACAGTAGCTGAGCTAATGCGGGTCCCATTACATATTTCCCACCAAAAGTGACTGCCCAAATGAGAGTTTATATACATTTTTTTTCACCAGATTTTTTTTTTTATTATTTGACTTCAATGTTTCACGATTTTCAATATTAGCACTTTGATTACCAAAATTCAATCACCTCGGTTTCAGCACATATATAATAATGTGTGTATGTTTGCTTTTCAAATTTTTCCAATTATAAGAAAGCTATAAGAATTTTTTCAAAATTAATTATAGTATTCACTTCATACATATTGAGGGCAAAATTTGTTCAACTATAAGAAAACTATACATCTACTTAATTTTACAAGTTTTGCTTGTCATTACTATTTTTCCTCCAATTTTTGAAGTTTTTGCACGAATTCTATTTATCGTATATTATGTCTATTGCTGCTATTTTCTTACATTGTTCTATTATGATTTTTTTTATAGCTGTAAAAATGATATTTAACTACAAACAAGGTGTCCACTTGATTAATTAGTATATATTTTACCATTTAAATAATCTGTAACAATCATACATAAAAACTAAAAACCAACCGTTTAAAAGGATTTTAATAATTGATATACGATTAAATGAATATGCATGGAGTTGTTATATATGGTTCAAACATCTATACTAATCCTGCATTTAAACTTAAAACAGTTTAAGTAGATAGTAACGGTTGATGTACGAGTCAAATAATATGCATAAAGTCTATTAAATATCAAAACATTTTTCAGTATTTGGCTTTTAAAAAAATAGCACAAATTAAACAACGTTCCCAAGTTCTTTAAGAGGTTATTGTTTTGACACTACAATAATAATCAATATTTTTTTATTGTTTTATTTTCAAATTACAGATTGTTTTGTTTCCAATTACAGATTGTATTTGTTTTCAAATAGTAATACATAATTTTGTTTTCTAAATGCGATGTACTGTATAAAAAACCTATCCTAATAGAAAAAATCTACTCTACGAGAAATACATTAGGCTCTGTTTGTTAAAAATTTTGTACTTAAAAACAAATTTTTTATGTTTTCTAGGTAAACTATGTGCTTAAAAAATGGAGAGAGAAAATATCTGTGATTAAAAAGTGGTTTGTAAAAAAGTGTTTTTAAAAACACGTTTAAAAACATTTTTGCCAAATAGAGGCTTAAGAAACAGTGTTGGTAAATTTTATCAATCAAACATAAGGACCGTACTAAAGCAAAATGGATGAAGATGCAAGTATAACAGTTTTGGGTTGGAAATTTACGGGAAAAAACAGAGCAGCAAAAGTGAAAAAACTAATGCTCCATGTAATTATATTTTTTCTATTCTATATTTTAAAATATGGTAGATCCAAAAACTATATAAAGTATAAATTTTATTAATTTTACATGGAGCAGTTTCAAATAGTTGAAATTATTTTTGAAAAGAAAAGACTAATTTAAGAATGGTATAAAATTTAGAATGGTGGTGAAATTTTTTATTAAATAATTGTTTTAAGAAATATATATTTTAAATGATTTTTGTGTGAAAAAACTTCAAGTTATATATCAATGTGAAATCCGAACCAAAAATACAAATTTACACTTTTTATTTAATTTTGTTTTTAAAAAAATAAATTAATTTGGTCCAGATTTTTAAAGTTAAAATATTTTAATCTATGGAAAAATAGAGAAGTTAGGTTTTAAATCACAAATCAAGAAGTTTTCAGTCATCATAGAAAACTAACCAAATAAGAAACAAATTATAGTAACTATAGGATGTGCATGAGATTCCTTCATAAATCTTAGATTCATTATAAAGTTCGAATTTATCTTGGAATACATTCATGGGTTTTCTAATTTTGTGACACATAGGGTAAAGATCCGTCACATCATGACTGTTTAGAGTAACGGGCATAACTTTGAAGACAAAGTTTTATTGGGTAAATAAATTCATCTTCTATGCTAAGGTTTATGAGAGGAAGCCATGGAGGAAATGATAAGGGAGCGGCGCAATTGGTAATAACGCGAAATTAACACTTAGTGATGTAACATTTGAATTGCTAATTTCATTTAATCTTAACCAGTAGATCATGTATTATCGAATCATTGTTTCTTTACTCAGACATTACTTCCCGTGCATCGCACGGGTGATTCACTAGTTATTACTATAACAACAAATTATTAGACTAATTATGAATGTTTGACATTTAAATTAAATATGAAAATGGTACTATGGTAAATTAAAAAGGCCAATCCCAAATTTGGGGTTGCAATATTCGCAACCCCAAATTTGGGGTGTGGTTGGAGATGGCCTTAGTTATAAATGTAGGAAATTTTATTTTAAATCCTCAAGTTTTGCTAATAATTTAAGTTAGTCCCAATTTTTAATTTAACTTCCTCTATAGCCTTAAAGTTTGGTTTTCTTTAAATTAAATTTTAAAAGCACTTTATGATTCCATCATATTGGCTCTAAACTTTCTTATTTTTTGCAATTAGACCCTAAAAAATTTAATGATTTATCAAATTACTCATTTCCTTTACTTTTAAAAGTTCAATTAAGTTGGTAAAAGTTTAAAGTACTAAGTTGGACTTAATATCCTAAATTATTTTTATTTAAATTGTTATTACTAGACGACGTCGCGGGAAAAGTTTAAAGCACGGTAGTTTCACATCCATTCAATTTCAAGAAAATTTCCAAGACTTTGAGGTGGGGTTTACGTTAAAGCAATTGTGGTTATTTTGTCCATGTTATTCCTTTATGTGCGAATTTAATTGTGATATGATGCTTCTATGTTTTAAAAAGGTTGCCAGGGACCATAAATAGGTCTGGGATCGTAATTGGGTCCTTGGAGTTGTCCCACAGTGCACAATTTTATATAGCGCTAATACATGTTGTCAGGAACCGTAAATAGGTTCGGGATCGAAATTGAGTCATTGGGGTTGTCCCACAGTACATTTTTAAAAGGAAAGTTTTTATTGATATTATATTCATAATTGGATTTCATGTTTGGAATTAACTTGAACTGATTGCTGTATATCCACTGAGTATAATTCATTATACTCAGCCTACTATTTCCACCATTTCAGGTTAAGGAGTTCGGCGATGCATGGCAATGAGTGGGGCCATATTGATCAAATGATAGGGCATTTAATTTATAAATTTTTAAAACAGGTATTTTAATAGTTGTTTTCCATTTTGTCAATTAAATCTTGAATTTAGTATTTTCACAAATTTTGATACTTTGCTTATTATACTTGATTTTGACACTTGGTTGTAAATAAATTATTTAAAGAATGTTTTTGCATTTTGTTTCTAATTTGCTATAGTTGTTAAATAATAATATTTACACATTTTGGCGTTATTGAAAATACTTAGTCACAGGATTTTTGGACTTTCCTAGCGTCCCAAGTTAACAGAATTTGGAGCGTTACAGTTTGGTATCGGAGCGCAGGTCTACCTTTCTGTAGACTTGTGAAAATTTTATGATTTAAAAATTTTTAAAAGAAAATTGTTAAATATTTAAATTTATTGCTACCCGCTCTTGACGCGCCACGCTGACTCCAAAAAGGTAAATTGTTTAGAAAATTTATTTGATGAAGTTTGAAAATTTTATTTACTGGATACCATGAATTTATTTTATGACTGCATCTAAAATTGAATGTTTACAATGAAAAGTTATATGAGACTGAAATTTTACTATAGTTGATGCAGTTTGAAATGTTTGAAAGTTTGTATTCAGTACATGTTATAAAATTTCCACATGATCTATTACGTTTAGGAATTGGACTTATGATGTGAAGTATTTAAAAATTTTCAGAAATTATAAATTTAGTCCTCGAAATTAGACTAGAACATGTAGTAAACTATTTCATTGGACTTTACTTTCATAATTGGTATGCCAAAAGGTATGTATGAGAGAGAGATTGGTAGAGAGACTTATTGGTTGAATTCGATAGGAGAACATATTTCGAATTGTGGATATTGGTTGCAATTTTATTATTTTATTTTCCTTTGAAAAATGTGAGATAATAATAAAATTTTCTTTTAGCTCCACTGTGTTCTTCTTTGATTTTTCCTTTTAAAATTTTATTATTCATGAATGAGTATTTTGAGTTGCACAATTAAGTGGATATTGAGATAAATATTGTCGTGGTTTAGGAATGTCTCGTAGAACAAATCAAGCTCCCATGAATCGAGCTACCGCGAGACCTGCATCCCCAGGCCAGGCTACTACTGGCGATGCGGGGAATAATCTATTAAGGGATCTCGTGAATGCTCTCCAGGGGCTTACTCAGCAACAAGCCCCAACAGCTCCACAAAACCGATCCCACATGCTAATGCAAACAACACCAGCACGGTGGTTGAATAGTTTCGCAAATACAAACCATCAACCTTCAATGGGCGGGCAGGACCCCCAGCTGCGGAAGAATGGCTAAGGGCGTTGGAAAGAATATTTAAACATATAGCTTGCTCAAACACTCAGAAAGTGTCGTGTGCTGTGTTCCAGCTTCCTGAGGATGCAGACCATTATTGGGAATCTAATCAAAGCACAAGGACTGAGGCGCAGCAACGAGATTTGACATGGGAAGGATTCAAAGAACTAGTAACACAAAGGTATTTTCCCCAGTCTTTTCGGGATAAAAAAGAGACGAAGTTCCTTGAGCTTAGGCAATGAAATATGTCTGTGGTGGAATATGAGACGAAATTCAACCAATTGTCCAGGTATGCAACCTATTTGGTTAACACAGATATCAAGAAAGCTAAAATATTTGAAAGGGGTTTGCGCCCAAAAATTGGAGGAATCATGGCAGGTTTGAGACTCACTACCTATGCTAAAGCGATAGAGCGAGCACAAGCTATATCATCTCGCTTAAACTTGGAAAAGACTACTCAGAAACTCGCCGAGGCATCGGTGAAAAGGAAATGGGACAGTCAGAATATGGGAAAAGGCAGATATCAGAACAAGAAGGTGAAAACATGGGGAAAATTGAGGAAAAGGCTAGCACTGAGAAACCCATATGCCCTAAGTGTGATAAGCGTCACTATGGAGAGTTCCTACTCGGAAAGGGGATGTGCTTCAGATGTAAGAAACCGGGTCACTTTGCTGGTGAATGTCCTCAATTCAAGGGAAAAGAAGATGCCAAGAAGAGAAAAGCTCGAGTCTTCACTCTTACTCAGGAGGAGGCTGAAAAGGATCCAGGCGTGATGACAGGTATTCTATCAGTATTCAATATATCTGCTATCGTTTTGATTGATTCTGGTGCTACGAATTCTTTCATTTCTACTAGTTTTCATGCTAAGACTGGAAATGTGTGTGAAAGTGTGAATGATGCCCTAGAGGTTAGTATTCCTTCAGGTGAAATTATTATCACTAATTTGATGTCGAAAGCTGTTAAGTTTGAGATAGATGGGAAGAAATTAGAGGCAGACTTGTACTTAATAGATATGAGGGATTTTGATATCAATTTAGGCATAGACTGGCTTAGTAGTAATCATGCTATGATTAAGTGTCATGAGAGGGAGGTGCTTTTTCAGAAACCAGGAGAATGTGAGTTCAATTTCCTTGGGACAAAAGTCAAAACCATGCCATGTATCATATCAGTGTTGAAAGCACAAAGGATGTTGAGAAAGAGTACTAGTCAAGGGTATCTAGTGAGTATCACTAGTATTCAGGAAACTGAGGTAACTGCTACAGATGTACCAGTTGTGCGTAATTTTGTCGATGTATTTCTAGAGGATTTGTTTGGTATTCCACCACATAGATAAGTGGAATTCACAATTGACTTGGTACCTGGAGCTGTACCAGTATCTAAAGCACCCTACAGGATGGCACCGAAGGAACTTCAGGAGTTGAAAGTGCAACTATAAGAACTGTTGGATAAGGGATTTATTCGACCAAGTGCATCACTTTGGGGAGCGCCGGTACTGTTTGAAAAACAAGGATGGATCGATGAGGATGTACATCGACTGCAGGCAGTTGAATCGCCTCACTGTCAAGAATAAGTATCCTTTTCCACGAATAGAAGATTTGTTTGATCAGTTAAAGGGTGTCAGTGTATTCTCCAAGATTGATTTGAGATTAGGTTATCATCAGTTGAAGATCATGGACAGTGATATACCAAAAACCGCATTTAGGACTCGATACGGACATTACGAATTCATTGTGATGCCGTTTGGGTTAGTTATTTAATGCACCGGCAGTCTTCATGGACTTGATGAACCGAGTATTTTATCCATATTTGGATCGATTCGTAATAGTCTTTATTGATGACATCCTAATTTACTCAAGGAGCAAGGAACAACATGAGGAGCATCTCAGCATTGTGTTACAGACACTTTGACAAGTTAGGTTGTATGCAAAATTCAAGAAGTGTGAATTTTGGCTCGATCGAATTGGTTTTCTTAGACATGTGGTTACCGTGGATGGTATTGAAGTCGATCCAGCCAAGGTTGAGGCTGTCACTAACTAGAGTGCACCAACAAATGTGAATGAAGTTCATAGTTTCTTGGGATTGGCTGGCTATTATCGAAGGTTAATCGAAGGATTTTCGAAAATAGCTGGGCCGGTGACACAGTTGACCAAGAAAGTAGTAAAGTTTGAGTGGATGTTCATGCAAATCCCGCAAGCGTACGGGATCGTTGACAAGTAATAATTGTGATGAGTTGAGAGTATCGTTCCCACGAGGAATAATGTTTAGTCCTAATTATCAGTCTATCGTCGATTCGATTAATTGAAACAATAAAAAAGAAAGAATGTTTTGTTTGGCTTTCTAACTAAAAAATTGCAAAATAATAAATAATAAAGAAAATAAAAATGTTGGGGAATAAATATGAATGGGGAGCATGTATTGGAATCCGAATCCACTTGTTATCACATATCTCAATTCAACAATTTTGTAGTTTAAATCATTCATGCGTTGCTTGACAATCAATAATTCTTATGCAATTAATTTTCTTTTCCAAGACAAATTAAATCTATCCTAAACACGAAATGAATATATTCCTAGTCCGAATACGAATGTTTAAAACGCATTAAATCACACAATTATCAATTAGATTGCACATGTCATAGTGTTATTCCTAACATCTAGTGTTCATATGTTGATCATGCAATGATCCAACTTATTGTGACTTTTCCAAGACTACAACAAGTAACGATATATTTAATTGGTGGTCAATCAATCAAATAATAACAATAAAGCATGCAAGATCAATCAAGACAACACAAAAAATTATTAAACTACTAGTTATCGAATCAAAATAAATTAATAACAAGTTTCATCTTCATCCAATACATAAATTAAATTATCCTAGCATTTTAATATGTAAATTAGACCCAAAGAATTGGAAAATCATCACCCGGTTGAATTTGCCTTCCTCAGAATCCGGCTCTTTCTTTACCTAGCACCTTCCTTCCTCCATTATTAATTCACCATCCGAGCACCTTCTTGCCTACCAAGTAGGATTATGCTTCTTTATTAATTCCCCCAAGAAGTCCCAGCAGCCTCCACTCAAGAATAATGCTCCAACCTTAATCACCTATCTTTTTGTCTCCTCCAATTCGTGTATTTATGTTTTGTCTCTCCCCACTTTATTCCCAGTCTGCTCCGCCAATGGAATAATTCTTTATCAATTTTTGGGAGTCTCCAATCATCCAACCAGCCAAGTCTTCTGCCCTTTATCTCTCTCAATTCCGTCGGCTCCCCTTTCTACTCCTTAATGCCGTGTATATATATAAACATAAATCCCCCCACAATTCTCCTTCTTGCCGCGTGTAATATATCTGTATATAACTCCCAGCAACCCTAATCGTGCCCTATAATATGGGCCATAAAAAATTCTATTCCAATTGATTTTTAAGCCCAATTAATAAACATCAATTTTTTCTAGTAATTCAAGTTGATCATTGAGTCTTTAATTGTGCAATACATGTCTTCATTTATGTCACTTCAAGTTCTTCAATTTTTGGAAGTTGCACTTGAGTCCCACTTTTGTCCCCTATTTTTGTACGGCTTTAGTTCATTTTTTCCGTTTCGCATTTTTTCCGTTTCGCATCCAAACGCATTCAAAATTTGATTTTCCCTAAAACAAACAAAATAAACATATAATTAGCAATATCATACCCTAAAACACTTACAATTGTCTAAATTTAAAGCCAAGATAAGTACGAAAAATGTACTTATCAACCCCCAAACTTAAACTCTTGTTCGTCCTCGAATAAGATAAAGCAATACTAATGAATCAAAATATCGCAAAGTGCAAATATTTTTTTGTCATGTAAACATGTTTACCATGTACTTCAATAATCCAGATCAATTTGTACTTCAGCAAGAGTTATGAACAATAAAGCAAAATAATTCTCGTTATCTCATGCTAGATTTCCAAGTTTGTGTGTGAATAGTCAATGTCAAACTCTTACTCATGTAAATGATATATTTAAAACTGTGTAGCTTATTGTGCAATATCATGCCTGAATCCCATATGGTCACCTTAATGAATCTAATGATTTTCCTTGCATCGCTCATGGATGATCACAACTTACTGTTTTTGATGTGATCCAGACCATGGATACAAGCCCGCACAAAGATCCCTTGAAGATCAAAGGAGGACCGATGACTCGATTGCAAACAAGGAGGGCCAACGAAGCAATGGACAAGTTAGTTCAATGAACAATGGCCAAAACAATGTTCGTGTCATCAAAAGAAGCAAGTTCCATGTTGGGACCGAGCCAAAACGACGAGTGGATCAACCTCATTCAATGCGTCGAAGAAAATTGTGAAATTTCAATGTTACGGCCGTAACATATATTTCCTCACGGCCGTAAACAACTCACTGCTGAAATTGATTTTGCGAGACATAAGGGATTACGGCCGTAAAGGTTGAGTATCACGGACGTAATGGAGTCACAGCTTAAAACTACAATTTGGACGTTTTGGGCTTACGGCCGTAAGTCATATTGTCACGGCCGTAAGAGTGGATCAGTAACAAGGTTACGGCCATAAGGGAGTTAGTCACAGTCGTAAGAGCCTATACGCATAATTTTAGGGTTTTTAATTATTTCCTTATTTTTTATTTGTTTCCTAGTTTAATTAAAACTCTTAACCTAGTTTTTGACCCTATTTATAGGGATGTAATTTTCATTATTCGGAGACAACTTTGATATTATTATTGAGACGCAATTTGCTTTCAAGCCTTATTATTTATTGAATAAAATCCGAACTTGCGAGTTAATCTTGTTTGTTCAAATCTTGGGTGAGATTTATTTTCATTGTGATCAAGAGGTCAGCATATCTATTGATTGTGTTGGTTGCTTGGTTCAATTAATTTGAATCAATCTCGAAATCGTGATTCTTTGACGTTCTTGGGTCGATTCCAATAATTTGTGGGTTGCGTAACTACAATTATTGCTACGTGGTTTGCATCATCTGGTATCAGAGCTTAGGCTCCAAAAATCAAGGTTATATCTTTATTTTGTTTTTTTGAGTCTTCTTTAATCTTGTTCTTCGTGTTCTTCCAGTTCTTGAGTCTTTAATCAAAAAGTGTCACAAAAAAATTCAATAGTCGTTATTTCCTTCGTTTGTTATCCAAATTAAATTTTGTTTGTTTCGTCTTTCTCGAAGTTGAATTTTCGAGAAACCTAAAAAAAAACGAAAATTCCAAGTCCAAGAAAAAAAAATAGCTGTTATTTGGTTTCCAGAAATATATTCTTGACTCAATCTTAGTTTCCATAAAAAGTGTCAAGTTCTATATCGAGTCAAATTCCATTCTCTAAAGGTCTTCTTCAAGTTTTCCAAACTGTTCATAAAATTCTCTCTCTTACTCGATTTGAATCATTCGGGCTTAAACTTGTTTGAGTTCGGGTTCGTTCTTTGAAGCAATTGGGGTGAAAGTCATTGAGTGGAAAAAGGCAGAGAAATGAAATCAATAGAGGGTAAAAGCCAAATTTGAGTGATACACGAGCGAAATACACGTGAGGCATATAATATTTAGTTTTAGGATGTCTGAACAATCTTCTACTACAAAAAACAACAATCGAGTCAACATGCCGGAAGAGATGGTACAACGGTTTGAGCGGTTGTTTGGGGATGTGCTAGGTAGGTTAGAAAGGCTTGAGCAACCTCGAGAAGTACCTAATGCCCGTAGGCAAGGTGGGCAAGGTCGTAGAGTAGAGGGGATCGATGAGAATGAAGAAGGTAGTGATTTTGACGATGGGGCAATTGTGGATAGAGTAGTTAGGCATGTAAGAAGGGATAGAGATCTTGGTGGCGATAGAATGGATGGTAGTATGAGCAACATCAAAATGACAATTCTGTCATTCAAGGGTAAGAGTGACCAGGAAGCATACCTAGAATGGGAAAAGAAGATGGAATTAATTTTCAATTGCTACACTTATTCGGAAGAGAAAAAGGTTAAGGTAGTTGTACTTGAATTCTCCGATTATGCTATTACTTGGTGGGATCAATTGGTGACTTCTAGGAGGAGGAATCGCGAGAGGCCCGTTAGTACTTGGAATGAGTTAAAAGCTATCATGAGAAAGAGGTTCGTTCCTAGTTATTATCATCGGGAGCTTCATCAAAAATTACAAAGTCTATACTAAGGATCAAAGAGTGTGGAGGATTATCATAAGGAGATGGAGATGTTGATGATTAGAGCTAATGTAGAAGAGGATAGGGAGGCTCCGATGGCTCGATTTTTGAATGGGTTGAATAGGGATATAGCTAATGTGGTTGAACTACAACATTATTTGGAGATGGAAGACATGTTGCACATGGCTATAAAGGTGGAGAAGCAAATAAAGAAAAAGGGAACAGCAAGGTATCAATCTGGTTCTAATTCTTCTTGGAAGCCAAAGTGGGAAAGTAAAGGAGATGGGGTTGTTTCTAAAGGGAAGTTTGAAGCACCAAAAGGGAAGTTTGAGGCACCAAAAGAGAAGGAGGAACAAGCTAATAAACTCGTACCTAAAGGGGAACCTCAACCATCTAGGAGTAGAGACATTCAATGCTTCAAATGTTTGGGGAGAGGACATATGGCATCTCAATGTCCTAATAGGCGAGTGATACTTGTGCGAAAGGATGGAACCATGGAGAGTGATAGTGAGGAAGAGGATTATAGCGATATGCCGGCATTGGAGGAAATATGTGATGATGAGGATGTGTTATCTGGGGAGCATGGCGAGTTATTAGTGGCAAGGCGAGCTCTTAGTGTTCAAGTCAACACAGATGATTTGGAACAACAACGGGAGAACATATTCCATACACGATGTTGCATTAATAACAAGGTATGTAGTATGATTATTGATGGTGGTAGTTGCACTAACGTCGCGAGTACTATACTTGTTGAAAAATTAGGATTACCTTTGTTAAAACATCCTAAACCTTATAGGCTTCAATGGTTAAATGATGGTGGAGAAATTAAGGTGAATAGGAGGGTGTTGGTGAGTTTTCTATTAGTAGCTATGTGGATGATGTTATGTGTGATGTGGTTCCTATGCATGCCGGACACATTTTGTTGGGTAGACCTTGACAATATGATAGGAAGGTAACGCGTGACGGATATAAAAATAGGTATAGCTTTACCAAAGGGGAAAAACCATTACCCTTGTACCATTGACACCGTCACAAGAGTATGAAGATCAAATAAAATTGAAAAATGATGAAGAAAAAAGAGTGAGGGAAAATGAGAGAAAGAGAGTTGAGGCCACGACCTCAGAAAAAGGAGAGGAAAAGAGAGTTGGAGCCAAGACTCCAGAAAAAGGAGCGGAGAGAGAAAAAAGGAGTGTTGGGGTACATACCTCAGAAAAAGGAGAGGGAACGAAGAGTGCCAGAAAAGAAAGAAAAATGAGTTTCTACGCAAAAAGGAGTGAAATCAAGAAAGCATTCATGGAAGAACGGCCAATGGTCCTTCTGCTATACAAGGAATCATTCCTTGCATTTGATGAAACTAACAAATCCCTCCCTAGTTTGACTATTTCTCTCTTGCAGGAATTTGACGATGTATTTCCCGATGACATACCTAGTGGGTTACCACCCATTCGAGGTATTGAACATCAAATTGATTTTGTACCTGGAGCAGTCATTCCGAACCGCCCCGCTTATCAAAGTAACCCCGAGGAGACGAAGGAGCTCCAAAGGCAAGTGGAGGACTTGATGAGCAAAGGGTATATAAGGGAAAGTATGAGTCCATGTGCCGTCCCTGTGTTACTTGTACCCAAAAAGGACGGGACTTCTAGAATGTGTGTCGATTGTAGGGCCATCAACAACATAACGGTAAATTATCCTCATCCTATTCCTAGGTTAGATGATATGTTGGATAAATTGCATGGTTCTAGCATATTTAGTAAAATTGACCTTAAGAGTGGTTATCATCAAATTCGAATGAAAGAAGGAGATGAGTGGAAAACTGCTTTTAAAACTAAGTATGGCCTGTATGAATGGTTAGTAATGCCTTTTGGACTTACTAATGCACCTAGCACATTTATGCGTTTAATGAATCATGTTTTACGTGCATTTATAGTTCAATTCGTTGTAGTTTACTTCGATGATATCTTGATATATAGTAAAACTTTGAATGAGCATGTGGAGCATGTTAGGTGTGTGCTTGTGGTTTTAAGACAAGAGCAACTTTTAGCTAATTTTAAAAAGTGTGATTTTTGCATGGAAAAAGTTGTGTTTCTTGGCTATGTGGTTAGTGCTAAAGGAATAGAAGTAGATGAAGAAAAAGTCAAAGCTATTAAAGAATGGCCAACACCTAAAAGCATAACTGAGATTAGGAGTTTTCATGGCTTGGCTAGTTTTTATAGGCGCTTTGTTAAAAATTTAAGCACGATTACCGCACCACTCACAGAAATTGTCAAAAAAAGTGTAGGTTTTAAATGGGGAGTAGAACAGGAACATGCATTTGAAACAATCAAAAATATGTTGTGTAAAGCACCGATTTTATCACTTCCTAACTTTGACAAGGCTTTTGAGATTGATTGTGATGCCTCAGGGCTAGGCATTTGAGCTGTTTTAATGCAGGATCAAAGGTCAATCGCCTATTTTAGTGAAAAACTAAAATGGGCTGCACTTAATTACCCCACATGTGACAAGGAGTTATACTCACTTGTGCGCGCTTTGGAGACATGGCAACATTACTTGTGGCCACGGGAGTTCGTGATACACACTGATCATGAGTCCTTGAAACATTTGAGGGGTCAAGCTAAGCTGAGTAAGAGACATGCAAGGTGGGTAGAATTCATCGAAACATTTCCCTCTGTCATCCGATACAAACAAGGTAAGGAAAATGTGGTGGCAGATGCATTGTCTCGAAGGTATGTTCTTTTAATGTGGTTCGGGTTTGTAATAGATGCATTACTTGTAAGAAGGCTAAATCTAGGATTAAACCTCATGGATTATATATGCCTTTACCCGTCCCTAGTGAACCTTTGGTCGATATCTCTATGGATTTTGTTTTGGGACTACCTAGGACTAAGAAGGGAAGATATTCAATTTTTGTGGTAGTAGATCGATTTAGCAAAATGGCACATTTCATACCATGCCACAAAACTGATGATGCTACTAACATAGCTGAAATTTTCTTTCGGGAAGTCATGCGCTTACATGGGGTTCCTAAAAGTATTATCTCGGATAGGGATGTTAAATTCTTTAGTCATTTTTGAAGAGTCTTGTGGAACAAATTAGGAACAAAACTATTTTTTTCTACAACTTGTCACCCACAGACCGATGGACAAACCGAGGTAGTAAATAGGACAATGATTCAATTGTTGCGCACCATAATCAATAAAAATTTGAAAAATTGGGAAGAGTGTTTACCATTTATTGAATTTACATATAATAAGGCTATACATTCTACTACTTCTTGTTCACCATTCGAAATTGTTTATGGTTTTAATCCGCTAACACCATTGGATTTAATTCCTTTACCTGTGAATGAACGTAGTAGTTTAGATGGAAAGAAAAAGGCTGAGATGGTTAAATCACTCCACGACAAAGTGAGGTTGGCGATTGAAAAGAAAAATGAACATTATGCATTGCAGGCTAACAAGGGGAGAAAAGGCGTCATATTTGAGCCCGATGATTGGGTTTGGGTACATATGAGAAAAGAGCGGTTTCCAGATCAACGCAAGTCAAAGTTACAACCGCGAGGGGATGGTCCATTCCAAGTGATTGAAAGGATCAACAACAATGCCTATAAAATCGATCTTCCTGGTGAGTATAATGTTTCGGCTTCATTTAATGTTTCTGATCTATCTCTGTTTGATGCAGATACAAATTCGAGGTCGAATCCTTTCGAAGAGGGAGGGGATGATGTGATCCAGACCACGGATACAAGCCCGCACAAAGATCCCTTGAAGATCAAAGGAGGACCGATGACTCGATTGCAAACAAGGAGGGCCAACGAGGCAATGGACAAGCTAGTTCAATGAACAATGGCCAAAACAATGTTCGTGTCATCAAAAGAAGCAAGTTCCATGTTGGGACCGAGCCAAAACGACGAGTGGACCAACCTCATTCAATGCGTCGAAGAAAATTGTGAAATTTCAATGTTACGGCAGTAACATATATTTCCTCACGGCCGTAAACAACTCACTGCTGAAATTGATTTTGCGAGACATAAGGGATTACGGCCGTAAAGGTTGAGTATCACGGACGTAATGGAGTCACAGCTTAAAACTACAATTTGGACGTTTTGGGCTTACGGCCGTAAGTCATATTGTCACGGCCGTAAGAGTGGATCAGTAACAAGGTTACGGCCGTAAGGGAGTTAGTCACGGTCGTAAGAGCCTATACGCGTAATTTTAGGGTTTTTAATTATTTCCTTATTTTTTATTTGTTTCCTAGTTTAATTAAAACTCTTAACCTAGTTTTTAACCCTATTTATAGGGATGTAATTTTCATTATTCGGAGACAACTTTGATATTATTATTGAGAGGCAATTTTCTTTCAAACCTTATTCTTTATTGAATAAAATCCTAACTTGCGAGTTAATCTTGTTTGTTCAAATCTTGGGTGAGATTTATTTTCATTGTGATCAAGAGGTCAGCATATCTATTGATTGTGTTGGTTGCTTGGTTCAATTAATTTGAATCAATCTCGAAATCGTGATTCTTTGGCGTTCTTGGGTCGATTCCAATAATTTGTGGGTTGCGTAACTACAATTGCTACGTGGTTTGCATCAGTTTTTCTCTCGAATCACAAGGTTCCTTCTATTCATGTGGTTTCTAAACATAAAAAATTTGCATTCTTCCACACCAGATGATCAGAATTAGCTAAGTCTGCCCAAACAATTAATGCTAAGCGGTTCCCTAATCCATGCCTTTAATATCAAAGTCTTAATCAACAAGCTTATACCAAACAATAAAAAAAAAATTTGGACTACTTTTTCTTATCCTAGTCGTGCCCTATAATATGGGCCATAAGATAGGTACGAAAAAAGTACCTATCAGTGGACAGAAAAGTGTGAGAAGAGTTTCCAAGAACTGAAACAGAATTTGATATTTGCACCAGTTTTGGCTATTCCAGAAGGGTCAGAAGGTTTTGTTATCTATAGTGATTCATCGAAACAGGGTTTGGGAGAAGAGTTTCCAAGAACTGAAATAGAATTTGATATTTGCACCAGTTTTGGCTATTCCAGAAGGGTCAGAAGGTTTTGTTATCTATAGTGATTCATCGAAACAGGGTTTGGGATGTGTGTTGATGCAACATGGGAAAGTGATTGCATATGCCTCTATACAGTTGAAGCCACATGAGCAGAACTACCCTACACATGACTTAGAATTGGCGGCTGTAGTTCATGCTTTAAAAATATGGCAACACTATCTATATGGTGGTAAGTGCGAGATATACACAAATCATAAGAGTCTCAAGTATTTCTTCACTCGGAAGGAATTGAATATGAGATAGAGAAGGTAGTTGGAGTTAGTTAAGGATTATGAATGCACTATCCACTATCACTTCGGCAAGGCCAATGTTGTTGCTGATGCGCTTAGTCGGAAAGGTAAAGGACAGTTAGTTGCCCTAATCAGTTAAGAACAATTGATCAAGGATTTTTCCAACGTGTGACTTGAGGTTTTGACTCCTCCACGTCGCACAACTGCAATTATAACTGCTTTGGTTGTTCGACCAACTCTCAGAGACAGAATTAAAGAGGTACAAGGTAAGGATAAATTTTTGTGCAAGATTAAGGACCAAATACTCGCTGGCAGCATTAAAGGTTTTGAAGTATCGAGTGATGACACTCTCATTTTCAAGGGGAAACTGTGTGTGTCGAATGATGAAACCTTGAGGAAGGAGATTCTAGAGGAAGTACATTATTCACCTTATACTGCACACCCAGGAGGTACGAAGATGTACCAAGATCTACAAAAAATTTATTGGTGGAGAAACATGAAGAGGTCAATTGGTTTGTTTGTTGAGAAGTGCATGACTTGCCAACAAATTAAAGTTGAACATCAACGTCTATCTGGATTGTTGAACCCACTTGAGATTCCAAAATGGAAGTGGGGAACACATAGCAATGGATTTTGTCGTTGGACTTCCTAGATCAGCTAGAGGTCATCAAGCTATAAGGGTCATAGTTGATCGCTTGACAAAATCTGGTCATTTTCTACCAGTGAAGATGACTTTCAGTTATGCAAACCACGTAGCAATTGTAGCTATGCAATCCACAAAATATTGAAATCGACCCAAGAACGCCAAGAAACCACGATTTATGGATCCAATTAAAATTAATTGAACCAAGCAACCAATACAATCACAAGGATATATTGACCTCTTGATCACAAGCAATATTAATTCTCACCGAGATTTGAATAAACAAAAATAACTCACAAGTTCGGAATTTATTCAATGAAGAATAAGATTGTGAAAGCAAAATAGCCTCTCAATTATAATATCAAAGTTGTCTAATGAATAATGAAAATTACATCCCTATAAATAGGGTCAAAATCTAGGTTAAGAGTTCTAATTAAACAAGGAAACAACTACCTAAAAATAAGGAAATAATTAAAACCCTAAAATCACGCGTATATGAATTTACGGCCGTGACTAATTTCCTTACGGTCGTAAGACTCATTCTGTTTCACCGTTACGGCCGTGAGACTCCTTTTACGGCCATAAGCCTTAGTTCTGAAATTTCTGTTTTTGATCCGAGGCTGCGTTACGGCCGTGATTAATATTAGTTACGGCCGTAAGTCCAATTTCTTCAAAAATTCAGTTTTCAGCAGCAAGTTGATTACGGCCGTGAGAATTATGAATTACGGCCGTAATTCTTGAAATTTGGCAATCTTCTTCGATAGCTTGAATGAGGTTGATCCACTCGTCGTTTTGGCTCGGTCCCAACATGGAACTTGCTTCTTTCGATGACACGAACATTATTTTGGCCATTGTTTCTTGAACTAACTTGTCCATTGCTTCCTTGGCCCTCTTTTTCTGCAATCGAGTCATCGGCCCTCCTCGGATCTTCAACAGAATTTTGTACGGGCTTGTATCCGTGGTCTGGATCACATCATCCCCTCCCTCTTCGAAAGGATTCGACCTCGAATCTGTACCTGCATCAAACGGAGATAGATCAGAAACATTAAATGAAGCCGAAACATTATACTCACCAGGAAGATCTAATTTATAGGCATTGTTGTTGATCCTTTCAATCACTTGGAATGTACCATCTCCTCGCGGTTGTAACTTTGACTTGCGTTGTTCTGGAAACCGCTCCTTTCTCAAATGTACCCAAACCCAATCACCGGGTTCAAATATGACGCCCTTTCTTCCTTTGTTAGCCTGCGAAGCATAATGTTCATTTTTCTTTTCAATCGCCAACCTCACCTTATCGTGGAGTGCTTTAACCATCTCATCCTTTTTCTTTCCATCTAAACTACTACGTTCATTCACAGGTAAAGGAGTTAAATCCAATGGTGTTAGCGGATTAAAACCATAAACAATTTCAAATGGTGAATAAGAAGTAGTAGAATGTATAGCCCTATTATATGCAAATTCAATAAATGGTAAACACTCTTCCCAATTTTTCAGATTTTTATTGATTATCGTGCGCAACAATTGAATCATTGTCCTATTTACTACCTCGATTTGCCCATCGGTCTGTGGGTGACAAGTTTTGGGAAAGCTTGCAGACAGCTATGGGAACTAGATTAAAATTCAGTACAACATATCATCCACAAACAGAGGACAGTCAGAGAGAACTATACAAACTTTAGAGGATATGTTGAGAGCTTGTTTTTTAGACCTTGGGGGTAACTGGGAAATGCATTTACCGTTGGTTGAGTTTGCATATAACAATAGTTTCCAGGCTACTATTGGCATGGCACCGTATGAAGCTATTTATGGCAGAAAGTGCAGATCACCAATTCATTGGGATGAAGTTGGTGAGAAGAGGATTTTAGGTGCAGAAATAGTGAAACAGACTGTAAGTGTTGTGAAGAAAATCAAAGAAAGGATTAAAGCAGCACAAGATAGACACGAGTCTTATGCTGACAAGAGACGAAAAGAACCTCGATTTGAAATTGGTGAAAAAGTGTTCCTTAAAGTGGCTCATATGAAAGGTGTGGCAAGGCTTGGAAAGAAAGGGAACTTAGGCTAAGGTTTATTGGACCTTTTCAGATCTTGGAAAGAGTTGGAGATGTAGCATATGGGTTGGCTTTACCGCCAGAGTTATCAGCGGTACATAATGTTTTCCACATCTTAATGTTAAGGAAATGTGTTCATGATCCGAACCACATTGTTAGTTATGCATCTTTGGATGTCAACAAGGATATAACATATGAGGAAATTCTGGCGGTCATACTTGAGAGGAAAGTACACACCTTGAGGAATAAGGATATTCCTTTAGTTAAAATCCAATGGAGTAAACATGGTAAAGAAGAAGCAACTTTGGGAAAGAGAAGAGGAAATATTAGCGAAGTACCCAGGCATTTTTAATCCAAGTAAGTTTAATATCGAAGACGAAATTTATTTAAGTGGAGGAGGTTGTAGCGATCCGAATTTGAAAATGCAAATTTTATAACTTACATTGTGTCGCTACGACATTCCCGTCGAATTTTAGAATTTACTAGCGGCATACACGTGCGTTGCACGTGATCGACCAATGATTTAGTTTTTAATATCTTCAGAATTTTTGATTATTAGTTTCAATAGTTACACAATTATAGTAGGATTTATAAATAAAGATGGAATAACATGTTATATATTGTACTTGATGTTTCTCACTTGGAATATAAATAAGAAATAGACGAATTTATTTCAATTCAATAACTTAGGAAAAAAAATCTGATCAAGACAAGAGAAAATTGAATTCCGTACTGATGCAATAGCTCCTTTTCAAAACTCTAACTTGTTTTTTCTCCTCCTCCATCTAAATTTACTTCAATTCGCCAAGCAAAAAAAAATCCGACCACGGGTGAAGAAAAAATTGGTATATATTCCGATGCAATAGCTCCTCTTTTAACTTCTAGCTTGTTTTTTTAATGTGCTGTGTTCAGTTTTAGACTTCTTTGCATAGATAGACCCAAGCAAGTTGAAATAAGGACAAGTTTTCAAATCCTGAGGCCACCACTTTTTGCTATCTTTTACTCTCTTGTAATACTTGTTTATATTCTCCCATTTCTATTTACACCTCTTTGAGCTTCTATCATAACTAAGCTTCTTCATGGCAGAAGAAATCTCCTCACACAATGGTCCTTTCGCCTCATTATCATTGTATTTCAAATCAAGATCGGTTCTAAGCGTAATCGAAGCTTCAACTTCTATCATTGTATTCTCAACAACACTATTCTCTTGTTTACCAAAATGATTTAAAATCTCCCCAACACCCTTTTCTTGTTTGTCAATCGCTCTCCAACACATTGACATGTGTCTCCAAATATTTTTCAAATATAGAAAATGGGATCTCAACATTTGTAGAGTTTTCGACTATTCTGAGATCCTATGCAAAAATGCAAGCACAGCTACATTCTTTGCAGCAGAAATTGCTCTTTCTTGGGCTAAAAAATCTTGTTCTCTCTTTATTCTAGCCAATTCTTGTACCTTCCATGCTTCATCTCTCGCTATCCGATCCTTCTCATATTTGTCTATGGCTTCTAAGAACTTGTTCTGTAAGTCCTCTTGCTTCTTCAAAGCATCCTTCATTAATATTTCGATATATTTTGCTAACTCCCTCTTTCTCTTAACACTTCCTTCAGATCTCTCCTCCTGTGAGGATGCAGATGTGGACATGAAATCAGCATCGAGACCTTGAATTGAACAAGGTACCCTAGAATCTTGCGATGCACTGATAGGATTTATCCTTAAAGGTGTTGTTTCCATCGTTTTAGTCTGGTACTTGGTTCAAAGGAGTCGATGGAACTGAGAGTTGATTATCAAACACCATCTTTTGTTCTCTTTTGGTACTAATAGATGTTCTTGAACTTCTCTTTACATTTCTTGGAACTTCGATTGTATCCAAGTTCACCTAATTTCATGAACGAAAAAAGAACATAATAAATCTGGTGCACCTGGTATATTCTTCTTTGGAGGTGTCCAAAGTCATCTTGAGTGATCCTCTTACAAATCTCTCATAGATGAAATATTAATTAATTCATAGATACACCTATTTCTATTTACCTTCTTCTTGTTTTACCAGAAACCCATTCTGATGTTCTCATCTTAGTCAAATTCTATTTACACTCTGACTGAATGTAAGGGGAATATCAAGTTCTCACTTTTGATAGAAAAGATCAGCATTAAAATAATTAAATAATAGACATCCAATTCTCCAAAATCCCAAATATTTAAAAAAATAAAAAAAGGATGACATAAAACTGAGAATCATATACCTATTAGCGCAATCGTTCTCCACCCGAAACTTTATTTCTCTTCCTAATATAGTACCAAAATTTAATTCTCTTTCTCAAGGATAATCTATTGATTGAATTCCCAAATGATTCACTACACGAGCCAAATATGGAGGACTCAATTCTCTTCAGCAACCAAATATCAGAAGCTATATTAATAGTCTTCAGACTGGATTTAGAGCATTTTGGGTCCTGGCAGATCAAAACTAATGCATCGACGGTCTTGAGATGCACTAATACCTTTGTCGAAAATCACTACCATTACAAAATCTGGAGAAAACGGTCGATATTATATTAATTGGAGAAAACGATCGGGCATAATACTAAATAATAGGATTTTCATGATTAATTAATGGTTAAGTGTTGGTTAGGCATTTTAAGTGAATTTTGAGGACTGGTTGCCGGTTCTTCCATTGACGGGAAATTTTAAGGTCGAAAGTAAAGGAAGAAAGTGATAAATAAACATGCACAATTATTATTGAATCCAGGCCCAAAGAAAGGTATAGTGATCCACCAGCGAAGGCCCAATAAGGCCCCAACGGACCTTGACCCACAGCTAAGGCGTAAAATATCACCTTGGGATGAGTGCCGAGGTGGTACGACCAGCAAACCTCTTTTGCCGACCTGGTTAACGCCTAGCCGATGTGCTTTATACTCAGCCGGGGGGGCTTTACGGCGTTGACCAGAAGAGAGATGGAGTCAGTGATGGGACACTGCCTTTACCGAGACGTGACAGACGCCCACCCCCTACGAAATGTAGCAATGATCACGGTTGAAAAGCAAGGATTGTCACCTCCATGAGCCAGGGTGATGACAAGTGTAAAGTAGACCGCGTGTCGTGATCCGAGACAAGAAGTTCCCCTATAAATGAAGCACAATTGTCTCCAAGTTGGAGGTTAGCAATTTGATACTCTTAACAATATATTTCTCTCACTCCATTTTCTCTCTTTTACACACTTATATTTACTGCACCCAATATATATTCGCCTAAAATGAGTACTGACTTTGGCATCGGAGTGCAAACGGGAGCCACCTCGGTTCCCTTTGCAAACTGATTGTTTGTCACAGTGCGCAGGAGATCCACGTGTTCAAGAGGGAGGAGCTGAGACGTGTTGGTCCAAGATCCAGTTAGATTTTGTGTCAACATTTTGGCGCCGTCTGTGGGAAACCATACTGCTAACCAAGAAAACACATGGTAAAAAGCCACACATAGAAAGGTAGTCCTGAAAAAGGACGAAGACCCTCTTACGAAAGAACGGATAACTGCAAAGAGCTTTGAAAGATAAGCCGGTTGGCCTTGAAAAAGGCAAGAGCTTTGAAAGATAAGCTGGTTAACCTTGAAAAAGGTGTAGAGCTTTGAAACATAAGTTTGTGAACCTTGAAAAAGGTAAGGAGCTTTGAAACACAAGTTCGTGGACCCTGAAAAAGGTTTAAAACTTTGAAACACAAGTGTATTCACCTTGAAAAAGGCATAACACTTCGACATATAAGTTTAAACAACCTTGGAAAAGGCGTATAACTTTGAGATATAAGTTTAGTAACCTTGGAAAAGGCAGGGATTTTCGAAACGAAAGTCCACTCATCTTTGAAAGACAAGATAAGATTAAGGAATTTCCCTAAACATGAACGAAAGTGATGGTGATGTTAACCCCCGTAGGGGAAGAATTGGCCAACACAGCGAGGGCGAGGTTCCTCAAGGACTCCATGAAAACGCCAATGAGGAAGTGGCACAACCTAACCCACCTCGTCGGCACCGAAATCCCCGCATGATGCGTGACATGACACGCATGGCGGCTCAAATGCTGGAGATGCAGAAGCAGCAGATAGAACAGACTGCTGCAATGAATGCCTTTATGGCCAGAGGGTATGTTATGAACGAACCCGTTATGCCTCAGCAATACCCACAGCCACATTATTCACCATCCGAGGCGGCCAATGCCTCATATTATTATCAAGATCCACAGGCATATGCCAAGGTAGAATCCGAGCCCTCCTACGAGCGAGACCCGGAGCATGAAGCACATGAAGAACAAAAACCCACTCCCACCTAGACATAGGGAGGCTTCTCCCGCAAAATCCGGCAGTGTCTTCAGCCGAATAGTTCAGGGGCCAACGACGGGGGCAAACGGACCCAGGTCGGCACAATGCCGTAGAGTCTAGAAATAGGCGGGAGTGACGCGCTGAAGAATCCTTGTCGCATGGTCAAATGTATAGGGGCCAACATGGTACGGGAGTAGAAAGGTTGGCATCAGCACATGAGCCTAGGAATAGGTAGGAAAGAAGAGCCAAAGCAGTTCGGACAAGGTCTCGCAACGAGTTACCAACCCACGGAAGGCTAAACCACAGCCATGTTTTGCCACCACAAAGGCAAGAGTATGCTCCGCCGCTCTATGACCAATACCATGGTCCAATGTATTCCGGTAACGATGAAAACAATGAACTGCCCTCTTACGAGTTGGATGACGAAGAGGAAGTAAGTCCCTTCACAGAGGGCCTCCGTAGATGCCCCGTACCTCATGACTTTGAGATGCCAGAAATAGCAAAATACTATGGCCGAGGTGATCCTGATGATCACCTGTTAAATTACCGCGCCAACATGGAAATAGCCGGAGCCACCCCGGCATTGAAATGTAAAGCCTTTGCTTTAACCCTTGAGGGAAGTGCCATACGATGGTATAAAAAACTCCCTTCTGACAGCATTCACAGTTGGAGAGATATGAATAAGGCTTTTAAAAATGGCTTTGTTTCCTCCAGGCCTGGCCAGCTCCCGCTCCAACGCCTTCAGGATCTGAGGCAAGAAAGGGACGAGTCTCTGAAAAGTTACCTAGCTAGGTTTACTGAAGAGATGCATATCTACAAAAATATCACTGAAGCGGAGATGTTTTCCGCTTTAAAAGGTGGGCTAGATATGACCAGCATGTTATGGAGGGATGTCCGGAGCAGGAAACCAAGGGATTACAATACCCTGGTAGACCTGATGAAGGAAGAGATTGTATCAGAGGAAATGGCTAGGGCCAGAGATAATCATCCCCAAGGGAGATATAACCTTGGATATTCCAATGAAGCGGACCTCAAGAAATGAGGAAACAAGGATAGGGTCGGTGATAACCGAGGTGGCGCGCCTCGTCCATTTCCAGGGACAGGATCTAGCTTTTCCGTAGAAATCACGGAAGCTATCCCTCACTTGCACTGTAACACCCCTTCTCAAAATCCTCCCACGGCTCAAGGGAGAGTGGAAAGCGACCGAAGTGGAAAACAGCCCATGATTGGGGCTTACTGCGCCTATCACAGATATTACGGTCACGCAACGGAGGATTGCAGGGAAATCCACATGTTAGTTGACCAAAAGGCGCAGGGGAGAAGGGCAGGTGATTTTCCCCCCGACACAGGGAGAAATCAAAAATCTGGTGGTCAGAAGTTCAACCGAGCTGATAGGAGAGCTCCGTGGAAGAACTCAACTAAGGAAAGAATTGACAATCATCAAAGAGATAGGAATAAGGGCCAGGATACCGCCTCGGCGCATGCTAAAGATACACGGGAACCACCTGTGCCTGTGGCCGACCTCCCCATTCATGAAATCGACACAATACTGGGAGGCCCCCACCCAGGTGGGAACACAAACAACTCCCAAAAGAGGTATATAAAAGAGGTCAAGCAGCCCGCCAACGTGAATTATCATATCCATTCACATCCTGTTGGGATGCCTCGGACGGAATCTATCACATTCACACAAGACGATGTCGTTGGAGTACACTTCCCACACAACAACGCATTGGTTATCAGGGTGGTGGCGGCTCGGAATGGGCTATCACGAATGATGGTGGATGATGGTGCCTCGGTAAATGTGATTTACGGGGTAACTTTTGATAAGATGGGGATCTGCACTCCACTCATTCCAGTCCCTGATCCAATATACGGATTCACGGGGAACACCATAACCCCCAGAGGGTCCATAACCCTTATGACTGAAGTAGGGCAAGCACCGACCCTCTACAGAATCCCTATGGAATTCTTGGTGGTTGAAAAAATCTCCTCCTATCATGGTTCAATTGGGAGGCCTGGTCTTATTGACTTGCGGGTGATAACGCATACCAAATACATCTGCATGAAGTTCCCTACGGAGCATGGCGTTGCAACTGTAAGGGGAAGCCAAACAGAATCCCGAGCTTGTTACATAAATGCAATTCGAAAGTTTCAAGATCGAAGCTTAAACATGATCAGTGATGTGGCCATGACCGAGGCTGCTCCAGACCCGGAAAGATAGGGTGAAGGGCCTTCTGGAAGTAGGGATGTTACAATGACCGTTGAAGAGGATTTAGCAAATCTAGACCCCAGAATGGCAGGTGACAATTGCCCCTCCTCGGCCGAAAGGTTGGAATGCTTCAGCGTAGACCCACTTGATCCAATCAAAGAATTACAGATCGGACTGGACTCGCCGACAGAATACAAGAGTCAATTGAAGATCTTCTTACTTCAAAACCTCGATGTATTCGCGTGGAAGTATGGTGACATGATTGGAATCGATCCTAAAGAGGCCTGCCACAGGCTCCAGCTGGATCCCCGAAGCCCTGGGCATAGGCAAAAGAGAAGGCCCATGAGCTCGGACAAGTATGAGGCCTTGAAAGACGAGGTCGCAAAGCTATTGAAAAATGGCTTCATCAGAGAGTGCCGATATCCGAAGTGGGTATCAAATCCTGTTTTGGTACCAAAACAAAATGGGAAACTGAGGGTGTGCGTTGATTTTTCCAATTTGAACCAGGCATGTCCCAAAGACAGATTTCCACTACCCCGGATCGATCAGCTGGTCGACTCCACAGCGGGACACGAGCTGCTGAGCTTCATGGATGCATACTCCGGGTACAATCAAATTCCCATGTTCGAATCGGATGAAGAGCATACTTCCTTTATCACAGATAGAGGACTCTATTACTACAGAGCTATGCCATTTGGCTTGAAGAATGCGGGAGCTACCTATCAGAGGCTGGTAAACCTCATGTTCTCGAAACAATTGGGAAACACTATGGAGGTGTATGTTGATGACATGCTAGTCAAAAGCATGGTCGCCGCGGATCATATCCTCCATTTGTCAGAACCATTCGATGTTTTGAGGAAATATCGAATGAAACTCAACCCAGCAAAGTGTGTTTTTAGGGTAGCATCTGGGAAATTCCTCGGATTCATGGTGAATAAGAGGGGAATCGAAGCCAATCCAGATAAAATCAATGCTTTGCTAAACATGCAGTCGCCTCGAAATCCAAAAGAAGTGCAAAGCTTAACGGGAAGAATTGCAGCTTTAAACCTATTCGTCTCAAGATCCACTGACAAATGCTTGCCATTTTTTAAGGTCCTAAAGGGGGGAAGGCGATTCCAATGGACATCGGAATGCGAGCAGGCGTTTTCCGACCTGAAAGCTTCTTTGGGTCGTCCCCCATTACTATCAAAACCAAAGGCTGGCGAGCCTCTCTACCTATATATGGCCGTATCCAAAGAGGCTGTTAGCTCACTGTCAGTTAGAGAGGAGGATGAGAATCAGTTACCAGTGTATTATGTAAGCAAAGTCATGCTGGACGTCGGGACGCGCTACCCAGATATGGAGAAGCTTACTCTCTCACTAATCACAGCCTCTCGCAAACTTCGTCCTTACTTTCAATCACACTCCATACACGTGCTGACCAACTTTTCCATGAGACAAGTGATGCAAAAACCAGACGTTCCTGGGAGGTTACTGAAATGGGCGATAGAAATCAGCCAATTCGACCTACATTACACGCCTCGGGAAGCTATAAAGGGTCAAGCGTTGGCAGATTTTGTGGTCGAATTCACGCATCCACCGGAGGTTGAGATGGTTGATAGCATGGATGACAGCCAAGAGTGGAAATTGTTCGTTGATGGGTCCTCTGCTGAAGGACGATCCGGTGCGGGAATAGTGCTAATAAGCCCAGAAGGATTTAAGCTACACAGTGCGATCTGCTTTGAATTCAAAGCCTCAAACAATGCTTTGAAGATTAAGTCTGTGGTGGCGAACAGCGATTCGCAGCTCGTTGTGAGCCAATTCAATGGGCAATTTTCTGCCAAAGAACCTTCCATGATCGCTTACTTGAAGAAAGTAAGAGATTTGGCTATGCACTTCGGAAAATTGGAGTTGCAGTACATCCCCAGAACAGAAAATTCCAACGCCGATGTTTTGTCCAAATTGGCAAGTAGCAGCTATTCAAAGTTACACAACTTAATCCCAGTGGAGCGCATGTTGACTTCTTCTATCGAACCAGGACCGGAGATTTTGGCGATTGAAGAAGAGGGATCCTGGATGAACCCCCTGATCGCCTATTTGAAGCACCAGACAGTTCCAAACGAGCCAGAAGCAGCTCGAAAATTACAAAAATACTCTGCGAATTTCGTACTCTTGGACGACCTACTTTATAAGCGGAGTTACACCTCTCCCTTGCTGAGATGTGTGGGGCTAGAGGAAGGTCAATATGTGATAAGAGAAATCCATGAGGGCATCTGTGGCAACCATGCCAGGGCTTTATCGCTAGCTCGGAAAGCCCTCAAACAGGGATATTTTTTGCCTACTATGCGAAAGGATTCCCATGACTTCATGCGCAATTGCGATAAATGCCAAAGACACGCGACCATACCACATCAGCCGCATCACGAGCTAACTGTGGTGACTAGCCTTTGGCCTTTTGCAAAGTGGGGGGTTGACATTATTGGTCCTATGCCTAGAGGAGCTGGTAACAATTACTTTGCGATAGTAGCAATTGACTACTTCACCAAGTGGGTCGAAGCAGAACCTTTGATGAAGATCACCGAGGCCAACACCACCAAGTTCATTTGGAAAAATATCATATGCCGGTTCGGGATACCCCATTCGTTGGTTAGTGACAATGCGAAACAGTTCAAAAACAGAAGCGTCGATGAGTTGTGTGACGATTTGGGAATTAAGAAGCTGTTCTCATCTCCACATCACCCAAAGGCTAACGGACAGGTCGAAGCGATGAACAAGACCATAAAAAATACCTTGAAAAGGAAGTTGGAATTCAGAAAGGGCGCATGGGTAGATGAACTCCCACAAGTGTTATGGGCGCTTCGAACCACCTCGCACACCGCTACTGGTGAAACACCTTTCTCGCTGGCTTACGGAGCCGAGGCGGTATGCCCCGTTGAAATCGGAGTCCCTTCGCTTCGTCAAATTCATTATGATGAAGTTAGGAACAAGGAAGCGCAAAGGGCCGGTTTAGATTTCCTCATGGAAAAGCGGAGTGATTCCCAAGTGGTAATGGCCAAATACCAGAAAAAGATGGCTCGATACTACAACAAAAGAGTGAAGAGCCGACGCTTTAATATTGGGGACTTGGTCCTCAAAAAGGTTCTTCCCTCAACACAGGAGCCAGGAGTAGGGACTCTAGGTCCTAACTGGGAAGGCCCTTACAAGGTCGTTTCCAAGGTGGTACCCGGAACATACATAATTGAGGACCTGTCTGGAGTACCTCTATGTAATCCTTGGAACACGGACCACCTTCGCCGTTATTTTCAATAAAACTAAATTCCTCCTCTGTGATTGCAACATTATCATATGATTTCATACAATCATGGGTGAGCTGTGTTGAAAACTACGCCAATTTCTGTATTAGACGAACACAATGGATAAATGCAAGTTCCAAAATTATTTCGATCATAACACCATACGCCCGCGCTACGCATAAAAAATTGTTGAAAACAAGGGACTCTCATAAAGCCCACACGGCGATCACTGTGTAAAAAATTGAGTGTGTTGGCACCATAAAAAGAAACCCATGCAAACTCGCTTGCATAGGTCCTACAAAAGGTGATTTGATAAAACATTCGAATAATTGTCAAAACCAAATCCAGCTGGTGAGCGTAAATGCCTCAGACATTGTCATATAAGCCAAAGTTCTTAAAGCGTTAAGTTAGCTCATACATACGGAGCGCTCTCTCGTGCGAAATATTAAACGTCTCCACAAAGTTGTTGATACTTTCATACATACACTTAGACGAAGCGTTCACAAGACATATGTGTACTAATCACTATGTAACCAAGCGTAAAAACCCCTCTATTATTTTTGTTGCAAAAACACATGCGCACTTCGTTAAAAAAAAAAAAAAGAATGACTCTTGCGAATTTACACAACTGCTCAAAAGTTGGTCAAAATCAGATCTAACCAGCAAACGTGAACGCATTAAGCTCGTTAAATCTGAGGGACTAGACATTTACAATGACATTTGCAGACAGACATCTGTAATTTCTCACTTATCATCATACAATTACGAAGCATTCGCACTTGGAAATACTCATGCTTAAGCAGTTAGAAACGTTACTGCGCCAAAATATGAATAAACTATTCCATTAATAATGAGGCATTTACAAATCAAATAAAGGTTACATGTACAATATCAGGTGCCGGAGCACTTACAAAAAAAAGGGGAAGAAGAAAACAAATACAGTAACTAACTAACTACTCGGGGTAGAATGCTTCAATGGAGGACAGGTCCAAAACTGGAAAAGCTTCCTTCACATCCCCCAAGGCCATCCTGGCCCCTAAATTCCCAAAAACCCGCTGCATAGCCTCGTACTCAGGGGTCTCTTCAAAGGTGTCCTTGAAGTTCTTGACAGCTTCCGACACTCTAGTGTTTAAGGCATTCTCCACCCGTGTCGCGACAGTCTGTTCCAAGACTTCAGTGATCCTCGTTTGCAAATGTTTTTCCAGCGAGGCAAGGTCCTCTTCCGCTTTCGCTTTAGCCTCCAGCTCCCTCCCCAGTTTTTCATTTACCGCTGCCACCTCAGCTTCTAGTTTCAACTTGGCTGCGTTAGCGGCGACCAGGTCCTCATAGGCGAGGGACTGCGCACGGTTGGAATCATCCAATTTCTTGCATAAGACCGCCACGTCTGACTCAGAGGCCTGGAGGCCATGCTTCAGTTTGTCATTGTCCTCCTGGAGGCGCTTCGCATTAGCCCTCTCTTCTGAGGAAGATTTACGGGCTATGAGCAGCTGGGCCTTGAGGTCATTGATCTCCTTGAGTATATTGTCCGCATTCCGGAGCGCAGTCTCAGCATTATTCTTGTCCCTCAGCGCCTCCTCCACAGACGATTCCACCTCGTCAATGAGGTCCAATGCCCTAGCATTCATGACCTTGGCGGTGAGCAGCTTCCGGGATGGACCGGTGCTTGAGGAGAAGGCAGACCAACCCTCCGTCAAAATTGTTCAGTGATAAATGTAGCCCTGGCTGGAGGAGAACTGGGGGAATCGAACAATGAAGGGCTGAAAGTGACGTCTCTGGGGAGGAGGTTGGCCTTAATATGCTTGAGCTCTTCCGCCCCCTCTGGTGTCACCTCATAGGCAAAGCCTGGAATGGGCACAGAAGGCTCATCCTCCAGGTCTTCAATCACGGGAAGCGGAGGTGCAGAGGTGGATTCCTTGCCCTTACCTCTTTTGAGTCTCTTTAGGGGGGCGGGCTCCTCTTCAGGGGCGTGTTCAAATATGTCCTCAGACAAAGGAGGCCGCACCGAGGCATCCGTAGCCTCCCTGTCTCTCTTGGATCCCCCTTGTCAGACCTTTTCCCTTTCCCCTTTGGAAGGACTCCCTTGGGGTCGGCCTCCTTTTCTGTGTTAGGCTTCTGAGGACCACGGGCAGCAGAGTAGGCGGTGGCATTAGGGCTGGAAGAGTGCCCTGAAGTTGGGCCGTAGACGCCTCGGAGACCTCCTTTGCCACCCCGACTTGCAGGTTGGCCAATACCACCTTCTGTTTCCTTTCAACCTCACTGCCATGGCGAAGTGCAGGGGGAATATTCGTAGCCATGAGACCCTTCAGAGAGATCTTAGGAAAATCCTTAGAACCTAGCAAGAAATAGAGGGAAATGAGGCTACGAACAGAAAAAGAATGAGACATAAAAGCAGTAACAATGCAAACTCACCCATGGCTCGCATAAGACCGTGTTTGACGAACAGTTTGTTCTGCTGAATAACCCCTTGAAAGGTGCCCTTGTAAGCGAACAGACGCCTAACCGCCACTAAGTCCGCGTCAGGGAGTAGGCGGGCAAAAGTGTCCCCTGTCACAATTCGGAAACATGTTAAAAACCAGCAAAGGAAGGTGAATGGAAAATAAAAACAAGTGACACATGACACTTAAGGACACTAAAGCAAACGCAAGACTCACTAGGAATGGAAAAAGTTCGGGGAACAGAAATTTTCGGACAAGGGTCCACAGGAGAACTCTGCCACTCGATGGCCACCCATTGATTCCTTCAGTTCTTTATAGAGGTAGGTTGGCCAGTAATAACAAGAGGATATGAGCCTCGAGGAGACAGATAATACCAGTCCTTCACATCGGCCCTCACGTCCCTCTCCCTTCTCACTGACTTCTTCAAAGTGTACAAAGTATGAATAATGTATAGAGAGATGGGATGGTCGGGGTTGACCTCTTGCCACGCTAGCCAAGTGCCCACGGCCTGTGTCCAGAAGTTAGGTGTCAGCTGGTAGGGGCACAAGTTGTAGCTCCTAAGCAAGGCCTTGAAGAAGGGGTGCAAAGGTAGCCTCATACCGCAGGACATGGCATCGTAACATATGGCCGCTTGGCCTGAGGGAGGGCTGCATGGTCGGCAAGAAGGCGTAGGATGCACTAACCGAACCCCTTCTGGCATCCTGAACTTCGCCGAGGCCCCAGCCAAATCAACTCCTCAGATTTCAGTAGCGACCTCGCTGCTCTCCCAAAAATTCGGATTTGGGTCAGGGTCCACATGATATCCTGATACTTTGTTTACCAGGTCCACCCAACCTTCGACCTGGGCTATCTCCTCCTCTGAGAGCCCCAACTCCTCTCTGTGCGCCCGGAAAGGGGTTCTGGCGCCCAAATCAAGATCCTGTGGGCCAGAAAAAGAACCCGTTGCTCCCCCTCTCCCCATGTCTCTGTCACGTTTGCTTTGGAGTTCTCTTAGCGCGGATTCCTCTTCAAACGACAGATGGGCCATGTAGTTCTGGTTTCTTTCTTTTTTGCTGTCAGAATCACTCAAATAAATTATACCGCTAGTTTTCCTATACCTCCTCTTAATCTGCTCCCTAAAGAAGCGGGAACTAAAAACCGATAAAGAGATGGGGCATAAACCTATGACGGGAACCGTCATTGCTAACATTTCATGTGAACCCGTTCCCCCAACTCTTTCCATTTTTCTTTTGTTTTTAAAGACGGGATAGACTCATCAAAAAGATAAAAGAAAAACGCGGAATAAAATTCTCAAACCCACAGTGAGAAACTAAAAACAGAAAAGTTTAGCGCATACAAGGAAAAAGAAATTTACCTTCGAAAACTGGATATTCAAGGTTGTAAACTCGAAAGGGGAAACACGCCAAGGGAAATGTTGGGTGATGAAAACAAATTTCCGGGTGAGCAATTCTAAGGAACACTGGAAGACAAAAAGTGAGTAGAAGATAGAATGCTGCAATCTCTTGTAAAGCAAGGTACTGCGAAAATTATGAGAGGTGAGTAAAGAAGAAATGCGGGAATGAGGGAGGCTTTATAAAGAACCCAATAGTCCTAAATCCTTGATCTTTGAGCCTCATGATTAATTCGACAACCCGCGTCCCTTGGGGGGAGGGTTAATTACGGCGCTAGTTGCAGAAAGAAAGAGTGAAACCCTTCAGCTGCCAAAGTGTTTGCCACGCGCGGTGACGTGTCCTCCTCCATACCCCTCGTTGTTCTTGGAAACAGATACCAGTAGCCCTTTTTGTATTAAATGCGCCGCATAAGAAACGCGCTAATACGATCCCAAACCTTCACTCAGGAGAGAGAAGCCGAAGTAGGAGGTCGGCTTCACACCAAATCCCAACCTCCAATAAGGAATGTCATCCTAAGCACCAGGTCCTCAGCATCATACGAAGAACTACCATAACAAAGTTAGCACCTCGGGCGCACAACAAGTCCTACACGTCCATGAATGGTCGCTTCGGATTTGAGGGACTAGTGTTGAATCCAGGCCCAAAGAAAGGTACAGTGATCCACCAGCGAAGGCCCAATAAGGGTCCAACGGACCTTGACCCACAGCTAAGGCCTAAAATATCACCTTGGGATGAGTGCCGAGGTGATACGACCAGCAAACCTCTTTTGCCGACCTGGGTAACGCCTAGCTGATGTGCTTTATACTCAGTCGGGGGGGCTTTACGGCGTTGACCAGAAGAGAGATGGAGTCAGTGATGGGACACTGCCTTTACCAAGACGTGACATGTGCCCATCCCCTACGAAATGTAGCAATGATCACGGTTGAAAAGCAAGGATTGTCACCTCCATGAGCCAGGGTGATGACAAGTGTAAAGTAGGCCACGTGTCGTGATCCGAGACAAGAAGTTCCCCTATAAATGAAGCACAATTGTCTCCAAGTTGGAGGTTAGCAATTTGATACTATTAACAATATATTTCTCTCACTCCCTTTTCTCTCTTTTACACACTTATATTTCTCGCACCCAATATATATTCGCCTAAAATGAGTACTGACTTTGGCATCGAAGTACAAACAGGAGCCACCTCGGTTCCCTTTGCAAACTGATTGTTTGTCACAGTGCGCAGGAAATCCACGTGTTCAAGAGGGAGGAGCTGAGACGTGTTGGTCCAAGATCCAGTTGGATTGTAACGCCCCGAGTTTCGAGGAGCGCGGGAACGTCACTTTTCTAAATTCTTGAATAAACTTTGTTGCGGAAAAATGATTAAATATCGCATTTATCAAATAAAAGTTTAGCAATAATTCAAATGGAATAAGTATTTTCGTACAAATTTGTAAAAATGACAATTCTTGATAAAATGAAATAATCATTTCAAAGTTCACGACTTTTAAAAAAAATATCAATTTGTAATTTGCCGTCATTGCCCATCACTCGCCATCGTCTCCGAAATCTGCAAAAGTTGTTAAAATAATGGGTTGAGCATTTCAAAAATGAAATACTCAGTAGACTCATCGCCAATAATTAATCTACAAAATAATTGAACAAGAAATTATGCAAATAATGTAGTGGCATTCTTTTCTTATTCATAGGCATCACATAGTGAACGCAAATGAACACATTCTTTTCTTTTCTTGGCTAGCAGATAAGTTATGCCCAGCATAACATAAATTCTTTATCTCAAAAGAGATATTCTTTTCTCATGCAATTAAGCATAAAATCACACAAATCCACATGACACATGCAATTATAATATAAATCAATTAGTGGGGGCGAGTCTACCTTAAATCTGTCGAGTGCAAAGTTGAGCGGGAAACGACTTAAATCCTTTAAATCTCCGTACGCCTCGTCTAGCCAATAAGTTACATTAGTCTTTTGAAATTTATAGTTTAAAAATGATAAATTACTATTTGAGGACTGAGATTGATGATTTAAAAATTGAGGGACTAAAATGAATAATTTGAAAGTTGAGGGACTAAAATGAATACTTTGAAAGTTGATAGACTAAAATGAATACTTTTGAAACTTAAAGTAAGATTTAAAATATTTAAAACTATAGGGACTGATCTTTAAAACATAATAAGATTAGGGACTGAATTAAATGGTTTTAAAAGTGAGGACTGAAATGAAATTTTATTAAAATCAAACTTTCATATAACCAATATATCACTCTCTCTCTATCTCTAACACTCGGTCAAACAGAGAGCGAAGAGAGCGAGAGTGCGACGGCGGTG
The DNA here is from genome assembly GCA_963555705.1 of Ligustrum vulgare. Taxonomy (NCBI): domain Eukaryota; kingdom Viridiplantae; phylum Streptophyta; class Magnoliopsida; order Lamiales; family Oleaceae; genus Ligustrum; species Ligustrum vulgare. Next base: position 27,777,563 of record OY743174.1, read on the forward strand.
CGAGCCCTCTCACCCAAATCCGACGTCAAAGTCGGTGATTGGACGACGGAACACCGGAGCAAGGTGGTGGTGAGCGGCGGCCAAAGCAAATTTCAGATTTGAGGGGCTTAGGTGAGAGATTTGGTGTGAAACCGAGGTCAAAAGCGGAGCTGGGTTCGTGGTTTTTCCGGCAAATAATACCGGCAACGAAGGGGCAGAGTTCTAGGTAAGGCTCTTGGGTAAATTGATTCTTGGTTTTGGGTTTTATTTTGTGAATTTGGGGTCGGATTGGAGTTGGGCAGTAGGTGATGCAGTCGGTGCGGTGGTGATGAATGGAAGGTTACTACAGGTTGATTGTGGTCTCGGTGGGTGGTGATGATAATGGTTTATGCAGGTTGATGGTGGTTGGCGACTGGTTGCGGTGATGGCTGATGATTGGTGATGATGAACTGTGGTGATGGTGAGTTTGGGGTTGATGCTAGTTGACAGATTGGTGGTTGCCGGTGGTAGTGGGACTGTGGCTCGGCTGCGTGCGGTGGTGGTGCTAAATTTTTGATTGATGATGATGAACGGAGGTGGTGGCTGAATTGAGGGTGGATTGATTTTGGATTTTGTATGTCTGATTGATGGCAGTCGGCAGCGGAATTGGGGATTCGGTTGGTGTTGAATTGGTTGATTTGGAATTGTGGAAATTCGTGTGCAATTGTCGAGAGGGTCGAGATGAAGCTTTGTGTGATTCTCGCTGGGTGAGGGATTGTGAGAAATAAACATAGGTTGCTGACTTAATTTTGGTAGATTAGGTCAAAATTTGTAGTTTATGGAAAGATTGTGATATCCAAGCTGTATGGAAGGAGGAGGTGAAGCTGGAAGGAAATCTATGATTCAGTTTCCCAAACAATTTGATCGGCTTGATTTGGAAAATTTGATACAATCTTGCTGAAAATGCAAACGTGAGGGAGAAGCGTGAACAGGATTGTAAATTGGGCTTAAAGCTTGAATTTGGGTTTGAGTGTTTGGGCCCGAGTGTTTGGGCCCAAGTGCTTGGTTCAAAGAAAATAATTCAATTTGGGAGGTAAAGGAATTTAAATTGGACAAAGATCAAAATATCGGAATAAGTTAATTTGGACTTTAAAATCGTTAAAGTTTTGAATTAAGATTAAAATATCGTGACATTGGAATATTTTAAATAAACTTCGAAAATTTAGTTACGATGGAAATTAATTTAATTTCATTTATAATTTGGCTAGACGACAACTCTTTTAAATTAAATTGGAAAAGTCGTAGCGACGCGCATTTAAAGTTTTAAAATATTTTATTTAAAAAGAAATGAAAATTCCCGATCGCTACATGGATTTTGTGGTCAACAATTATTATTATTATTATTATTATTATTATTATTATTATTATTAATTAATTAATTAGGAATTAGAAAAGTTTGATAGCTGATGCATTTAGATTTCAGTTTCCACATCAATGATCATTAGAACTTTAATTCCCTAATAAACAACTACAGTTATTTGTCGATTCAATTTCTTCAGTCTTTTAACCCACGACCTTGTTTCATCCCAAGATTATCGACATTATTGTTTAAACTACATATTTAAACACGGTTCTAAAAAATTAAATTTTTATTATTTAATAAAACATTAATCATCATCAACAACAGAAAAATGGAGGGGGAAATAACCTAATCGATCACCTCCAAAAATCGGACTTCATGGTGTAGCAGATTTTTGTATCCTCCAGCAACTTGAACAATTACAATTTCACGCCCACTGAATCTCGAACTTCAATGTCATTGGAAAATAATAGGCCTCCAATCATCGGCCTTTCGGTGGGGCGACGTCGTCTACATGGGAAGCCCATTTCGCATATGAAACCACTATCGAAATTATCGAAGTATTTGATGTGTTCAAATCAAAAAAACCAGAAGCAAGGTGCCGACCAAATATGGTGGTATGTGGAGTGAAAAGTAAAGGCTCATTCTGTGAAGTGAAAGGTAGCCTCATTATTAAAGATACAATAATTATTAATCAATGTCCTCCATGGAGTGAAAAGTAGCCTCATTATTAAAGATACAATAATTATTAATCAATGTCCTTCATTTTCCATATGAAGAGCATTTTCGCATGGATTAATTAATAATTGTTCACAAATAAGGACGATTTGGAAATTTCAAAAAATAAGTAAAGGTATAACAGTCCAAAAAAGTTTCTCACCTCAGGGGCCTTTTAGATGTAGTATGAATTTTACGTCCGTAGAATTGTCTAGCAAAACACTTAATATAAGAATTCAAAACAATTTTTAATCTTTAAGTTCGATTATATTTATCGGGTCGAACTTTATTCTCAACATCTATTTTTAATTATCTTTAGTTCAATACTCCTCAAGCCCAAAATTTAAATCCATGATCAACCCAAAGTATAGTCCAATATTGGCCCCCTTATACGCAAATTCTAAATTTTAATCCAAGTAGTATGGCTCTTCTATAACCAAAAAATTCAGATTTTTCAGATTTTTCCAGTGTCATTCGTTCTCACGGCTGGAAGCAAGTTCTTCATATATCTCACAAGTAAATACACTGCATCAGTTCTTTCTTCCTCCAGCCAAAGTTTTTTTTACCAGTTCGAGTTTCAAATTCATCAGAAATCTGGTCAGGTAAATTTTTTCCCAACAATTTTTCAGATTTCCATTTTTTATTCTACAATCTTGAGTTGTCTTTTGAGCAAACCAGAATTAAAAAAAAAAAAAAAGGGATGAAAACGAAATGTTGGATTTTGACAGTAAACACCCATCAGCCATATCCAAGAACCCAATCCCCTTTATTCAGACACTACCTCCATGTTAGTACTCTAACACTCCAAAACCATGTATTTTCCGGCAACTAGTTGGCCGGAGCAGCTGCTTTTCTGTCGAATTTTCATGCCAAAAGTCACTGCCCAATCTTTATTTGTCTCTCTCGCCTGAATCACTGCCATCGGACATCCATGACTGTCCCCTCTCTTTGTCGGCATAAATTTATCGAAAAACGATTGAAATCATTTAAACGTAAACCAATTTTCATTTTCACTCTCTCTCTCTCTGTGCAAATGCCGAACTAAGAGTGAGTGATAGGGATGAGGACTTTAGTTATAAATGTAGGAAAATTTATTTTAAATCCTCAAGTTTTGCTAATAATTTAAGTTAGTCCCAATTTTTAATTTAACTTCCTCTATAGCCTTAAAGTATGGTTTTTTTTAAATTAAATTTTAAAAGTACTTTATGATTCCATCATATTGGCTCTAAACTTTCTTATTTTTGTAATTAGACCGTAAAGAATTTAAAGATTTATCAAATTACTCATTTCCTTTACGTTTGAAAGTTCAATTAAGTCCCTAAAAGTTTTAAAGTATTAAGTTGGACTTAATATCTTAAATTATGTTTATTTAAATTGTTATTGCTAGACGACGTCGCGGGAAAATTTTAAAGCACGATAGTTTCACATTCATTCAATTTCAAGAAAATTTTCAAGACTTTGAGGTGGGATTTACATTAAAGCAATTATGGTTATTTTGTCTATGTTATTTCCTTATGTGCGATTTTAATTGTGATATGATGCTTTTATGTTTTAAAAAGGTTGTCAAGGACCGTAAATAGGTCCGAGATCGAAATTGGGTCCTTGAGGATGTCCCACAGTACATTTTTTAAAGGAAAGTTTTTATTGGTATTATATTCATAATTGGATTTCATGTTTGGGGGTTGTAGTAGTCGTTAATGTGATTATTTATATTATATTTCAGGCGATGAAGAGGAAGTTGGGAAAGCATATCGACCTTCCTAATTGTAGTTCATACCTTGTGAGTGAAATAATTATTTTAAGAAAATAAATACTTATTTAAATTATTTCAATCCCAAGCTTTTTATGAAATGTTTATGTTACATACTGCATATTGAAATTCATATCTTTTGCAGAAGTTGAATATTTCTATTTTTCACTTATGGTTTATGATTTTCAGAATGAAGAGAATTTTTATAAATAAGTATTTATTCTTAAGAGTTTTAATCAGTTCAGTCTAAGCAATTTAAATTGACAAAATATCAATATTATATATTTTAGAATATTTAGAGATTTATTATTTAAAACCATCAAAAGTACCCCGGTGATTTTACCCCAGCCTACACTGATGTGAATTCGTTTCCACAGTGTTTGACCTAATATGGTTATTTTACCAACTCTGCACTACTGTGAATTTGTTTCCATAGTGTATAACCAGTTTATTGCCTTCGGGCAGCTCTGCACGCGTATGACCAGAATTACAAAATTTCAGAATCATGGAATTACAGAATCTCAGAATTTTAGAATTATCAGATTATGGGTACCTTTGGTGTGATTTTTCAGTATTATTATAGTTTACCAGAAACCAAAAATTATAGATTGCAGTTATTTAATTTACAGAATATAGATTTCAGCTTATAGTATCTTGAAATGATACTTTACTCATGTTTTCATTGATATAAGGTTATTTATACTTCTTACATGCCATACAGTTACTCATCTAGAATAAACAGCGAAGTGCTTTATGTTTCACTTATGTTTCAATATAAGGTATGTATAAGAATTAAAGAATAAGTAAAGATTTTCCAGTATATATGCATAAACGGGTAAAGTATATTTATTTTCAAACTATCCACTCACTGAGTTGTAAACTCACAAAATCCTTCCCTATTTCTCTTATCAGATAGTAGCTGAGTTGAGCAGCATTGGAGCCTGTTGATCCACCGAGTCGAGCCACATATTGTCATTAGTTGTATGACTCATTTTATCATTTTGTATAATTATATTTCCTTCGGAGTATGCTTATCATGTTAGATAAACCATTTTGAGTTTTGTAATTAAATGTTGGCTCGCTGAGGAGAGAGTTCCCCATGCGCCTACAGCAAGGTGGTACATCGCAGGGGATGTCTTCGTAGGCAGGTGTCAGTAAATCTAGACAAAATTAGAATCGGAATACATTGGCAGAGAAAGCAGGTACTACTAGTGTTGTTCAGTCTAATGTCGCTGGTAGTAGTGGTACTAGACAGAAGGGTCAGGCAAGACATCCGAGAACACAAAGGAGAGTTTTTGCAATGACTTAGCATGATGCCAATGAGTCACCAGATGTAGTCATGGGTACATTATTTATTTTTGGTAAAAATGCTGATTCTTTAATTGATTCAGGTGCTACACATTCATTCGTTTCTTATGCATTTGCTAATCATGCAAACCATGTGTCAGAACCATTAGGTAGTGAATTGGTAGTAGCCACTCCATTGGGAGATTCTCTATTGGCTGGCAATGTGTACAAAAATTGTACAATTAGAGTGAATGACCAAGAGTTGAAAGAAAATTTAATTCCACTTGATATTCATGATTTTGATGTTATCTTGGGCATGGGTTTTTTAGCTGCAAATCATGCTTCATGTAAGACCGCTTTTCAGTTTTCGTACAATATTAAATTTCACGTAATACCCATGTGAATGTTATTATAAATTATAAATTTATGATCTTTAATGTCTATAATTTGAATTATTTTGCAATGGAAGGGCTTGGACGTCGTCTCGATCAATGTATCAATTAGAAAGTTTATAAATTGTTCACGTGCAATTTATGTGATTAATTGTTTTATTACCTAAGCATGCTATAATTTTTATTTGATTAAGTTGTAAGTGACCTAAATTGTGTTAAATTAAAATTGGGGAAAATTTGGTGGTAATTGTAGACTAAATTGAAGTTTGGGACTTACTTATACATATTGTGAGAGTTAGGGGTTGAACTTGCAAATTACTAGAGAAATAAAAATTTAACCCTAACCCCTTACCCAATCGATCAGCATCACTCTCTCCCTCACGTCGCCTCCCTCGCGACCTCTGCCTCACGCTCTCTCTCTCTTCGCGACTCTCTCTCCCTCCCCTCGGCTCCGCCTCCCTCAATCCCTTCCCCGGCGACTTCGACCGCCAACCACCGTCGCCCGCCTCTCCTTAGGTCTGTCTCTTACGGTCGGCCACCACGACCCAACCACCACACCACCAGCCTCGCGGTAAGGCACTCCCCAACACACTGCCCGTACATACATACGTGTGTGTGTGTGTGTATGTGTGTGTATATATAGAATTGATATATGTATGTATACATACGTGTGTATAATTTTCACCATGGAGTTCTCAGATTTCGAAAATTGTATATCAGTTTGGTTAATTGATATTTTAGCTTGATTTCAAATTCTTAATTTGTTAAACTTTAGGTTTGGGGCTATATGTGTATATATATATATGTGTGTATGTATGTATGTATACATTTCAGACTTGTCGATGTATGAGGATGTGCAGATTTTGATTAAGCATGAAATTAAGTTTCTCAGTTAGCTGTTTGAGTTTAACTATGAGTGAAAATTGTAATTTGTCTAATTGGGAAAACTTCATGAATGGTTAGAGTCGTTAGTAAGAATTTTGTTAATTTTGGTATAAGTTGTGTATAAGGTGATATCGAGAGATGTGACGAATTTTGAATTTTAGATGGTTAGTTACAGATTTACTTTGAAATTTCAGTTGAAATTTCTGAAGTTGGTAAAGGATTTTTGGAATTGGGAATTTAGTTAACTTAATTGTAATTTTAGTGTGAACGTGATTAATACTTATAATTCCTAGATTTTTGGGGAAAAATTTGTAAAGGCGCGTACATTTTTTCAAACTTTTGTTTTGAATTAAGTACCTTAATAGTTAGACTTATAATGTTGTGTCGAATGGTTTAATCTTTTACTTTCGAGTATGGTATGGAAGTATTTAATATATCTTAATACATTGTTTGGAATAAATGATCACAAGGAAAGAAAAGGAAAAGAAGATTTATTGTTTTAACTTGTTTAATGTTAAAGGAATGATGAATATATCAATCTGAACTGAAAGTATTTTTATTAAATGAATGGATACAATTAGGATTTGGTACATTGACGACGCGGGCCACCGAGGCTCCTCCACTTGCAAATCCAGATAACGGTAAATACTAAGGATGTCAAGTAAGTAAACTTCCCCTATTTTCATAGAAGTTAAATGTAAATGTGAAACGTGTAAATGGCTGTTTGCAACTTACTTGCTTTGATGAATTTCATTTACTTTATGAAAGTATATGTATTAAGAAGAATGTTCAGGCATGCACATTATCATGTCATTGCATCATCAAGCATGCATTGGCATTGGCATCGAAATTGGAAAGTCAAATGATTTTAAATGAAGAATGTGGTAAGTTTAAGTTTTCTCAAAATGCATGTATCCCAAGTTTTAAGAAAGAATGAGTGTACTTCTATGCCATGAAAGGTGAGTGGGAAATGGGGCGCGGGAGATCGGCGTACCCGAATTAAACCGCTGTTGCGGTGGTAAATATTAAACCGCTTTGCGGTGAAGATTGCTAAACCGTTTGGCGGTGGCAAATATTAAACCGCTTTGCGGTGACGATTGCTAAACCGTTTGGCGGTGGCAAATATTAAACCGCTGTGCGGTGACGATTGCTAAACCGGTTGACGGTGGCAAATATTAAACCGCCCTGCGGTGACGATTGCTAAACCGGTTGACGGTGGCAAATATTAAACCGCCCTGCGGTGACGATTGCTAAACCGGTTGACTGTGGCAAATATTAAACCGCTCTGCGGTGACGATTGCTAAACCGGTTGACGGTGGCAAATATTAAACCGCTATGCGGTGGAAAAATGATAATCTGGTCCTAAATAAGGGATATTGCCCACTGCATTGTAATTGGCTAGAAGATACACTAATTGAGTTCACGATAGAAATGAAGTTAAAGTTTTTGGAAACGTCTAAGTGAAAGTCTTGAAACGAAAGTCTTGAAATGAAGTGAAAGTCTTGAAATGAAATGGAAGTTTTGAAATGAAATGAAAGAATTGAAATGAAATTCTTGAAATGAAGTTAAAAGTTTTTAGAAATGTTTAAGTGGAAGTTTGGAAGGTATGAATGTCTTGAAAGGTAAAGTAAATGAGGGTAATTACTTTGAATGGTTTAAGGAATTTCATGTCATGAGCATGCATCACGTGCATAAAGTTTACTTACTAAGCTTTAGCTCACCCCAATCCCTCCCCAACATTTCAGGTGATGAAAGTTAGGTGACCCGAGGAGAGCACACGGCAGCTGACTCGGGCTATCCCCGCTTCAACCCTTTTAAAATAAAGTTAAATTAGAAATTATTTCAATTTCTCAATATTTATTCTTTAATTCATGTATTATTGAGGTTAAATTACCTCTTATTTCATTTGCTAAAGTTTATTTACTTGGAATTATATTGTTGAGGAGTTTGGGATTTATTGTAATTGTTTGGATGATGTTTGGGATTGAATGAGTTGAGATGTGTACTTTAAAATGATTTTGATGTCCCTCTACAGGTTGGCTATGTCCAATTTACAGAGGAGACTCTGTCGAAATTTCTGTAAAATTTCATAATAGATAAATGAACATTTTTGCTCGTGTAAACGATTTAAATTCCGCATTTAATGTGAATGGAAGTTAACACGCCTAGGTTTAAGGTTTGAAACTTGGGGTGTTACATTTTGGGTATCAGAGATAGGAGTTTTAAAAGCGATTTTGTAGACTTTTAAAATTGTTTGAAAATGGTTCGGGTACTGAGTCACGCCTCAAGTGCTTCTCCCTCGATCATCTGGTAAGTTAAATTTCTGTTCAAGTTAGTAAATGCGTGGTAATGTTTCCAGTATTGTAAATGTTTGCATGTTAATATGTAATGTTGTAAAGTTAAAGGTTAAGGATGTTGGTAATGAATATGACATATATACCTTGATTATGTAAATGAGAAAATGAGATGGTAATGATTATTATAAAATTGGGTAATGTTTATAAGCCCTATGTGAAAGATATGAAGTGAATGAGAATAGTGCTTTGAGTCATGGAGACTACATCGGCAAGAATGTATATTATATCCAAGTCAGAAGTTGAGAAGGCATCGAACTTAGTGTTAGACACTCATCATGTTTGATTTCGGGAATACCCACTGAACTGCTAATCTCACCTTCATAGAAAAAAAAATTGAGTTATCTGTCTTCGTAATTGGAGACCAAGTTTAGATTGTCAACACCATTTGAAGAATTGTTGAACTCAAGTTATGTGTTGAGAGATTGCCCAATAGTAATGAGAGGGCATGATTGGTTGGCAAATCTTATAAAATAGAAATTCATGATTTTGATGTCATTCTGGGAATGAAATGGTTATCTAGGTACCACGCTTCAAGTGATTGTCATGACAAGAAAGTGGTGATCGAACCCCCAAATGACCCTTTTTTTTTTGCTTTATTGGAGTTTAGGTGAAACCTTCTATTCCAATTATGTCTACAATGAAGGCTCGTCAGTTGATGAATAAGAGTTGTAAAGCCTACTTGGATGGCACAAATTGAGGTTACTAAGACAGTCGACAAACCTCTCTCTCGAACAAACTGCGATCGTTCGAGAATATCAAGATGTGTTTTCAGAAGATCTTTATGATCTACCACTTGAAATAGAGATTGACTTCAGCATCAATTTAGTGCCTGGAACCGCCCCAATGTCTAAGGCTCCATATCAAATGGCTCTTGCTGAACTTAAAGAGCTCAATGAGCAGTTACATGATCTTATGGACAAGTGTTGTGTTCAACGTAGCTTTCCACCATGGGGTGTGCCTATGTTATCCATAAAGAAGCGAGATGGTCCTATGAAACCTTGCATAAACTACAGAGAATTGAATATGGTGACAATTAAAAAATATCAATTGCAAAGAATTGACGACCTGTTTGATCAGCTTCAGGGTATTTTTCTAAGATTGATCTGCGATCTGGTTACCATCAATTGAGGATCAAGGAAGAGGACATTTCAAGGACATCTTTCTGTACTAGATATGGGCATTATGAGTTCTTAGTTGTGTTGTTTAGGTTAACAAATACCCTTGCAGCATTTATGGACTTAATGCATTGGGTCTTTAAAGAATATTTGGACCAAGTTGTTATAGTTTTCATTGATGACATATTGATCTATTCGAGGATTTGAAAAAAAAAAAAAATTTGAGGATCGTGCTTCAGAAACTTAGAGAAGAGAAATTTTACTAAGTCTAAGAAGTGTGAGTTCTGGCTGGATAGGGTGTCATTCTTGGGGCATGTTGTATCAAGGGAAGGTATTAATGTTGATCCGAGTAAGATTGAGGAAGTTTGGCGATGCCATATAATGTTCAAGAAGTTCGTAGTTTTCTCGAATTAGCTGGTTACTACCAGAGATTTGTCGAGGAATTTTCCAAGATTGCCTCACCGTTGGCTAAGTTAACCAGAAATAATACAAAATTTCAATGGAGCTCAGATTGAACAGTGCTTTGAAGAGTGATAGACACGGTGTACAACTGTGATAATCCTAACAATTCCACAGGGTAGTGAAAGGTTCGTCATTTACAGAAATGCTTAATTGAAAGGGCTTGGTCGTGTTATAATGTAACATGACGAGGTGATGGCCTACACTTCTAGGCAACTGAAGGAGTAAAGAATTGTAAAATTTAAGATTTATTGAGATTGAGAGATTGTTATATATAAGATTTTTAGTGATTTATTGATGTAGAAATGTTCATGTGATATATATGATGGTTATTATACTGTGATCTTAAAGAGATTGATATGATTAAATGTTGATGTCATATGGTATGGTGATAAGTGACATGTCACATGATTACCACAAGTTATGGTAAATGGATAGTTAATGAATGTTATGATTGTCCTATGGAAGAATAGTGTGATGATATGTTTGAACTAGTTAATCTTATCTTGATCAATGGTTTGTTATTGCTAAATGTGACCTATGGTCGGGAGATTTCAATTGTTTATGATAAGATAGAGGAATTTATTTAAAATTTTAGTGATGTAGTTGTGGTTACTCATTGTTGGTTGTGCATTAGATGTGAGTAGAGCATATTATCCATTTTGAGATCTCTATGGAATATACGTAAATTTGGATTGTTTAAATCTAGGATGATCATTAGTGTAACTTTTACTTATTGTGGAGTTGTATCTTTGGGTTAAGTAAACTTGATGAGGAATCCTATATGAATCACAAAAGTCTTATTCATTGGTGATAGGTTAATGATTTATTTATAAAATACTTGGTTAGCGTATTGTTGTTATGATGATTTTGAGAGCATGAATTCTTAAATTAGTACCTGGCTTTAGTTTTAAGATGAGTGTATGATGCTGAATACTTGATTACAATATATAAGTATGGGTTACAGGATTTAAGTTTGATCCTCTGATTTTAAAAGAAATGCCAGCATGTTCAGAAAGGATTTCGGTTGTGAATCTTTCCAGAAAGATTATGTCAAAGTTTTAGTATTTCTACTGTATACTTTGGTATGGACGTCAAGTTTCACTAATTCTGGATTATAAAGTCTTCTTTTGGTCAATCTTCTTGATTTTAGTTTTAAGAATGTGATCTATCAATATATATATTAAGGTTTAGACATTAGAATAGATCCTATGAAAAATTGGAAATGGACACTTAGTGAATGGATTCATAAGTGGGATAATGTCGGTTGATGGTCTCCTACAACAACTATCAAACTTCGATCCGTATTGAGTGCTATACAATAGGAAGTGTAGATCACTAGTTCATTGGGATGAGATAGGAGAAAGAAAACTATTGGGTCTAGAAACAGTACAACAAACAGCAAAAGTTGTTGAAAAGATTCGTCAGCGGATGAAAATTGCACAGAGTAGACAGAAAAGCTATGGGAACAAAATAAGGAAATCTTTGGAATTCGCTGCAGGCGATATGATCTTTTTGAAGGTAGCTCCAATGAAAAGAGTTATGAGATTCGGGAAGAAAGGAAAGTTAAGTCCGCGATTTGTTGGTCCCTTGAGATAATTGAATGGGTAGGTGACTTGACTTATCAGGTTGCATTGCCATCAGCAATATCGGGAGTGCACAATGTTTTTCATGTATCAATGTTGAGGAAGTGTATTTCGAATCCCTCTCATAGACTCAGTTATGAGTCATTGGATCTTTGTCAGGATCTGACTTATGAGGAATCACCTGTGAGAGTCCTAATGTAGGTAGACATAGAACTTAGTAGTAAGAAGATAACACTAACTGAAGTCCTTTTGGAGGAATCATGTAGTGGAAAAGACTACTTGGGAACGCAAAGATGAAATGCGTGCCAAGTATACACACTTTTTGGTAAGTTTTAATTTCGAGGACGAAATTTCTTTTAGGGGGTAAGGAATTGTAAGACCGCTTTTCAGTTTTCGTACAATATTAAACCGCTTTGCGGTGACGATTGCTAAACCGGTTGACGGTGGCATATATTAAACCGCTTTGCGGTGACGATTGCTAAACCGTTTGGCGGTGGCAAATATTAAACCGCTTTGCGGTGACGATTTCTAAACCGTTTGGCGGTGGCAAATATTAAACCGCTGTGCGGTGACGATTGCTAAACCGGTTGACGGTGGCAAATATTAAACCGCCCTGCGGTGACGATTGCTAAACCGGTTGACGGTGGCAAATATTAAACCGCCCTGCGGTGACGATTGCTAAACCGGTTGACTGTGGCAAATATTAAACCGCTCTGCGGTGACGATTGCTAAACCGGTTGACGGTGGCAAATATTAAACCGCTATGCGGTGGAAAAATGATAATCTGGTCCTAAATAAGGGATATTGCCCACTGCATTGTAATTGGCTAGAAGATACACTAATTGAGTTCACGATAGAAATGAAGTTAAAGTTTTTGGAAACGTCTAAGTGAAAGTCTTGAAACGAAAGTCTTGAAATGAAGTGAAAGTCTTGAAATGAAATGGAAGTTTTGAAATGAAATGAAAGAATTGAAATGAAATTCTTGAAATGAAGTTAAAAGTTTTTAGAAATGTTTAAGTGGAAGTTTGGAAGGTATGAATGTCTTGAAAGGTAAAGTAAATGAGGGTAATTACTTTGAATGGTTTAAGGAATTTCATGTCATGAGCATGCATCACGTGCATAAAGTTTACTTACTAAGCTTTAGCTCACCCCAATCCCTCCCCAACATTTCAGGTGATGAAAGTTAGGTGACCCGAGGAGAGCACACGGCAGCTGACTCGGGCTATCCCCGCTTCAACCCTTTTAAAATAAAGTTAAATTAGAAATTATTTCAATTTCTCAATATTTATTCTTTAATTCATGTATTATTGAGGTTAAATTACCTCTTATTTCATTTGCTAAAGTTTATTTACTTGGAATTATATTGTTGAGGAGTTTGGGATTTATTGTAATTGTTTGGATGATGTTTGGGATTGAATGAGTTGAGATGTGTACTTTAAAATGATTTTGATGTCCCTCTACAGGTTGGCTATGTCCAATTTACAGAGGAGACTCTGTCGAAATTTATGTAAAATTTCATAATAGATAAATGAACATTTTTGCTCGTGTAAACGATTTAAATTCCGCATTTAATGTGAATGGAAGTTAACACGCCTAGGTTTAAGGTTTGAAACTTGGGGTGTTACATTTTGGGTATCAGAGATAGGAGTTTTAAAAGCGATTTTGTAGACTTTTAAAATTGTTTGAAAATGGTTCGGGTACTGAGTCACGCCTCAAGTGCTTCTCCCTCGATCATCTGGTAAGTTAAATTTCTGTTCAAGTTAGTAAATGCGTGGTAATGTTTCCAGTATTGTAAATGTTTGCATGTTAATATGTAATGTTGTAAAGTTAAAGGTTAAGGATGTTGGTAATGAATATGACATATATACCTTGATTATGTAAATGAGAAAATGAGATGGTAATGATTATTATAAAATTGGGTAATGTTTATAAGCCCTATGTGAAAGATATGAAGTGAATGAGAATAGTGCTTTGAGTCATGGAGACTACATCGGCAAGAATGTATATTATATCCAAGTCAGAAGTTGAGAAGGCATCGAACTTAGTGTTAGACACTCATCATGTTTGATTTCGGGAATACCCACTGAACTGCTAATCTCACCTTCATAGAAAAAAAAAATTGAGTTATCCGTCTTCGTAATTGGAGACCAAGTTTAGATTGTCAACACCATTTGAAGAATTGTTGAACTCAAGTTATGTGTTGAGAGATTGCCCAATAGTAATGAGAGGGCATGATTGGTTGGCAAATCTTATAAAATAGAAATTCATGATTTTGATGTCATTCTGGGAATGAAATGGTTATCTAGGTACCACGCTTCAAGTGATTGTCATGACAAGAAAGTGGTGATCGAACCCCCAAATGACCCTTTTTTTTTTTGCTTTATTGGAGTTTAGGTGAAACCTTCTATTCCAATTATGTCTACAATGAAGGCTCGTCAGTTGATGAATAAGAGTTGTAAAGCCTACTTGGATGGCACAAATTGAGGTTACTAAGACAGTCGACAAACCTCTCTCTCGAACAAACTGCGATCGTTCGAGAATATCAAGATGTGTTTTCAGAAGATCTTTATGATCTACCACTTGAAATAGAGATTGACTTCAGCATCAATTTAGTGCCTGGAACCGCCCCAATGTCTAAGGCTCCATATCAAATGGCTCTTGCTGAACTTAAAGAGCTCAATGAGCAGTTACATGATCTTATGGACAAGTGTTGTGTTCAACGTAGCTTTCCACCATGGGGTGTGCCTATGTTATCCATAAAGAAGCGAGATGGTCCTATGAAACCTTGCATAAACTACAGAGAATTGAATATGGTGACAATTAAAAAATATCAATTGCAAAGAATTGACGACCTGTTTGATCAGCTTCAGGGTATTTTTCTAAGATTGATCTGCGATCTGGTTACCATCAATTGAGGATCAAGGAAGAGGACATTTCAAGGACATCTTTCTGTACTAGATATGGGCATTATGAGTTCTTAGTTGTGTTGTTTAGGTTAACAAATACCCTTGCAGCATTTATGGACTTAATGCATTGGGTCTTTAAAGAATATTTGGACCAAGTTGTTATAGTTTTCATTGATGACATATTGATCTATTCGAGGATTTGAAAAAAAAAAAAAAAATTTGAGGATCGTGCTTCAGAAACTTAGAGAAGAGAAATTTTACTAAGTCTAAGAAGTGTGAGTTCTGGCTGGATAGGGTGTCATTCTTGGGGCATGTTGTATCAAGGGAAGGTATTAATGTTGATCCGAGTAAGATTGAGGAAGTTTGGCGATGCCATATAATGTTCAAGAAGTTCGTAGTTTTCTCGAATTAGCTGGTTACTACCAGAGATTTGTCGAGGAATTTTCCAAGATTGCCTCACCGTTGGCTAAGTTAACCAGAAATAATACAAAATTTCAATGGAGCTCAGATTGAACAGTGCTTTGAAGAGTGATAGACACGGTGTACAACTGTGATAATCCTAACAATTCCACAGGGTAGTGAAAGGTTCGTCATTTACAGAAATGCTTAATTGAAAGGGCTTGGTCGTGTTATAATGTAACATGACGAGGTGATGGCCTACACTTCTAGGCAACTGAAGGAGTAAAGAATTGTAAAATTTAAGATTTATTGAGATTGAGAGATTGTTATATATAAGATTTTTAGTGATTTATTGATGTAGAAATGTTCATGTGATATATATGATGGTTATTATACTGTGATCTTAAAGAGATTGATATGATTAAATGTTGATGTCATATGGTATGGTGATAAGTGACATGTCACATGATTACCACAAGTTATGGTAAATGGATAGTTAATGAATGTTATGATTGTCCTATGGAAGAATAGTGTGATGATATGTTTGAACTAGTTAATCTTTACAACACATTCTTGGGACTTTCTGGAAGCCGTAGATGATAAATTCAGATCAAGCCACCCTTCGCACGAGGAAAAGTGCTCAGCGCAGTCGGGTACAGAGTTCGAATCCTGAAATAATGGATTTGTGCCATGTGATAAGCGAGAGTTATGACTTACCACACCTCCACCCTGTCTCTGAGAAGCATAACCTGCTATTTACCTCCTTAATCAATGACCTAGGGCAAGATCGGTTAGGACCCTCAATGTGTGGGATACACCATTACAAATCGTCACATATTGTGATTGGAGTTATAGACACAGGTCGGTCACTGAAGCATCATCGCCTCTTCATACAAATTTATGAAATATTCAAATAGTTGATAACAAAATAAACACGTACAGTTGTTTGAGGTATATGGCCCGAGTCACCAAGTTTCAGTGATGAAGGTATTGGTAAGATTAATTCCATCAAAGTGGAAAGGAGTTTGCATGGAAGGTTCAGATTTTAAGAAATCCAATTGTAATAGGTACTCACTTTAAGAACCCTACTTCGCAATAATAAAAAATGGAATTAATGAACATTTTATTATTTTCTAATTTTCTTTTTATTTGTTCCCTCTTTTTAAACACTCGCATTAATTTACATATTACTCGAATGACTATACAGTACTCAATACAACCACTCCCTCTGTCTAGTAAAATTATATTTGTATTTTGTTATAAATAATGTATATATATGTGAATGACATTACTATTATATTCCTGTAAACTTTACATTATTACGATTGTGTCATTGTCCACCCCTATAAATAGATGTCTATATTACTCAATTGGAATACAATTAAGAGAAGCAATTTCTCTCATTCTCTCTCTATCTCTCATTCTTGTTTTAAAACATGTTATCAGCAAGAGTCTCTAGCCAATTGAGTAATCTAACGGGAGTATGCTCTACAGTTGCATCTAAATGATGAGCCTCTGTATCAGAAACCTGATTATTACTAATTAATGTTTCCTTTTCTCAAACCAAACACTTTTGGCTTTAGAAAATAACTCATATATTGTAGATCTGAAAATTTCAAGAAAGATGGAAACTTTGCATCTTTGTATAATTCAAAAAGTTCCATACGAGAAAAGAAATTTGGTCTCGCTGTTGTGCAAAAGGAAAAATTTGGAAAAGAAAGCGAAATTTATCCAATTTTTCAAATTTCTGGTCGAACTAAAAAAGAAAGATTCCGGTCGATCCAGATATCCGATCGATGATCGGCCACCTCTGTCAAAACGGGCTTGTCGAGGAGAAGACTCACCTGAAATTTGGGGATGATCTAACGGCTGAAACAGAAGATATCGACCGGAGAAGAAAGGCTGAAAACTGTGCAAAAATCAAAATCTGACCGGAAATTGAAACGCTTATCCCGAACGATTCTGAACTCCGTTCAATGATCGGCCAGCTGCATATCAACGAACTTGTCTAGGAGAAGACTCAACTGAAATTTGGCGCTGATCCGAAGGTTAAAACGGAAGTTATTGTCCGGAGAAGAAGAGGCTGGGGGACTGAAAAATGCTAATTCCAGCCAAATGGTTGATCTTTTGGAGAAACGGAGACCACAGGCATGTTCAGGAAGTTGAGACGCACATTCTGGTGATGGGTTGATTTTTCCGACCACCGGCGCGTGGTGGCCGACGGCCGCGCGTGGGGTCGCGCGAGAGCGGATTCCGGCGAGATTTTGAACTTCAAACCAAAAGTAAATTTGTTCTAAATTAAATTTTAAACCTATTGACGGTTTCGATTTACTCATATGACCAATATATTAAAATATGGATGATTTTGCCCTTGATGATACGTTAAAGCATATTAATCATGATTTAACGAATTTGATTAATCATTATTAATGATCTGATAATAAGTGTTAATAGAATATATATTCTAAATTATTTAACACTACTATGTGATCAATATGATAAATTAAAATATTTAAAAGTAACATAATAGTTGCCATATCGTGATGTATTGAGTATAACTCATTATCGTAACGAACTGGATTATTATGAATACCTTGATTGGATTTGGTGATATGAATAGCTAATTTATGAAATGTAATTATTTCATTATATTGTTACCACCTATATGGTTGGTTTTATCAGCTTTAAATATGCATATCACGTTACCACCTATATTGTTGGTTCTACAAGTTTCAAGCATATCACATTACCACCTATATGGTTGGTTCTACTGATTTTAAATATTTCTACTCATATAAATTTGATATATTGTTATTCAATATTTCAACAAATAGTACCAGAAGTTACCATTACCAAAAGATTGTTGGATCTTAATGAAAATATTTTATCATTTGGTACCAGAAGTTACCAATATCTGTATTTGAAATGGTGGATGAAAATAAATTATTCAACAAAGAAATGTTGATGTATGATAAGATAATATTACATGATAGCACGGAAATGGCTAATATGAAAATAATCTCATCAGTATTATGAGATAAATATTATATGATTGTGATAAGTAGTTTTTATCAAAGTTCTTACACAAGCACTTATGTACTCCAGAAAAAGTACATAATTACTCCAGAAGAAGTAAAGATTATCATCTAAACATACTGAAATGATATTATTATTGCTCATGAAAAAGTATAAACGAGTCATACATGCAAAATACAAAAGGGGGAACATTTATGATTCTCAAAAGTAGAGGTGTGTATCAGGTGTAATAATACTCCATACTCTACCACCCCTAATCATTTTTGTGTGTCTCAAGAGTAAGAATACTCCGTACTCCACCACTCATAATCCTTTTGAGGTTCACAAGATTAAAGTTCAAATACTCATCAACATTAGAGGTGTGTCTCAAAAGTAAGAATACCTCATACTCTACCACCCCAATATTTTGAGATTCACAAGGATAAATTTATATTAACCGGACTCCATTTTCACTTGGTACCCCTTCCTTGCGACCAATCTATCTTAATTCCTGCTGGATCTTGTATTGGAACATATGATTGTAACTTTTCCAGCAGTTCATCGATAGTGGGAGCAGAAATAAGGATCCTCCTAGAAAATGAAGAGATGAATCCCTGTTCCACAGCATAATCAAGAAATGTTAGTAAACAATCGAAGAAGTTGTTAACATTTAAAAGTCCAATATGCTTAGTATGGAGACCCAGCTGAGCCCATGAGGTAATATTAAAGATTTCCTCTAAAATACCAAAACCTCCAAGCATGGCAATGAAGACATCAGAACCATATAACATGCAAATTATGCGTTCATGGATAGATAACGTATGTACTTCATGCTCTCGTATTTTGCCTGCGACATCAGCTAAAGGAACGGGTATAACACCTATCACTCTTGCTTTTTCTGCTTGAGCGGATTGTGAAACATAACCCATCAATCCACTACTGCCCCCTCCATATACTAGATTGATACCTCTCTCTCCCAACTTCTTCCCTAGAAGCACTGATGCTTCTAGATACTCAAAGCCCCTCTCGATTTTTGATCCACAAAATACACAGATAGTTTTGATCTGTCGAAATTTTGATCCCTCCATCTTTTAAGAATAAAAGGAAGGAAAACTTACAAGAAATTGTTATTTTGGGATGCTTTAAACTGCGAAATTATCTGACGTTTTAAACTTGAAAATATTCACTATTTACTGCTCTTATTTTGAAAAAGTTGCTATTTACTTTTGACTAAATGACACCACTTTTGATCTTGTCTCTGACAGCATATATTTTGCTCCATAATGGAAACTTTTTCGGTGATCTCTCAGTAACAATCTGCTAATACGTGAAAAATACAAAATACTTTGTTAAAATATATACATTATACTGATTTACCTTGTATCAATGTTGAGTAGCCAAAATATCGTTGTTTATAACAGCCTGGTAAACAGGATCTTTTGCTATTATATTTTTTAGACTATAACGGTCTTTATCGCTGATGAATTTAGCCCATAAAGATAGTAGCTCACGCTGCACATATCCACTAGGGTGCGTCTTAAGAGTCAATCGGATATCATCCAATGACTCCTTACTCAGTCCACCCTTAATGAAGTCTATCTTATCATCTCGATTTATGGATGCATATCCTATTGACTTACAACGGGTATTACATGTCCATCGAGCACATTTGTAACAACCTTTCAATCTTTTTGCTCTTCGCTTCTTTGCAAAAGTACTCTTACCTAAGCCAGACACGTGCTTAGAGAATGAATCTGATAATTCACTAGCTAAACTAACTTTTGCTTCGATCAACCAACGAACATCTTCTAGGATACCTTGATCCATTAGCAGCTTTAATCTTTCGAGTCGAACTCGGTAAATCTTTTTCAAAACATTTATCGGAAGATTTGAGTAGTATTTGCGAATATTTGATAATATAACATCCATTTTGATGGATCTGATCTTCTCCCAAAGTAATCTATTTAAATGCGTTATTTAACGCGTAAAAGAGAGTTGGCTCCGCGTATCATTGATTCCACCAAGAAAAAGGGGAAAGACTTCTAATCAAAAGAAGGGGACAAGGATTATTTTATTGAGATTTCAGTCTAATGGTATCCTGATTTATATATTCAAACAAGTAAATATTGTATTGAACCAGAAGTTCATACGTACAAGTGAAATATGTATATAATGAACCAGAAGTTCATAAGTTAAATATACATTATATTGAACCAGAAGTTCATCAATATTGTATTGAATCAAATATTCATACATAGAAATGAAATAAAACCGTTTTGAACCAGAAGTTCTATAATAAACGGTTAGATTATCAAAAGTTTCAAATTATTTTCTATGAGAATAACTTATTCAGAAATTGTTTATCATACAACAATATTCTATGTCAAACAGGGATTAACTCAAGAAGCTTTATAATTTGTAAAAGTGTGATATGTATACAATCCACCAAAGCGCGCTTAGATATATGATTGAGATTATATCCCTAAAAGGATGACATGTGTTATGGCATTTTAGTCGATTGATATAATATAATATTTGTGAACATTATGGGGAAAACACGCCTGAAGCGTAATTATGCCTGAAGCATAATGACTATCGATTCCAAAAATAAATATCTCTTGAATGATTGAGATGATCCCTTTGAGGCTAAATAAAAAATATTCATGGTGAGTAAAATGGACATAATTAAATGTAAGAGACTCAGGTACCTGATGATAGAACATATAAAGAGATCTCTCTATGTTATATTGAGATGAAATGGAATCGATAAATAAGTCGACTGCATACATAAACAACCCTCTTATGAAAATGAGGTTGATGAAATTATAATACTTTGGCCAAATATAAAACATCAATGTAGGGATTATTGTTCAAGGACCTGAAGTCCAAATGCTTAAATGTGTAAAGCCAGTAATTATATGTACAAATGAAAAATATTACACACTCGTAAAAGACGACTCGTTGCGCACAAAACTTTTCATAGAACTGGCATGACATATGGTGGATAGACTATAGTCTAAATCACTAGCTTGAGCTCTTTGATATACCAATGAGTGAAATCAAAATGTATGATTCTCATCTCGATACTTTGAGAGTATTCTTTGATGTACAAGTTGATCGCGGTACGTTGGGATTTCAAGTAAAATGATTGTAGATTATATATCGAAATTGATATCTATTTCAATGATTGATTATACAAATCAGAAATTGTGGTTTATGAGATGCAAGAACATACATGTATAATCAATGAAAGATTCAATATACCCAGATTAGTATCACTTTAGGATGGTACAAATGACTCCATGATATAATATGTTGAAAGTGAAATTGGAGTGTACTATTAATGACGTCTGGGAAATTGATTATTCACTAGAAGTGAATATGAAAATGAATATGTTTAATTATTCACCAGAAGTGAATTCTAGATTTGATTATTCACCTGAATTGAATTCTAAATTTGATTATTCACCAGAAGTGAAAGATGATATCGATAAATTAGTACAACATTGCTTAATATAGCATGTTATGACATCATAAATGATCTATGAACGATGTATATAAAGTTCATCATAAATGATATGTTTGATGAAAAGATTCATGATTGCACCAATATACTTGTGATATTCCATGAAAGGAATAAATACGCGTTGCACTCTTTTTCCCTTAGCTGAGGTTTTGTCCCACAGGGTTTCCTAGCAAGGTTTTTAATGAGGCAGCAGTTGAGGCGTATTGATGAAAATTAATGAGAATAATGTACTCTTTTTCCCTTAGATGAGGTTTTGTCTCACAAGGTTTTCCTAGCAAGGTTTTTTAGGCATTATCATAGCTATCGACAAGCTATAATTCAGCAACACATTGTTATACTAGAATGATATCAACAAATGAAGAAAATCATAGACATCTTATGAAGAATGCTATACAAGGAGATTTTTATATATACATATTCCAGACGAAAGATGATATCAATGTTCGAGAAGTTCATGAATCCTCAATTGCACACTTCAGGGGGAGAAACATGTTGTACTCTTTTTCATTTGTCCAGGTTTTGTCCTACTAGGTTTTCCTGACAAGGTTTTAACTAGGCAACGACTGTACTCTTTTTCCTTAGTTCAGATTTTATCCCACTGGGTTTTACTGACAAGGTTTTAACGAGGCAGTACTTCAGAACTTCAAGCTTCAGTACATAATTTGTTCCGCTTATCATTAGATGTTATTTCGAACATTAGACTCAATGATTCACAATGGCTAACATCAGGGGGAGTTTATGTACTCTTTTTCCTTCGCTCAAGTTTTATCTCACTGGATTTTCTTAACAAGGTTTTAACGAGGCAGACAATTGTGTAATATGTCATTCAAGAGGGAGTGTTATAAATAATGTATATATATGTGAATGACATTACCATCATATCCCTATAAACTTTACATTATTACGATTGTGTCATTATCCACCCCTATAAATAGGGGCCTATATTACTCATTTGGAATACAATTAAGAGAAGCAATTTCTTCCATTCTCTCTCTATCTCTCATTCTTGTTCTTATATTTTTGATAGTTTTACAACATATTCATTATTTGTTGAGTGTATATTTAATTTTCTCATTTCCTAATACGCTCGTATTTAACGTGTGCTTTATTATTAAGGTTGTGTTCGGTAAAATTTATAAATTCAAATTATAATGGACACAATTTTTCAAACCACTTTTAATCATACACATTTTATCTCTCTAATTTTTAACCACACATTTTTCCTAGAAAACCCAAATAATACATATTATAAATCAAACTAGTATCATATCCGTGCATTGCATGGAAGAATAATGTGAATGATTTTACTATAAATAACATTTCAAAATAGAAAGGAAAAAAAAAGGTCAAGCACACAATTTGCTTTCATTAATGATAAAAACTGTCAACAATTGCTCAAAATTGAAATAAAATAGAATTCTCATAAATTTTGGAAGCCTCTTTAAATACTATGCCCCTGTTTGAGACTCATTACTTCAAAGTAATAAGTTTAAAAAAAGTTTAGAACAATGAGTATCAAACAGGAGCTAAATTGTTTATACGGTTTGCGGTTGTCAACAACTGTGTAATACACGAAAGTTGTTATAGACAAAACATATTTTGAAAAATTGTCAAAAATTAAATTAAATAATGCAATTTTTGCATTAAATAAATAAAAAATTTTGTCCAAATATTTGTGATTACCATCAATAAAAATAAAATAACCTTCAAAATATTATACTCTACATAAAATAAAGTAATTGCAACAAATTAAATATATGTAGTCCTATATTTAAATGAATGTAACAAATTAAACAATATTGACAATGCATAAAAGTGAAAATCAACCTCAAAATTTTTTATGCACAAAAGTGAAATTCAAACCAACCCTTTGCATAATTATTTTTTTTTTTTTAATTTTGAACGCCATGCATTTAATTGAATATAATTAAATGCATATTTCATTATATGTCAATAAAATTAAAAAAGAAAATTATTAATGAAAATTTAAATAAAATTTATATAATGAACATTTTATCTATGTCCCTATTTAAATTTGTTTAAAAAGAATTTATTTGAAATGAATAGTAATTTTTAGAAGAATGTGTGGTTAAAATATAGTGAGTCTTTTTTGAGTTTATATCTAATATTATTTTATTGATAATTATTGGTCGAAAACAAGAAAGAGAAAAATGTGTTAAGAATTTAAAGGAGACCAAACTTGGGCTATATATGCTATTAAAATAAAAATAAAAATGTTTTTCCATTTGTTACGATATATAATTATTATTTTAATATTTTAATAAAATTGCGGATCAATGAATTATTTTATCATATTTGTGATAAAACATTCCAAGAATTAATTAAGTATTTAGCGTGTTTACCACAAATATATCAACTAGATTTTTGGATTTGACGTTCGATAAATAAAAAAAATTCTTTTAAAAAAAAATTTGAACTACAAAATTAGGCTCATACAATAAATGTGAAATACTCAACTTGCATATTCTCCTAAGGACCAACGTGTTTCTTTTTATATATTGTTCTTCATCACATTATTCCTAGAAAGAGATATAAGATAGACTTTTTTAGTATATTTTGGTTTTTTAAGCATTAATTATTAATTTCAAGTGTTTTCCTATAAATTAATCATTAATTTTAATAAATATTGTTACATATTTTTATATTTGTTCATATCAACAATCTCTTTATTCATATTATTATTATTATTATTATTATTATTATTATTATTATTATTATTATTATTATTATTATTATTATATTTTAATAAAAGCTGATGACCGATCAATTTTTTAATAAAAATTATATGAAATATTTGTTAATATCTGTAATATATATTTTGTATATTGTAGTTATTTAAATTTATAATAAAAATAAATAATGAACATAATAAATAAAAAAATAAAAATAATGTCAAAATGATGCATAAATTGATCGAAATCTTAAGCTGTAAAAATTGACATAATTTAATTGAATTTACTTCAAAACTTCATATATTTATTATTTATTTTAATTTGTTAAGAAAAACGAACTCGAAGTGAAGTTAATTATCTATGAATAAATTGAATTTGGTCAACAAATTATTGATAGTACAATAGGACTTAAATGATATAATTTATAATGAATGTAGTACTACAAGAAATTTACTTTCCGCATACAAAATAAATTTGTAGGGAAATGTTCTTATTCGTGGATAAAAGCCTTCTTAGACGAAGATAATTTGTAGG
The DNA here is from genome assembly GCA_963555705.1 of Ligustrum vulgare. Lineage (NCBI taxonomy): Eukaryota > Viridiplantae > Streptophyta > Magnoliopsida > Lamiales > Oleaceae > Ligustrum > Ligustrum vulgare. The sequence continues at coordinate 27,802,502 of OY743174.1, forward strand.
GAGGTTTGTGTGGCAAACATCGAGGGGATAGACATAAGTTGACAAAATTGGTACATTTGTCTGCGGAGGTATGCACCTACGAAATCTTTCGCTACAAAAATTATTTATCGTCTAAGATCTTTCCCAACGAAATTATTTGTATGTTAATATTTATTTTACCTACGAAATATGTTTTGTTGGCTGAAGTTCGAGCCTACAAATCTTTTAGAGACAAATATTGTTTGTCATCTAATTTCTATCCCTACACGGTTTTTTGTATTCTAATGTTAGATTGGACTACGAAATATGTTTGTAGCTATAAAGTAAAATGATGTTGTAGGCTAAATCGTAGTTTTCCCCACAAATAATTGTTTGTATGGAAAGCACTTTATAAGTTAATTTCTTGTCACAAATTTTTGTTTGTAGGGAAAGCTTATTTGTAGAATAAAAATAAATTAAATTTAAATTTAAATTTTTAATATAAAACAATATATTACTAACTCCAAATATTGTATCAAACTCCAACTAAAAACTCATTGTCATTGAATGTGATGTAAACATAAAAATAGTTTAGCAAACATGTTCTTTAGCTATCATTAATGCATCTATATAATAATATAATAAATATCTATCCTCGTAAATTAATTAAATATGCTACTCATCCTGGTCAAAGTTGTGCTCTTCCTCAAAGTTGTTCTCTTCTCTTTCAACATCACCATCTTCCTCGATAGCATTATCTATTAACAATGGCGTAAATGGTGGCATGACAAAACCAGGAACATTATGACATATCTGCCGTATAGAATGATGTAAAGATTGTAATGTAGAATTAAATTGTCCCCCAACAACCTTCAGCTTATTCGGTATCCTTTCCTCCATCTTCACTCGAGATGCATCGGCTGCCTTTCGAGCAGTATGTTCTACTTCCAACTCTTGCTCCAAATTGCGCACATGTGAAGTAGTCCTAATGTTTCAAAGACGACCATTTCCCAAACCATGAATTTGACGCCAAGGTTTCTCACCTAGTACAGACATCATGATATTAAGTCCAACCTCAGGTTCGTCAACGGGTATCTCCTCCAAAGGTGTGTCTTTTGGAAGTTGATGTTCCTTAAACTTTTGTAAGAGATATTCATCAATTTTGACAAGCATCTCATCATGCAAGGAATTGAAAATAAAAAAATAAAAAAAATAATATATATATATATATATATGACGCGATCCCAAACGGGGAACACGACAAAAAACGCGGAATAACACAATTAAAAACTTAGGAAAGATTTAAGACAGATTAAACAAAAGAAAAACAAGAACCCAAGAAATAAATAACAAAATTAAAAGATAGATTGACGATAAAACCTTGACCCAATATGCATAACGCAGGAATCGATGCGGAATAAAGAACCAAGATTGGTGAACGCCACAAGGGTTGTCAATCCCTTGATAAGTTCGTTGGGAGAACGCCACAAAGATTAAATCTTTAATAAGTTCAAGAAAAGGGAATCACTCAACCTTTCAAAAAAAGAATTCTCTCTCAAATTTAATCAATAAACTCAAACTGAGGCTCTACTATAATAAGTATTTCACTCTCCTTTAACCATCTAATGACAGCCTCTCTTTTTTCCTCTTTCTTTTGTAACTTAGCCAATTTTTTTCTTTCTATCTTCTGTTCATACCTCAACCTTTCCTCATAAATTTCCTTTTGAATTTTCAAAATATCATTCGGATCAATATCTTCTCCCCCTCTTCACCCCAATTCCTTTTGGATTTTTATATGAATCAAAACTGGAAAAAATTTACTGGCACGAAGAAAAAGAAACTCAAGAAAAAAGACTCAATAACAAGATGTGGATGATTTTGTGTAAACTCTATGATAAAACACAAAATCAAACTGGGATAGAATAAACCTGAATTCAGAGTCCAGCTCTGATACCAGATGGCGCGATCACAATTGGGGAACACGATGAAAAACGCGGAATAACACAATTAAAAACCTAGGAAAGATCTAAGACAGATTAAACACAAGAAAAACAAGAACCCAAAAAATAAATAACGGAATTAAAAGATAGATTGATGATAAAATCTTGACCCAATATTCGCGAGAGTATTTGTGGCGTTCAAAATCAGAAACTTATCAAGGAAGCTAGACAGATCCTTGTGGCGTTTCGAAAGTCTTGGTTCTTCAATCCACATCGTCGATTTCGCGTCGTGATTGTCGGGTCAAGATTCCACCCTGGGTTTGGAACTTTCCGGCGTTAATTCCGCGCATCTCGAATCGTATCAATATATATATATATATATAGACACCCAAAAAGGTATATAACACAAATCAAGAGAAAAAATCATAGTACAAATGAAGAGTTGAATATTTCTTACATATTGAGTCTTAGCTATTGTTAAGTGCATTTTTATACACTTTTTATACCTTTAAATTAGTATATTTTGGAACATCTTGGACAAATATCTACTAATTTATGCATATTTTTTATTTAAATAGGTTAATATCCAAGTTTGAGGCCAAAAACCACAAAAGAAGTGCAAATTACGCTGAAATTGGAAGTTTGGGGACCATTTTGTCACTTTCGGGAAGTTTTGGACAAGCCGCGCAATTAACCTAGGGACCAAATTGCAAGATTTCAAAAGTTGAGGGCCTAAAGTGCAAATTTAGAAGGACCTACTTGAAAGAAATCTGAAAGGTTGGGGACTAAATTGCTCAAAATTAAAAGATGGGGGACTTAAAGACAATTACGGAAGGGACTTAGCTGCAAAAACACTCTCCAGCTGAGCCACGCGAACCAAGTCACGAACGCGACTTGGACCTCAAAACGGACCCGAGACTAACATTGGAGCAGATTTTTCAAGCACGCGATCGCGCGTTATTTACCGTGCGCGATCGCGCGCCTTTAGAAATAAATAAAAAAATTCCGGGGCGAACCGGGTCAACCCGGCCAACCCGGTTCGGCCCAAAAGCTGAATTTCGCAGATCTTTGCCTTTTTTTTAGGGTTTTGGATGATTTTGGGGTATTATAAATAGATAAAATCAGATTTTTAGGTTGACTCATGTAAGTTCTTGCCTCTTTAACTTTTCTTTGTAATTTTCATCTTGATTTTCATATTTTTAATGCAATGTTAAGTTAATATTTTTATGTTTATTAAAGTTATTGTGCATTTAAGTTGCTTATTATTGTTGGGCTTTTGATTATTGTTATTTTTTTTCATATTTCCATCAAGAAGGTCATTTATTTCTATTGTATTTAATGCTTTATGTTTGAGTTGTTAAGATATTAATGGTTGATGAAGTAACTTGATTCAAAGTGAAGGATTCTTGGGTTTTCACTTCAAGAACTTTACAAAAAGGGGGAGTTTTCTTTATTCTCTTGTTTTAAATCTTATGTTGAGTATTATTCATATGTTTATGTTGTTTGTTAAATGTTGTTGTTAATTTATTATGGGTTAATATTATTATGTTGGAATTGTTGACTAGTTTACTTCTTATTAAGTATTTTAGGTTGTTTATGGATGTTGAGCATTTATGTTTATGTTTTTGTGATTATGAATGTTGTTTTAGGTTTTTGTAACTTTTAAATGTTTGTTACTATTTTAAGATGTCATTGGAATTTACTACACAAGTTAGGTGATTTTAAAATTTCCCATGTATTTTGGTTGATTAATTAACTACCACTAATTGATATGAAAATAAGAAATTAGTATAGTTATGAAAACTAAATCCACTTTGTTTTATGTTATGTAACTTGTTTCAATTATCAAGTTTATATTTTCATCAAAGTATTTAGATTAATTAGTTTTATTCTAAGTTTCATGTTGTTATCTATTTGCTTTAGTTAACTAGTTTACATATTGCCATGTTTCTTATTTGTGTCACTTAGTTAGTAATTCACCACCAAACCATAATTTTTATGTTACTTGACTTTTCTTTTAAAATGAAATCAATAACTTTAGTTACAAATCAATCAATCCTCGTGGGTACGATAACTCGGACTTTTCTAGTCCACTTTACTACTTGAACGCGAACCGTGCACTTGCGGTATACGATTTTAGCGAACAAGTTTTTGGCGCCGTTGCCGGGGGATTGATTTTATTTGTACTAAATGCATTGATTTTTATTAATTGAATTGTCTTCTCATTCTCATCTATTTCTTCCTTTTTTATTTTCATTTTATAGGTACTCTTGCCTTGTTTATGCAACAACGTCCGACTTGGGACATTCTTCCGATTGGTCCCGAACCCGAACGAACTTTTAGGAGGAGGATTAGGGAAAGAAGCGAACAAGTTGAACAACAAAGAATACAAGGCAATATGGGGGACAACAATAAAGGTGGTGCCAATCCCAGTATTGATGAAGATGATAGGCCAATGGGGCAATTCATGGTCCCTCATCACTCAAAATCGAGGAAGCGTCACATATCCCCCATTTGGACGTCCGGACTTTCATCTAAAGCCAGATGTGATAAATCTCTTCAAGGGGCATCTACAATTCTATGGAATGACCGAGGAGAATCCATTTACTCACATCTCGCGGTTTTTAGAGATGTGTAGTAACTTTGATTATCCGGGAATTAGCATGGAGGCTATCAACATGCGGTTATTTCCATATACCCTTAGAGATGGAGCTCATGAATAGTTAGATGCCAACCCGGTTGGAAGTATTACAACATGGGATGATCTTGCTCAAAAGTTCACTACAAAATACTTTCCTCCATCAAAAGTGGCTAAATTGAAGAGTGATATCTCCACATTTCGACAACTTGACACCGAATGTTTCTATGAGGCATGGGAAAGATTCAAGGAGATGTTGAGGAAATGTCCAAATCACGGGTTCACCAAGCAAATGCAAGTTCAATATTTCTATCTTGGGATGAATCTATCTAGTCGAGTGACGGTTGATTCGGCCTCCAATGGAGATATCACTACAAAATCACCTAATGAGGCAATTGAGCTCTTTGAGAGGATGGCTAGTCACAATTCTACTTGGCCAACCGACCGCATGGTACCAAAGAGAGCCACGGGAATTCATGAAGTTGATGCATATGCGGCTTTATCGGCAAAGATGGACCTTCTATTCAAGAAGTGTGATGATTTGTCTTCTCAACATATGTAAAAGCAATCTGCCCTCCTATTTCTATTTGTGATGAATGTGGAGCAACACACAAGGTTGAGGAATGTCACATGCTCAAAATGGCTTCTACTTCAAATGAGCAAGTGAATTATGCTCAAAATTTCAACCAACCACAAGGCAATCCTTACTCCAACACATATAATCCGGGTTGGAGGAATCATCTGAATTTTTCTTGGTCCAACAATCAAAATCAAGTAAAGCCTCCCGGTTTTGTTCAACCTCCCAGTTTTGTTCAACCTCCACCACCCCAAGAGAAGAAGCTTCCATTGAGGAGATACTCATGCAATTCATGAACAAGACCAATACTATTCTCCAAAATCAAGCGGCTTCTATCAAAAATCTTGAGATTCAAGTTGGGCAATTGGAAAAAATGATGACGGAGAGACAACAAGGAGCCTTGCCAAGCAATACCGAGATCAATCCAAGGGAAAATGTGCAAGCCATTACTACAAGAAGTGGAATTCAATTACCGAAAATCATGGTAAAGCAACATGTGGCACAACCCTAGGTGAAAGAAAAAAGTAATGAGCATGTTGAGGAAGCGAATGAAAATGATGCAACAAAGTGGGGAGACCTCAACAAAGGTTCCTACTCCAGTGAAAGCTTATGTGCCTCCCATTCCTTTTCCTCAAAGACTCCAAAAGCACAAGGTGGATGCACAATTTGGTAAATTTCTTGAAGTTTTCAAGAAACTTCACATCAACATACCATTTTCCGATGCATTAGCACAAATGCCTAGCTATGCAAAGTTTATGAAAGACATCCTTTCCAACAAAAGGAGGCTAGAAGATCATGAAACTGTGATGCTCACGGAAGGATGTAGTGCCATACTACAAAATAAATTGCCTCAAAAAATCAAAGATCCAGGGAGTTTTACTATTCCTTGTACTATTGGTGATTTAACTTTTGGAAAAGCATTATGTGGTCTTGGTGCAAGTATTAATTTAATGCCTTTGTCTATTTTCAGGAGATTGGGCATGGGAGAGGTGAAGCCAACCACAGTTTCATTGCAATTGGCCGATCGCTCTATTAAGCATCCGCGTGGTATTGTTGAGGATGTGCTAATCAAGGTGGACAAATTCATCTTCCCTGCCGATTTTATCATTATTGATATGGAGGAAGACCTTGATATCCCAATCATCTTGGGAAGACCCTTCCTAGCAACGGGTCGGGCTTTAATAGATGTGCAAGGAGGCAAATTGATATTGAGGGTCCAAGATGAGCAAATCACATTCGACATTATGAAATCCATTAAGTACCCCGCCGAGGTAAATTTATGCTCCCGAGTAGACATCATTGATCAAGAGGTGGCTACATCATTCATCTATGGGTCATCTAAGGATCCCCTTGAGACTTGCATTGCTCACTCCATAACCACTGAGGGAGAGGATGATTTGGACATCGGAAGGATGTCACAACACTTGGATGCTTCCAAATTTTATCCCTTCAAGAAGAGGCCATATTTTGAAGAGTTGGGAGAGAGCTCTTCTCCTTCACTACCCTCCATTCAACAAGCCCCAACTCTTGAGCTCAAACCTCTTCCATCACATTTGAGGTATGCATACTTGGGTGATTCTTCTACTCTTCCCGTTATTATCTCGAATTTGTTGGATGAAGTGGAGGAAGAAAAACTACTTGCGGTGTTGAAAATGCATAAAATGGCTATTGGGTGGACTATGGCGGATATCAAGGGTATTAGCCCTACTTTGTGCATGCATAAAATCCTCATGGAGGATGACTTCAAACCAACAGTGGAGCACCAACGCCGTCTAAATCCAAACATGAAAGAAGTAGTGAAAGCCGAGGTATTGAAGTGGTTGGATGCGGGAATTATCTATCCAATCTCGGATAGTGCATGGGTAAGTCCCGTCCAATGTGTTCCAAAGAAAGGAGGTGTCACGGTGGTTGAAAATGAAAACAACGAGCTTATTCCTACAAGGCCCGTGACGGGATGGAGAGTGTGCATTGACTACCGAAAATTGAAAAATGCCACTCGAAAAGATCATTTTCCTCTCCCCTTTATTGACCAAATGCTTGAAAGGTTGGCGGGGCATTCTCATTATTGTTTCTTGGATGGATACTCGGGCTACAATCAAATTTTAATAGCCCTCAAAGATCAAGAGAAGACCACCTTTACATGTCCATATGGGACTTTTTCTTATAGGAGGATGTCGTTTGGTCTTTGCAATGCACCGGCTACTTTTCAACGTTGTATGATGGCAATTTTCTCCGACATGGTGGAAAAATTCATCGAGGTATTTATGGATGATTTTTCAGTTTTTGGTTCTTCTTTCAATGAATGCTTGGATAATCTTGATCTAGTGTTGAAAAGATGTGAAGAAACCAATTTAGTGCTTAATTGGGAGAAATGTCATTTTATGGTGAGAGAGGGCATTGTACTTGGCCACCGGATTTCACAAGGGGGGATTGAGGTTGATAAAGCTAAAATACAAGTTATTGAGAAATTGCCTCCTCCTACTTCGGTGAAAGGCATAAGGAGTTTCTTGGGGCATGCGGGCTTCTATAGGAGATTCATCAAGGATTTTTCTAAAATCACTAAGCCTCTTTGTTCTCTACTTGAGAAGAACAACGCTTTTCATTTCTCTCAAGAGTGTCTATTGGCTTTCAACACTCTTAAGGAGAGGCTTATCTCGGCTCCTATTATTGTGGCCCCGGATTGGAGCTTACCATTTGAGCTCATGTGCGATGCTTGTGATTATGCCGTGGGAGCGGTTTTGGGGCAACGGAGAGGTAAATTGTTGCATGTGATCTACTATGCAAGCCGAACATTGAGTGAAGCTCAATTGAATTATGCCACAACCGAAAAAGAGATGCTTGTCGTGGTCTTTGCCTTTGAAAAATTTCGATCTTATCTCATCGGCTCAAAGGTAATTGTCTATACTGATCACTCCGCTCTAAAATACTTGCTTGCTAAGAAGGATACGAAGCCAAGATTGATTAGATGGGTCCTTCTCTTGCAAGAATTTGATTTGGAAATCCGTGATAAAAAGGGTGCGGATAATCTTGTGGCCGATCATCTATCTAGGATGGATCAACCTGAAGAAGTGGGAGTTGAGGAAATCAATGAAGCCTTTCCGGATGAACAACTATTGCATGCCAAACATCTTCTCCAAGTGTTCAAAGCACCATGGTATGCGGACTTCGTGAATTTCCTTGTAAGTGGTATTCTTCCCTCGGATTTCTCTTATCAACAAAAGAAGAAATTCTTTGCCGATGTGAAACATTATTTTTGGGATGAGCCATATTTATTCAAGAGGGGGTCGGACCAAATTATTAGAAGATGTGTTTCCGAGGAAGAAATGGAAGCTATTCTTGATAGGTGTCATTCATCAACTTATGGGGGTCATTTTGGAGCTTCCAAAACCGCCTCAAAGGTTCTTCAATCGGGGTTCTATTGGCCAACTTTGTTCAAGGATGCTTATACCTTAGTATCCAAATGTGATAGATGCCAAAGGAGTGAGAATATCTCTCGGCGTAATGAAATGCCATTGACTTCAATCTTGGAAGTAGAAATGTTTTATATTTGGGGAATTGATTTCATGGGGCCATTTCCATCCTCGTTCTCAAATCAATATATCTTGGTGGCGGTGGACTATGTTTCTAAACGAGTAGAGGCGGTGGCATTGCCCACTAATGATGCTCGGGTGGTTGTCAATTTTCTCAAAAAGAACATTTTTACACGCTTTGGAACCCCCCGACTCATCATTACTGATGGAGGCAAACACTTTTGCAATCGCCTCCTTGACTCACTTTTGTCAAAGTATGGAGTGAAGCACCGAGTAGCCACACCTTACCATCCCCAAACAAGTGGCCAAGTGGAGATCTCAAACCGAGAGTTGAAAAGAATTCTTGAGATGACGGTGAATACATCAAGGAAAGATTAGGAAGCTAGATGATGCATTATGGGCTTACCGCACCGCATTCAAGACTCCTATTGGTATGTCTCCATTTTGTCTTGTTTTTGGAAAATCATGTCATCTCCCCGTTGAACTTGAGCATCGAGCATTTTGGGTTACACGGGCATTAAACTTTGATGCAAAATTAATTGGTGAGAAGAGGTTGCTTCAACTTAATGAACTTGACGAATTTCACCTCAACTCATATGAAAATGCTCACATCTATAAGGAGAGGACCAAGAAATGGCATGATAACCATATTTTGAAGAGAGACTTCAAAGTTGGGCAACAAGTTCTTCTATTCAACTCCCGACTTCGATTATTCCCCGGAAAGCTTCAATCTCGTTGGTGGGGGCCATTCACAATTTCTCAAATCTTTCCCCATGGAGCTATTGAGCTATATCATCCCGACAAGGGACATTTCAAGGTCAAATGGAAAAGGTTGAAACCATTCTTGGAAGGAGAACCCCCGGAGGAAAAGTCATCATTTCTCCTCAATGCTCCCGAATGAACAATCCAAAAGTCGAGCTTATGACTTTAACCAAGCGCTTTTTGGGAGGCAACCCAAATTTATTCTCTTTTGAGTTACTTGTATTTATTTACTATACTTCTCTACTTCCTTTTTAATTAATTTTCAAACTTTTGTAGGTAAAAAAATTTTGAAAATCCTAAGTGCCATTGTCCTCAACAAGTTTGGGGGTGAACTACATTCGACAAAAGCTTAGGTCAAAATTCAACATCACAAACAAGCATTGAATCAGGGAAGTTTCACTACCTCTTTTCTTCTTTACATATTGTGTCTATTTTCACATTGAGGACAATGTGTAATTCAAGTTTGGGGGTGTTGACTTCATTTTGCATTTTATCATGCAGATAGCCTTGCTGGCTTAAGATATTGTGACGTTTGATTTTGTTCATTTTGTTGTGGATATTGACATGCTAGATAGCCTTGTCAGCTCAAATGATTTGATGTTTGAAATTGCTGATTAATTCATGAATCATGATCGAATATGCTACTTGTGCCTATTTTTATAAATTGCTTATCTATGAGTGATCCTGAGTTCTCTTGAGCACAATAGTTATAACTAATTGTTGTTGAGATTTGGAATCCATTGAAGGATGGAAAATTTTGTGAAGTAGAAAAATTAGGTTGTGAGCTTGTATCTTCAATTTTTATCAACCTATCCAATTCCCTCTCAATGCTATTAATCTCTTAACCTTTGTGAGACAAGTTTGGGGGTGGTCGAGCCAGTAAAGGAGACGGTCTAGATGTGTAGTGATTCCATGCATGCTTGATCTAAATTTGTGTGGAGTGTTGTTGATGTTAGTATAAGCTAAGTGATGACCAAATGCTAGAGATCTAAGCCCATTTTAATTATTGCATTGCCTTATCTCGTAGCCTTTTTGACTCGAGTAATTAAGCCCGTAGGAGTATCTTGAAACTTGGTGCCTTAAGTTTAAAACTTGGGAGTCATCGGCCTAAAGCTCGCTACATGGGTCAATTAGAAAGCTTAATGAGTAGGGTACACACACACACACACACACTTGTAAAAAAAAAAAAAAAAGCACATCATCATCATTGCATTTGCTTAATAAGTCTACCTCACTTCGTAGCCTTTTTGACTCAAGTTAGTAAGTCCGTAGGGGTATTTTGAAACCTGGTAGCCTTTGATCTTAAAACAATTGGAGAGTTGCCGACCTAAAGCTCGCTACATGGATCAATTAGAAAGCTTAAGGGAGTGAGGAAGTCACGAGCAATCATCACATTAGTTTGTAGAAATCATGCATTTGTATTTGCATAAGGGCTTAGATTAATAGTGGATTTGAATTGCTTGGTATAAATTTTAATGTTGAAACACTCATCTAGTGGAGAGTCACTGCATATCTAAATTGTTGAGATTGCTGGTAAGTCATAACCAAACTTTAGTGGAAAAAGAAATGTGTGAATTGAGAGTCACCCCTAGGATTGCATTTCGGGAGAGAAAAGAAATAATATGGGGGGATGAATGTCACGAGAGGGTAAGGAATGAAATTGACCACTAAGGGCGGATAATATTATTTTGAAATTTATCATTCCTACAATGTTTCTTTGAACCTTAGTGATAATTGGAAGTGACTATGCACACACACACACCGATCAAACATAAGATAAGCTCAACTTCTTTTTTTAGTATTATTTTGAAAACACAATTTTGAATTAATCATGCAATTTTACTCTCAAGTAAGAATGTACAAGTTATCTAGCATTGTTGATCGTTCATTCATTTGTTTTTTTTTTTTTTTGTTAGTAGATATTCTTGCTCGAGACGAGCAAGAGTTTAAGTTTGGGGGTATTTGTTAAGTGCATTTTATACACTTTTTATACCTTTAAATTAGTATATTTTGGAACATCTTGGACAAATATCTACTAATTTATGCATATTTTGTGTTTAAATAGGTTAATATCCAAGTTTGAGGCCAAAAACCACAAAAGAAGTGCAAATTATGCTGAAATTAGAATTTTGGGGACCATTTTGTCACTTTCGGGAAGTTTTGGACAAGCCGCGCAATTAACCTAGGGACCAAATTGCAAGATTTCAAAAGTTGAAGGGCCTAAAGTGCAAATTTAGAAGGACCTACTTGAAATAAATCTGAAAAGTTGGGGACTAAATTGCTCAAGATTAAAAAATGGAGGACTTAATGACAATTACGGAAGAGACTTAGCTGCAAAAACACCCTCCAGCTGAGCCACGCGATCGCGTGGCTCGAACCAAGTCGTGAACGCGACTTGGACCTCAAAACGGACCCGAGACTAACATTGGAGCAGATTTTTCAAGCGCGCGATCGCACGTTGTTTACCGCGCCAATCGTACGCCTTTAGAAATTAAAAAAAAAAAAAAAAAAAAACCGGGTCAACCCGGCCAACCCGGTTCGGCCCAGAAGCTGAATTTCACAGATCTTTGCCTTTTTTTTGGGGTTTTGGATGATTTTGGGGTATTATAAATAGATAAATCAGATTTTTAGGTTGACTCATGTAAGTTTTGCCTCTTTAACTTTTCTTTGTAATTTTCATCTTGATTTTCATATTTTTAATGCAATGTTAAGTTAATATTTTTATGTTTAGTAAAGTTATTGTGCATTTAAGTTGCTTATTATTGTTGGGCTTTTGATTATTGTTATCTTTTTTCATATTTCCATCAAGAAGGTCATTTATTTCTATTGCATTTAATGATTTATGTTTGAGTTGTTGAAGATATTATGGTTGATGAAGAAACTTGATTCAAAGTGAAGGATTCTTGGGTTTTCACTTCAAGAACTTTACAAAAAGGGGGAGTTTTCTTTATTCTCTTGTTTTAAATCTTATGTTGAGTATTATTCATATGTTTATGTTGTTTGTTAAATGTTGTTGTTAATTTATTATGGATTAATATTATTGTGTTGGAATTGTTGACTAGTTTACTTCTTATTAAGTATTTTAGGTTGTTTATGGATGTTGAGCATTTATGTTTATGTTTTTGTGATTATGAATGTTGTTTTAGGTTTTTGTAACTTTTAAATGTTTGTTACTATTTTAAGATGTCATTGGAATTTACTACACAAATTAGGTGATTTTAAAATTTCCCATGTAATTTGGTTGATTAATTAATTACCACTAATTGATTTGAAAATAAGAAATTAGTATAGTTATGAAAACTAAATCCACTTTGTTTTATGTTATGTAACTTGTTTCAATTATCAAGTTTATATTTTCATCAAAGTATTTAGATTAATTAGTTTTATTCTAAGTTTCATGTTGTTATCTATTTGCTTTAGTTAACTAGTTTACATATTGTCATGTTTCTTATTTGTGTTACTTAGTTAGTAATTCACCACCAAACCATAATTTTTATGTTACTTGACTTTTCTTTTAAAATGAAATCAATAACTTTAGTTACAAATCAATCAATCCTCGTGAGTACGATAACCCGGACTTTTCTAGTCCACTTTACTACTTGAACGCGAACCTTGCACTTGCGGTATACGATTTTAGCGAACAGCTATATTATCGGTCCAACACTTATTCTTCTGTGCATAAGCTAACTCAAATGCATGGACCTCAGGGAACTTCGAACCATCCTAATAGTATGTAAGAATGTGACAAACAATGTATTTCAATTCGCAATAAAAACTAATTAATTCACGACATAATAATAATGAAATTTACTACCTCTACAATCTCCTCTACTATGTACGAGAAAGGATGTGAACTAGTACGATGATTGTACATCTTCTTCGAACGGTTCACTATATTTCCTGATGAAGCTTTCTACAAAGAGAAGAATATATATATATATATATATATATAACATAACAAAGTATATAACATAACAAAGTTAAAAATAAAACAAGAAAAAATTATTACACAAAAAATACGTTGAACTTATCGGAGTTGAAATGATTGCATAGTTCCACCTATTGACCTATATCTCTATCAAGCATCTATAAAGTAGGGTTGTTTAATTCATTCTCATGTGTCTCGCGCAACTTATAATATGCACTCAACTCAGCCTTGAACTACCTATATCTTCCATTGAATATTCTATCAACATAATTTGCCAATCTCAAATCCTTCGTATCTATCTCGAAATTTGTCTGGAATTGACATAATTAATAGAAAATAAATCATTAAAAATAAAGGAAATTTAATTATTAAAATTTACCTAAGAATAAAAAATAAATCACATAGTAAAAAAATGATTAATGAAATAACTTTTGATTTAAATTGATTATTAGGTTTCCTTAGCTATTTTTTCCTACAAAACACGGAAAAATCAATTCACTGGCATGTACATGCTCACACATACTTACCGTGATTTCATCCATAAGGTCTTTCTTCTCATTCAGAGAAATGGTCAGCCAATAACCCGTATTCATTGGGCAATGTGACCTAATGATAGCACCGATATCATGAACTAACAAACTATGTATCCCTGAACTTGCTGCTCGTCTGCTTACTGAGTTGTATACAACTCTAATTTTTTCTCTAGTAGTACGCACAATACGTGAGGTCTTAATTTGTTTACACGCCCCCTTATAGGGTGATCATTGGAAATTGTTTCCAAGCCTTCCGTACATACACCTACAAATGCAATTATATTAACTCCTCATAACAGAACAAATAAATGAACTTTAAGCATTAAAGAGCCTAATTATCAACAAAATGAAAGTCCTACCTTGAGCCCCCTCTATTTCTTCACTCAATGCCTCGTCAGTTTCTGGAGTTGTAAGGAAATTCTCACATTCAGCTCCACCAAGCACATGAGATGCACAATATATGCAGCACTACAAGTTTAGAAAGTCCTAAATCTAGATTGGATATAGCCAACCTAAAACATTCACAAAATCCAACAACTGTCCTACAGAAATTTCAACAGAGTCTCCCCTATAATTTGTCCTTATTCAACCTGTAAAGGGAACTACCAATCAAACAAAACTCACAATGTCCAACAACTCTAATTCATTATTTAAAACCAACCAAGAAACTTCAAACAAATTCAACATCCAACCAATAGTTATAATACCCACAATAAAATATCAAATTCAATTCTCAAACTCCAACACAACAATAATAAAGACAAAATCAATATCATCAAGCTAAAGAGGTACATTTGAGTCCAATCAAATTATCAAACAAGACAATAACCAACCTGCTCGTGTTTTATACAAAATAACTAAACGGAGACAAATTTATACAATATATGAAAGGGTGAAAGATAATGAAAGTTTAGAAATTAGAAACATAAATATGACATTACCTGAGCCCTTTTTTTGACCACGATGATGTCAAACATCGTAGGACGAGAAGTTTTCCTATCGTGATTATGATTGGAGGAACCATTTTTATCCCCTGGATTAAGATGAATTTTTTGTTGTATTTTAGGGTGTGCAGGAACAACAATAGCCTCAGTTGAAGGAGCAGCGGTAGTGGGTGTAGTTTCAGTGGTTGACCAAGTCCCAATGTTGCGGGTGGCTGGTAGAGAAATGTTGGGAGAATGAGATGTATGATGAAGAGAATGTAATAATCTATTGGTTTGCAACTAATTTTGTAACGCCCTGAATTCCGCGGAGCCCGGGACGCCACTTCGTCCTTTAAAACTGACTTTATTGCGGAAAATAAATTTAATTCAAAGCATCATATTCATCCTTTGAAAACTTCAGCGGAAACTTTATTAATTTAAAAATAGAACAATTCATAAAAATTTAATCTCAATTATTTAAATGAAATTAGCGATAATTAATTTAAAGAGTAACATTCATAAAATTTTCTCATATCATCGTCATTTATTCAATTTTCCAGCGCTGCCACTTTCATTAGCCGCCATCTCCGAGATCTGCAAAAACTGTTAAAATTGGAATGAGCATTTCGAAAGAAATACTCAGTAGACTCATCACCAATAATTAATTTACAGAATAATTTAACATGTAATTATGCAATCATACAGTGACATCATCATCATCATAGGCTATTTTAATAAAATCGAAGGCTCTTTAAAAATCATAGGGTGTGGGTAGTCTCGTCTCATGCATTTAAGCAAGTAAGTTACGCATAACATCATTTCTCATCGTATCTCATAAGAGATATTCTTTTCTCGTCTCGTGCATCAAAGCATATAAATCACGTAATTTCACATAAGACACGTAAATTATAATTTAAACTAATTAGTGGGGGCGAGTCTACCTTAAATCACGAGCTTGAAAAGTAAAGCCGGAAAGTCACGTCAATCTTTTAAATCACCGTATGCCTCGTCTAGCCAAAAGAAAATTAACTAATTTAGTACCAATGAAATTTAATGATTAAAGTGATAAAATAAAGTTTAGTGACTAAATTGATATTTTAGAGAAAGTAGGGATTTCAAAAGTTTAGTGGTTAAATTGACGTTTTTCGAAAATATTGGGCTGATTTCTAGAAATCAAAGAACTTAGGGCTGATCTGTTAAAAGGCTCAATCTTTTGGAATTAGAATTAGAATGTTTAAAAATTCAAGGCTGAAATCAAATACTTTGAAGGCTGTAAGGACTGAAATAAATACATTTTCAAAAATCAGGGCTTAAGAGAAATTTTCAAAAAAAATCAAAATGTATATCTCCTCATCTCTCTCTCTTTAAACTCGTTAGAGAGAGAGTAGAGAAGAGAGAAGGGGCGAAGCCCCTCCGATGATTCCGGCCGGCGATCTACCGACGATAGTGCCGCCGTGGAGTGGCGGAGATGCGGGTGGTAAGGGGAGGCGGAAAGAGGAAGTATTAGGGCTTGGTTTTTGTGCGAACCGAGGCGGGTAGTTCGAACTTGGGCTGCGGTTTTCCAACCAAATCAAACGGAAAATCGAGGTAAGTTATTGGGTTATGTCTATTCTTGGTTCTGGGTTTTAAATTTGGGAATTTTGTACATGGGCAGTGGCCGATTGATTGGGTGGTGAAGATGGCGGTTTGAGGGAGAGGTGGCAGCTTGGTGGTGTGCTGTCGTTTGCAGGAAGTGATTGGGTGTGGGTGGCCGGGTCTTGATTGGAGGTTTGAGAGAGAGGCAGCGGCTTGGTGGTTTCGAGCAGTGGTGGCTGGTGGCGGTTCTTGGTGGATTGATTTTTGAAGAATGTGGTCTGGTGGTTGATGGCAGATTGTGTACATGTGGTTTGGCTAAGGTTTGAGGGGGTGCTGGTGCTATGCAAGAATGATGTCGGGGGAAGGGATGCATACCAAAAGGATTTGTTGCAACTTGTGTGTGCTGCTCGTGCAAAGTGAGGGAGATATACACATATTGTTGAGGCTCAAATTGGTAGGTAAGGGCAGCATATAATTTGGGGAAAGATTGAAGGGGTTTGCAAGAGGATTAAAGTTGATTGATGAGTGATCATGGGTGTTGATTATGGAATTTCTTATCTGCTGTTGAAGGAGGAAATTCAGGATTGGGGGAAGAACTTACCAAGAATTCTGCATGTGAATAATTCTATGTTTGTGCTGTGAATTTGTGAGGAAGGGAGGATAGGAGTGTATATGTATTGGTTTGCTTCAGATCAAAAATCATGGAAAGATGGTGAGATTGGGGGAAGAAACCTGTTGATATGCTAATTGGCATGTGAACACTGGAGAGTATGGTATACAGACTGAATTTCAGGAATTTACTGGGTTGATTAGGGAAAGGAAGTATGAATGGGATTGATAAGAATATAATGGTTGATTGAGGGAGCTGAAGGAGGGATAAGCTGGTGCAGTTGGCGTGTGTGGGGGAAAATTTTGGGAAATAAGAATTGATAGAGCTTGAGACTTGGAACAATGAATTTCTAGGAAGGAGGTAAACTAAAATGTGCAGAATTGTGGTGTAAAAGGAATTGAGGTTGATTGGGGAATGAAATTATGGGATTGTAGAGTGAAGAAAGGGGAAATTTTGGATAATTGATGCAAGGGATATGACATGGATTGACGGAAAGTTTGGAAATCAAAATCTGTGTGGAAGGTAAGAGGAAACATGAAGTGAGAAGTGAGAGTGCAGATGAATAGGTTGGGCTTCTATAATTGGGCCAAGGAAGTTTGGATTGGGCTCACTTGGGATAAGACAAAAGATTAAATGTTTGGACTTAAAAGTTTGGATAAAATGGTTTGGATTTACATTAAAATTTAGGACTTAAAATAATTTGACTTCATTTAATTAAAAATTGGACTTTAAGAATAAATAATGGACTTAAAGATAGATAATGAAAAGGGAAGACTTTTAAATAAAATTTGCAAGTCGAAATAATATAAATTTGAAATAATTTAATTTCACTTCATTGGCTAGACGATCACGTTAAAAAAATAAATGAGCAAAGTCGTAGCGACACATTTTTTTATTTTTTTTTAAATAATATTTATTTAAATAAGTCGTGAAAATTTCTCGGTCGCTACAAATTTTGAAATGAAAGTGGTGGTACAAACCTGTTATTGGACTTGGTAGAACTCAATGCTTGAGATAGTGGAGGAACATTTGTGGTTGTCATTCGAGGTACAGGTTAGCTGTTAGGACGTTTCTTTTGAGAAATCATAGTCATCTGCACATAAATAAAGGAATAATTAGAGTATGCATAATAAATTATACCAAAGCAATTTCAAAAATAAAGCACTGACACGTCAAAATTTTGATTATATATGTAAGCCTTAGTAGATGTAAACGACCATTTTAGTACAAATTCATAAGTATCATTACATGCACTTAAAATATTCAGGAAAATGCAAGAAAACTAAAGCTAGAGAGAAAATCATATAGAGATGTATATTATACAATAGCATCGACAAAAACAAATATATGTAGGGTAAAATAAAGAAGTAATTATCTTACTAGTCTAAATCACTGTCATCCAAACTATGCTCACTGGTTTTCTCAACAAAGTTGTCATCATCCTCTTCAATGCCTTCATTATCCGTGTCTCCATCATTTCTTCTAAGAGAGTCTTGAGTAATAGTTTCCAAATCAATCAAAATGGGAGGCATTTCATCTACATGACCTAGTCCTTGAACTATATTGTAGTTGTGATTTTCAACCATATTCGGTACATCTGAAGAAGAAGCCTCTTGATACGCCACATCGTTAGTATCATCGTTGTCAACTTGAGTCTCCTTTTGTGGGATATTATATATATTCCTATGATCCATCCTTTGAACTACTTTCCACTCACCACCGGCTTTGGGGTCGTTCACGTAGAATACTTGTTTTGCCATCGTTGCAAGAATGTAAGGATCACTATCGTACCACCGAGTACTAGTGTTCACAGATTTCAACTGGTAAAAAATAATCTTTACCTACAAAATCTTTACCTACAAATCTTATTTTGCATGCGCATTATTTGTAGAAAAAAAAATTTATAATAATACCTACAAAATCTTATTTTGCGGGGAAAGGCAATCTTTACATACAAATCTCATTTTGTATGCGCATTTTTTGTAGGTAAAGCAAAATTTTCTTGTAGTGATGAGATATTGAAGAAAAGTAAAAATAAAATTTTTACATTTGGTCTTTGAGACAATTTTACGAACAATATCTTTACTGGTTACTCTCACTTGTTAGCTTGAATTAAACTTCTCATTGAGATTTTCAATTTCAAAATAATACAATAATTATTAAAAAAAAATTATTAGTATAAAAAACATATTGATTACATTAATAGCATAGCGCGGATGCCAATGTTAATGTCATTAATGGCACATGTACCATAATATTTGCTAAAATATTTAATACACTATTTTTTTATTTTTTGCAAAAACTTTCAAATTTAGAAAGTTATTTTAGCGGGAAACTATGTACGAATTTTTGTGACGGCTATTCTGTTTTAATATATAGTAAGTATAGATTCTATTTATTTTAGTCGTCAAATGGAACCTAATGAGTAAGTATTGAATATGAGTATATTAGAAGAAGTGAGAGTAAAATTTAATTTTTCAATAACGTTAATTTACATTTCTTAATCTATGTGAAAATATAAGCTACCTATCTTTACAGGAAGGATGGAGTATAATATTAGCATTTTCATTTCTTTATTAATTTTGTTGCATAAAACATAATTATAATATTATCTAGCTAGATAGCATGTGGTGTGGTGTGCACTATACATAATATATGGATATCTATGAGAGATCATTTATTTGTAATCTTGTTACATTTTAGGAAGTTAATAGGAGCAAGATTCTATAACAAAAATGGGCAGGGCTCATTGAGAGACAACAACAGCCATGGAACACTTCAACAACGGCAGGAGCACCGATCGTTAATGCCAGCTACTATGGGCTAGCGCGTGGCACAACCAAAGTCGGATTGCCTTCCACTAGAATAGCAAGTTACCAGGCATGCTCAGTGGACTGATGTTTTGGTTCAGTTATCTTAAAAGCCATTGATGATTCCATCAAAGATGGAGTTGATATCATTTCCATTTCTATGGTATAAGTGTGATTTTGCAATCGGATTTTCTAAGTGATCTGATTGCCATTTGAGCCTTCCATGCAGAACAAAGGGGAATCATGGTAGTTTGTTTAGCTGAAAATGATGGACCTGATCCTTATACTGTTATTAACACAGCTCCATGGATATTTACTGTTTCGGCATCGACTATTGATCGCAATTTTCAGACAACTATAGTGCTAGGAAATAATCAATCCTACGAGGTAGGATGTTTAGATTAAAACCAAATTTTTAGTAAATTTTGATAAAAAGTTGATGAGATGTATAAGGTTAAAATCTGATTTTAATCCGAACTAAACAAGATCTAAGACACAAGCACATGCAACGACTCGTATTCATTTGTGATTAAACATTTAATCATGCAGGGGACTGCAATCAATTTCTCTCCTCTTACTCATGGGAAAGCATATCCTCTTGCATTTGGAGAAAAAGTTGTGTTGCGACCACATCCTAATTATGCATGACGTGTCACACATGGAACCTAATAACCACCTAAGTAGGTCCCCACCTAAGGGGTTATTATTTGGACGAGGCATTCCGAGGCACATCCCTCCTATGGCCGAACCGTCTCCATAAGCGGCATCGTCCGAAGCAACCTCAAGTACGGGCATTTAGGCAGGGCAAAAAACGTCACCAGCACAGGAACTATAAGCAAACTGCAATTTGATGGGACAGCGCCTTTATCGTTGATGTGATAGCCTCCATAGCACTATAGTAGACTGTAATGATTATGCCCAACTAAATGGTTAACTTGACCAACGGATGGGGAGAAGCCACGTGTAAAGGCCAAACACGTGTCATGATAATAATAAATGAATGTAACTATAAATAGAACAGGTAAGTCTCCCAGAGGGGGGTTAGCAATTTTCTCTCTATTAATAATATACTTCTCTCACTCCCTTTTCTCTCTTTTACACACTTATATTTCCCGCACTCAATATACACATTTTTCGAAAATGAGTGCTGACTTAGGCATCGGAGTGTAAACGGGAGCCACCTCGGCCCCCTTTGCAAGCTGATTGTTTGTCCTAGTGCGCAGGAGATCCACGTGTTCAAGAGGGAGGAGCTGAGACGTGTTGGTCCAAGGTCCAGCCGGATTTTGTGGTCAACATTTTGGCGCCGTCTGTGGGAAACCATACTGCTAACCACGGAAACACATGGTAAAAAGCCACACATAGAAAGGTAGTCCGGAGAAAGGACGGATAATCGCTTACAAAAGAGCGGATAACTGCAAAGAGCTTTGAAAGATAAGCTGGTTGGCCTTGAAAAAGGTAAGAGCTTTGAAAGATAAGCTGGTTGGCCTTGAAAAAGGTAAGAGCTTTGAAAGATAAGCTGGTTGTCCTTGAAAAAGGTAAGAGCTTTGAAAGATAAGCTGGCTGGCCTTGAAAAAGGTAAGAGCTTTGAAAGATAAGCTGGTTGGCCTTGAAAAAGGTAAGAGTTTTGAAAGACAAGTCCGTTAACCTTAAAAAAAAAAACTTTGAAACATAAGTTTATCACCCTTGAAAAAGGCGTAAAGAGCTTTGAAACATAGGTTCAGTGACCTTGAAAAAAAAGGTAAAAGCTTTGAAACATAAGTTTATTCACCTTGAAAAGACGTATAACTTTGAGATATAAGTTTAGTAACCTTGAAAAAGGCGGGGATTTTTGAAACGAAAGTCCACTCATCTTTGAAAGACAAGATAAGATTAAGGAATTTCCCTAAAACATGAACGAAAGTGATGGTGATGTTAACCCCCCGTAGGGGAAGAAGTGGCCAACACAGAGAGGGCGAGGTTCCTCAAGGACTTCATGAAAACGCCAATGAGGAAGTGGCACAACCTAACCCACCTCTCCGGCACCGTAATCGCCGCATGATGCGAGATATGACACGCATGGCGGCCCAAATGTTAGAAATACAGAAGCAGCAGATAGAACAGACTACTGCAATGAATGCCTTTATGGCCAGAGGGTATGTTATGAATGAACCCGTGATGCCTCAGCAATACCCACTGCCATATTATTCACCATCCGAGGCGGCCACTGCCTCGTATTATTACCAAGGTCCACAGGCATATGCCGAGGTGGAATCCGACCCATCTACGAGGAAGACCCGGAGCATGAAGCACACGATGAACAAAGCCCACTCCCAGCTAGACGTAGGGAGGCTTCTCCCGCAAAATCCGGCAGTGTCTTCAGCCGAATAGGAGGGCTATTTAGGGGCCAGCGACGGGGGCAAACGGACCCAGGTCGGCACAATGCCGCAGAGCCTAGAAATAGGTGGGAGCGACGTGCTGAAGAAGCCGTGTCGCAGGGTCAAATGTATAGAAACCAACATGATGGGGGAGCAGAAAGATTGGCATCAGCACATAAGCCTAGGAATAGACAGGAAAAAAGAGCCGAGGCAGTTCGGACAAAATCTCGCAAAGAGTTGCCCACTTACGAAAGGCCAAACTACGGCCATGTTTTTCCACCGCAAAGGTAAGAGTATGCTCCGCCGCTCTACGACCAATACCATGATCCAATGTATTCCGGTCACGATGAAAACAGTGAACTGCCCTCTTACGAGTTGGATGACGAAGAGGAAGTAAGTCCCTTCACAGAGGGCCTCCGTAGGTGCCCCGTACCTCATGACTTCGAAATGCCAGAAATAGCAAAAAATTCTGGCCGAGGTGACCCAGACGATCACTTGTTAAATTACCGGCCAGCATGGAGATAGCCGGGGCTACCCCGGCACTGAAGTGTAAAGCTTTTGCCTTAACCCTTGAGGGAAGCGCCATACGATGGTATAAAAAGCTGCCGCCTGGCAGCATCCACAGTTGGAGGGATATGAAAACTGCTTTTAAGAATGGTTTTGTTTCCTCCAGGCCTGGCCAGCTCCCACTCCAACGCCTTCAGGATCTGAGGCAAGGAAGGGACGAATCTCTGAAAAGTTACCTAGCTAGGTTTACTGAAGAGATGCATATCTGCGAAAATATCACAGAAGCGGAGATGTTATCCGCCTTAAAAGGAGGGCTAGTTATGACCAGCATGTTCTGGAGTGATGTCCGGAGCAGAAAACCAAGGGATTACAATACCCTGGTAGACCTGATGAAGGAAGAGATTGTATCGGAGGAAATGGCTAGGTCCATAGATAATCATCCCCAAGGGAGATATAACCTTGGATATTCCAATGAAGCGGACCTCAAGAAAGGAGGGAACAAGGATAGGGTCAGTAACCGAGGTGGCGAGCCTCGTCCATTCCCGGGGACAGGATCCAACTTTGCAGCGGAAATCACGGAAGCTATCCCTCACTTGCACTCTAATACCCCTTCTCAAAATCCCCCCACGGCTCAAGGGAGAGTGGAAATAGGCCGAAGTGGAAAACAGCCCATGATAGGGGCCTATTGCGCCTACCACAGATATTACGGTCACGCAACAGAGGATTGCAGGGAGATCCACATTTTAGCTGACCAAAAGGCACAGGGAAGAAAGGGGGTGATTTTTCCCCCGATACAGGAAGAACTCAAAAATCTGGTGGTCAAAAGTTCAACCGAGCTGATAGGAGAGCTCCGTGGAAGAATTCTAAGGAAAGAATTGACAACCGTCAAAGAGACAGGAATAAGGGCCAGGATACCGCCCCAGCACATGCTAAAGATACACGGGAACCACCTGTGCCTGTGGCCGACCTCCCCATTCATGAAATCAACACAATACTGGGAGGCCCCCACCTAGGTGGGAGCACAAACAACTCCCAAAAGAGGTATATAAGAGAGGCCAAGCAGCCCGCCAACGTGAATTATCATATTCATTCACATCCGGTTGGGATACCTCGGACGGAATCTATCACATTCACAGAAGATGATATTGTAGGAGTGCACTTCCCGCACAACGACGCATTGGTAATCAGAGTGGTGGTGGCTCGGAATGGTCTATCACGGATGATGGTGGACGATGGTGCCTCGGTAAATGTGATTTACGGGGTAACTTTTGATAAAATGGGGATCAGCACTCCACTCATTCCAGTCCCTGATCCAATTTATGGATTTACGGGGGACAGCATAACCCCCAGAGGATCCATAACCCTCATAACTGAAGTAGGACAAGCACATGCTCTCTCCAGGATCCCCATGGAATTTCTGGTGGTTGACAAAATCTCCTCCTATCATGGTTCAATTGGGAGGCCTGGTCTTATTGACTTGGGGGCTGTAATGCATACCAAATACATTTGCATGAAGTTCCCCACAGAGCATGGCGTTGCAACTGTAAGGGGAAGCCAAACAGAATCCCGGGCTTGTTATACAAATGCAATCCGAAAGTTCCAAGATCGAAGCTTGAACATGATCAGTGACGTAGCCATGATCGAGGCTGCCCCAGACCCTGAAAGACTGGGTGAAGGGCCTTCGAGAAGTAAGGATGTTACAATGACACTTAAAGAGGATTTGGCAGATCTGGACCCAAGAATGTCAGGTGACAATTGCTCCACCCCAGCAGAAAGGTTAGAATGCTTCGGTGTAGACCCATTTGATCCAATCAAGGAATTGCAGATCGGATTATACTCACCAATTGAATACAAAAATAAATTAAAGAGCTTTTTACTCAAAAATCTTGATGTTTTCGCATGGAAACATAGCGACATGGTTGGGATCGATCCTAAAGAAGCCTGTCACAGACTCCAGATTGATCCCCGATGTCCTGGACATAGGCAAAAGAGAAGACCTATGAGTTCCGACAAATACGAGGCCTTGAAAGACGAGGTCACAAAGCTATTGGAAAATGGTTTCATCAGAGAGTCCCGTTATCCGAAATGGGTATCAAACCCTGTTTTGGTACCGAAACACAATGGGAAACTGCGGGTGTGCATTGATTTCTCCAACTTGAACTAGGCATGTCCCAAGGACAGCTTTCCACTGCCCTGGATTGATCAGTTGGTCGACTCCACGGCTGGACACGAGCTGCTAAGCTTCATGGATGCCTACTCCGGGTACAATCAAATCCCCATGTGTGAGTCGGACGAGGAGCATACTTCATTTATCACAGATAGAGGACTCTATTGCTATAGAGCTATGCCATTTGGCTTGAAAAATGCGGGAGCTACCTATCAGAGGTTGGTGAACCGCATGTTTTCAGAACAGTTGGGGAACACCATGGAGGTATATGTTGACGACATGCTAGTCAAAAGCATGGTTGCTGCGGATCACATCCTCCATCTGTCAGAGGCATTAGATGTTTTGAGGAAGTATCGGATGAAACTGAACCCAGCGAAGTGTGCGTTTAGGGTAGCATCTGAAAAGTTCCTCGGATTCATGGTGAATAAAAGGGGGATCGAAACGAATCCGGACAAAATCAATGCTTTGCTACACATGCAGTCGCCTCGGAATCTGAAAGAAGTGCAAAGCCTAACAGGAAGAATTGCGGCCCTGAATCGATTCGTCTCAAAATCCACTGATAAATGCTTGCCATTTTTCAAGGTCCTAAAGGGGGGAAAGCGATTCCAATGGACACCAGAATGCGAGCAGGCGTTTTTCGACCTGAAAGCTTCTTTGGGACATCCCCCTTCGCTATCAAACTCGAAGGCTGGCGAGCCTCTTTACTTATATTTGGCTGTATCAAAAGAGGCTGTTAGCTCAGTATTAGTCAGAGAGGAGGATGGGAATCAGTTTCCAGTATATTATGTAAGCAAAGCTATGCTGGACACCGAGACGCGTTACCCAGATATGGAGAAACTTGCTCTCTCGTTAATCACAGCCTCTCGTAAACTTCGTCCCTACTTTAAGTCACACTCCATACACGTGCTCACCAACTTTCCCATGAGACAAGTGTTGCAAAAATCGGACATTTCCGGGAGATTACTGAAATGGGCAATAGAAATCAGCCAGTTCGACCAACAATATACGCCTCGGACCGCTGTAAAGGGCCAAGCGCTGGCGGACTTTGTAGTTGAATTCACACATCCCCCTGAGGTTGAAATGGTAGATAACACGGATGACAGCCAAGATGACAGCCAAGAGTGGAAATTGTTCATTGATGGGTCCTCGGTTGATGGGCGATCCGTCGCAGGGATATTGTTAGTAAGCCCAGAGGGGTTTAAATTACACAGCGCAATCCGCTTCGAATTCAAAGCCTCAAACAATGTTGCCGAATACAAGGCGTTATTAGCCGGGTTAAGACTTGCGAAAGCCTTGAAGGTTAAATCCGTAGTGGCCAATAGCGATTCGCATCTTGTTGTGAGCCAATTCAACGGGCAATTTTCTGCCAAAGAACCTTCTATGGTCGCTTACTTGAAGAAAGTAAGAGATTTGGTTGTGCACTTCGGAAAAATGGAGTTGCAACACATTCCCAGAACAGAAAATTCCAATGCCGATGCGTTGTCCAAATTAGCAAGTAGCAGCGATTCAGAGTTACACAATCTAATCCCAGTTGAGCGCATGTTGACTTCGTCTATTGAGCCAGGACCGGAGATTTTGGCGATTGAAGAAGAGGGATCCTGGATGAACCCCCTGGTCGCCTATTTGAAACATCAGATAGTGCCAAACGAGCCAGAAGCAACTCGAAAATTGCAGAAATACTCTGCGAATTTTGTACTCTTGGACGACCTACTTTATAAGCGGAGTTACACCTCTCCTTTGCTGAGATGTGTGGGACCAGAGGAAGGGCAGTATGTGATGAGAGAGATCCATGAGGGCATCTGTGGCAACCATGTCGGGGATTTGTCGCTAGCTCGGAAAGCTCTCAAACAGTGATATTTTTGGCCTACTATGCGAAAGGATTCCCATGACTTCGTGCGCAAGTGCGATAAATGCCAAAGACACGCGACCATACCACATCAGCCGCATCACGAGCTAACTGTGGTGACTAGCCCTTGGCCTTTTGCAAAGTGGGGGGTTGACATTATTGGTCCAATGCCTAGAGGAGCTTGTAACAATTACTTTGCGATAGTAGCAATTGACTACTTCACCAAGTGGGTCGAAGTGGAACCTTTGATGAAGATCACCGAGGCCAACACCACCAAGTCCAATTGGAAAAATATCATATGCCGGTTCAGGATACCACATTCGCTGGTTAGTGACAATGCCAAACAGTTCAAAAACAGAAGCGTCAATGAGTTGTGTGACGATTTGGGAATTAAGAAACTGTTCTCATCTCCACATCACCCACAGGCCAACAGACAGGTCGAAGCGGTGAACAAGACCATAAAAGATACCTTGAAAAGGAAGTTGGAATTCAGAAAGGGCGCATGGGTAGATGAACTCCCACAGGTGTTATGGGCGCTTCGAACCACCTCGCACACCGCTACTGGTGAAACACCTTTCTTGCTGGCTTACGGAGCCGAGGCGGTATGCCCCGTTGAAATCGGAATCCCTTCGCTTCGTCAAATTCATCATGACGAAGTTTGGAACAAGGAAGCGCAAAGGGCCGGTTTAGATTTCCTCATGGAAAAGCGGAATGATTCCCAAGTGGTAATGACCAAATACCAAAAAAAGATGGCTCGATACTACAACAAAAGAGTGAAGAGCCGACGCTTTAATATTGGGGACTTGGTCCTCAAAAAGGTTCTTCCTTCAACACAGGAGCCAGGAGTAGGGACTCTAGGTCCTAACTGGGAAGGCCCTTACAAGGTCGTTGCCGAGGTGGTACCCGGAACATACATAATTGAGGACTTTTCTGGAGTACCTCTATGTAATCCTTGGAACACGGACCACCTTCGCCGTTATTTTCAATAAAACCAAATTCCTCTATGATTGCAACATTATCATATGATTTCAATTACGCCAATCTCTATATTTTGGTCATGACCCCATACGTCCACGCTATGCATAAAAAATTGTCAAGAACAAGGGACTCTCATAAGGCTAAACTACGATCACCATGTAAGGATAAGGAGATTTAGTACGATCAAAGGGAGTTCATACAAAAATTGTGTATACAAATCTTATAAAGTATAACTTAGACGCGTTCAAATGTTTGTCACAATCAGATCTCACTGGCAAACATAAATGCTTCGAACCACTCAGATCTAAGGTACTATACTCATTCACCGCAAAATTGTTGATACTTTTACACATACATTCGGACAAAGCGTTTGCAAGACATATGTATACTAAGTGCTGTGTGAATAAGCGTAAAAGACGAACGTAAAAAATTCTTATATTATTTTGGTCACAAAAACCACACACCTACGCCGGACACGAACTTTGTTAAAAACAAGGGATTCTGGTGAATTTACACTGCAACATTAACAGAAGTTCATACAAAGTTGTAAATAGAGGTGTTACAGAGTTTTAAGGTAAAATCGCTCAAAGGTTGGTCAAGATCAGATCTAATTGGAAAACATAGGTACATTAACTGTGTCGGATCTGGGGGTATAGCAAATGATTAAACTTGAATAGAATTATTGCTGCGAAGTGATGACAAATTCGATCCGCTCATGAATGACCACATCAGATATGAGGGACTAGCACGCCCAAAATATGGCACATTTAACCACTTGTGAAGGCCCAATGAGATATCCATTGGACTTCCATCCATGACCAAAGTTTTAGATACCGCCTTGGACTAATGGCCGAGGAGGAAAGGCACAGGAGCCCCTCCGGCCGAACTAGGTTGTGCCTGTCCGAGGTGCTTCGAATCAAGTGCATTTTACAAATCAAGACATTTAGAGCGCACGTATTATCCTACAGATCAAGTGCATTTTACATCATACAAGACATTTACAATTGCAAAGGCATCTGCGCTTGGAAGCATTTATGCGTAAACAGTTTGACCTGGTTAACGCCTAGCCGATGTGCTTTATACTCAGCCGGTGCGCTTTATGGCGTTGTCTCTCATAAAAGCTATCCTTGAATGACTTAACAATATTTAAACATTGTCTATTGAAACCGTGCTGATTATCGAAGGTCATAATTTATTAAAACGAATTGGTCCCACGATCTCATTTGGCACTAGTCATTTGTTAAACTGTGTGGGCAGGGTAACCCACATGTCTGAGGGACTATCAAACATGCTATGTGAAAATCCAAAAACCCATGCATACGAAGAAAAGAGAGACATTGAATTTGAAGTATTTACGATAAAACAATAGAAGTAACAAAGAATCATGATAAGTGTATTTTATACACTTATTTCTATCCTAAAAGTATGGATTTATATGTTTGTTTTAGAATATTTGCTATTTATATTGTGTTATTTGTTTATATTTCAGAAATAATTCCAAAGTCGAGAAAACAACTGAATTGGAGCAAAAACAAGCATATTGGATTATAAAAGAACCAAAGTATGCAAATCAAGAATGGATGAAGTAGATCAAGGGCTAAATTGAAAGAAAAGTCAAAGAAAGAACCAAATTGGTAGATTTCAGAAGTTCAAGGACCAAATTGCAAATATTCAATAGTTGATTCGGATCAACATAAGATACTTGAAGAATGCTAGGAGTCAATTGGATGCAATTAAAAGTCAAAAGGGAATGAAATATGATAAGAATATTACCATAAATTCATTCTAATCACACAAGATTTTCGGGCAGATTTTTAGTCATACTTTGAAACCTAATTTCGGGGTCTT
Organism: Ligustrum vulgare; assembly: GCA_963555705.1. Lineage (NCBI taxonomy): Eukaryota > Viridiplantae > Streptophyta > Magnoliopsida > Lamiales > Oleaceae > Ligustrum > Ligustrum vulgare. The sequence continues at coordinate 27,831,986 of OY743174.1, forward strand.
AAACTTTAGAATTGGGAAATTCATATTTCAGGAAGAATTGTAGCCCTTTACGTTATATTTCTAACGGATTTTGAATCATCTAAATCGGATAAGGGAATAAAAATATATGATCAAAATAAGAAACGCTGTGCAGTGACAAAAAATCTTCCGCGAAGGTAACTTTCCTTGTTCGGTTGAAACTCTTTTGGAATTTAATTTGAACGTGAAACTCAGCATTCTTTCTTCCCAAGTAACATAATTCTCATGAACATCTATAAATACATGGCTTGGGGCACGAAATTAAGGGTTCCCAACTTGCAAAATTCATGCCAAAACGCTGTCGAAGTGCCGAGGGATCCAAACCACGCCATGATCAAGATTGAAGATACAATTGCAAGGAGATGAATTAGGTTACATCTTTTCATATCTCTTGTTATTTATTTTGTAGTATGTTTCTAGGCTAGGTTAATTGTGTTGGAATTGTGATGAAGTTTTGATTTCTTGACTCCATATTTTAATCTATTATTTAATTTATGCAATTCATGATTTTGAGCAATTGAATTATGCTTTTTCTATCATCAATTACTTGATCACTAGTTGTATGATTTTAGGTTGTGATTTCATAAGTTCGAAAGATTAGGATTTCATTAGACTTATTTCGATTGCCACAAAGTCCGATAGGGGATAGAAATATACCCATATGCTTTGTATTATCTGCTATAATATTCATAGTTCTTTTAATGCTTTCTTGCACATTCGTATTCAACATAGAAATATAGTTGGGTTGTGTGTAGGAATAGACGTTGTTGCTTGTTCGAAAGGAAGTTTTAACAATATTAGGAATATGGATTTCAAAACCCGTGAATTGTATTTAAATAATTGGTTAAGATATGGATGATAGAGTCAAAATGGATTCATAATTCTGACGCATTTATTTTCATTCGTTTAAAATCAAATTTGTCAATTTTTTAGTTTAATCTTTATTTTAGTTTTCAAAATCAAAATTCTCAAATCAAAGCAAATCTCTAGTTCCGGTTAAGGTAGTAATCTAAAATACAATTTAACACAATCTCTGTGGGATCGATACTTGGACTCACGTCCACTTTATTACTTGCGCAACCTGTGCACTTGCGGATCGTTATCAAGTTTTTGGCGCCGTTGCCGGGGATTGTTCTTTAAATTTATTCTTAGATTACTTTCACTAATTCGGAATTTTTTACCACTTTATTTTTATTTTATTCTTGTTTATTTTTTGTTCTTGTTTTTATTTTATTTTAGGACTTGAAATTCTAATTTTAGTTTAGTTACTAGTTTCGTTGTTTTTCTTTTAGTTGTGTATGTTACGTTCGAAAAAAGGGAATCTTTTCGAAGTTGACCCGGAAATAGAACGTACTTTACACCATAGATTAAGAGAACTTAGGGAACTATATAAACAGAAAAATCAAATAAAAAATCAAATGGCAAACAATATGGCTTTACTTGGAGTTGAGCTAGAAGATGAGTGGAATAGACTTGTAGGAGATTTCATGACCCCACAAATTGTCCAAAACCAATCAAGCATTGTTTATCCACCTTTTGGTCTTGCAAACTTCCAATTAAAGACCAATGTGATAAATATGTTTCAAAATGGACATCAATTCTATGGCAAACCCGATGAAAATCCACATGCACACGTGTCTAAATTTTTAGACATGTGTGAACATTTTATATATTAGGGTGTGTCAGATGACGCCATAAGACTTAGGTTGTTTCCATACACCTTACGAGATAGGGCAATAGATTGGTTAGACTCCCGTCCTCCTGCAAGTATAACAACCTGGAATGACTTGGCCCAAAAATTTTGCACAAAATTCATGCCCCCAGCCAAAGTTGCTAAACGAGATAACAATTTTTCAACAACAAGAGTCTGAGTCATTTGATGAAGCATGGAATAGGTTTAAAAGCATGCTTAGGAAGTGCCCTCAACATGGATTACCTAAAAACGAGCAGGTAAGGTACTTTTACATTGGCTTGCTCCCTCAATACAAGAGTCTTGTTGATTCTTCATCAAATGGATCAATAACTACCCAAACTCTGGATGGAGCACTTGAACTGTTTGAAAGAATAGCCAATACCAACGCAATGTGGGCGTCTGAGAGGACCATTCAAAAGAAACCAGCAGGAGTTTATGCAGTGGATGATGTTTCGGAATTGTGTGCTAAAATAGACTATTTGATGAATTTCATACAAACCAACCATTCAGTGAAAAGTATAGTAACTGGATGCGAGGAATGTGGGGCCAATCACAATACCTCGAATTGTCCAATTTTGGCAGCTCAAGCTGAGCAGGTCAGCTTTGTACAAGGGGGACATCGCCAAAATAACCCATACTCCAACACTTATAATCCTGGTTGGCGAAATCACCCTAATTTTTCATGGAGGGATAATCAAAATGGAACTGGCCAGCAAGCCCCTCCACAGCAGGTAGTGGAGAAGAAACCTCAACTTGAAGAAATGGTTATGAAATTGATGGAGAAGACTGACCAGTACATGAGCCAGACCAATCAATTTATGGCTAAAACTGATCAGTTCATGACAAAAACTGACAAATTCATGAGGATGACTGAAACTACACAGCGAAATCATCAGGCTTCAATCAAAAATTTGGAAACCCAAGTTGGTCAGATAGCTCAAGCTTTAGGAAACAGAGCCCCAGGTACACTGCCTGGTAACACTGAGGTTAATCCTAGGGAGCAAGTGATGGCAATAAAAACTGTTAAAAGAGAGGTAGATTTTGTGCCAAGAAGGATCACTTTTGCTCCATGTAATAGAGTTTATGAACCTCCCACTCCTTTTCCCCAAAAACTGAAAGGTTGGAAAGAGAAACAAGGAGTAAATGCAATTACCACATGCAGTGGAGTGAAATTACCTGAGATTCATGTTCAAAAGCCAGATGAAGACAAGGGAAAACATGTTGAGGCACCTGAAAAGCAATCTACAGAGAAGAAAGAGGAGAACGAGGTAAAATTGAAAATTAAACCTCATGAGTCCCCTATTCCATTCCCGCAAAGATTACAAAAGCCTAAGGAGGATCAGCAGTTCAATAAATTTCTCAACATGCTTAGAAAGTTGCACATTAACATTCCTTTCCTAGAAGCCATTACCCAAATCCCCAGCAATACCAAGTTCCTGAAAAAAATGATGTCAAGTAAGAGAAAACTTGAGGAACTTGAAGAGGTGTCACTGAATGAAGAGTGCAGCGCCATCTTGCAACAAAAGCTGCCACCCAAGCTGAGAGATCCAGGAAGTTTTTCAATTCCTTGCATCATTGGTGACTTAAAATTTAACAAAGTTTTATGTGACCTTGGTGCAAGCATAAATTTGATGCCTCTTTCAGTCTATATGAAGCTAGGATTAGGGGACCCAAAGCCAAGCCCAATCATCTTGCAGTTAGCTGATCGTTCCATTCGATACCCATACGGAGTCATTGAGGATGTGCTGGTCAAAGTGGACAAATTCATATTCCCTGCTGACTTCGTGATTCTAGATATGGAGGAAGATAGTAAGGTTCAAAATATATTGATTCAAAATTTTCATTCTTACTTAACAAATTTATATAGCATGTATTTATTTTTTTTCAAATATATTAATCCAAAATTTTCATTTTCAATGTAACACATTTATATAGATATGACATTTATATATTTTCAAATATATTAATGTAATTTCTTTATTTCTTACGTAACACATCTACATAGATATCACATTTATTTATGTTCAGATATATTAATCTAATTTTTTCATTTCCTACATAACACATTAACATAGATATCACATTATTTATGTTGAAATATATTAATCTAATTTTTTCATTTTCAATATAACACATTTACATATAGTACATTTATTACAATTCTTACTAAATATGTAATAAATAAAATAATTTTTTCATAAAAAATATTTATCTTTTCTTTATTTATTTTTATATATAAAAGTAGAAGTGAGGAGTGAGTCATCTCATTTCTACTTTTATATGAGAGAGAGTCATTAAATTCAATTTCTCATCCAAAATGACTCTCTCCTGACTTCTACTTTTAGCAAGTGCGTTGCACGTCTTACGTATATGATGAATATGATGCATAATATCTTCACAGAAGTAATATCATTTTTTGAAAGTTGTTGAGGTAATAAATTTCAATTTGAGAAGTAATCAGCCGAAAATGAAAATTAAAAAGCTATGTAAATTTGAACAAAAAATAGTAAGTAATGTGTTCGAAAATTAATTTGAAAAAAATACCGATGACATGTTGTGGTTTTGTATAGTAATAAAGGATATTATTTCTTCAATGAATTTGCAAACGTACTTAAGAATTTAGACATTAGTGAATATGAAAATAGGTATTGAATAGTAGGAAGTTATAAAATCATTCAAATTTCAATCATATTTTTCTTTTTTTTATCATTTGATTAATAATTGGAAATTTGTAAGGAAAATTCAATAATGCTGATTTTTCAATAAATTTCACAAACTATTGATTGTTAAATTCCATGTATTGAATTGAGAAAAGATAATGTGAGAAAAAAATTTACCATGACACACGCTTTATGCGATTTGGATGATCACAAAAATTGTGAAAAAGCTTATTTACTACTCATTTTCCCTTTAATTTCAAACACACATCTCCAACCCTTATAAAAAAAATTATTACAGAATATTTAAATGTATTGAAGATTAATATTACGGACTAATAAAAGAAAAAAAATTGTGGATAATATTTAAAAAAAAATTAAAAATTTTATAGAGTGTTATTGACAAAAGAGAATAATGCAATAATTAACAAAAGAATAAAAATAATCTATGATTTGACTTTTATAAATATTTTCTTTTTCACAAATCCATAAATAATTTACTATAGATCACATATAAATTGATTTTGCATTAATTAAACTCCCCTAATCCAATTATTAAAATAAGTTAATAAAATTCGAAATTACCTAAAATGAAAATAGGAAGAAAAATATGTGTGGATTTATGTGAATTCTATATTGTTGTTATTATTATTATTATTATTATTATTATTATTATTATTATTATTATTATTATTATTATTATTATTATTATTATTATTATTATTATTATTATTATGTGCATTGCATAACTTATGTATAATGTGAATGAAAATGTTGAATAAATTATTATTAAAGGACGTTGTAAAAATTATAAGATAATTTTTCTTATAAATCATAAATACGAACTCTAACAACAAATAATTTTTAGTTACTTAATAAACGCGAGAGTATAATAATATGAGAAAGTATAATAACGTAAAATTTTATAACACTGTAAATTATTAGATAGTAAAATATTTTAATAATAAATAAATGAGAGATTATAATGAAATAAAATATTTAATGGTATGAATAAAAAATTTGTAATCAAAAGTTTCTCCTAAACCCTAATTTTTTATATGTTGTAATAAAATATGAGGGATGTATAAAATCACTCCCTTCAACTCTAACAACAAATCATTAAAAATTCTAAAAATTATTGAGAAGATGACCCAACTAATAAAAGGATAAAAAAGAGGTAAATTTGAATTAAATTTGTGCAATATTTTTTTTCATGTGTAAGATTATACATTTATTATATATATATATATATATATATATATATATATATATATATATATATATATATATATATATATATATATATAGTGTAAACTTTGAAATTTGAGTAGACAATTCAATTTTTGAAATTAGATATAAGCAAAAATTAAAACATAATTTTTTTTAATACTAAATAAATGCGATAGTATATTATTATGAGAAAGTATAATAATGTAAAATTATATTATAATATTGTGAATTGTTTGACAATAAAAATATTTTAATAATAAATAATTGAAAGATTATAATGAAATAAAATATTTAATGGCATGAATAAAAAATTGGTAATTAAAAGTTTCTCCTAAATCCCAATTTTTATATATTGTAAAAAATAGAATATGGGGGGTTCACAAAATAAGTCTCTTCATTTTTTTAACTTAATTAATTAATTAATATAAGAGGGCATAGTTGGTTTAAAGCAAAATATGTGAGGGCAAAATCGTGAAGTCAAAGATTCTCCATCTATACTTTTAAGGTAGTAGTGTAGATGATAATAATAATAATAATAATAATAATAATAATAATAATAATAATAATAATAATAATAATAATAATATGAGAGAGAGTCATTAAATGTATTTTTTCCTCCAAAATGATTCTCTCTCATGACTTCTACTTTTATATATAACGAGTTGTCTACTCGTGCAATGCACTGAATATATAATTTTTAAATAATAATTTTGAAAATATCTCGATTATACAATTGTATCAAATAAAATTTCAATACAAAATGTTATTAAATTCGAAACTTTAAAACAGAAAAAATCAATCAAAATAAAAAAAAAAATGCTATATATACACTAAGTATACTGCGCCATTCAGAATTTGGCACTTAATTAAATTTTTTATATAAAATTTCTTTTGACTTTTAATTACTTTTTTCTCTGAAAATTCGCCCACCTCGTCGCCTATTTCCCTTTTAATATGTTATAATTTTTTACTAACTATATTTTTTAATGTGTTGCTTACATATATTTTAATTTTAATTGAAATCAAATATATTAATTAATATATTTTATTTTTCCTTATTTTTTAAACATACCACTTTTTGTCAAAATGATGAAATGATTAAACCTCCTTTTGGTAATAATGTTTGATTTATAAACTTGTTTACTTATGATTTTGAGTTAAAAAATGGTGGCTGAAATTTGAGAGAAAATATTTGTGATTAAAAAGTTGACAAAAAATAATTAATTAATTTTGTAACACGGGCATTGAAGAGCCTACTCATTTCTTGACATATTAGGAAGAAAAATTTCAATGATTTTATTTATTAATTTTCAAAATATATTAATTCAATTTTTTCATTTTTAACTTAACAAATTTATAGCATTTATTTATTTATTTGAAAATATATTAATCCAAAATTTTAATTTTCAATATAACACATTTACATAGATATGATATGACATTTATTTATGTTCAAATATATTAATCCAATTTTTTCAATTCCTACATAACACATGTTATTGAGTTTGAAACTTTAAAAAAGAAAAAACTAATCAAAATAAAAAATTCTGCATATACACTCAGTGTACTGCGCCACTCAAAATTTGGCACTTAATTAAATTTTTATATTAAATTTATTTTGACTTTTATTTACGTTTTCTCTAAAAATTTGCCCCATTATAACCTATTTTCTTTTTAATATGTTATAATTTTTTATTAACTTTATTTTTTAATATGTTGCTTACATATATTTTATTTTTCTTATTTTTTAAACATACCAATTTTTGTCAAAATGATTAAATTTTCTACAAATTTATCATTGGTGGTAAAAAGTTGATAGCAAATAATTAATTATTTTTGTAATATGCTTGTTGAAGGACCTACTAATTTATTGACATATTAGGAAGTAAAACTTCAATGATTTTATTTATTTATTTTCAAAATATATTAATTCAAAATTTTCATTCTAACTTAACAAATTTATATAACATGTATTTATTTATTTTCAAATATATTAATCCAAAATTTTCATTTTCAATGTAACACATTTACATATATATGACATTTATTTATGTTCAAATATGTTAATACAATTTTTTTCATTTCCTACATAACACATTTACATGGATATCACATTTATTTATGTTCAAATATATTAATTCAATTTTTTTCATTTTCTACATAACACAATTACATAAATATCACATTATTTATGTTCAAATAAATTAATCTAATTTTTTCATTTCTAATGTAACTCATTTACACATAGTAAATGAAGAACATAATCATTTATTGACATATTAGGGAGTAAAATTTCAATGATTTTATTTATATATTTTCAAAATATATTAATTCAAAATTTTCATTTTTAACTCAACAAATTTATATAGCCTGTATTTATTTATTTTCAAATATTTTAATTCGAAATTTTCATTTTCAATATTAACACATTCACATAGATATGACATTTATTTATGTTTACATATATTAATATAATTTTTTCATTTCCCACGTGACACATTTACATTTATTTATGTTCAAATAAATTAATCCAATTTTTTTCATTTTCCTACATAACACATTTACATAGATATCACATTATTTGTATTCGAATATATTAATCTAATTTTTTCATTTTCAATTTAACACATTTACACATAGTACATTTATTACAACTATTTTCTTTATCTATTTATATTTTTATTATATGGAAGTAGAAGTGAGGAGGGAGGGTCATTAAATGCAAATTTCCCTCCAAAATAACTCTCTCATCACTTCAACTTTTATATATACTAGTAATCGCACCCGTGCGATGCACGAAATAAATAATATTTATTAAATGAGTTGTAAAAATACAATGCTCGATAAAAATAACACAATAAAAAAAAATAATAACTTGCATAAACAAATTGTGAATAATTTGTAATTTCATTTCTCCCTATAAGATTTCTTACTTTAATGCAAAAATTGTATATTCAATACACAATCAAAATATCAAAAAAAAAAAAAAAAAAAAAAAAGAGATAAAAGAAAAGTTCTTAATTGCATTTTTTTAACAGTAATTGTTCATTATCTAGTTTCCTTAGTTTATTTATTCATATAAAATTGATTATTTAAAAATAATTTTTTTTAATGTTCATTCACAACCACATATTATTTAAAAACTAATTTTTCACAATTGCACGTACTACTTTTTAACCACACATTCTAAAAAAAAAAAATCAATTTTTAACCACTCAATTGATTGATTTGACAATTATTTTATTTTTTATACTACCTTTTTCACTTTCAATCACACATTTAAAATCATTTCTATAGTTTATATCAACCTTACTCATATTCAATGGTTTCAAATACAATGTGACATTTTATTTTTCACCATGTATTGAAAATGACCATGTTACCCACAGACACACACAAACTATTTTTTGTGTATGTTAAATAAATGTATGGACTATATTTTACTTTTAAATAGAATAAGTTTGATAAAACCTTATATTTTTACTTTCTATATAATTCAATGAATTAATTGTTAAAGTCTGTAATATATATTTTACAAATTGATGTTATTTTAAATTTATAAAATTTATAAAATAGATAAATGAACAAAATGAGTAAATTTATAAAATTAATTTCAAAATTACCAAAGAGTTTATCAAAACCTGAAGTTGTAGAAATTAAAATGATTCAATTGAATTTACTTAGAAAGATCGGATATCATTATTTCTTTTAATTTGATAAGAAAAAAGATTTTAAATTAATCATTTATGTCAAATTGAAGATATGTAAGAAATGATAAATATCATTTTATGACTTAGATGAGATAAATTAAAAAGATTGGATATTGAAAAAAGTAAAAAATATAAGTAAAAATTTTACTTTTATTATTTGAGGCAATTTTAAGAATAATATATTTATAGTTTGCTCTCATTTGTTAACTTGTATTGAACTTCTCGCTAAGATCATGAATTCGATACCTATATTGCATATTTTTTGACTTCAAAATATTACAATAATTATCAAAAAAATAAAAATAATATACAATTTGATCTTTTTATAGATTTTTTATTTTTTGCAATCAATAAGTCATTTATTACATGTCACCTATAATTAATTTTGCATTAATTGAAGTTTCATAATTCAATTATTAAAATAATTAATAAAATTACAAAGTTTCCTAAAATAGCAGGGAAAATGGCGGTAAACTATGTGTGAATTTTTTTGGCTGCTATACTATTATTATATATACTAGTGTTACACCCGTGCGATGCACGGTCATTTGTTACTTACATATATCAAATTTATATTTTAACATATGAAATTAATACTTAATTAAAAATGAAAAAGGAATGAAGACAATTAATTACAAATGTACATTACACATAACTTAATTTTTTTTCAATTTTTTTACGATTCGTATGTTTATCGTTCCAGAAATTTCTTTAAATATTGTAATTTGAATTGATTTAAAACTTAAAATGGAAAAGAAAAATTACATTTAAATAAAATTTGTAATAAGTGGAAAAAATAGATTTATCTGTGATATATGCTCAGAATTTTATTAAAACGAAAAGATAAAGAAAAAGAAACATAGATTGATGAACGTTCTTGTTTTATCCTTTTTCATTTTCTATTTTTAAATAAAAATATTTATACGATATTGACAAAGTTTTTTTTTTTTTTAATTTTTTTTTTATCTTTACGAATTAAAAAAAAAAATCATTGATTTTAAGTAGTAAATGATTATTAAGTTTTCCACATTTTTTCACCAAAAAAAAAAATAAATAAAAAAATTGAAGTTGTTGTTCAAGAAAAAATTGATATTATTTTTTTATCGAAAATAACAGATATTTACATATTGTTTGGAGTTGCGTTGTTAAGTATTAAAATGAACATCCTTAATAATTTCAATTTCATTTCCCATTGCACTAAACGCATCATCAAGCCCCTGTTTGGTACCTATTATTTTTAAATCTCATTTTTTAAAAACTCATTTTCAACCACACATTATACCAATAAAATAATCTACACATAAGTCCAAAAATATTCTCCAATTTTTAACTACACATCTCCAAAAAATTTACTATTTCAAACCACATTATTCCAAATAATGGGTCTCCAACAGGGGCCAAATACAGTCAACACGTCATCCATAACATAGTAATTAATTTCACTACGTAAAATGATTTTCATAATACCATTCCAATTTTATTAATGTGATGACATAATAATTGGTTTTAGTTTCAATAAATTAGTAATTATCATCAGTACATCTTACGTTGATTTAGCAAGTTTAATTCAAATAATTAAAAAAAAATGAATAGTCACCGTTTTCTTAAAAAAAAAAAAAAAATTACCGTTTTCTGGAAAAAAAAAAATCTATTAAGAAGTGTAAACAAACTTATTTGTCAATAATATTTTTAACTAAACAAAAAAGAACAAATATTAAAGTTTAATAAAATATTAATCTAATTAATGCACAAATAATGCACGAAAAAGTAAAGCTATTTTTGTTTTTCAAAGTTAATGTATAGTTTTCCAAATGTATTAATTTCTTTATAAAATTTATTTTTTATAAAGCAATTAATGATGAATATTAATGCAAACAAACTTATCTGTCACTAATATTTTTAACTAAACAAAAAAGAACAAACAATAAAACTACTTCAAATTATAATAGTTATATTAAAATTTTTTGTAATTTTTTTATCATCAACTCTTTATTAATTTTCACATCTTGTCTTTTGAGACGATTTTCATTCAATATATTTGTTTTGTTGGCGAAAAACACTTATTTATCTTTCATAATTTTAAATAATCAAAATAAATAATTAATACAAAAGTTAAAAAAAATATTTGCACATCCTTTCAATGCAAATTAGCAGAATATTTGAATAGAATTTGTGATTAGAAATAAAATTTATTAATTAATTGAATGTTATAAATAATAATGCGATTAAAAAAAGTTAAGGATATAAAAGTAAAACTAAACAAACATCGAAGATCTATCTTGAAATTAAATTATAGTGTAAATTTTAAAAAATGTGTTGTATGAATATTGTTACCTAAATATAATTAGCTTGATTTTCAAAATATGAAAAACACGTACAATGAAATGATTCATCGGTGTTAAAACAATTACAAATTTGGATGGATTAATGAGTGAAGTGAATGAATTGGAATATAAATAAATGTTATGTCAACAATTATTTCTTGTAGGATCCATAAAAATTGCAGGAAATATATATATAGAGAGAGAGAATACGAATAGACAAATTATTAACATTCAATACATGTAGTCAAGTGTCATTTACAATGCATTACACACTTTCCTACATTAAATGTCTCATTAATTGTCAACAACTCATTTTCCAATTTCGAAAATTCAATTGAAAAAAAAAAATTCAAAAATAGAAACTGAAAATGGGCGGGAAAATTTTTTTGACAGCACTTCTGTTTTTATATAGATATAGATAATAAAATAATAAAGATATAAAGATAAAGATAAAGATGTTCAAAAATATTAATACAATTTTTTCATTTCCTACATAACACATTTACGTAGATATTACATTTATTTATGTTCAAATATATTAATCCAATTTTTTCATTTCCTACATAACACATTTACATAGATATCACATTATTTATGTTCAAATATATTAACCTAATTTTTTCATTTCCAATGTAACATATTTACACATAGTAAATGAAGAACCTACTCATTTATTGACATATTAGGAAGTAAAATTTCAATGATTTTATTTATTTATTTTCTAAATTTATTAATTCAAAATTTTCATTTCTAACTCAACAAATTTATATAGCATGTATTTATTTATTTTCAAATATATTAATCCAAAATTTTCATTTTCAATATAACACATTTACATAGATATAACATTTATTTATGTTCAAAAATATTAATACAGTTTTTTCATATCCTACATAACACATTTACATAGATATCACATGTATTTATATTAAAATATATTAATCCAATTTTTTAATTTCCTACATAACACATTTACATAGATATCACATTATTTGTATTCAAATATATTAATCTAATTTTTTCATTTCCAATATAACACATTTACACATAGTAAATGAAGAACCTACTCATTTAGTGATATATTAAGAAGTAAAATTTCAATGATTTTATTTATTTATTTTCAAAATATATTAATTCAAAATTTTCATTTCTAACTTAACAAATTTATATAACATGTATTTATTTATTTTCAAGTTTATAAACCCAAAATTTTTATTTTCAATATAACACATTTACATAGATATGATATTTACTTATGTTCAAATATATCAATACAATTTTTTCATTTCCTACATGACACATTTACATAGATATTACATTTATTTATGTTCAAATAGATTAATCCAATTTTTTTCATTTTCCTACATAACACATTTACATAAATATCACATTATTTTTGTTCAAATATATTAATCTAATTTTTTCATTTCCAATTTAACACATTTACACATAGTACATTTTTTACAACTCTTTTCTTTACGTATTTTTATTTAATATTTATATATTATATTATATTATATTATATATTTTTATATAATAATATATAAAAGTTGGGTAGTTTTCGAAAACAATTTTCCACCTATTTTCTGTTTTTATAAATAGTAAGTTCCCATAAAATTAAAAAGTGTGAATGCAAAGTGGATTAATGTGAATAAAAAATCTGGATAAATGTGAAAGTATATATATATATATATATATATATATATATATATATATATATATATATATATATATATATCAAATCATTTGTTATCTTTAATATTAAAAATAATATTTTATGAAATATATATGTGATTGAAAAAATACGCTGCTTATAAATAATTTATAGAAAATGTTATTAAACGAAGACTAATATTAAATAATTAATGTTTTGATTTCTTTTTAATTAATAATATCATTAGAATGATTATTATTTTTTAATCATTCTTAATTTTCATAAATCTTTAAAGATTATAGGGTATAAGACTTTTCGTATATTTTCATGATCTCCCACTTTACTCGATTGTCGTATCATGATAATTGAGAGATTTTCAAATTATTATTTTGACTATTTGATTTTGATTCTTTGTGAATTGTTTTTGTGAAAAAATGATGTTTTAGAATGTATAGTTAAAAAGTAATATAAAAAATTGTAAAAAAATATTTTTTTAATGAATGTGTAATTGAGAATAAATGTTCAGAAGATTTATTCTTGAAAAATCAATTTTGTATGGGTAAGTGATAAAATATCATGTCTTGTGGGTTAAACAATCGAGCTGTTTTTATGAATCGAGATGCATATATGATTTCTTAATATATAAAGTTAAATGTATTTACGATATACATTCGTTAAAATTTAATCAAAACTAATATTTCATATTATTTAATTTGTAATGTTAAAGTAAATATGAAATAAAATATTTGTTTAATAAACTTAAATATCAAATATTGTAATAAGATAGTTAGTACCAATTCTAATAGTATTATTCGTACAGTGATAAATTATTTGTGATAATCTAGAAATTATATTTTTAAAAGATTAATTACATTAATAATCATTAAAATTGAATAGTTATGCAAATGAGAAATGGTCATTGATGTTTGTTTGTGTTTTTTTTTTTTTTTTTTTTTTAAAAGTAGTAAGTTATTTAAGTTCCTAACTATTACAATTGTGACAACTAAAAAAAAAAAAGGTATTCGTCCATATAAATTTTAAAAAAAAAAATCATAATTTTTAACATCTTATTGTACCAAAATTTACTGTTACGAACTACATTATTTGAAATAATGAGTCTCAAACAGATGCTTAAGTATACATTCTCTACAAATTCATTATTATTAAACTCATTTTGTAGATAATGAAGGCTCAAACAAGGATTAAATATGCTCACGAGAGAAAAACGTAATACATAAATGGAGAGCACTTTCCAAAAAAGGTATTCGTCCATTTTTCTGTCTAAAACACATTTTCTACAATGGTAATTACTAGTATTAATTCACTATTTATTATTCATTTTGGACAAAATTCATATTCAAAATAATCCAATTGAATGCAGATTTTTAAATAGCTGCATTTTTCAGGTTCAGAAATTTCTTGGCCCGTCTTCCCCTCTTGAAGATCAATTTCAATTTTTTATTTTTTATTTTTTTTTAAATTTGTAAAAAAAAAAATTTAAATAAACTTTGTCAATATCACATAAATATTTTTATCTAAAAAATAGAAAATGAAAGAGGATGAAATAAGAACGTTTATCAATCTATTTTTCTTTTTCTTTTCGTTTTAATAAAATTCTAAGCGTATATCACAGATATATTTATTTTTTTACTTATTACAAACTCTATTTAAATGTAATTTTTTTTCCATTTTAAAATTTAAATCAATTCAAATTACAATATTTAAAGAAATTCCTGGAACGATAAACATACGAACCGTAAAAAAAAATTAAAGTATGTGTAATGTACATTTGTAATTAATTGTCTTCCTTCTTTTCTCATTTTTAATTAAATATTCATTTCATATGTCAACATATAAATTCAATATATGTGAGTAACAAATAATTGTGCATCATACGAGTGTAACACTAGTTATTATATAGAAGTAGAAGTGAAGAGAGATGGTCATTAAATACAAATTTTCCTCCAAAATGATTCACTCTCCTCACTTCTACTTTTATAAGGATAATAAAAACGATGATGATGATGATGATGATGATGATGATAATAATAATAATAAAGATAAAAATGTCCTTATTTTGTTTAGATGTCCTTTAGCATTGGACAGAAGTGGGCAAGTTGTCACGGACTTGCTAATTTCCTCCAAGAATCGTGCGGCCTTAGTGTCTTAAACTTCCGCCCCCGCGGTTATTACACTAAGTCAGCCTCCCGATTGGCGTTGATGTCTTAGAAATGCACTAAGTAGAACACTTTAAGAAAGAGACAATGAAGGAACACAAGAACTTACAAAGAAGGATTTGTATTGAATAAGGATACTCTTTACAATTCTCTTTGCAACTTCACTCTCTTGATGGCTTCAAATGAATCCTACCAAGCTATTTATAGTAGTAGCCTCCTCAAATAAATGGCTATGATCATTTCTATCCAATGGTCTAGATTACACATCTAGAATTATCTATACAAGTATTTACATTAAAATATTTATGGACTAAACTAGGATGATCTAGAATAATCCACCAAGTGAGGAGCTTGTAGGCTTCTAGAATGTCCCACCATATTCTAGCAATCTTCATGCACTTGTGGGAGTCTAGAATATTCCGATTAGCCTCAAGTTGTCACCATTTTAAATTTCTCGATCTTCTTGTACCAAAATATAGCGAGTCGTGACATTCTCCCCCGCCTATTTGGGCGACACCCTCGTCGCTGCGTAATGCTTTAGCTTGTCTTCGAACTACCACAAGTCTTCTTGACTTTCCCACGTTGCTTCGGACTCGGGTAATCCCTTCGAGTTTATCAAAAATTGTTGGCAAGGAGGCACTCCATGCCTTCGAACAATGCGATCTGCTAGAACCTCATCAACCTCCTTGTCAAATGACTTAGTCACAATCGGAGGTGCCCTTTGTGACTCCCCTCGGGTAGGGTCTTCCATGTCTTCATGATATGGCTTCAACATTCTTACATGGAAGACGGGATAAATCTTTAAAGTGCTAGGTAGGTCAAGGCGATAAGATACCTTGCCAACCTTAGCTACCACCGGGAACGACCCTTCATATCTCTATACCAAGCCTTTGTGCACACTTCGGTACGCCTTGAATTGTTGAGGTAATATTTTTACAAGGACTTGGTCGCCAACTTTAAATTCCAAAGGCCGTCTCTTCTTATCGGCCCACTTCTTCATTCGCCTTCTTGCTTTGTTTAAACAATATCGTGCTAAGTCGGCATGCTCCTCCCATGACTTAGCCATTTTGTATGCTCCGGGGCTTTTCCCTCCTTCAATAGAAGTGGACAAAGTGTGGGGCGTTAGTGGTTGTTGTCCTATCGCCAACTCGAATGGACTACGCCCCGTGGCTTCACTCATTTGTAAATTGTAGGAAAATTGTGCAATATCCAGGAGCTTGGCCCAATCTCTCTGATTGGCACTTACAAAGTGCTGGAGATAGCACTCCAACAAAGCATTCAACCTTTCTGTTTGCCCATCCGTCTAAGGGTGAAAGCTTGTAGAGAAGTGTAGGTCCGAGCCTAGGAGTTTGAACAACTCCGTCCATAGTCGACCGTGAATCGGGGATCACGATCACTTATTATGCTTTGCGATAACCCCCAATACTTCACAACATTCTTGAAGAATAGCCTTGCTACTTCCTCCGCTGTGCAATCCTTGGTGGCAGGAATGAAGGTGTCATACTTAGAGAATCGATCAACCACCACCATTATTGACCCGAACCCTTCGGATTTAGGCAAGGCATTAATGAAGTCCACGGTGATAGAGTCCCATGAACGCTCCGGGACTGGTAGAGGCTCCAACAAACCCGCTGGTGACCTTGTTTCCACCTTGTCTTGTTGGCACACAAGACAAGTCTTTACATAGAGCTCCACCATGTCTTTCATTTGCGGCCAATAGTAAGCTCGTTCAAGTAGTGCCAATGTGCGTTTCTGCCTGGGATGACCAGCCCACTTTATGTCATGGCACTCCTTGATGATATCTCGCCGAAAATTGTTCCATCTAGGAACATAGATACGCTGCCCCGTAGTGTAGAGTAAGCCGTCCTCGACCCAAAACCGTCGCGTCTTTCCTTCTTGGGCAACTTTTACCAACTCCTTAGCCAAGAGATCATGATCCATGCATTCCCGAATCAAATCAAGCAACGTCCCTTTGGCTTGGCTTATGGCTGCAAGCTCCGCTTTCCTGCTTAACGCATCAGCTACAACATTCGCCTTCCCCGGCTTGTATTCCATCACATAGTCAAACTCCGCTAAGAAATCTTGCCAACGTGCTTTGATCAGATTCGAAGCGCGGAAGAAACGCTGGAAAGTTCCGAACCCAGGTTGTGGATGGACGGTGGAATCTTGACTCGATATTCACGACGCGATGGCTTGACGATGCGGAATAAAGAACCAAGACTTTCGAAACGCCACAAGGTTTGCCCAATCTCCTTGATAAGTCTCTGATTTTGAACGCCACAAATACTCTCGCGAATATTTGATAAGTTCGATATTTGAACGCCACAAGAAATATTCTTGATAAGTTCGAAAAACATAGGAATCCACCTATATCATTTATTGAATCCTCAATGAAAATTGTTTATATTAAAATCAAAGTCTCAAGTCTGAATTACAATGAATGAAAAACGCGTATAAATAAGCAAACAAAAACCCTAGTTGCTAATTTACTCAAAATAGAATTCTAATTAGACTAAAATTCTAAAATAGGCAAACAAATAATTAAAAACAAAATTTAACCTAAAAATACGCAAAAACCCTAATTTTCGTCTGCATAATTGACTTGCTGTTTTGAAGCCCCAAATGATGGAATTTGGCCATAAAATCAGTCGGCTCAAGGGCTTTAGCTCATAAGTTTTGCTTAGTGGCCCATTTCTACTCGAAAAACACATATTATGCATCTAATTCCGACATGGTTGACTGGATTGCACTTTTATTTGGCTTGAATATTTAACTTTTTCCATCAAGCCTGTTATGACTCTGATTGTCGAGGGTCCGGAACACATCATACCCTCCTTCTTTAGGATGATTCGTCCCGAATCATAGCTTTGTTCCTGTTGTTTCACTTCACCTCCTGGATCAAACGGAAAATTATTGTTTCCATGTCAAAGGGATGACCAATAGTATCCTGTAACTTGGGTTACATTAATGGACTGAAGTAGAAACTCCTGTGGGCATTGGTGATGTTGCCCAAATTTCCAAGTACATTTAACCTGCAAGACAAAATTAAATAAAGCGGGGAGGGAAATGTTATGTTCATGATGTACAAGGTATGGATCCTTGTATCCATGATTAATCACCATCTCCAATTCTTATTTAAGAACCACGAGGCCCTCCTCTTCACCTCGTTCTTCCTTTGCATCTTCAACCACCTTTTCAAAAATTTTACTTTCAAATTCAACCACATCTTCTACCTCCACATTCGTATCACCATGTTCGCACACTACCTCATCACTATCCAAATGTGGATTTTTCAATTTAAAGTTCAAATGTTGAACTTCTACACCAACTTTCATTTCATTCCTCTTATCATCAACCATTTCATTCCTAATCAATTCCTCATCAAATTTTGGAGTTTGTTTATTTGTTTTTAATTTCAACTCTCCCTCCTTCTTATCAATATCCTTATCCCCACGATGCCTCCTATTACACCACTTTTCACTCTCATTCCTTACCCTCCGTGAATCTTCTAGTGTTTCCTCTAATGTCAACCCATATAGTATGCATGTTTTCCCTTTCTTAAGGAATTGGTATATGTGCATTCTCTTATCATAAACAGCCTCCCTCCTATGTCTCCAAGGTTTTCCCAATAAAATATGATAAGATTTCAATGGCACTACATCACACCATACATCCTCACTATACCTTCCCTGGATGATAGGCATTAGAACTTGTTTGGTTACTTTGAAATTCCCAAACTCCCTCATCCACGTCATCCTATAAGGTTTATAGTATGGTTCTAGGGGAAATTCTAATTTTTCAACCACGGTACTACTAACAAAATTACTAAAACACTTTCCATCAATTGCCAAACTGCACCCCTTATGATCCACATAACATCTAGTTTGGAATAAAGAGTCAGGATCATAATCCATTCCTTAAGTGACGTCAAAAAAATTCAAGAATGAAGATGATTTAGACATCAAATAGCAAGAACGAATTTTATTGAATTGGAAGGAAATGAATATCAAGAATTTTAAAGAAACTCAAGTACGTTGTTCTTGAATTTGGAATAACTCTTTTTTTTTTTTTGAATAATGAATTTTCGGAATTAAAAAAAATTATTTTTTTTTTAATAAATTCGACACGAACGCAACAAAACAAACTGAACAGGATTTGGATAAGAATCGAATAAAACAAACACTTTTGAATTTTTGTTGGATTTTTATATGGATCAAAAACTAAAAAATTTTACTGACACGAAAAACAAGAAAACTCAAAAAATCGAAAACAAAGTACTCAACAAGATATGGATGATTTTTATGGGAATCGATGATAAACATTAAAATCAAACTGGATAAAAAAAACCTGAATTCAGAGTCCAGCTCTGATACCAGATGATAAGATTCGAAGCGCGGAAGAAACGCCGAAAAGTTCCGAACCCAGGTTGTGAATGGACGGTGGAATCTTGACCCGATATTCACGACGCGATGGCTCGACGATGCAGAATAAAGAACCAAGACTTTCGAAACGCCACAAGGATTTGCCTAATCTCCTTAATAAGTCTCTGATTTTGAACGCCACAAATACTCTCGCGAATATTTGATAAGTTCGATATTTGAACGCCACAAGAAATATTTTTGGTAAGTTCGAAAAACATAGGAATCCACATATATCATTTATTGAATCCTCAATAAAGATTGTTTATATCAAAATCAAAGTCTCAAGTCTGAATTACAATGAATGAAAAAAGCGTATAAATAAGCAAACAAAAACCCTAGTTGCTAATTTACTCAAAATAGAATTCTAATTAGACTAAAATTCTAAAATAGGCAAACTAATAATTAAAAAAAAAATTAAACTAAAAATACTCAAAAACCCTAATTTTTGTCTGCATAATTGACTTGCTGTTTTGAAGCCCCAAATGATGGAATTTGACCATAAAATCAGTCGGCTCAAGGGTTTTATCCCATGAGTTTTGCTTAGTGGCCCATTTTTACTCGAAAAATACATATTATGCATCTAATTCCGACATGGTTGACTGGATTGCACTTTTATTTGGCTTGAATATTAAACTTTTTCCGTCAAGCCTGCTATAACTCCGATTGTCGAGGGTCCGGAACACATCATGCTTGCTTGGGAGTCATCTTCTTTTGTGATTGGAAATAACTAGTAGCGACATTATCCATCTTGATGATGAATTTTGAGCCCAACAAGTAATGACGCCACACTCGTAGGCAATGAACAATAGCCGTCATCTCCTTTTCTTGCACCGTATACCGACGCTCAGTGTCGTTGAGCTTGCGACTTTCAAAAGCAATATGATGCCTTTCTTGCATTAGAACACCCCCGATAGCAAAGTCTGAGGCATCTGTTTGTACTTCAAAGGTCTTGGTGAGATTCAGCAATGCCAAGACCGGTTCCTCCATCACGGCCGCCTTCAAATCATCAAAGATCGTTTGACATTTCTCGGACCAATCCCATTTCTTATTCTTCTTCAATAGGCCCGTTAGTGGGGCTGCCCTCGCTGAGTAGCCCTAGATGAACTGCCGATAATAATTAACTAGACCAAGGAAAGAACGAAGTTCGGTTACCTTGGTTGGTGCTTCCCACTCCTTGATTGCTTTTACTTTTGCCTCGTCCATCTTCAAGCGCCAGTGGCCAATGATATGTCCAAGGAAGTGCACCTCATCCTTGGCAAAGGAACATTTTTCCTTTTTGATATAGCTCATTCTCCCGCAATGCTTGGAACACCGTTCGGAGATGTTTTGCGTGATCCTCCAAGTTGTCGCTATAGATGACAATGTCATCCAAGTATACCACCACGAACTTGTCCAAGTAAGGTTGGAAAATCCTATTCATCAATGTGCAAATGTGGCCGGGGCGTTTGTTAAGCCAAAAGGCATTATTAACCATTCGAATGAGCCATATCGAGTGATGCATGTTGTCTTAGGCTCATCCCCTTCTGCAATCCATACTTGGTAATATCCCTTTTGTAGATCCACCTTTGTGTAATATTTTGCACTACCAAGTCTATCAAATAAATCAACAATCAAAGGAATATGATACTTGTTTTTAATTGTTACCTTGTTGAGCGCCCGGTAATCTACACACATGCGTAACGATCCATCATGCTTCTTTTGGAACAAGACCGGAGCGCCATAAGGTGCCTTCGAAGGTCGTATCCTCCCTGTATCAAGCAACTCCGTCAATTACCTTATAAGTTCTTCCAGCTCCGGTGGTGCCATCCGATAAGGTGCCATGGATGGTGGTTTGGCACCCGGTTCCAACTCAATCTTATGATCCACCTCCCTCCTAGGTGGTAATCTCTTAGGTAACTCCGGCGGCATCACGTCCTTATTTTCTTCAAGGACATTCTTGATGACTTCGGGCACATTATCGTCACCCGCAACTTCCTCAAATTGGTCCTCCATTTTTAATGCTGCCAAATACGTCGCCTCTCCTTTCTTTAGCCCTTTTGCTAGTTGCATGGCCGAAAGCTGCCCCATTGCTTTTGTCCTAGCTACCGTAGGAACCATGGATGAAGAACCCCTCTCCAAGATGCAAACCGAGCCAAAGGAAGGCATAGGAATAGCATTGACCTTCCTCATGAAGTCCAACCCGAGAACCAAGCGAAAATCATCCATTGTAGCCACTGAAAAATCCACTTGGCCATGCCAAGTGCCTAATTGAATTTCCACTCCTCGAACTATGCCACCAAGGGGCGTGGATGGAGAATTCACAGCTTTCATAAGACCACCACATTTAGTGATTGTGAGGCCCAACCTTCTAGCCTCATCTTCAGTAATGAAGTTGTTGGTAGCTCCCGTATCCACCATTGCTAGTGCGGCCCGACTATTTACTTGAGCTTCCACATACATTAATCCTCGTTCATTATTGGAAGTCGGAACAACCTTAGCATTGAGAGCGTTAAGAAGTTTAAATGAACTAAAATGTTCCGCCCTTTAATCTTGGCAAGAGGATGAATCCCGTTCCTCCACCATAGCCGCCAATGTGCCAAGTTTAGGGCAATCACACATTAAATGTGGCCCCTTACACACGAAGCATCCACTTTGAGAACCCGTCGAGGCCTTCTTCTTTTCCTCATAATTTTTTCGCGAGAGGGAAGGTTTGTAAGTGTTACCACCTTTGAAGAATGATGGCTTATGGTAATCTTTCTTCTCTCCCCCGCCTTTAGCCGAGTTACTCTTAAAGCTTTTAAAAGATTTTGATGAATCCGTGCTCCTTTGGAACTCAGTTAAAGATTCGGCCACCACAATAGCCTCATCTACTGTCTTCACTCCCCGACGTTGAAGTTCTTGCTTCACCCAATTTTGTAATCCGTCGGTAAAGTGAAACAATAGATCTTCATCTGACATGCTCGGGATTTGAAGCACAAGGGTAGTAAACTCTTTGACATAATCGCGAATAGTGCCATTATGTTTCAACTCCCTAAGCTTTTTACGGGCCTCATATACTACATTTTCGGGATAAAATTGGCATTTCAATTCCTTCTTGAAATCATCCCAACTATCTATCCTACAAGCACCCTTTTCTATGTCGGTGTGCTTACGTCGCCACCATAGAGCCGCGGTGTCCGTAAGATACATAGTCGAAGTACGTACCTTAATAACTTCATCCACAATGTTCACGCCCTCAAAATATATCTCCAATCGCCATAGGAAATCATCTAGCTCTTTTGCATTTCGCTTTCCATCGAACTCCCTAGGCTTTGGATAGTCGATCCTTGGAGCCGCTAGAATCGTGCTAGTACCGGCACTAGTTGACGCCTTCTTACAAGCGTCTAGGCCACTTTGCATATCCGCGCAAAGCTTTTTCACTTGGTCTTGGATCGCTTTGACAACATCCATGACCTTACCCTCCAACCTCGTATATTCTTCCCTTAAAGCGCCTTGGTCTTCCTTGAGATCATCAAGTTGTTCCAAGGTGTGAGCTTCAAGGGTTGAGAGTGAATTCTCCACTACTTCAATGCGTTCCCCCATATTGAGAAATACTTCCTCAAGAGATCCACCGGTAGGGGCTGGTGGTCGGCTCTTGCTTTGAGTTTGTCGAGTTTTCTTACTCGTGGTTTGGGGTTCGACCTCTCGACCCCGCTCGTCATGTTCTACCTTTGAAATGCCGGATCCCACAACGTCTTTTTCTGCCATGCCAACGATAGTAAGTGAGCAAACCTAGGCTTTGATACCAACTGTCACGGACTTGCTAATTTCCTCCAAGAACCGTGTGCCCTTAGTGTCTTCAACTTCCGCCGTTGTTATTACACTAAGTCAGCCTCCCAATTGACGTTGATGTCTTAGAAAGGCACTAAGTAGAACACTTTAAGAAAGGGTCAATGAAGGAACACAAGAACTTACAAAGAAGGCTTTGTATTGAATAAGGATACTCTTTACAATACTCTTCACAACTTCACTCTCTTGATGGCTTCAAATGAATCCTACCAAGCAATTTATAGTAGTAGCCTCCTCAAATGGATGGCTATGATCATTTCTATCCAATGGTCTAGATTACACATCTAGAATTATCTATACAAGTATTTACATTAAAATATTTATGGACTAAACTAGAATGATCTAGAATAATCCACCAAGTGAGGAGCTTGTAGGCTTCTAGAATGTCCCACCATATTTTAGCAATCTTCATGCACTTGTGGGAGTCTAGAATATTCCGGTTAGCCTCAAGTCGTCACCATTTTAAATTTCTCGATCTTCTTGTGCCAAAATCGAGCGAGTAGTGACATAATATTCATTTCATATGTCAACATATAAATTCAATATATGTGAGTAACAAATAATCGTGCATCGTACGAGTGTAACACTAGTTATTATATAGAAGTAGAAGTGAGGAGAGATGGTCATTAAATACAAATTTTCCTCCAAAATGATTCTCTCTCCTCACTTTTACTTTTATAAGGATAATAAAAACGAAGATGATGATGATGATGATGATGATGTTATAATAATAATAATAATAATAAAGATAAAAATGTCCTTATTTTGTTTAGATGTCCTTTAGCATTGGACGGAAGTGGGCAAGTGGCTCGAATGGTTGATGACATGAAGTACACACATTTATTTGATAATAAAACCATCAAAATCATATTTGCACCATTTTTTGTATTCCGCCGTCCAACAACTTTTTTATACTCCCTTCATTCTACGAAGATAGATTTGTTTTCCTTTTTGGTCTGTCCCACAAAGATATACCCCTTTTTTAGAATATATTAATGTTTTCATTTTCTAATATACCCTTATTTAATATGCATTATTATCAACAAATATGAATAACTCATTATTTAATGTAGGGTATATTAGGTAGAATATATGTAAATTTATAGTTCCAATATATATTAATTATATTTTCTTAATCCTTGTGAGTGACAATAGAAGTAAGCATATTTTTGTGTGACGAAGGGAGTACTATTATTTTTTCTCTCAAATTCATTTTCAATTACACATTTTTATAAATTAATCATTTTTCACACTTTTCAAGCATATATTTTTTCCAAAATAAATTTTTTTCCAAAGTTTTTCAAATATTACTTACCAAACATGCACTTAACCCTTGTTTGGTCTCTAACAATTTTTTCAATTTTTTTTTATCAATTTTTTTTTTAACTACACATTCCTATAAAATTCATCACTTTCAATCAAAATTTAAAATTTCCATAAAACTACCTGCACCAAAATTGATTCAAATATTACTCCAAAAAGGAAATATGGGATATAAATTGACGAGTCAAACGATGCCCACCACTCAATGCAGCCTGCCGGTCATTCTTTCTTTCCACCTAACCATCCACGTGACTTTGTTCATTTCAGCTACTCCTCATTCTTCACTTTTTCTTAAAAATTTCAAACCGTATGTTATTCGATTAAGTGTGTTTTGTATTGTTTAAAAAGATTTTTTTGAAATAAATAGTGAATTTTAAGAAAATGAATGATTACGATTTGATTAAAAAGTTAAATATGTTGGACTTAACTTTTAATGAATGATTGAGATTGAATATTTTCGAAAAAAGAGAAAGATTTAAAGAATACTAAACAACGACTAAATATGATTTGAAAATAGTGAGCGAAAGATTTGAAAATAGTGAGTGAAAGATGATCTTTTTCCAAAGGAGATCATGAAGTAGTAATTTCGTTATTTTACAGTTTTATTTTTTTTAGTTTCATTCAGATTTATTTTATAATTTTATAATTTATTTGGACTTATCTATATCTATACTATATATAAAGGGAGAATAATAGATTAATTTGAATGTAAAGTTGATTAGCGTGAATGCAAAATTTGGATAGATATGAATACAATATATATATATATATATTATTTAAAAAGTGAGTTGAAAAAATGTTCTACTTATAAATAATTTATAGAAAAAGTTATTGAACGAAGGTTAATATTAAATAATTAATACTTTGATTTTTATTGGTTAATAATATTAATAGAATGATTACTATTTTTTAATCATTCTTAATTCTAATAATTTTTAAGATTATATGTATAATTTTCAGAATAATTTCGTAATCTCAAACTTTACTCGGTTGTCGTATCATGATAATCACAAGATTTTCAAAATTATTATTTTGACTACTTATTTTTACAAATAAAGTTTTAATGGTTAAATTCAAATATTTTGACTACTTTTTTTTTTAATTATTGTGATTAATGTTTTTGAATGAAAATTAAAAAGTACGTTAAATACAAGAGGAAAATGTAGAAGTTATGAGAAATATGCTAATGCCTTTCACATGCATCAATATTCGTGCACATAATATTACATCAAATGTGATACCATTAAAAAACTATTAAATTTACATTTTCAATGAAGTTATTAATAATTCAAGAAAATTATTGAAATCAATAATAATTTATTATTTAAATAAATAAATTGATGTTTACTATTCAAAGAGTTTTTTAATAATTTGAAGTAGTTATGTTATTCTTTAAATTCTAATAATTATTGTAATAGGGAATTCTTTTTTATGCATTTATATGTGCTAATTATGTATAAGCACTAAAATTTTAAGAATATTTATTAAAATCAATATTACGGATAATAACTTTCGTTTATCATACGAGTGAAATATTAGTTTAATTTAAAATTAGATTAGTTTCAAGCCTACAACTGTGTGCTGAGGGTTTGAAAACATTAGGTGGCGTTCTGTTTGTATTTTATTTTGTATTTTCATTTTCGAAAATGTTTTTTGTTTTGTGTTTTCATTTTTGTTTTCAAATTTGCTGAAAACGCGTTTGGTTTGTCATTTCTGAAAACTGTTTTTGAAAATGAAAAGTTGGAAAACACGTTCTGTTTGAAATTTTGCAGAACACTATTTAAACTATTTTTAATTAATTTGCTTGCAGAATACTACTAACTCCAACTCAAATTTCCTTTCACAATACACTAAAAATATGGTTACATGCAACACACTAATGTGAGCATTAAGAGTCTATATTAACACAGCTTGATCAGGTTCGGGACTTGAGAAAGCTCTACTTATATTAAAATCCAGAAAATGCAAGTTCTTTCAAAACCACCAGAGTCCATTTATCATTGCATTTTTTGAAATATAACAACAAGAATTCTCATTTAATTTTTTTTTAATGTTGATATTGAATTCAATAAACCTTTATTTAAACTAAGTTCCAAGTTAGGATAATTCTCAAAAAAAAAAAAAAAAAAAAAAAATATTTATTTAGGCTTAGTTCCAAGCTAGGATAATTCTAAAAAAAATAATAAAAAAATAAAAACTTTATATTAAGCTTAGTTCTAAGTTAAGATAATTCTATATAAAAAAAAAAATTCCCAAAACGCGTTTTCCGCGTTTTGGACATTTTTTGTCGAAATACACACAAAACGCCCAAAACGATGTTTCGGGCGTTTTCCGTTTTGTGCACAAATTTTTTGTTTTGTTTTCCAAAATGCGTTTTCGAAAATGGTAAAGAGAACGCGTTTTTAGCGTTTTCGAAAATAAAAACAGAAAACGACCTCAAAACAGCAAAGAGAACAGGGGCTTAGCATTTTTTCCTACCCTTTATTGACGGATTCCAATGTACTTTTTACGTTCGTTCGAGCTAGAATTTTTTAACACTCATTCGCATGTTATGAACATGACCCATTTTCATCTTACATCAGATCGGGCTACAACTCTTTCCCTAGAAATGTAGAGTATTTAGGGAGACTTTTCTTGGATACAATTGGTGCATAATTATAATTTTTTAACAAAAAAATAACATTCGATTAAATAACGATTTTCACTTGCAAAATATCGAATAAATTTTGACTTATCGAAATCACGATATACACACATAATTTTAATTTACTAAAATGGAGAAATTAGAAGGAGATAAAATGAAGCGAGGTATGCAAATGCAAATCTCCTTAAAACAGATATCGCACCTACACTGGTGCTAATATGATCAAATGGATGTTTATCTTCCAAAATACAACGCTTCTTTCAAAATTAATATAGTACGATATTAATTTTGTCGGACGAACCACTGCTTGACTATACTCTTCAAGAATAGAATAGACGTCGACTAATAAATATCGATTATGAAACTCAAAATAATTTGGAATAGAACTTAGAGAAAGAAAGAATTAAAAATCAATTATATGGAATCGATTTGAAGTAGAAAATATGAAAATGAAGGTCCTTATTTATAGATCTTCAAGTGTCTCTTCAAATAGTTGCATCTTTGGCAAAGTCAATTTAAACCATTAAATCACACATTTTCATTTTTAATGGTCTAGATTGCACATGTTCAAAGAATTCCACATCGTTATGATGCACATGTCTATATAAAAAAATTTGTGTTTCTAAATTAATTTTGGCGCACATGATTTTACCTTCGAACTAATATGTTGATATATAAAATTTTGGAAAAAAATTCTAATTCAATTTGATAGAGACTCTTGCTGATAACGTGTTATAAATTAGAAAGAAAAGATAGAAAAAATAAAGAGGTCAATAAACATGTGTGTATTATTATGAAACAAAGCCTATATGTATGTGTGTGTGTGTGTGTGTGTGTGTATAAAAGGTGATAATACATATGGTTATAGAGGTACAACTATTATTTACTAATACAATATAATATTTACAAAATAACAATTTCTTTTTAGTTTCATTCAGATTTATTTTATAATTTCCTAATTTATTTGGACTTATTTAATTTAAAATTAGATTTGTTTCAAGCCGATAAGTGTGTGTTAAGGGTCTGAAAACATTAAAAGACTTTAATTGAGTTTTTTTGTTTATTGATGAGTTCCAATATAATTCTTACATTCATTCAACCTAAAATAATACTCATTCGCGTATTATGAACAAGATCCATTTATTATGAATAACGTTTTCATCTTATATCACGTTGGGCTAAAACTCTTTCCCTGCAAAAAAAAAAAAAAAAAGTGTCTTTATAGCGTCTTAATGTTGATTAACTTTATTGACTATATAAATCAAAAAATACGTTAAGGAACAATGGTATAATGTTAATAAAATTTATGATTAAATAAATAAATAAATAAATATTTTAAAAATCAGTTTATAATTCTATACAAACTTCAGTCACCATTCATGAAATTAAACTGTGCCGTCTTCCGATACCAATTTTTTCAAAATCTATTTTTTTCAAACCTTATTTTTAATCACACATTTTTCAGTAAAATAGTTTTACAAATAAATTGAAATTTTTTCTCTACTTTAGATCTACATATTTTTTCAAAAAATTATTATTTCAAAATCTATTAATCCAACAAAGCCTGTGTTTATTTATCAAAGTTATCAATAATTTCTTTGTCATGCACTCTTTGAATACGGGGGATTTTTGCCACATTGTCAATGTCAACCAAGACAAATTTCATTCTCGTTCTTCCCTTCGTGGCTATTATCAAATTGATCCGTCTATAAATAAGTTTACAAATAATATATTTTTTCAAATCACTTTTTTATTATACATAATTTTTCAAATTACTTTTAAATCACATATTTTATCTAAAAAAAATCACATTCTTTATTGGTAAGCTTTTGTTCGACAGCTCACATCCGATGTTTTATTGATGTTATTTGTATTTTCTAGATAAAATTTGTAATTAAAAAATAATTTCGAAAAAATATGTATTGTTAAAAAATGGTATTTGAAAATTATAATGATTATAAATATTTATATTTATATTTATATTTAACATAGAACATTGGCTAAATAAATTATTTTACCATACTTTTTTTTTTTTTTTGTATTAAATGATTTTGAATGGACACCATTTGTCACATATCTCTTTATTTTAAAAGGTGCCCACGGCATAAATCAGTTAATTGGAAGTGAGAGTGAGAAATCTCAGTTGAATTGATAGTTATAGGGTGGGAGTTTGAATCCTATCAAAAGTATGGATGAGACTTCTTGTAACCACAATTAAACAATAAGCTCTCAATCATGTTCTACTGAAGTGATAGGATTTAAGGCTCAGAATCAAACCACAAAGAACAAGAACACAGATTAACCACGAAGAAACAATGAAACTTTATTTCAGAAACTGTAAAAATTACAGCAACAAATATCAAACCCGTAAAAATATACAAAACTACCAGAAACTCTAGATTTGTATAAAGAACCACAAAGAAAACACTTGAGTTACAGAAATCTCTGCCAAACTCAAATAAAACGTATACTGACCAACACAAATCAGTATCAAATCACAACCACTAAGATATTACAGCTTTAATCTTTGTTTTTCTGGTAGAAATGTAAAGAAATCACGAAGAACACATAAGGGCGATGAAAAATCGCCTTTCAGAGAAGTTAGGGTTTGAGAGAAGAGTCTAGATTGTAAAGTGAGTATTCAGATCGTCTCTTCTGCTTTTTCTTTACAAATGGATGGCACAGATCAATCAGAACGTATCCAACGACTTGAATAAAGCGGTGGTTGCTAATGGATCAGAAACCGGGTCAGTGCAATTGGGCTCAAGTAGTGTATAGTTTGGGCTGCTTCAAATGAATTGATAAAATGGGCTGATTCTGGTCCAAAACATAATTAGTTCAATTGTCCAACAATCTCCACCTCAATTGAACTGGTGCTCATAATCTGAAAAACATATCAAACAAGTATCAAAGTTCAACCAAATTTAAAAAACTCAATGCATCTTTAAATTTGTTAATAGGAATGATTTTTGTTCCTGCATCTGCAGGATTAACTTGAGTTAGGATCTTAACAAGTTTCACAATGTTTTTATCAATAATGTCCCTAATGAAATGAAACTTAACATCAATATGTTTTGACCTATTGTGAAAAACAGGATTTTTACACAGATGCAATGCACTCATGTCTGTACATATTTCAACTTCAGAATCAGAAATGCAATCAATTTCAGATAATAAACCCTTTAACCATAAACATTCCTTAACAGCATCTTTAGCAGCTATATATTCTGCTTCAGTTGATGATAAGGCAACAAGTTTTTGAAGCTGGGATTTCCAGCTGATACAGGAAGAGTTTAAGGTAAATAAATAAGATGATGTTGATTTCCTGTTATCAACATTTTCAGCAAAATCTGAATCAACAAAACCTTCAAGTTTAAAATTATTTTTGGTTTTAGAAAACACTAGACTAAGTCTAGCAGAACCTTTCATATATTTCAAAAGACATTTCATAGCTTCCCAGTGCAATTCACCAGGATTGCTCATAAACCTACTTAAAATACTTACTGCAAATGCTATATCAGGTCTGGTACAGACCATTAAGTACATAACAGATCCAACAGCATTTGAATATGGCACATTTTTCATTCTATGCAACTCATCAGCAGACTTAGGACAATGCTCAATAGACAATTTAAAATGTGCAGGCAAAGGTAAAGATACAGGTTTGGATTCAGATAAGCAAAATCTGTTTAAGACTTTTTCAATGTAATGTTTTTTATTTAAAAATAGTTTCCCAGATTTTCTATCTCTAAAAATATCCATGCCAAGTATTCTTTTAGCATTTCCTATATCTTTCATTTCAAATTCAGAATGCAGTTTATTTTTAAGAACATTTATATCATGCATGTTTGGTCCAGCAATCAGCATGTCATCCACATATAGAAGCAAATAAATGAAATCAGTTTTATCAAGTTTAAAATAAAAACAGGAATCATATTTACTTTTCTGAAAATTTAAGCTTTGGATAT
The DNA here is from genome assembly GCA_963555705.1 of Ligustrum vulgare. Lineage (NCBI taxonomy): Eukaryota > Viridiplantae > Streptophyta > Magnoliopsida > Lamiales > Oleaceae > Ligustrum > Ligustrum vulgare. The sequence goes on from OY743174.1 coordinate 27,863,612, forward strand.
AAGAATCAAATCTCTTATACCACTGCCTAGGAGCCTGTTTTAAACCATACAAAGATTTTTTCAATAAACAGACCAAATCAGAATTTCTGCATTTTTCAAAACCTTTAGGTTGATGCATATAAATGGTTTCATCTAAAGAACCATAAAGAAAAGCAGTTTTCACATCCATTTGCTCAAGTTCTAAATCAAATTGTGCAACCAAAGCAAATAGAATTCTAATGGAAGTGTATTTAACAACAGGTGAAAATATTTCATTAAAATCAATTCCCTCCTTTTGAGAAAAACCCTTTGCAACAAGTCTAGCTTTGTACCTAGGTTTCAAATCCTTAGATTCACTTTCTTTCAGTTTAAAAAACCATTTACAGTCAATTATTCTTTTATTTTCAGGTCTATTGACTGAAATCCAAGTACCATTCTTTAAAAGTGAGTCCATTTCATCTTGCATTTCTGCAAGCCAAAGTTTGGAATCCTTAGAAGATACAACTTCTTCAAAGGATTGAGGTTCAAGTAAAATAGGATCAGAATATGTAAAAGCAGACACAAAGTCAGGATCCTCAAACCTATGAGGAGGTCTAATCTCTCTTCTAGGTCTATCCCTAGCCAACTGATAATTTTCTAGATTAATTTCAACTTCAGGAATATCATCAGGTTGTGGTTCAGTGACTGCAAGTTCATGTTCAGGTTCAGGAATGATATTAGGAAACTGTGGGGGTTGCTCCACCTGAAACTGAGTATTGGGCAGGCCATTTTCATCACCTAAATGGTCTGCACTCAGCTCAGATGTAATAAAATCTTTTTCTTTAACAGGATCAGACAATTTTTCATTTTTGCAAGGAAAATTATTTTCATTAAAGACCACAGACCTACTCAAAATGACCCTGTAACCTCCCTGATCCCTGACCCATAACCTATATCCCTTGACTCCTTCTCCATAACCAAGAAAAACACATTTTAAAGACCTGGAGTCAAGTTTAGTTTCAGAATGGTTTGAGTAGGCAACACAACCAAAAACTTTTAATTTTGAAAAATCAGGAAGATAATTATTCCAGATTTGATCTGGAATCTTAAAATCAATAGCACTGCAGGGAGAAAGATTTATTAAATAGGATGCAGTTTTGACTGCTTCACCCCAAATTTTTTTTGGCAAATTTGAATCAAGTAGGAGACACCTAGTTCTTTTAAGAAGTGTCCTATTCATTCTTTCAGCAATCCCATTTTGCTGTGAACTGTAGGCAACAGTCCTATGCCTAAGAATACCTAAGGTGCTACAAAAAGAATCAAACTCTTGATTACAAAATTCTAAACCATTATCCGTTCTAATAGTTTTGACTCTTTTTCCTTTTAAATTTTGAACTAAGGTGATCCAGTTTTTGAAAACAGACACAGTAGCATCCTTAGTTTTTAATAAATGCACCCAGGTTTTCCTTGAAAAATCATCTACAATAAGGAGAAAATATCTGAAACCTGAAACTGAACCCACAGGAGCAGGACCCCACAAATCAGCATGCACATATTCAAGCACATCAGAGGATTTATGAACACCTTTACCAAATGAACTTCTTTTCTGTTTGCCTAATACACATTTTTCACAGAAGTCAAGTTTATGCAACACATCATTACCAAATACACCTTTGGTCTCAAGCAGCTTAAGTCCTTTTTGACCTATGTGTCCTAATCTTTTATGCCATAACTCAGTTTTATTCAAATCAGACACAGCATTAAAAGACTTAGCATAAACAGGCAAGGCATTCAACATGTAAATCCCATTAATTTTGGGAGTTTTCATAATCAAGTATTTATTTTTTAAAATATTCAAAAAACCATTTTGCATTCTGATCTCAAAAGATTCAGAATCTAAAACTCCAAGTGAAATCAAGTTCCTTTTCAAATCAGGAACATATCTGGTTTTATTCAAAGTAAGAGTTTTGTTATTTTCAAGTTGTAACAAAACCTTTCCAATACCTTTCACATCACAAGAAATATTATTGCCTAGTTTCACAGAACCAAAACAATCATTACTGAAATCAGCAAACATATCCTTCTCAGGACACATGTGAAAAGTGCAACCAGAATCTAAAATCCATTCATTTTTGTTATCTGACTCAGTAGTGACATAAACCACTCCATTATTATTATTATCTTGCACTGCAGCCTCAGTCTGATTACTGATTCCCTGTTCATTTTTCCTTTTAAAGCAGTATTTAATATGATGTCCAGGTTGGCCACAGTAAAAGCAGATTATAGGTGGTTTATCTATATTAGAAGTACCAGCATTATTATCCTGAGATCTGAAGTTACTCTGGTTTCTGAAATTATTATAATTTTTAGCATTATTATCTTGATTTCTGAAACTAGGTTGACTTCTAAAATTACTGTCTCTAGGCCTATTGAAGTTGCCCTTATTTTGAAAATTTCCTTTTACAGGCTTGTTATTCGAATCTCTATTATTGCTAGAATTATTCCAATTTTTATTGAAATTTGTTCCAGCCTTGTTCAGCCTAAAAGAGTTCTTTTTCCTAGAGGTACCTATCACATTATAGGCTTCCTTAGGATTGTGTTTAAACTCTAACTCTTTATTTTTAAGGGATGTATGAACTATCTCAGTGGTCAACTTCTGCCCCCCATATTCCAGTGCATTTCTTAAATCTTTAAACTTATCCCCCATAGCATTCAATAAACAAACAACCTTTTGTTCATCAGTAAGTTTTTCATCACAATTTAATAGACTTTGTGTGATCTTAGTAAACCTACTCATGTTCTCTTCTACATCCTTAGATGGATCAAATTTAAAAGAGAAATATTGTTTACAAAGAAAACATTTATCAGGCAAGGACACAGTATCAAATAGTTCTTCCAATCTGTCCCATAATTCAGATGTAGTTTTAGTCTTGCCTACTTGTCTAATGACATTATCAGATAAGTGTAAAAATAAAGTGCTCCATGCTGTTTCATCCATTTCAAGTTGTTTGTCCTGAGGGGTATCAAGGGGCCAAGATTTATCAATTGCCTTAGCACATTTCATTTGAAGTAGTAAAGCTCGCATTTTTTGGCTCCAGAGGTTGAAATCCCCTTTGCCATTCCAAATTTCAACATCTACCTTAACAGTAGCCATTGAAATAATGACCAAGATTTAGAAAATATTTCAAATTATTGAGCTTTAGTGGTTCAAAGAACAAATAGTCAGATAATAAACAATAATGCAGTTCACAATCACAAATAAGACAATATCACACAGTCAAGAATTTTATATTCAAGAAAGTTTGCTAATATGCAGAACACAGTATTAAGAAAACAATGTAATCAAGGTGATCACAATCCAACAGTTCAATTTCTCAATCAAGAAAAATGTTCAAAAACAGTATACTGATAAAAATTTGTCCTTCCAGTATATCCCTCAACCTATACAGGATATTCCCACACTCCCTCAGATTCCCGAATTCTCAATGAAATCCTGGACAAAGGTAAGTTAGGGGTCCTAGTTATAGGCTTCAACGGAGGAATTTGGGAGAGAACAAGAAATTTGAATAACAAATTTACAATATAGGATTACAGTAATTGAATAATATCACCTGATTGCAGAATTATATTAAGCTATTGCAGCTTCCACTAAGAGTCAGAATCCCAGAAGTTCAGGGCCACAAAGTACCAAAATCAAATGTTCACCAGTATCCACCACGAAGAATCAACCACCAAGAATCAAATGTAGGATCTCTGTGTGACCAGAATATTTTTTAGAAAAATATTCTGAGTTTCAAGATCCTCTGAAAATATAGACTCAGAAATAAGATCCAGATACACAAAAAAATTCCAGAAACCCTAATTTTGAAAATAGGTTTCAACGAAAAATATCCACAAAATCAGAGTATCAAAAGATTTATACAAAAAACTTCAAGAATTTAAATCTGAAAATTTCTCTCAAAAAATATTTTCAGAAAAATACAAAAAAAAATAACGATTTACGGAAAAGGTTTAAACAACTCAAGAAAAGTATTTTCTTCAAAGTTTAACGCAAGATCCAGAAACCCTAAATCATTTTACAAAGAATCTCAACAACTTCCAGAAAATCCTAAACGCAGAAAAGGAAAATTCTGGATCTATCCGTACTGAGTCAAATCCACCGGTTTTTCAAAGAACCCTAAGGCTCTGATACCACTGATAGGATTTAAGGCTCAGAATCAAACCACAAATGATGAGTTCCGGAGTGGCTCGAAGAACGTTGACCCATTCCACATGCCCGTAGGACCAATAACGAGACAAAGAGCCAAAAGAATCAAGCAGGCAATGCAAGGATTCATGCAAGCGTGGATGGACGAGTGCTCTAGTGCAAAGACTTCATTTACGTTGCATAACAATGTGGAAGAGGAGCCAAAGTTATTGCAATACATTGGGATCAAAGAAGAACAAGAAATTGGGCAGCAATGGAATCATGGTCGTAAACCCTGATATTACGGCCGTAAAGCCAAAATTACGGCCGTAACACTACAATGGCGAAATTATGCAGAAGAGGACTTACGGCCGTAACCCACATCTTCACGGCCTAAAGAGTTTGGTAGCTTTTAATTCAGAATGTTGATTACGGCCGTAAAGGGTATTGTCACGGCCGTAACAAATGTTTTCAATTTTAATCCGTAGCTTGCTTACGGCCGTAAACTCATAAGTCACGGCCGTAACTTAGGTTCCGAATTTTAAGACAATGATAGGCGTTTAGTTTATTTTGCAATTCTAGTTTATTTAGGTTTCTTTATTTTTTTAGCCTATATATATGACTTTATTCAGCATTGTAAAGACACAACTTTTATTCTTGAGATTAATGATATTGAAGGTGAGATATTCCCTTATATTTTCTTCGTGTTCTCGTCGAACAAATTAAACTTATCAAAGGATTTGACAACCTTTGTGGCGTTCCCCCTTTGTGGTTCTTAACTACGCATCGTAACGGGTTTTGGGTTTAATATACCCATAGTTCTTGCGTCGTGAGGTCGGGGTTGCATTGTTACCGTCTACTATCTTGAATTTTAGAGCTTTCCGGCGTTTAATTCCGCGTGTTCTTAGTGATCCCCATAACGGATCACACCATCTGGTATCAGAGCCTGTCTCTAAATCCAATTATTTAGTATTCCAGTTCTTTTTCTTTTATTTCCAGTTATTAATCATTCAAAAAACAAAAAAAAAAAAATTCCATTCCAATTTGTGTTTCTTGAAATTTCTCCAGAAAATTCAAGATTTGCCAATTTCTGTTTTTCTTGTTCTTGATTATTCTTGTTGAATAGGATATTATTAAAAAAAAAAAAAAAAATCCGAAAATTACAAAAAAAAAAAAAAAAAAAAAGAAGAAAAAAAGATAGTTGTTGATTTGGACAAGAAATCAAGAAAATAATCTTGGGCAAATCTTTCCAACAAATCCTTGTTTCCATAAAATTATTTATTCTTGTTTCCATAAAACTTCTTCTTGCAATAGAATTCTTGTTTCCATAATTTCTTTCTTAAATTTCCTAATTCCAATATTTTCCATCAACTTTCCTTATTTACACTTTGGGGTTTATTCCACAAGGACCAAATCCGTGACTAGTTTGGTGGGTTCTTTGAGAACGTGGGAAAAAAGGGAATAGAGAGGAAAAAGGCAGAGTGGTGAGAATAATAGAGGGAAAAAGCCAAATTGAGTGATACACGAGCGATAAAACACGTGAGGATCTTTATTTAATATTTTTTTCTTTTTTCTTTATTACTAACCATGTCACATAAGGAAGTTTCGTCAACGGAAAAGGATCTTCAAGATTTCAAAATGCTTGCAATAGTGGAGGAACGTTTTGCAAAATTTGAGGCGAGGTTGGATGCCAAGTTGGAAGCAAAATTTAGTCCACAATCCGGCGTGAATGTGGAAAGGGCTAATAATCCGGGGGAGACACGAGGTGCGGGAAATGTTCAACCACGTCAGGAACAACCGCGCAATTTTCCTAATTTACGGAGACCACTAAGGTATGACTTCAATCCACAATTTAGAGCTAGGACTGAACGTGTTGAGGTTGTTGATAGTGATGAGGATAGTGGTGATTTATCTATTACTAGTGTTGGTAGGAGACGAGATCGGGGAGAAAGATGTGATAGGGGATATAGGCGTAATCGTAGGGATGATGTCGATGGACATGTTGGAAACATTAAAATGTCCATTCCCTCGTTTCAAGGTAAAAGTAATCCGGACGTTTATTTTGAATGGGAAAAGAGGGTAGAATTAATTTTTGATTGTCATAATTATTCTGAAGCTAAAAAGGTTAAATTGGCAGTCGTAGAATTTACTGATTATGCTATAGTATGGTGGGATCAATTGGTAACTAGTAAAAGGAGAAATAGGGAGAGGCCTATTGAAACTTGGGATGAGTTGAAGGCCCTTATGAGAAAACGGTTTATGCCTGGACATTACTATAGGGATCTCTACCAAAAACTACAAACCCTTTCCCAAGGTGGTAAGAGTGTGGAGGATTACCATAGGGAGATGGAGGTTGCCATGATTAGGTCAAATATAGAGGAAGACCCCGAGGCTACCATGGCTAGATTTTTAAATGGTTTAAATCGAGATATTGCTAATGTTATTGAATTGCAGCATTATATCGATTTGGAGGAGATGCTTCACATGGCCATGAAAGTGGAGCGACAATTAAAAAGGAAGGGAACTTCCAAATTCTCTACCAGTTCCAATTCTTTTGGAAGGTCTACATGGAGTGGGACTTCTAAAAATGAAGGGATTGTACAGAAAAATAAATTTGAGGCACCAAAGGGAAAAGTAGAGCCACCCAACAAAGGTAAAATTGCTTCTGATTCTCAAACTCCTAGGACTAGGGATATTCGTTGTTTTAAATGTTCGGATTTAGGACATATTTCTTCACAATGTCCAAATAAACGAATATTAGTTTTGTGTGATGGGGTATTAAGTTCGGAGGATGAGAAAGGGGGAGAAGTGGAGGATGAGTATAAGGATATGCCAGCTCTAGAGGATGTTAGTGAAAATGATGATGCGGACTATGCAGTAGCTAAATCACTTGTCACTAGGAGAGCCCTTAGTACTCAAGTTAAGGTGGAAGAGACGGGTGAACAGCGAGAAAATATATTTCATACTAGGTGCTTTGTGAATAACAAGGTGTGTAGTTTGATAATAGATGGGGGTAGTTGTGCGAACGTTGCTAGCACTACTCTAGTAGAGAAATTGTGCCTACCTATGCTAAAACACCCTAGGCCATATAAGCTACAGTGGTTAAATGAATCGGGCGAGATTAAGGTGAATAAACAGGTGGTAGTTGATTTGGCGATTGGGAAGTATGAAGATAGCGTGGTTTGTGATGTGGTACCCGTGCATGCGGGGCACATCTTGTTGGGCAGGCCATGGCAATTCGATAGGAAGGTTATTCATAATGGATTTAAAAATAGGTATACCTTCACTAAGGATGGGAAAAATGTCAAACTAATGCCTTTGTCACCTCAACAGGTCTATGAAGACCAACTGAAATTAAAAAGTGAGGAAGAGAGAAAGAGGGTCGGGACCACGATCCCGGAAAAAGGAGAGTTGAGTGAACAGAAGAGGGTCGGGACCACGATCCTGGAAAAAGGAGAGTTGTGTGAAAAACCGAGAGTTGGGACCACGATCCCAGAAAAAGGAGAGGGTGTGAAGAGTGCCAGTAAAAGAGAGAAAACAAAGGTAAGCTTCTACGCAAAACAGAGTGATATCACCAAAGCTATTTCTACAAATAAACCTGTGATTTTACTAATGTACAAGGAATCTCTCCTTGTGCTCGATGAAGCTAACCACTCCCTCCCCAGTTTAGCTGTGTCTCTTTTGCAGGAATTTGCAGGTTTATTTCCCGAGGAGATTCCGAGTGGGCTGCCGCCAATTCGAGGGATTGAACACCAGATTGACTTCGTGCCAGGAGCGGTCATTCCAAATAGGCCAGCTTATAGGAGCAATCCAGAAGAGACCAAGGAGCTACAAAAGCAGGTTGAAGAGATGCTGAAAAAGGGCTATGTTCGGGAAAGCATGAGCCCATGTGCAGTACCAGTTTTGTTGGTACCCAAAAAGGATGGGACTTGGAGGATGTGCGTGGACTGTAGGGCAGTCAACAATATTACAGTAAAGTATCGCCATCCCATACCTAGACTTGATGACATGCTTGATGAACTTTATGGTGCTAGTATTTTTAGTAAAATAGACCTTAAGAGTGGTTATCACCAAATTCGTATGAAAGAAGGTGATGAGTGGAAAACCGCCTTCAAAACCAAATATGGTTTATATGAATGGATGGTTATGCCGTTCGGCCTCTCAAATGCACCTAGCACTTTTATGAGATTAAAGAATCATGTCTTGCGTGCTTACATTGGTAAATTTGTCGTGGTATACTTTGATGACATTCTGGTATATAGTAAGAACTTAGGTGATCACATTGAACATTTAAGATCTGTTTTGGAAGTTTTGAAAACTGAGAAACTATATGCTAATTATAAAAAGTGTACTTTTTGCATGGAAAATGTAATTTTTCTTGGTTTTGTCGTTAGTTCTAATGGTGTTGAGGTAGATGAGGAGAAAATTCGTGCTATTAAAGAATGGCCAACTCCCAAAAGTATTACGGAGGTTAGGAGCTTCTACGGGTTGGCTGGGTTTTATAGGAGGTTTGTTAAAGATTTTAGCACACTTGCAGCACCACTAACAGAAATAGTCAAGAAAAGTGTAGGATTCCATTGGGGGGAAGCACAAGAAAATGCTTTTAAAATGCTTAAGGATAGGTTATGTTCTGCACCGGTTTTAGCTTTACCTAACTTTAACCAAACCTTTGAGATTGAATGTGATGCATCAGGAATAGGTATTGGAGCTGTTCTTATGCAGGAAAAAAGACCGATTGCATTTTTCAGTGAAAAGCTGAGTTGGGCAGTCTTGAATTATCCTACCTACGACAAGGAGCTTTATGCTCTTGTTCGTGCCTTGGAAACATGGCAGCACTATCTATGACCAAAGGAATTCGTTATACACACTGACCACGAGTCCCTGAAACACCTCAAGGGACAAGGTAAGCTAAACAAAAGACACGCCTGTTGGATGGAATTCATTGAGACCTTTCCTATGTCATTCGCTATAAGCAATGTAAGGAGAATGTGGTAGAAGATGCCCTTTCTCGCAGGTATGCTCTCTTAACTTCTTTAAATGCGAAGTTGCTTGGGTTCAAATATATTAAAGGTATGTATGCTAATGACCCTAATTTTTCTACCATTTATGCTTCATGTGAAAAAGGTGCAATTGATAAATTTTATAGGCATGATGGCTATTTGTTTAGGGAAAGTAAACTTTGTGTGCCTACTTGTTCTATGCGTGAATTGCTTGTGCGTGAGGCTCATGGTGGGGGGTTAATGGGGGCACTTTAGTGTTTTTAAGACATTAGAAACTTTACAAGAGCATTTTTATTGGCCTAAAATGAAAAAGGATGTTCACCATATTTGTGAAAGATGCATAACTTGTAAACAATCTAAGTCTAGAGTCTTACCACAAGGTTTGTATACACCTTTTCCCGTACCTAATGAACCTTGGGTAGATATATCTATGGATTTTGTGTTAGGTCTGCCTAGGACAAAAAAAGGTAAAGACTCGATATTTGTGGTGGTAGACAGGTTTAGCAAAATGGCGCATTTTATTCCTTGTAATAAAACTGATGACGCAACTAACATAGCGGACCTATTCTTTAGGGAAGTTGTAAGACTCCATGGGATACCTAGGAGTATTGTTTCTGATATGGATGTTAAGTTCCTAAGCTACTTTTGGAAAGTCTTGTGGGGGAAAATGGGTACTAAATTGTTATTTTCTACTACATGTCACCCGCAAACTGATGGTCAAACCGAGGTAGTTAATAGGACATTAATCCAACTTTTGCGCACTATAATAAATAAGAATCTAAAAAGTTGGGAGGAATGTTTGCCATTTGTGGAATTTGCTTATAATAGATCTGTGCATTCTACTACTTCATGTTCACCTTTTGAAGTTGTTTATGGTTTCAACCCGCTAACTCCTCTTGATTTAATTCCTTTACCTGCAGATGAATGGAGCAGTTTGGACGGGGCGAAAAAGGCTAAGTTTGTGAAAGAACTTCATGAGAAGGTGAAAGGGCAAATTGAAAAGAAAAATGAGCGTTATGCGACTCATGCCAACAAAGGTAGGAGGCAAGTGACGTTCGAGCCGGGTGATTGGGTGTGGGTGCACTTGCGAAAGGAGCGATTTCCAACCCAAAGAAAGTCTAAGTTGCAGCCAAGAGGCGATGGACCTTTTCAGATCCTTGAAAAGATAAATGAGAATGCATATAAACTCGATCTTCCAGGTGAGTATAACGTGTCTGCTTCTTTTAATGTTGCTGATCTTTCTCTGTTTGATGCAGGTGATGATTCGAGGACGAATCATTTTCAACAGGGAGGAGATAATGAGTTCCGGAGTGGCTCGAAGAACGTTGACCCGTTGCACGTGCCCGTAGGACCAATAACGAGACAAAGAGCCAAAAGAATCAAGCAGGCAATGCAAGGATTCATGCAAGCGTGGATGGACGAGTGCTCTAGTGTAAAGACTTCATTTACGTTGCATAACAATGTGGAAGAGGAGCCAAAGTTATTGCAATACATTGGGATCAAAGAAGAACAAGAAATTGTGCAGCAATGGAATCACGGTCGTAAACCCTGATATTACGACCGTAACGGATTCACGGCCGTAAAGCCAAAATTACGGCCGTAACACTACAATGGCGAAATTATGCAGAAGAGGACTTACGGCCATAACCCACATCTTCACGGCCGTAAAGAGTTTGGTAGCTTTTAATTCAGAATGTTGATTACGGCCGTAAAGGGTATTGTCACGGCCGTAACAAATGTTTTCAATTTTAATCCGTAGCTTGCTTACGGCCGTAAACTCATAAGTCACGGCCGTAACTTAGGTTCCGAATTTTAAGACAATGATAGACGTTTAGTTTATTTTGCAATTCTAGTTTATTTAGGTTTCTTTATTTTTTTTAGCCTATATATATGGCTTTATTCAGCATTGTAAAGACACAATTTTTATTCTTGAGATTAATGATATTGAAGGTGAGATATTCCCTTATAATTTTTTCGTATTCTTGTCGAACAAATTAAACTTATCAAAGGATTTGACAACCTTTGTGGCGTTCCCCCTTTGTGGTTCTTATCTCCGCATCGTAACGGGTTTTGAGTTTAATATACCCATAGTTCTTGCGTCGTGAGGTCGGGGTTGCATTGTTACCGTCTACTATCTTGGATTTTAGAGCTTTCCGGCGTTTAATTCCGCGTGTTCTTGGTGATCCCCATAACGGATCACATCAACAAAGAACAAGAACACAGATTAACCACGAAGAAACAATGAAACTTTATTTCAGAAACTGTAAAAATTATAGCAACAAATATCAAACCCGTAAAAATATACAAAACTACCAGAAACTCTAGATTTGTATAAAGAACCACAAAGAAAACACTTGAGTTACAGAAATCTCTGTCAAACTCAAATAAAACGTATACTGATCAACACAAATCAGTATCAAATCACAACCACTAAGATATTACAGCTTTAATCTTTGTTTTTCTGGTAGAAATGTATAGAAATCACGAAGAACACATAAGGGCGATGAAAAATAGCCTTTCAGAGAAGTTAGGGTTTGAGAGAAGAGTCTGGATTGTAAAGTGAGTATTCAGATCGTCTCTTCTGCTTTTTCTTTACAAATGGATGGCACAGATCAATCAGAACGTATCCAACGGCTTGAATAAAGCGGTGGTTGCTAATGGATCAGAAATCGGGTCAGTGCAATTGGGCTCAAGTAGTGTATAGTTTGGACTGCTTCAAATGAATTGATAAAATGGGCTGATTCTGATCCAAAACATAATTAGTTCAATTATCCAACATGAAGTATATTTTACGATTTTACATCCTCTACAAATTATAGGAGCTTCTAAGTTCGGATTTCAACAAATTTTTTTAATTATTTTAAAAGGTTGAAGGTTGGCATACAATACGACAATTACGTGACCGAATTGTGATATGACTAGCCATTTTAATCAATTTGCAGATTACAATAATTGATGATTTGAAATTAAGCCACTGTTTGGCACAAATTTTAAGGGACGGTACGCCGGATTTGGTTTAAATCAAACTACTCGTTAAGTCGATGATTTTGGTTTTTAATTTTATACCAATTGTAAACGGCACAAATAGTTCCCAATTTTTGAGTTTCTTGAGAAAATGATCTCCAATGTTTAGATTTTGACATTTATACATTCAGAATAATCAAACGTTGCGAAAATGGTTCCTACCGTTAGATTCCGTTAGTTTTCACCTTTAAAAATGTGTAAATAGCACAAATGATCTCTAACCTTTGAGTTTCTTGCGATAATAATCCCTAACATATTAATGTCATAAAATGACAAGGTGCACCTTGTTTTCCGGAAGTCCATCGTTAGAAACTCCAAAGTTAAGCGTGCTTGACTTGGAGCAATTCTGGGATGGGTGACCTCCTGGGAAGTTTTCTCGGGGAGCGTGCGAGTGAGGACAAAGCATGCTGGAAAGACCCGTGTTGGTACGGTGGGGACAGTACGCCGTCATCTAACGGCCGGGACAGCCCGTTAAGTGGGACCCGGGTAGTTAATATATTAATAGAATGTGTGGAAGAAAATGAGTTTTAAAAAAATGAAATTTTGAAAACCGATATTAATCGGTTCTCAAAACCGAAATCTAAAGTAGAATTGATAAAAACATATTTGTTATTCAATTCCTAAAATGATATCCAATATACTTGTTTGTTTATGTTCCATGAGTTTATTATCCTTTTTATCAATATGTTGAAATGTTAATGCAATGATTTTTTGTTAAATATTTTATTGTGAACTTTAGAAATCCAGAATAAACTTTATTTTTTTAAAACTCGTTTTCAACCACACATTCTATCAATAAAATAATTTACAAATAAATTCAATTTTTTTTTAACTAAATGTTCTTCAAAAAAATACAATTACAAATCACATTATTTAAAATAATTGATCTCAAATATGAGCTTAATATGTTAGGGACTAAAAAGGCCAAACATATAGGGATTTAATATGTTAGGGACTAAATACGCTAAACATTTGGAGGTTACATGTCAAATATGACATTAATATGTTAGGGACTATTTGTACTATTTACACATTTTTAACGGTGGAAACTAACGAAATCTAACGGTAGGGACCATTTTCCCAATGTTTGGTGATTCTGAGGGTATAAATGCCAAAATCTAAACGTTGGGGACCATTTTCGCAAGAAACCCAAAGATTGTGGACCATTTGTGCTGTTTAACCATTTCTAAATTATACAATTCTTCAAATAAATTTCTAACCCTATATATTTTCTTTCTCCAATTTTTAACCATCAATTTACCTAAAAAAAACAAAAAAATCCTTTTTTTTAACTTTGTAGCCGCTGAACAGTTACTTAGTTAAACAATTTTTCAAATCAATTTTTAATAATATATATTTTTCCTTTCCAATTTTTAATATCACTTTTTACCTAAAAAAAATCCAAATAAACCAATCAAATGGCCGTCGAACAGTGCCTAAAATCTATATTTTAATCTAAGTGAAATTTAACAATTAATCTCAACCACAAATTAATTGCATGTAACTCACAATTTTTCAATCACATATTTCATCAACTTTTATCACAATTTACTAAAAACATGATTTTAATCTTTACCAAACATGGACTAAAATTAAAGTTGAACGACCTAAATAAGCCCCTATTTGATGTTTATTATTTAAAATGAAATAATGATTTTTAGAAGAATGTGTGGTTAAAATATAAGAATTCTTTTTTGAATTTATGTTTAAAGAATGTGATTTTAAGATATGTGAATGAAAAGTGGAGTAAAAAATATGTGTGGTTGAAAAATAATTTGAGAAATTGTGTAATTAACCACTTATGCGAATAAGGGAAAATATTTGTACCTGATCTTCTACAGCCAAACAGCCCCCACTCCTCCAAAAAGCAACAACCACATACCGAAGCAGCATGCGTCAAAATCCACGTACCGCCAAAAAAATGATTGAGGGCAAAAGTGTAAAAACAAAAAAATAATAATAAAGAATTGAAAAGGTTGGGAATAGCTGCTTCAATTTTCAACCGTTCGGTAATGTTTTTCTTAATAAAATAGTTTATAAATTTTATAATTTTTCAAATCATTTTTTAATTTTTAACAATATATATATTTTTTCAATTTTCAATCACTAATTTTTATCTAAAATTATAAATAAATCAATTTATAAACTAAATAGTGTTACTAAACAAAGACTGAGCTTAAGCCCCCATTTTGATACAGATAAAAATCAAAATTTTAATAGATTTTGATAAAAAATTATGAGATATGTGGTTGAAAAGTTATATTTTTCATAAAACTGTGGTCAAAATTAAATATTAATTTTAACTTGAATTAAAATCTATCTTTTTAATTGTACGAAACAAGGGGCTTAATTTATAAGATAATGTATTCTATTTATCCGATGGTATCAATTGTGATTCAAATTATCCAACAATAAGTTATTCTTGTTTATCGAGAAATATAAAAAATAATTATCTATAGCTATATCATTTTAATTATTGTGGTACTTTAGACTGACACTTTTTGTTTTATACTATTCGTTGACTTGAGTTATAATTTTAGTTGTAATTAACATAATTTTTTAAATCAGTGTCAAGTGGGGGTTATGTTCAAATTTTTGTTAATTTCATATTATATGATTTAATGAAATCTTCAATATGAGTACAATATTAATATATAAACTTTTGCTATTTTAAAAATAAGTATTTATTATAGAAAAATTATTTGTTCAATTTAAGCATAAATAATCGCAAGATATTTCGCATAACTTTTTTTAGATAACTTACAATATATTTACACACGATTTTGAGGGTGTAGAAATACAATATATAATCAAGGTTATCTATTTTTTGTAAATGTAAACTAACTGGTTAAAAATAATTTCAAAAAAATATTTCAATAAAAAGTGATTTAAAAAAAGGGTAATTATATTCACACGACACTTTTTTTATATTTACACCACATTTTAATTGCAAGAAAGATCTTCAATATTCGTTTACTTTGCTCTTATGTCATCAACTTTTTTACATCGCATTTTTATTCATAACATTCAATTAATTAACATATCTTGTTTCTAACCACTATTTCTATTCAAATATTCGACTAATTTGCATTGAAAAGAAGTGCAAATATTTTTTTTAACCTTTGTATTAGTTATTTATTTTGATTATTTAAAAGTATGAGAGATAAAAAGTATTTTTTGCCCTTGGAACAAATATTTTGGACGAAAATCGTCTCTAAAGACAAGATGTGAAAATTAATAAATGGTTGATGATTTAAAAAATTATAAAAAAACTTGGCAGGGTATATGTAAAAATAAGAAAATCTTAGGATCCTCATTGCAAATAAAATGTGGTGAGATTAATATGATTAACAAAAAGTGTGGTATCAATATATTTATCCTTAAAAAAATGTACATCTAAAGTACCACAATAATTAAAATGATATAGCTATAGATAATTATTTTTATATTTCTCGATAAAAAAAATTAACTTATTGTTGGATAATTTGAATCACAATTGATACATGTCAGATAAATAGAACTATTATCTTATAAATTAAGCCCATTGTTTCTGACAATTAAAAATTTAGATTTTAATTTAAGTCAAAATTAACATTTAATCTTAATCACAATTTTATTAGACTTATAACTTTTTAACTACACATCTCATAAACTTTTATCAAAATGTACTAAAAATCGATTTTTATTTATACCAAAAATGGGGGCTAAGATTAGCCTTTGTTTGGTGACACTGTTTAATTTATAAACTAATTTATTTATATTTTTAAGGTAAGCAACAATAGTTGAAAATTCGAGAAAAAA
This sequence comes from Ligustrum vulgare, assembly GCA_963555705.1. Classification (NCBI taxonomy): domain Eukaryota; kingdom Viridiplantae; phylum Streptophyta; class Magnoliopsida; order Lamiales; family Oleaceae; genus Ligustrum; species Ligustrum vulgare. The sequence continues at coordinate 27,879,581 of OY743174.1, forward strand.
TGTGTGTAATTAAAAATTGATTTGAAAATTTGTGTAATTTATAAACTAGTTTATTAAAAAAAAGAAAAGGTTACTGAACTATTTGCTAAAATATAAATCCTATCATCTCACTTTAAAAAGGGCCATCTGTTTGTTAAAATTTTTTTGTTTAAAAACATATTTTTTTATATTTTCTAGGTAAAATATATGAATGAAAAATAAAAAGAGAAAATGTGTGTTGTTAAAAATTAATTTAAAAAATTGTATAAAAAAAAACATGTTTAAAAACATATTTTTCAAACACAAATTTGAATGGGGGTTATGCACATCCTCTTTAAAGAGGGTGGAGAAAACCGGATTCTCTTGTGTGATAATTGGACAGTACTTTAACAAACCTCTTTATGAAAGTCCTCGAGAGGGCTTAGTTGATCCATAATTTATGTTTCATCTTTCGTTTCCTTTTCGTTTGGATCTAGGAATTTACTCATCTTCCATAAAGGAGCCGAATGAAATCCGTTTTCTTCCATTTATTCCAAGGCAAGAATTCAACAATCCCTTAACCAAAACCAAGGAACTATTCATACGTTATTGAATAGAAATACGGGATTCCTTTACTTGTATTGGGCATCTTTACTTTGTTCGTTGGATCTCTAGGAATTCCTTTAAACCAAGAATTGGATATATTAACCAAATGGTGCTTTCGCCGTTGGTGTTCTTTCCGATCTCTACGCATTTCACCGCTCCACCGGAAATTCCCTCTGCCCCTACCGTACTCTATCTTGGAAGTTTCCACCGCCTGTCCAGGGTTGAGCCCTGGGATTTGACGGCGGACTTTGCTCGGCGTGTACATGAGAGAAGCAAGGAGGTCAACATCTTTCAAATATACAACAGTTCTATTTCTCGATGGGGGCGGGGAAGGGATATAACTCAGCGGTAGAGTGTCACCTTGACATTAATAAAACTGGTAGGTGAAGTGGACAAAGAAATCAGAGAAAAAAATCAACCACACGTTGCTATCAAAAGAAAAAAAAATATTTTCGATTTCTTTCCTATTATTTTTTTGGGAGTGTAACCCACATCTTGAGGGTCCGTAGTGATTGTGTCCTGAACCATTATTTTGAGATGTAAATCGCATGTTGTATCTCTCAGAACCAGAATGGAGGACATTGATAACTCTCAGGAATGGTGGTAACTTCCGCTTGCCACATGGTCAAATTCATTATTTCAGGATTCGAACCCTGCACCTAATTGCGCTGAGCAAATTTCCTATCTTTTTTTTTACCATTAGAAGATATGTCGTGAGGGCTTTCCGATTATTTTTTTAATATATTAAAAGAGATGATTTGTACAACTGTTAAATTTCTTATTTTCCAAAATACTGAATCGAATTTTATATTACTCCATTAAATATTAACATTAAAATAATACACATGCAAGGTACATGCACCTCACTAGTTTTCTTTAAAAAAAAGCTTTGAGTTTGGGTCCAAACTCGTAACCAATTTTGTTACCAGTACCACAGAAAACTGAAGATCAGACAAGTGTCTTTATTTCTGGGGTCGTCGTTTTTCACAGATCATATATATTTATTTCCATATTAAAACGTGCAAGTATCTCAGTTTTTTGATTGACAGAAATTCTTTAAAGTTATTTTTAAAACATTACACGTGGACACATAACATTTTAAAAAAAAATAATAATAAATTTATTTTTCACATAATTTATTTTAAAAAATTGAAGTGACTTAAATTGTTGTTTGTTTTTGATTAAAAAATTAAATTTTTATCAAAAGTCAAAGTCAACAATTAATCACATCCACATATTTTATGGATCTTATAGATTTTTAACCCCACATCTCATTAATAACTTTTATTAAAATTCTTTAAAAATTTAATTTTAGCCTCTATTCAGATCAAAAAGCAGGTTTATAAATCAAATTTTTGCAAATTTTGATATAAGATGTAGGGTTAAAAATTGGAGAGAGAAAAGATGTATGGTTAAAGAGTGATTTGATAATCTGTGTAAATTATAAATTAATTGTTTTTTTTTTTTTATATTATTTATCCGAAAAAAGGCTGGATTTAATTTAATTAATTAATGTTTTGGAAGTACAGTTGCGTTCTCTATCTTTCCATGTTGTAAAATCAATTCAATCTTCTCTTGCTCATTAAAATATGAAATCGAAGGGGCCCTATAAAATGAGACGCTCTGAATGGCTTTTTCAAAGAAAAAAACAGAACCAAAATTAAACACTCCTCCTACCTTCCTACGTAAGCCCTGATGTGAAGGCAGAATCAAGTTGCAGTTTGTATAAAAGCTAGCATTGTTAAAGAAAGAAGTAAAATTTTTGTTTTTGTTGAATAGTAATAATAATAATAGTATCGTGGTGTAGTAATAGGGAAGATAGATAGTATATAGAATGGATAAGCAAGAAGAGCAGGTTGCACTGTTGACCAAGGATTATTATGAGAACTGCCCTGGATGTAAGGTGGATCAGCGGAAAGAGTTGCAGCGCGGTCTGCCCATCAAGCAAGTCCTTACCATATGGATAATTGTGCTAGCAACAGGTTAAATCTTTCAGTTTATTCTTCTCAATATTAATGCCTGGCTTTTTTTTTTTTTTTTTTCTTTTCCTCTATGGACCTATGGTGTGATATATACTATACATACATAGTTTGGAGGTTATCGTTTCATAAATTTTTTGTCATAATCTAGAGGGTTTTTAGAAGATAACAGATATGTTCTCTAGGAAATTCCTATTATTCATATCATAGAATTGATGACCGATCTTCATGCACGTCCCAATAATTTACGTTTTAATTGCTACATGGAAGACGGAAGTGAAAGATCCAAAATCGCCAGTTCCCCCCCCCCCCCCCCCTTCTCTTTCTAATAATGTAATGTTAGTAATATTGACATCAACTGGTGTTCTACACTTTCTTTTGTTTATCCATTTCTGCGAGCAGCAGTGATAATTGGCACCGATTTTGTATCATATTTTCTCTCTCATTTATTTATTTAATATTTTTTTTCACCTTTACAGCTTTGACAATATCATCTCTCTTTCCATTCCTTTATTTCATGGTAAGTACTTAAATCTTTTGGATTTACCGCTTTACTATGGGATTTGAGACATGTAAGTTGATGGAAGATATATAATTGTTCTCTTCTTTGTACATAGACGCGGCTAATCTACAGATTCGAACTTAAAATGTTGGAATTCTAGATGCATTCACCTGAAGGGCATAATATCATTCATGGGATAAATATCTTCTCGCTTTTGATTCCAATTCTTAAGATTACATGTTAAAAAATTGCCAAGATATAGCCGACCCAACTTGTCCTTCATTAGTAACAACAACCTCTTATAAGTATATGTTGTAGTTCAGAGTTTACGTTTTCGCAATCTTGAATAGTTCTATTGCTAACATAATAATCTTGGGAAAGAATCAAGCTAAGAGATGTAATTGTGTATTTATGCTTGGTAATTTGATTGTTTTCATTAGCACTGAAACATTAAATTTCATTGCAGATAAGGGATTTTCACATTGCAAAACGAGAAGAAGATATTGGTTCCTATGCTGGTTATGTAGGTAGTCTAGTTATGTTCATGTGCTATAATGTTGATATGTGCTTACCACTTAGTTTATCGTTGTACTCAAGATTAAGTTACGAATTCTTGAAGGGGCCTCTTATATGCTTGGAAGAGCTTTGACGTCTGTCCTGTGGGGAACCATTGCCGATAGATTTGGTCGAAAACCTGTGATAATTATAGGCTGCGTCGCATTGTTAGTGATCACTTATGCTTGTTTTCTTAAAGATTTTTATTCTGAATGTCACAGGAGTTTTTATTGATCAGTTATGTGCTAATCATCAGAGTGTTATTTATCTTCAGGGTTGTTTTCAACACTCTCTTTGGACTCAGCATTAACTTTTATATGGCCATCTCCATGAGGTTTCTTCTTGGGAGTTTGAATGGTTTATTAGGACCAATAAAGGTATTATGTGATCACTTTGCAAGCATGTTGAATAAAATTAATATATAATGCAATATCCTACAAAGTACCTTTCATCAAAATGACTCATTATTTTTATTTTCTGGATTTGCATATTGATTTTTAGAATTTTTACTTGACCAGGCATATGCATGTGAATTAGTTCGGGAAGAGTACCAATCTGTAGGACTTTCAGCGGTGAGCATTTGAATTAAAAATATTATTTTAATATCATTTCGGCAGATTCTTTGATAACTTACAAGAACTCTTCCATCGTGAAGGGACTTCATATGGGATACTAGACTATGCACACCAAAGAAGTGCAGAAAAACTTATGTCAACGTGTTTCACTCAAATTTGGGTGGATTAGAAGAAATATTGAGTACTTAGATGCCCAGATTCATTGCTGAATTAAGCATCAAACCACTAAAAAGGACATAATATCAGTATAAATGTTTTTGTTTCTTCCACTGTACTCTGGAATACTTGGTGCTATGCCATTACTTCACTGATGAAAAGTCCGCTTCTAGCTTTCTACTCTTGCCATTTCATCTCATCTCAGCAATATGACGATTTATCACTGCAGAGACTTTCCAAGAGGAAAATATATCAAAAACTTAAGATAGATTTCTACTTGATGGAAATATTATGATCTATTCAGGAAATAACTTAGAACTGCGATTTCTACTTGATGGAAATATTATGATCTATTCAGGAAAGAACTTAGAACTGCAAGCATAGACAATTAGCTGTCCAAGAGAATAATAGGTTCAAAAACAGAGTTCATATACAGGATCTGTCTCCTCATCTTAACAAACTGTAATTTATGTCTGTCACTTTTTTTCCTTACTCCTCTAGTTCTTCAGCCAACCTCAGTTTTTTGTATTAAAATAATTTGTTCCTCTGGTTTTGTCTTTGATCCTCTTTCTTAAAATATCACCTTTACTTGCACATATTCCCTTAAATATATATTTGGATGAATTTTAAGTCCCAGACCATTATTTTTACAGTAGGTTACATAGAAGGTTCTGAGAAGCTTAATTTCCTTTGTTACAGGTTAGTACAGCATGGGGCACAGGATTGATCATTGGTCCAGCTATAGGAGGATTCCTTGCTCAGGTGTGTGTATATATATATTATTCCCTTGTAATTTATTGTATACTTAAAACAACGAAACAATCGTTTTCACACCACTGTAGAAAAAGAATTGATCACCGATGAATTCAAATTAAGTCTAGTTACAAATGAATTCCTATTCCTAATTATTACGAGCATTTGAGGTGCGAAATATGGATCAATGGAGTTTGTCAGTTGTACTATTGGCACAATTTTGCTAGCATTCTTTTCCCCTTGTTCTTCTTTGGACTTCATTCGAAGGAACGTTATCTTAAAGTAAGACTAACCAAGTGTCCATATTAGGGTTTGCTGTCTTATGAATTGCAAAATAAGATCTTCATCACTTTGTGTAACTTCCCTTTCTAAGGGATTCAATAGGAGAGAATAATTTTCATTTTAATTTCATGTAACTTTTGATTTACAGTTATTACTTTTATTTTTGTACTAAGCCTGCAGAGAAATTTCCTGCCATATTCTCGTCAAATTCTTTATTTGGAAGGTAATTTTTCTTCTTGCATTACCATTTTGCATAATCATCATAAAGTTCTGCTGTTGTTATCTCTAACACATGAACCTTATGCAGATTCCCATATTTCTTGCCCTGCCTGATTATATCACTCCTTGCATTGCCTGTCACTATTGCTTGCTTTTGGATCCCGGTATGTTTCTTCTACTTGTTCTTCTTCACGTTAGACACGTCATTAAATTTAACATCATGATATCACATTTATTTCTCTAGTTTTCTTTGCATTTTTAACCCAAATATTTGTAATAGAGTTCTTTTTCATGAGAATGTCCGACACATTGAACATTCAATGTTTTAATATTGATCGAAAAAATCCCAAAATGATTTCTTTAATTGCATTCCATGTTCAATAGGGAAACAAGGGGACAAGAGTCTAACATGAGGATTTCAACATTATGCTAAAATAAAGTCATGCAATATGTGGTTGTATGAAAATTGATCACGTCTCCTCTTCATCTTCCCCATTTATAAGTTATAACATTTGTGATATTGCTGCATTGTTCCTTGACAAAACCTTGAACTGAATTTTTGTATGGAGGTTTTGATTAAACTCTGTGAACTGCAGGAAACATTGCATACACACAACTCGGAGAAGATATCATCTCAAAGTTCATTAGCTGCTCTGGAGTCTGCATCTCCCAGGTCTGATGATAAGGTGGATCTGAAGGAAGGAAGTGAAACAACTTCTAGAGATAGCCTCTTCAAGAACTGGCCCCTGATGTCATCCATCATAGTGTACTGTGTTTTCTCCCTTCGTGATATGGCTTACTCTGAGGTAAAGTAAATATAAAATTCCACTTAGTCCAAGTTTGCTTGTGTTGTGGCCTACGTCTAGATATTTGTTACTGATATTGACCTATTGTTCAGTTCTATTATGTTGGTTTGTATTTCGGTAGTAGCTAATTGTTCAACGGTCTCTATGATGCGTACCATCTAACACTTGGTTAACAACTTAGCACGTCAACTGGAAATAAGTAATAAACTTCATATAATTAAAATTAATTAAACAATCATGTCTAGGCAAAAAACATGAAGATAAAATTATTTTTTCACATTAACCCAATCTGGTGCTATGTAGTGTCATATATTGAAAGTATATTTAGGTTTTCTAAATAATCAATCATAAACTGTGTTTTGATGGTTATTTTGTTCCTCCACTCTTTTGTTTTCATGGCCATCTCATGAAAGTCCAATTTTCTTCAACAGATATTCTCATTATGGGCAGAGAGTCCCAGAAGGCTTGGAGGATTAAGTTATACAACTCAAGATGTTGGTGTAGTTCTTTCAATTTCAGGTTAAGTGCTATTACATTTTGAGTTAATTCTATTATATTTCGTCTCATGTTCTTTAAGAATCAATAAAAATGTTTCTCCAGGTTAGGAAACAGAATCCAAGATAACTGATTTTTATGTGTGTGTGTGTCTGGGTGTGAAACTTACAAATGTAGAACCCTTAACAAGATTAGCATAATAAATGGTAGCATATGATCAGGAAGAATATTTTATTAATATGTCTAAATGTTCTTGCTTCATGTCAATTATCAAGTATCCAACTTAGAACCAATTGCTTGCATGTAAGTAGGCCCACCTATCTGTTTTTGTTTGGTAATTTTTATTTATTTATTTATTTTTATTATTATTATTATTATTATTATTATTATTATTATTATTATTATTATTATTATTATTATTATTATTTATTTATTTATTTATTTTATTTTGTTTTATTTTTTTGGTGAGAATGGAACTTATGCACCCTATCCCCTTCCTTTAAAAACCCTAAATGCTCTGACCAGAGTAACTTGGTGCAATATTGTGACATTTCGCTTACCATCGTCATCTTTTGCTTTTTGGAGTTGAGAAGGATATAGATTTTTATTGTTGGTTAACGTAAATTAAATATGTTGGGGATACGATAATAAATAGATCAATAGTTTAACTTTCAAATGAATTTAAAATTACATAAATCTTACCCTCTCCAGATGTTTAAGCTTTCATGTAACGGGATGCTTGGGATGCTTTTACGTCGTATGAATAAGTCTCAATGCTCTGTCGGTGAAATGTTTCTGTTTAGATGTCGGTAATTTAATCATTCTCTTTAATTCATTGATGCTAAGATCTCTCCTTTTGTGCTATGAGTAATAAAATCATGTGGAACGGACATATGATTTTGACATTTGAAGAGAACGTGTCACTTAACTTTATGATATCTTATTTTTGGTCAAGCTAAAATGAAACATCAAAGTATCTTAACGCTTCAGTTTCATATATAACTAACTATTAAAACAATTCCCTAGTATGCTTATGGCTTGTAAATTTTCAGGTTTTGGCCTTTTAATTTTCCAGTCCTCTCTATATCCACTCGTGGAGAAAATTCTTGGACCTATCATGGTCTCTCGAGTTGCAGGAGTAAGCACTACAATCTTGCTAGCATCAGCAATATGTTTATCTAAAAGATGCAACATCCAGATTGTTCTATTGCTAATTTGAATAATTTTGTTTACGTTCTTATGTGCTGCTTGCAGATTGTGTCAATACCATTACTGACAAGTTATCACTATATTGGCTTGCTATCTGGAATTTCCCTATCAGTACTATTAAATTGTGCATCACTGGTGATGAATGTTCTATCTGTAAGTGATTTGTTGCTTTCAACGTTTTACCACTCATTCATAAAGTCAAGAATAGAACTATATGCCCCCCAGGGCACATCCCTAGTGGCAAAGGTTGGGGATATACAAATGCTGGCAGCGTAGATGTCGTAAATTCAAATCCTCACAGGTTTTAATTTGCTAGGCAATTTGTTAGTCTAGTGGATGGTACCCAAATTCTGGCCAACTAGGGGTATAACTTGCGATACATCCTCTGCCAATCCCCAGTGCAGGAGCGGTGGGGGCGTCTAAGGTTGGCGTTCAACCTTTTAAGAATAGAACTACATACATAGTACATCATAACAACCAGGTGTCAGTCAGAAGTAGGTGCACCGTGCATGCCATTGCTGGAAATCCGAGATTAGAACTAAAAGAGAACACACATTTTACGAAATATAATGGTATTAACAGCTGAGCCACAAGTACTGTAGAACCTCGAGCCGTCTTATATATGTGATGAAAGGAATACTGATTTTGATCTCCTTTCAATGTGAACTACTATATCTACATTCTCTGTATATGCGAAAGAAATAACCAATAAAATAGATTCATAAGTTTGATATCTTGTAAATAAAAATTTGATAGATTACGTAGACTATTTGTTAAAATTGGTGCACATTTCTAGAGTTCTCTATTTCTAGAATTCACTAGAGATTCTTGGGAAACAAGTAAATAATAAATAATCCTAGAATTCTCTAGACTACTTAGTAAAATAATAAAAAATCAGAATTAATCGGTACAACAAATCGAGAAACAAGGTAAAACACAGCTGGTGGAATTGACTGTTATCTCCTTGACAGCCCATATAGTCAATGACAAGTGTACACAATTCCAAGATCTATAAAGAAACTACAGAAGATGCAAGTGTAAATCTAGAAGTGCATGCCAGTGTTGAAAATGAAGAGTGTATTCATTAGTATACTCATCCTATCTGTTTAAGTTTAATGGAAGCATATATTTTCTGTATTCCTATTTCAATTCTGAACATTAACTACTCTTCGTTTTCATCAGATCTCCATTGTAACGGGTTTCTTCATATTGCAAAATAAAGCTGTGGTAAGTTTCTCTTGGATTGATCTTACAAAGCATTTTTTCCCTATCTAGCTTCACACTATTATGTACTTATTTTGTATACATACGATAACTGGATTCCTCTGACATTACACGTACAGGATCAACACCAAAGAGGAGCTGCAAATGGTATTGCCATGACCTTGATGTCACTTTTTAAAGCTGCGGGCCCAGCAGGAGGAGGAACACTGTAAGTTGCTTTTTCCCACTTCGTTTCATCTATCAACATCTTTGAGATATGGTTGATTCGAAACAAAAGAATCGTTATAGTGAGCTTCTCATGGTGATTAATTTATGGGGGTAGGCAAAAAGATAACATAATTTTGGACTAGTAAAAGGCTTGGGGTTCCTTTCATCCATTCCAAGTTAGCATTTTCAACCCAAGTATAAAGAAAATTTAAGTGAGATTGGGATATATTTATCAAGGACTCTTTAAACCAATAACATTATGCTTCTAGTCAACAAGTAGATGTAAATTTTTGTGTTTAGTTAAACATGAAAGTTGCAAATCATTAGCATCAACCTAAATCATTTTTAATGAAGAAATCATGGAGAACTTAGATATTCCACTTGCATTGGTTGGTAAATTTGAGAACTTCAATTTCGAACCAGTTCTACTCTTAAAGATGAAACACTGGTTCTATTTTTCTCTGTTTGATGTTCTTTATTTGAGAAAAAATTGTTTTAAATAGTGATTGATATGATATCGTGTGGTTGAAAATGAAAGAAATGTTTTGAGTTTGTGTAGAATTTTTAAAATGTATGATTAAAATGGAGTACTGTAGAAAAAAGAGTCATTTTTAAATAATATCCATTGGTCACTGGTGCTTGGTTCAGTTCGATTCTCTATGTAACCAGGCTCCAACACCAATTTATATGATACAAAATTATTGTCCGAGACTCCAAGATAAAATACACTTAACCCCTATTTGATGACCATTATAAATAGAAATTTGGGTAAAATGATTTTTTATAGAATATGTGGTTAAAAAGTAAAATATTTGATTTTGTGAATATGTGGTTTAAAATGTTTATGAGAAATAAAGAGTTTACTTTTAAAGGGAGTCAAACAGGGGCTTAATGTTATTATAGTAGACAAATTAAATGAACTGGATAATGGTAAGAACTGTGGCATCTCCTAGGCCTTGCAGACCAGAAAAAAAATTATTATGCAAACTGACTCTGTGTTGTTTGTAGTCTACACAAGATACGAAATTTAACGTTCTAATCTATCCTTGTTTTCCAACTAATGCAGTTTTTCCTGGGCAGAGAAGCGTCTGGATGCTGACTTCCTTCCAGGTAGGTGTACTATGCTTATTGTGATATTATTATGCCTTGATGCTTGAAGATAATTTTTTTTTTTTTTTACTGTGGTTTAAGTTGTGTAAACCAAAGTTTTCAAATCTGACCGAGGGAATGAACCTCAAAATGTAAAACATCAAAGAGTTAACCGGGTCAAGCCAGGAGTCAAAATAATTAATTAATTACAAATACAATAATAGCTGATTATCCTGGTTGAACAGAACGATTCACAAGGTTTCATCCTGCTTTTCTAAGATTATTAGGCTATAACTCTTTGGTCGGGCTAGTGATGATCAAACATTGGTATTAAGTTGACCTCTTTACTAAGCATATTTAAATCTTTCGAGTGTAAACAAGACCTACGTAGAAACCGACGTGTGAGGTCTTGGATTTGAATCCCTTGAGCTTGTACAACAAATTGAATTTGGACTCTTTACATGAATCCAGGTTCTTTCCATCGTTATTTGCCGTGTTAGATTCAATTCTCTGGCATTGAAATTACCAATGCTGTAGGAAGGCTGAACAAGTTCTTTCTCCTGAACTAGACAAACAAAACCTTTGGTTTGTCTGTGATTCAGCTCTAGCTTAGTCTAGGGGTCATTGATTGTGTTCCTGGACGTAGCCTTGTGGCGTCCCGCAACAGATTGCAATTAAAATAAATTTGTTTATGGAATCTCACTCTCATTGTCATTGCCAACTTCCATGTCATTAGAATCAGGCAATCCCTGATTTTCAACTTGTGTTGGTTTGCCTGCTTTCATTTTGACATTGGGGTTAGCAACGTCCTCTTCATCTTGAATGACTTATGGTTCTTCTCATTTGAACTATTGTTAAGATTTGGATTTTGAGACGGGAAACTTGAGTATCTTGATAATAAATAAATTGACTCATAAATTGGTAAGTGGAAAACATGCTTAACCTTCTCGCCTCGAAAGAAGAGAGGTAATCCAATCCTCTAATCCAAATAGAAATCATCCCCTAAAAGGAGATTATAACACTACTTGGACTGTCCAATATTAACAATGATCCTATGACATGAGTAATTGCATAAAAATCCTCAAGCTCCACATTTTCATGGTCATCCTTCATGGTATTCATATAAACTTCTTTCTCATCTCCACCCATCTGTTTACTGGGAAATCCAAATATTCATCTCTTTCAAGGTAAAACCACTATCATCTTTTCCCTTATTACAAAGGTTCATCTATGATCAACCAAAATTATAGAGCATGAAATTCTTCCTCGAGAAATGCTCTAAACTTCAGTTATTGTACAGTTATCCACCTATTTTAAATATGTAGTTCTGTGGTATGACAAGCATTTTATAATTATCTGAGATTTTGCTTTGGGAGGACAAGTAGATCGTTTATTGTGGATTATTTGAGCTAAAGATGTAGATGAACTGGGAGCCTTGGGGGGATTGAACATGGGAAAGCGGGTGGGTAAAACTAAAAGGCAAAGAAGGAGAAATGTTGTGAAGGTTGGTGCTGTCAAATGTGACAAGAAACAATCTCCCTATGAATTAGGTAGAGTTATCAGTCGCCCCTAGGGCACATCCCAATCGGCAAAGATTGGGGATTCACAAACGCTTGCAGAGTAGAGGTCGCAGGTTCGAATCCTCATAGAATTGAATTTGCTTGAATTTGTTAGACATTTTATTAGTTCAGTGGGTGTTACCCAAACTCTGACTAGCTTAGGACATAACTTGTAATTTATATCCTCCACCAATCCTTAAGGTAAGGATGGTGGGGACACCTAAGATTGGTGTTCAGCCCTTTGAGGTAGAGTTATCAGCCCAAAGATTGCCTCACGATTCATTAATTAAGGAAGACTAGAAGTATTTATATAGTCAAAACTCTTTAATAGAGGTGTCAAAAAAGTCGTCGGCTCGTAAAAAGCTTGGCCCTAAGCTCGAAGAACCGAGCCAAGGCTCAAAGCACCACGGCTCGAGCTTGGTTGGCTCATGTTTTTTTCTTTTTGAATTACCAATTTTTCCCGTGTTGATGGGCCAAATTGGCCCATGTTTTGGCCCCTGCAATCACAGGCAGTTACTTTAGATGCATGGAACACGAATCTGATGTGCTTTTTTGACGTTTTTCTTGTTCAAAATGTAACTGAATAAAGATTGATTTAACTAGTTACAAATTTCAGATCAAATTTGAAATTTGAAATTTTGGCACGTATTTTTAGGCTTGGCTCGAAGACGCTCGAGCCGGGCCTTAAAAATTTGGTCGAGCTTTGACTCGACTTGGCTTGAGCCAAAAAAAGCTCGAGCCTTGATGTTCGGCTCAGTTCTTTGATACACCTACTCTTTAAAAAACTTGAAATAATTAGTTTTGGGTGAGACTATTGTTGTTGCTATAAACTCAGTGCTTTGATTTGTTTAGTGCGAAGACTACTTTGTGTCTGAAAGTACAAGGTGCATGTCTAACATTTGATTATTAAAGAATATATGCGTTATTTTATATCGGAATGACAACTGAAAATACTCAAATTCTAGCAGCTTGGTTCTTCTACTTGCACGTGCTGCATACATCTTTCTATAGTATATAATATTCTACACACTGTTCTATTAGGCTAATTGTGTTGTGAAATCTCCTTATCCAGCTAATTACAAGTGTTGATTACATGCAGGAGACCAAATGGTGTTCTTCATCTTGAATATAATTGCAGTAGTCGGAGTGCTGATGACATTCAAACCATTTTTAGTGGAACGTACACGTTGAGTACAAGATTGATCGTTGTTTTCCACATGTATTCCATCTTCACATCAGAATTAATTTCTTAAAAAACAACAATATATTGGATTAATTTGTTGAAATTGTGTGCGAAAATTGTACTTATTGATTCCTACAAGTGTATGTAGTCCATATGATCAATGGTCAGGGCAGAGCCAAGAATTCCACACTGGGGGTGAAAATTTTGGGGGTGGAGGGCGGAGGTTCCCCTCCCGGGGAGTCCCAAAATTTTTTTGAATTAAAAGGATTGAAATTGACGATTTTTAATACAAAAAAAAAAGAAGACATATTAGATTAATAGATCAAAAATTTATTTAAGAATTTAATAAGCGAAATGAAGTTCAAAATGTATAATGCAATTAAAAAAATAATAATAAAATAAAATTGAGCCTTATTTATTTGGGGATAAGTTGGATTTATTGTCTTGGTCTTTATAGTTATAATTAGTTTTACACCTGTGCATCGCACAGATATATTTGATTGACAATGTATAATTAATTGATACTGAACAATGAGAAAAAATTAATAAAAAGTAACAACAGAGAGTAGTAGTAGTAGTAGTAGTAGTAGTACCATTTTCAAAATTATTACAAATTATGGAAAATGTGGTTCAATGAGAATCATATGATACACAACATGATCAGATGTAATGTAATCAATCAATTTGGGGAAGAACGGCTTAGATTGTAGATCCTTCTCGTGTTTCTACACCATTATAGGAATATACAACAAGCTGATAATGAGATTTGAATAGATGTTGATTATCTCTTATTAACTCCCCTACTCTTTCCATGGGAATGATAGAGCATTAAAAAAAAAAAAAAAAAAAAAAAGGAATCATGATCCGACTGGGGAAATGAATTGTCTCGTTACAAACACTAAGGCTGTGTTTGATACAGCTTGATTTGCCTGAAAAATATCAAATCGTGAAAAATATTTTCCACCTTTTGCATTTGATTGGTGTTTGATTGACAAAATTTGTATTGGAAAATGTTTTCTTAGGTACAATCATTTAAAACACAACTACCTCATTTGCCTTGAAAATATTTTCTTACGTATTTGCTGAGAAAACATTTTTCACCTAAGGTGAAAAATTCTTTTGCGTCACGTTTGATCATTTTTGTTGTTGATAATTGACTTATTTTTTTTTAGAAATTAACATTATTATTATCAAGTACAAATGAATGAAAATTTTTTAAAAAAACATTTAATTAAAATAGTTAAATTTTGATTTATTTGCCACGGAGAATAATGTCAATCAAACAACAAAACTAGGAAAATCTCCCACTTTTTCACCTGAAAAATTAATCTAATCAAACACTTCCTCCAATTGACATTTTTCAGGAAAATAATTTCCAAACAAATCAATTTTTTAAAAATATTTCTTACCATTTATTTTCCATCTTTTCAATCAAATACAGCCAAAAGTCTAAATTTATATACAACTTAGTGCAAAGTTTGCTATAAACGACATATAAATTTTGCTTGCATTATCCACATAATTACTATAAAAAATCGACTTTCTACTGGAATGTGCCTAATTATAATGGCGATTTTTCCCTTCAACTACGGGTCAACCTAAAGTTCCTTTCTAGGAGGCCGATCATCTTGTGATCTTCATTTTGAAAATCTGTAGTGGCAAAGTGGACGTACTCTCACGTTGTGGATCAACCACTATCAATATGTATGTTTGCTTTACGTTTTCTTATTTTTGACAGCTTATCACTACATATCAAATCCATTTGAAACTTTCCATACATACATTATGAAACCAACATGACGTTAACTAAAAAAGTTTTATATAAACTCTTCTTCACAATAACTGAAGAAAACAAACCTATGCCAATCACTGGGGACATAAGGAGTTTCAAGCCTTTCAACTTAAATTCCTTTTTAAAACCTTGAAATTATCTCGCAGTACAAACACAAATTACAAAGAACTGAACTTTTTTACTACTATTTCAAGTTTTTAACTATGCAAATTCTTGTTGAGTTTCATTTAAGGCCACATCGAACCCCACCGGGCTTAATCATAATGTAACCCTCTTCCACTTCCTGCAAAACAAAATCAACAACATAAAATATTGAAATACCAAATAACTACTTCAATTTCTTCCTTTACAAAAATAAAAAAATATTCAAGAACTCAAAAATTTCAAAAGGGTTATTAAATATTTAAATAAAAATTTGAAATATAAGTATACATATACATAACATGGAAGCAACTAAGTGCCGGGAAGGAAGATGTGGGGTTTTTGGTGTACTTCCTTGTAAGCATGGGGGCAATATGGGGAAATATGTAAAAGATGTGATGGCGACTGGAATCCAGCTAGGTGTGAGGTTTTATAAGGCGGTGTACCTGAAAATGAAAAATGACAAGTTAGCACAATTTAAAAGTATATCAAAACACAATTCAAAAAGTAGCATTTCATGTAATACAGACATTTAAGCCTGTGAAAATTTTCTAATCCTGCAAAAGTACTTTTAAATTCAATGATTCATATAATATCTTGTAGTGGCTTTGCTGATATTAGAGAAATCGAATCCATATAAAATCCTGTGAATCAAAGGCTAAAGCTTCTATGGTAATTTTTCCCTCATGTAGTTGCTGGCCTTCCCAAGTAAGCTTTCCTTGCTTGGGTGTAAATAATTAGAATATATATTTTCCCAAAACCAAAGTGTAATGCTTTGCTGAAATGGTTAATAATGAAAAGTGAGGTCTTTTAATTCCAAATCTATCTTGCAGCATCTCAATCTTAAACATCCCCATCGTCATATTTAACTAAGTAGGTACTATTATGGACGAGAAATATATAACTAATCCACTAAGATAAAAAATAGAAAAAAAAATAAAAAATAAAAATTACAAAGGACAAGTTATCTGGCAACATCATAGAGCTTATAGAACTTACAAAAACAGTCATGTCAGCGATACTTTGTTTTAAATTCTGAGGGTCGTGCCCATCCTGCAAGAAAAGAAAGTAGGACACTGCATAATTATTGAATAGAAATAATGTTCATATATCTACTGCCATGAAAAATATTGAAAAAGAAAGTAACAATCAATCCAATCAGATTGACGCAACATTGAAATATAGCAAAGATTTTTAGTTAAAACAGATTGTATTGGGGTCGTGAGCAATACCCAAACAAACATGTAAACTGAACAGAGAAGGAAAAAAAAGAAATGTTCTACCAACATGGACCACTCTGAAGTACAACACCAACCTACCAAAAGGACATATTGCAAGTTTGCAAGCCTTTGCTAACAAACAAAAATAGCACCCAGGTTCTCGTAAGTATGGGACATAATTCAAAATGAAGTTTTTACTTTAGATTCTACTATTACATTCTAGATTTTGCTGCATGGGCTTGCTACACTGTCGGATACATCCATAAATCATCCACATTGCAAGGACAGTCACTAAATACTGCATTATTTCAGGGAAAATTCTTACGATGCTTTTTGAAACATAAATAAAACCTCCTCCAAATCTAACCGGTAAACCTTATAAATATTCAATCAACTAACCAGCATTAAGTATAATACTTCATATCTCTTTATAATTTTAGTTCTGATGTAATGCGATGCGACAAAATAAAATTCATAAAATTTCAAACTACCTTCTAGATGGTCATGAAATGAAGTACAACTATTTTACACCACTATTGCCTAAATCATAAATCATAAAGCCTTAGCTATTTCCATAGAATCCCCCAATGTGTAGCAGTGCCAGTGAACATGTAATTGCAAGAAATGAGCCACCAAAAGCAATATACACCTCTATTTATGCTAATGCACAACATTCGACTTTTCTAGACCTGAATTCCATTTTGAGTTAAACTCTACTTTATCCTCAAGAACTCACCCTTCTTTTTCTAGAAATAACCATTACAAAAATCATATTAAATAAGAAATTGTTCAAATTCAATGTCATATAAATTGTTTGAAAAATTAAAAAAGAATCCACCTCTAGCTGCCCGTCCAAAAACTTGGTTGCCGGCACGTGTCCGATCTTAAAAAACAAACCAGAAATGTTCAAATCAGTAACCTCCCCACTTACCACATTCTTTACCTTCAAACCCCCCAAAGACCTCTCTCCGTACGCCTATGTCACCTTGGAATTCCACAAGACTTCAATCTTTGGGTTTGATTTAGGGCTTCTCGTTTTGTTTTGTATTGCAATTGGAAGTTCGAGAGAGAGAGAGAGTTTTGGGTGGTTGAGACTGCGTTTGTGACTTCGACTGCGTGAAGCTTGAGATTGCGACGGCGGATTGAAGAGAGGCAGCCGATTTCTGGGAAGGCTTAGGGCCTGAGGCTGAATGGGTCGATGGTTGAGATGGAGATGATGATCGATGAAAAATGATTTTAGGTTGGGAGAGATTGGGAATGGAGATGGAATACGTTTGGGGAAAAAAAATAATTAACCACCCACTAACAAAAACCCCCCATTTTAGTAAACGTGGAAAATTGAAAAAATAAAAAACTGAATTTTTTGAAAATTAAAGATCCTGTTAAAATTTAGAACTAGTTTCATACCATGCGATGCGCACACATATTTAATTGACAAAGTATAAGAGCATCTCTAATGGTCTATTCATTGAGAAAAAATAGATTGCCACGTAGAAAAAACAAATAATTGTATGAAAATTTAATCTTCAATGGTTAGTTTGTATGTTTATGTGGTGCGACATGACATGAACATTATCTTATACTATATCTAAATGTAGATAACTTGTTAGACAATGTCAGTAGATAGATATTAATTTTTTTTATATATTTTATCTAAGGAAATTGGCCTTTTTCGCTCGAAAAGAGACCACATTCGCGGGATCTGGAGAAGCCAAAGAGAGGTTCGCGCTACAAAATTCTGCTTAATGAATTCTTTTTCTTGCTGCAATTACTTACTTCCAGATTTTTTTTCTTCTCATTCATACAAAAAATAATGATTTCTACGAGAAGACTATAAACCGGAATTATAAAATTAAAATAAAGATATTTTACCAAGTTGATGATTGACAAACTTTTTAATTGGAAGAGATTTTAAAATGATTACTGAAGAATGATACTTCATAATTACAATATATATATATATATATATATAGAGAGAGAGAGAGAGAGAGAGAGAGAGAGAGAGAGAGAGAGAGAGAGAGAGAGAGAGAGATTTGGTTTTCAAGTCCATGGTTGATTTTGATTTCCTATTTCATTTTTTGGTTGTTGGCTGAATTTTTCAAGTCAAATTTAAAGGAAATTTGTTAATATTTAAAGGAAATTTGTTAATTGAGATGTTGCTAATTTGAAGACACATGTATACATAAAAAAATATAGACAAATACCATTGGGAATAAACTTTAAAATTCACTATTTATTTTATCAATATGGGTGAGATAATTATATACTTAAGTGCCACATAAGTCAAAATACCCATAAATCATTAAAGATACTCTAATGTGCTAATACGAAATAGTGGGAAAAAAAATAATAAAAAGTAAAAATAGCAAATGCCAATTTCAATAATAATAAAAATTCTATTACGAAGGGTATTAACATTAGTCTGTCACATCTCTTATTTCTAATTGAACTTGTATCATTTTCAAGAGGCACAAGTGTGGGTAGAAAAACTTTATTTCTTTATATTTCCAACATCAATGTCGACATCAATTCTCCGACTTTTTGTAGCACCTCGAGTTCTAAATACCCGGTTCACCACGTCTTTTCTGGTCTAACCTTTAAAATAATATTTTAGCGGAAGAAATAGCTGAAATTCATTTTTAGCAACATTTCAATAAACTCTAATGGTCGATAAAATTTGAAAACATTTATGAAATAATTTAAAATAATAAATCGAACCATTAATATTACAAAATATTTGACAATGTCATAAATTCTCAAATAATTGAAAATCTCAAAAATATCCAACGTTTTGAAATACGGATTATCAAAATAAGATTTTCGATTATTTAATGACTATTGCCACCATCGTCCATCGCTTGCCACCCTCTCAAAAATCTGCAAATATTGTTAAAAATAGGAATGAGCATTTCATAGAAATACTCAGTAGACTCATCGCCAATTAATTAATCTACATCACATTTGAACACATAAACGCAGGCTCTTTAGAAATCATAGGGTGTGGGTAGTCTCTTCTCGTGCATTAAAGCACATTGCTTCTCTTTGAAAAATCATAGACTCTTTGAAATCATTGGGTGTGGGTAGTCTCTTCTCGTGCATGAAAGCACATGATTTCTCTTTGAAAATCATATGCTCTTTAAAATCATCGGGTGTGGGTAATTTTTCTTCCCGTGCACTTAAGGCACATAAGTTATGCATAACATCATCATTTATCTTGCAAGATATTCTCTTCTTTCTCATGCATAAAAGCATATAAGTTATGACAAGCATAACAATATAAACATTTCCAAAGAAATATATTCTCATCTCATTTCATGAAAATGACTTTCACATAAGTCACATAACATACACATTCACATGCAATCATAATTTAAATCAATTAATAGGGGCGAGTATACCTTAAACTTAACGAGTGTGGTTGAGCGGGAATTACTTCAATCTTTTAAATTTTCGTAAGCCTTGTCTAGCCAATTAGAAAAATAAGTTAAATTAGTCTTTTGAAATTTATAGTTTAAAAATGATAAGTTAAAATTTAGGGACTGAAATTATTGATTTGGAAAGTTGGAGGACTAAAATAAGTACTTTAAACTTGGGGGATTAAAATGGAACTTTTCAAAACTTTCAGGACTGGAATAAAACACTATTAAAATATTCAGGCTGAAATAATCTGGTTTTTAAATTAAAGGATAGAGTTTTAAAATATTTGAACTCATGGGCCGAAATGACACATTTGGAACTTGGGGACTAAAATGTAAATTTTCAAAACTTGGGTTGAAGCTCAAAACAGATATTAAACTGTAGGGATTGAAATAATTGATTTTTAAAATGAAGGGACTGTTTAAAACTATTTAAAAACTAAAGGGACTGAAATGATTAGTTTTAAAACAAAAAGGACTAAATTAAGTAACTTTAAAACTTGGGGGACTAAAGTGTAATTTTCAAAGAATAAAAAATATAAAACTGTTAGCCCAAGAGTAAACTAACCAAGAGGGGGGTGAATTGGTTTATAAAACTTTTTCGATAAATAATCTCAAACTTAAAACCAATAGGTACAAGTATTAGCACTTAGTGTTACAAGTAACTAAACTATCAATGTAGTGTGCTATATATGTGTAAACTAAATTGATAAAGCAAGTATAGCACTTAGATATAGTGTTGCACAATAAATTGATAGAATAGAGTAAGTGCAATGTAAGTAAGTAAAAAGGGATAAGAGAATGCAAACGCGATTTATGGAGGTTCAATCAACCAACGTGATCTACGTCCCCCGTTACCGAGCTCTCCGTCACGAGTAAGGCCAAATCCACTATTTTTGGTAACTTACAACAAGGAGTACCAAATCCTTAGGCGACTTACAACAAGGAGCGCCTATCCTTTACAATCGAGTTTTCACACGGCTCTCGAAACCAACAATCGAGTTTTCACAAGGCTCTCGAAACCACAAGATATAATGAATTGAATTTACAATTGAAATAACTCTCTTAACAAATGATATACTCAAATTAAGTACCGAGAGAGTTAGGCTAACACTTCAATAGATAGCAATGAATTAAGCTCGAGTGTTAGAGAAAAACTTTGATGCAAATGATAATGAAAAGTTCAATGCAATCAAACAAAGTTTTTCAAATAATCGCTTGTTAAAATATTGAATCAAATTAAGTACCAAGAGATGCCACACTTGAATAATTAACAACAAGTTAAGCTCAAAGTGTTTAGGTAATGGAACATTGATGAATCAAATGATAATGAAAAATGTAGAACAAATAATCAAAGTTCCTTAATTGGAATTTCTCTCTTTTAAAAGATTAAAACAAGTTTAGAACAAAGAGAGACTTACACTTCAATTCCAATATAGTGTGAAGATGTTGAAGAAGTTTAAACAATATAAAATCAAGAATCTTCACAAAAACTTTCTTCCAAAAACTTTGATGATTTGATAAAACAAAGTTTAGATCAATCAAAGTTTTATAGATGAATATAAACCAAGTAAGAACAATGAATTTTCACAAGAAAGTTTCTATAAAATGTTTTCTATGTTGTTTTTGATGAATGTCAGAGAGAAGGCTATTTATAGAGCAAATTTTGCACATTCTGTCTTTTGCGGTCGACCTGTTTAACCATGCGGTCGACCTCAATATAGCCGTTGCAAGAAAATAGCCGTTGAGTTCAAAAACAGCAGTGCGGTAGATCAGTGCGGTCGACCTCTCTTTTGTCATGCGGTCGACCCCCCCTTCTCATGCGGTCGACCTCTCTAGTCTACCTCAAAAAACAGCATTTCAAGATTTTGATTTTTCAAGGTTTTCTGACTTGTTTTTCATAGTATAATCATGATTTAAGATCAAATAACCTTTGAAAAACAATCTTGACTTAGATAAAAATATTTTATGCAAGTGATGAATTTTCAAGTAAGTTTCTTGATGCATAAAAAATCATTTTCGAGCTCATTGAATTTCATCGCTAAAGATTGAGAGTATTATACCTTTACATATGTTAAATCAACTCTAATCTTGTATGCTTGAATTCTTGATCTTCATGTCATGCTTTTCAACCTCAATTTTGATCTTTGAATATCTTCAATTCTTTCATGATCTTCTTTGCGTCTCATGTGCTCGATCACATAATTTTGATTTATATCTTTGAGAGATGATTTGAACATTGAGTGCTTTGAATATTTATCATTACATGAAACACTTGAAGCACACTTGTTAATAACACAATATATTCTTGTTTGTTATGATCAAAACAATAAGGTTAAGTTAACCATAGGTCAACAAAAACATCTCCATTCTCTCTCCCTGGTCCGCACGCAGAGGAGAAGGAGAGAAGGAGGTGCGACCGGCCCTCACAAGTCCAGTCTACAACCGACGATCTGCTGGCGAAACGCCGGCGCAGAGTGGCGGCCAAGGAAAAGGTTCAGATTTGAGGGATTTCATGCGAGTTTGGGTGCGAAATCGGGGCTCGTTGACTGCGATTTTAGATGGTAAAACCGAAGACACTCCGGTCGAAGGTGCGTGGGGATAAGGTAAGTGTTGAGTTAACTTAGTTCTTGATTTTGGGTTTTGATTTGGTTGAGATTGGAGCTGGGCTGGCCGTGGTGGTTGGCGGCGGATGTGGTGGTGTTGGAGCGATTTGTGGTATTGTAAAGATTGATTTTGGTATTGAGTAGTAGATTGGCAGTTGATGATCTCAAGTGGTGATGGAAATGGTGGATTGGTATGGGTTGAGTGACTTCTTGAGGTTGGGTGGTGATTTCTTAGTCGATCTTTGGCTGTGTAAGGAAGGTGGGTTGGAGCTCGCAGGCGGTGGCTGCAGGGGTGGTGACGGTGGTTGTTAGTTCGGGGTAGAGGCAGTGTTGGTAGTGATGATGATGATGGTTTGGAGGTGAGTTGGATGTGGCTGCTTGCGTGTGGCGGTGGCTGATGGTGGTTTGTATGGTTGCGGTCGGGTTGGTGATATGGACGACAATGGTGGTTGGTTAATCTTGCTGTGAATAATGTTGGCCAAAGGTTGAGAAAATTCTTACCGTTGAAGCTTTGTTGCTGGGAATCAGAGTTGGTTTGTGTTGAGAGAGGGGAAGTCTGATGATGATAAGGACGAGGTTGGGAAATGTGAGGGAATCTGTCAGGGTATGGGTTGTGTAGTGTGGGATTTGATATAGATGGTGGAGGTATGGGTTGATGTTGGTGGGAGTTGGTGGAAGTATGGGTTGTGTTGGAATATTTTGGGAATCTATGAAATTTTGATACACAAGAAACGGAAATCGAGAAAATAATACGCGTGAATTCAACTGAGTCGGAAAATGGGTCTGATAAAATGAGCTTAACACAATTTGAAATTTAAAACGATTTTTTAAAAAATAAAATAAATAAATAAATAAAATAATATAATTTTAGAAATTCGAAATTTATTTAAAATTGAATTGGACTCGATATTTCTCGACTCGGCTAGACGACACGTCATAACTTTAAATTAAAAATGAGTGAGATCGCAGCGGCACGTTTTTCATAGTTTAAAATAGTTATTTAATACGTGAAAATTTCTTGGTCGCTACACTTTTTGATCTTTTTGAGAAGTCACCTCTCCACATGATGCATCTACGTCATCTAATTTATCAGCGACAGTCTCATTTTCATTTTATTACGGGCTTCTCAACTTTTGGCTTTAGTTTGGGAATCCTATTGATTTTTGCAACCTATTCAAACAAACATAAACCATAATAAAATGGCAATACACATTAAGGAAAATCTAAAATGCAAATTTAGGTGCATTGAAAACTTTTGCATATACTTTTTCAGAATTGAATGATGAGGCATTAAATCCAGAAATCTTGTTTTAAGTATATTTAAGTTTATCAATGTCAAGAAATTTGCACTCTTCAATTGTACAAATTAAGGACTTCTATTTGGAAAAAATTTAAAAAATTCTACACCTCAGTAGTATGTGTTGATCAACAAATTCATCTATATCTATATATTATTAATAGCAACTGGGATTCTGGTCAATTGATTTTGACCAGAATATCAATTGTCAACAAAATTATTTTATATATTTATTCTGAGTTTTTTTTTTTTTTTTTTTGTGCAGTTACAAGAAGTTACTTTAGGAGTGGGTTCGTTGTCTCCCTCTTCCATGTGACCAGAACCTCAACTATCCAAAACCACTCTCCCTCTCGCTCTCTGAACTTCCAATTGCAATTCAGAACACAATGTAGGCCCTTAATCAAAATCTCTTAAAAATCCCTCTCCTCTATTCAATCAAAATTGAAATCCTGAATCAATGGTTTTGGAAATGGTGGTGCCGCTGGACCAGAGGCCATCATGCTCCTCCTCTTGATTCACCTATATTCATCCAACAATCACTCGCTCGAAGACTTTACGATGCGCACCGATTGGGGTATTTTGCGATTTCTCCTTTAGTTGTGAATCTTCAGTTTCCCCATTCAAAGTCAAACGATTTTCTAGAAAGCCCCTTATTTCAGATCGGAAAATTATTAGCGATCTCGTGATGGAAGAAGCTACCCTAAGTTGCATTTATTGTCAAGCAAGGATGCTAATCATTTCTCAAGGGTGGATTCATATTGATACCATCATCAAAATTATCTAAGCCAAATCTTCAGGTGTTCATTGAATTTTTTTCTCGGAATATAATTTTCAGAACTAGAGATGCAATTTAAAAGCAGTAGATTTAACTAAACACATGAATTATCCTTTTAGGATATATTTCTGTTTATTTATTTCTTTTCATTAATATAATCTTGATTTGCATAATATGATATTTCTGTTTATTTATTTCTTTTCATTAATATAATATTGATTTGCATAATATGAAGCTTTGATTTATTTTTTTTGTTCAAAATGCATGGTGGAAAAATGCAGCAGTGTCTCATGGAGATAGAGTGATGTGCATTAGGAACTAGGAAGCAACTCTCCCCTTCCTCCATTCACTTTGTTTGAGATTTGAACCCACAATTACTATGGTGAGAACCTTGAACATTTCTAAGTGATCATTTTAGTTGTTTCTTGCTTTGGCCTTTGAGTCATGTGGTTATTACACCCTTTATTTCACATTGTTAATTTTTAATCTTGGACTCTTTATTGCAGCCTCATTTCTCTGCTAGCTTTCCAGGAAGGTTAGTATTTTATAATCTCCATTTTTGGAACGTCGATAATTTGAATATTTGAGTTTCCTTTAATTGTTCATTAGATATCTGAGTTGTTTCGATCCATCACATCTAGTAGTTTGCAGAAAGAATAGGAATAATAATACATTGATTTGGCGGCGAAATCAAATTGATACTAATAGCCAATGCACAAATGGTATGCCTTTCATTGAGAACAAGAACATAATGCATTGCGGCATGCATATAATTTTTTCTTCTTTGATTGCTTTAGTTTGTATGTAAATTATCTTGGTTGTTGTGTGTAGTCCTATTTTCTTTGTTCACCCCTAAAGTTCAGTTGATTATATATTTATTTGAAGTAATTATTTCTGAGTAGCAAGAATGTAAAACGTGGAGTTTTACCTGTAAAAGGGGAAGCCTAAGAGCCTGAACTAACAAAATTGGTAAAATGGAATTTTAAAGAAAGATGGAGGCATAGGTTTAGGAGGTTATAAAACTACCATCACTGTCATTTGCTTTTGAAGATATTTGTTGTTTTTCATTTTTTCACGACTATAACCTGGGCAATATATATGGGTAATGACAACATGATACCTTCTTTTCAAGGAAAATCTGTTTTAGCAATTGAAGTGAAAACGTTTCACAGTTGATGCATGTTTTTTAATAGGTCTTCTTGGATGAGTTAAGATCGGTAAACTAAAATAACCTCTATGAGAATTATTTGACTTGATTGGGTAATGATGCTAATCAAGAAATTGAATCTTTATCTTCTGTTATGAAGCAAACTCCAAGTTTTATTTCAAACTAAGTACTTACATAATAAGTGCTCTCTTTCCAAAACGAGTCTTCTTTTCAACCACTTCTGAAATGAAATTACTATTGCAGTTGGTGTTCACTAGGTTGGTTCTAGAAACAATATATCTGGCATAGAGGAAGTCAAACAGTAAACAGAAGTTGTTATGGACGACAGTGAAAAGTCCATGCCATCAACTCAACAGGAGGTTTTGTTCAAGCCGGTGTTCGGGTAATTGATTATAAATATATTTATAACACATTACAATTTTCAATAACTGCACACATTTTTCAAAATCATTTTTTAACCACAAATCTTATACCTGAAAAAATGCCAAATAATGAACAGACACCAACTCATTATCTTTTTTGTGCCTCTAGGTTTATATGCCATTATCTTAGACAAAGCCAAATCCGTTAAGAAGAAATATGGAGGAATTATGCCCAAGAAACCGCCACTAATTTCAAAGGTAGCACCATTTCTTTCAATTATGATTTTAATGGAAGTGCAGGTGCTGTGGACTTTAATAGCGTGCAGGTCCAACTCCACCCTTCCCTAAAATATCTGTATTTGATGTCAAGATCATGAAGGCGCCTATTTTGGTAATGTTTTGGAGAGGATAAATCATGATCATGTAATAGGAAATACTGAATTAAAGTTTATATGTGTTTATAAATAAATTATGGTAATTACTATAAATCTGACTAGATAAAATTTTTAAGTTGGGGTCATTGGTTTTTTTTTGGATGAAAAATTGCAGAAAATGTATATTAGTACAGTATCTAGTGGTTAAATGGTGACATAAACATTGAATTTTTCTGATATATGTGCTGTACAGTGTAGCAAAAGTTACGCTAAACTGGGGGGGATTTAATTTCATTTCCTTCTTCCTCAATGCAAATTATTTTTGCTTTAACTTTGTGCCAATTGCTCCAGTAACTCCCCTCCCTTGCTCATGATATACAAGTTTAGGGTAGCACATTATCCTTGCAAATACATGATTTAAAAAAATCTCATGTTTAACTGTGGTGGTTTGTCGGTGGCTTTCTTATTTTGTGACTACTTGGGATTGCATTGACACTGATACAAATTTGTGCCAATTGTTTAAGTAAATCTCCTTCCTAGCTCCCGAGTGCTCTGCTTGCCGCACACACCATGTTAGTTGCCGCTCTTTGAAAGATGATCCAAACTATGATGCCCTCATTACTATTCCATATCCAGATTCAACTTAGTATTTTATTTATGATATTCAGGCCTTTATGATTCTTGCTATAAAGGATGTGGAAAACTATGGTTTAGGGTTCTTCATTTGCTCAATGTTGGAACAAAGACTCATGATAACAAATGTTGTGTCTAAGTAGGTGTTCCAAAATGTTTAATACCCTTGATAATATAATACTTATTATTATTATTATTATTATTATTATTATTATTTAAATTGGCACTGAATTTTCACACTTTTTGCTTTTTTTTCTCAGTTGTACTTTTCTGTAATTTAATCTTTATCAAATTGAATATTTCCGTGCATCGCACGAGTGTGAATCTATTTTTAACTAAATAGACGATTCTATAAATATTGTAAAAGATGACCACATAAAGGATATTCGATGAAAAGATCTATGAACAGGATGTATTTCTAACCCGATAAAAAATAAACATGAATAAAGACTAAAAGGATAAAAGGAAACTTAATTCTGTTGCTCCGCCTCCTTCTCATCAATTCTTCACCTTTTCAGCTTCATGTTTGACCTAGAAAAACCAAAAAGTTCACACGCCCTTCAAAACTTTCAATTCAAGAACATAAGATCGCAATCTATTTTTCAAAATATATTTCCACATAATATAAGGATGCTTAGAAGATAAGAAGGTTAAATCACCTCATCTATTCTCTCTTTTGGAAGCCAAGATTTGTCATTTTCCCATATGTGTAAAATTTGAATGTAAAACTAAAATATTTTGAAAATTAAACCTTATTTTAGGCATGAACACCACCATTTTTAAGCATGTTCTTCGTCACCTCAGCAGCTGATCCCTGACCCAATTGGATTTAGACCTGAAATATAAAAATCAACCCCAATGGCCAAATAAAAAATTGCAAGTTAAAATTCAAGAATTTGATCCAAGATTAGAGAAGAGAACACATGACGACCCTGTGTGTCCTACCCATCAAACTCCTATAACTGAAGCACGATCCCCCAAGTGATATTGCAACTTTTCTATCGCTGAAGGAGACCAGAAACATGTAACTTCATTCTTCTTCTTCTTCTTTATTTGTGATTTCTTTCATCTAGATTTACTTTATTTCTAAATTCAAGAAAGCAAATTCTTTAAATAGTTGGTCAATTATATCATCTGTTTTAAACTTGTAGCTTTAGTAGTGGATTAATGGTCTTGTTATTTGATTATTGTTAAGTTCTTATTTATTAATCCATTTCATGCTTCTAGTTACGAATTAGACGTCTAATTTTGCTGATATGTTCTGTCGAGGTATTCTCAGGTGGTTTATGGCTTATTGCAAGTATAATTTTGTATTTTCACAATTACTAAATTATTTTATTGGTTTATTTTGAGACATAGTCCTTGGTTCATGGAGAAAAAACGCCTCCATACCAGAGCCTCTTCAACCACTGATTTGGTGCACGACAACAGTTTCTCTATCACTTGGAAGAGAGGGACGAGATAGACAACGTTTGTGAGTAATTTGGTTAAGTTTGGAAGAAGGTGGGAGTGGGCAGTTAGAGAAAAAAAATGGATAGTTGGCTTATGCACATTTTCAAATTCATTTTACACTAAAGATTCTTTCAAAATTAAGAATCTAGTCAAAATTGGAAGCATCTCAGTTGTCATTAATTATATATAGATATAGATATAGATCTGTTGAAAATTGAGATTCTGGTCAAAATCAATTGGCCAGAATCTCAGTTATCATTAGTAATATATAGATATAAATTGATTGGTGAAGCCCTCACCTTGGGGGCCTCCACTTACCTTGCTCTGAGCCTTGGTGGAGGATGTAAATCGCGAGATATGCCTCAAATGGGAAGGGACTAAGAGTTTGGTCACTGATCAAATTCACAAGAAAGTAAAGTTCAAAGCGTTGCTGCCAGAACTCGAACTCCACACCTTGTGGATTGCCAGGGGAATTGACATTATGTCTCTTCAGCCTTTGTCAGTTGAACTGTGCCCCAGGAGCTAGTTATAATCGATTGGCATTTCATGAAGAGTGAATTATTTGTCAAATCAAGGTTTGGCTTTGTGGGTCCATAGCATAAAAAATGCATTGAGACTTTGGATGACTGGAACTGGTTACATTTACTGACATGGCTACTTGTCAACAGATTCAGTGGCTTCTGATGACTGACATAGCCACAAAAATAAATAAAAAATGTACGTCAAATAGTCATAACTTACTGGGGCAAAGTATAAAACATTTGAAGAAATATTATATATATCAAAGAAATCATTTTTCGGGCAGTGGGGGCAACTGACCCCGCTACCCCCACAGTAAATTCACCCCTGCCAATGGCAGGAGCAGACATAAGTCAGAGGGTAAACACCAAAAAGGTCCCTATCGTTTGGGTGTATTGCGAAAATCATCCATATTGTTTCATTTTTGGCAATTACACCTTAAAAAATACCTTTCATTGCGAAATTGGTCATTACCATTAAAGACCGTTAATTATTGCCGTAAAATCATGTGCTGGCGGAATTTTTATTAGAAAATTCAAGGGAAAAATCGTCGATACACTGAAATTAAAAAAGGGAAAATTAAATAAAATATTTGATGATAAAAAGAAATGGTAATAGCTAACTTTCACTACCAAACACCTTTTCTTAAAGTAAATAATGCCAAACACCTTTATTATTATTATTATAAATGCACATAAAAACACAAAAACACTGAACTAAACTAAAAGAAGAAGACCCATGACCACGAGCGAGCTGCAATTTGGCGAGCTCCAACATACGATTTCCTATCAAAATTTCAGTAGGGTGCAAAAAATTCCTATGGTAAGTCCATTTTGGGTGTGGTAAACGATGATTTTAGGTGGATTTTGGGTTGGGGTTTTTGGGGTTTTTAAGGAAAGTTTTGTCGGATTTGAAGGAGGTTCCGTTTTGAATGAAATTTTTTCTTCTTCTTTGTTGATAACAGGTGCAAAGACTCCAACATTTGACATGGTGAATCCTAAATTTCGACATTGTGATGAGGGAGCTCCAACATTACAAAATCTGATTTTTTTTTTTTTTTTTTTAAAGTATTAGGTATTTTGCAGAGTGTAGTAGTGTATAAAACATTGTTGTGATTCTAGATCAATATGTGTAGAAAGTGAAAATATTTGTTGCTAAAAGAATCTGATTATGGTTTTTCACTGTATTGAAATGCATTGTAATGCATTGTAATGCCATACAGGTCTAAGCACAGATTATTTCACACTAAAAATCTGCCATGGAGGTCAATTTTTTGATAAACCAAACAATGTGGTTTATGAAGGAGGTTTTGTGATGTTTGTAGACTACGTTAAACCTTCATTGTTCACGAGATAGATGTTGGCAAAAATTTTACGTGCATGTGGGTGTGAGACGAATTTGGAGTTCTACTTCAAGAAACAAAGCATGAATTTAGGCAATGGATTGGTTATTAGAATTAAGAATGAACGTGATGTGATGGAGATGTTGAGGGATAGGAATAGAGAGAGGGAGGTAGAGATATACATCATCTATCCATAAACTAGATAGCATTGCCAATGGAACCCATTTTAGATGGTATGTGCGTATTGCAGATTTTAGCAGTGAGGATAACATTGAGCATCCATAGGATGAACATATTTTCGAGAAGGACCAAGAACAAATGTGGTCACAAATTGAGGAAATTCTTCCATACCGTAGTCAGGTCGATGATGGAATTGATGGAGTGCGGAGTGAAGAGGAAAATGATAGAGAAGAAAACATTCTTGTTAAGTCTGATTTTGAATTGGACGAGAAGCCATTGTTAGTGATGAAGCATATACAAGAATGAACATCGATTTTGGGTTTGGGATTATAGATGAGCAGGAGATTAGGTGTTTTGACATAGACTATGGTGGCTCAGAAGATCTGATGAGTTTGGATAGTGAAGAAGAGGAGACCACATGTAGAAAGAGATTGAGAGAGCAGCATTCAATCTAAGAACGGACATGGAAGAGCCGACTTTCAAAACTGGTAAGTTACATACGAACTGGTGAAAATATGACTCTATGTACATGCACTTAAATATATACTGAAATATTTGTGTTTATATTGAATTTAAATGGTTATACGTTTGCATATGAGGGGAATAAATGTGACATGTTGCTTAACAAGAGAGAAGCCGTTGTTGACAATGGTTGAAAAAATAAAGATATACTTGATGAAGAGAATTGTAACTCGAAGGGAATCTTGTGACAAATGGAGGGGTGATGTCGGGTCTAGGATACAAATGATATTGGACAAGAATGGGAAAGTTGCGATGGGTATGTACGCTGATTACTCCGGAGACTTCAAGTTTCAAGTAAGATACAACATCAACAAATTGCATGTTGTCGATTTGAGGGCGAGAACGTGTACATGTCGTAGTTGGAAATTGGTTGGCATCCCTTGTCCCCATGTTATAGCTGCAATGGTTTCAAGAGGTATGTTAGTGATTGACTACGTTGATGACATCTACAAGAAGGAAGCCTACGTCAGGACGTACACACCATCAATTTGCCCCATGACCAGCCCAGACTTATGGCCTACCCCAGGTCTCTATCCATTGACTCCACCTATATACACAAAAAGTTAGGGCGTCCAAAGAAGGTCAGGCGAAACGAGGCTAATGAGCAAGTATCATCAAGTAATGCTAGAGTAAGTAGAAAGGGGATGACAATAAGGTGTAAGAAGTGTGGTGAATAAAGACATAACAAGAGGAGTTGCATACAAGAATTAACACCACCTTCATCAAATATGGGATGAATATCACCTTCTGCCGTAACATTTTTCGGCTTGGACTGTCCCTTTTGTTTTCATGGTTTTTTGGAACTTTTGGATAGATTTTTGGTTTTTGATTGTTACATCTCATCTTTTTGTTTTCGTGCAAATTCGAACTTATTTAGAAGAAGTATTTGGGATTAATGACATGTACAATTAGTAGTGCAAGTAAATATTTAGTATGTAGACCATTTTGTAATGGTTTGGTGTATGTTGTTGTGTTGAGATATTGTTGTGTTGGTTTATTATTGTTTACTTGTGTGTGCTATTGTTGTATTGGTTTATTATTGTTCACTTGTTATATTATTGTATTGGTTTTGGCAGAATGTGGTGATTGTGTTTTAATATGAAATAAGCTTCACTGTGTTTTTGGAAATGGAGTTGCAGGTGTATTTATTTTGCAAATAGGGGTGATTTTGCCAAAAATTTTAGAGACGAATGTTTTTCACAAAAGGTTTACATGTCAAGGAGGTATTGTGCAAAACGTTCACATTTCAAGGATGTTTTGTGCCAAAAGTGTATATATATTAACGTTTGATTCAGTTATAAATAGGTGGGAATATTTTATTCTATTGTATTGACGATTTTGCCTCTGAATTTTCTAATAAAAATCTGCCAGCACATGATTTCATGGCAATAATTAACAGTCTTTAACGGTAAAGACCAATTCCGCAATGAAAGGTGATTTTGAGGTTGTAATTGCCAAAAATGAAACGATATGGATGATTTCCACAATACACCCAAACAATAGGGACCTTTTTCGCTGTTTACCCTAAGTTAGATACAATTGTACTTGCAAAAAGTTGTAACAATATTTAAGCATTCCATATCTTATTATCATTTATTGGGGAAATAAAATTAATTATTGCCATCAATAATATAAAAGGGCAAAAGTTTTCTCCTATTAGTAAATGGGTATTCCCAACTGAGGCACAAGTGGGGCCCACCTCCATGTGTGAGATGAGAATACCCGTCAAGGGCAAGAGAAATTTTTTGTATAAAAGGGTAGATTAGCTCTTTACCCAATAAAGAAGAGACTATCGCCGAGTTCAAAGGCACGTTAAAATGTTGGAAAAAGTCAAAACATAACTTAGCCTCCATTTGATAACATTGTTATAATCTTATAAACATTACAATTTATAATAACATTTTTTAATGACATACATTTTTCGAAATCACTTCTAAAATATATATTTTACATTGTAGAAATGAAGATTCTATTTATAAACAATTTTCAAGTTGATGCTTAGTTTTGTTCAAATTAAAAGCAAAGGTGTTTTGCTCATCCAAAATTTGAGTATTTTATCAATATATGCATGGAAAAAGAACTCTCAGCTGTTTCATAAATGTCGTGCTGAAGTAGAAACACAAGACCTTCTGGAGATGCAGATGCTCATTCGAAAGATCATTAAACACATTGACATTAAACACATTGAACATGACAAGCTTCGACTGTTGCATAAAATTAGGTAAAAAAAATTGACACGTGATGATTCTTTTCCCTTTGCAATGTTCTAACTACAATAAGATTGTGTTTGATTTCGAAGGTGAAAAATGAGTAGAAAGAAAATATTTTCCAATGAATTGATTTTGCTTGAAAAATATTTTCGTGAAAATTCAATTGAAAGGGTTTGATTGGTTAAATTTTTTAGGGGAAAAAAGTCGAGAATTTTCCAAGTTTTATTGTTTGATTGACATTGTTTTCCATGAAAAATAATATCAAATTTAGTTATTTTAATCAATTTTTTAAAAACTTTTTAAACACATTTGTACTTGATAATGATAATGTTATTTTTTGAAAAAAAATAAGTCAATTAACAATAATAAAATTGATCAAACGTGACGAAAAACCTTTTTCATGTAACATGAAAACGATTTTCTCAACCAAAAGTTAAGAAAACTTTTTCCATGATTTGAATGAAAAGAGGCTCGTGGCCAAGGTATGACGAAAATTTCTTCCAAATAAAATTTTGCCAATCAAACATATGAAAATGGGAAAGATGGATTTTTTTTTCTTTTTCCATGAAAAACAAGGGCAATCAAACATGGGGAATTAGCTAGGATAACCCTCACTCACAAAACTTTTGTCCAACCCCTTGACCAAAATAAGAATATAAAAGAAAAAGAAAAACATATTAAAGTATCAAATGACATTTTTATCCTTGGTGAAAAAATTAAAAAATATTTTTCCTTCTTCTAAGTGTGCAAAGATTCGAACCCTACACCTAAAGGTAAAACTTTGAGAACCCAACGACTTCAACTAACAACATTATGTGTTTCAAATTATCTCTAACCTATATATATCTATTGTATTCTAAAAAATTGTATTTCCTTTTCCATAAATATAAGGTTGCAAGGAATTGAACCTTGAACATTTTAAAAACTCAACCACTTGAACCAATAACAATTTATGTAATGAATTATACCTAACAAATATATATTATATTCCAAAAATATTTTAAATTTAATATTGCAAGGAATTGAACATTTAATATCTAGTAAACTATAAGCAGTGCTGGACACAGAAAATTAGTAATAGTGGGGCACGAAGTGAACATGTATTTTTCGCGATGAATATTTCGAGGGTTTGGGGATAGTGCCCTCGAATTTTTTTTAAAGAGACCGAAAATAAGGAAAAAAATTCAAATTCACACAATACAAATGCAGTAAATAATATGCAAACTCACCTGTATGTGTACATTTTTATCTTGAAAATCAACCCTCTGTTTGGTAAATAATTTTTGCTTATAAACAAGGAATGTAATAATTTCGAAGTATATAATATGTGGTTGAAAAGTGTTTTGAGAAATTTGTGCGGTTAAAAAATGATTTTAAAAAATGTGTTATTTATTGCTATAGATGAGTTTTTGTCGCCATAGGTACCTTGTAACGGAATTCATAACGACATGAGAACTGTTTCGATGTCTAAATCGTTACTTTGCACATGTAACAAGTTCAGTGTCGTTATAACTGAAAAAATGTAGTAACGAGATTGAAATCGTTACACATAACGAGTTCAATGTACTACTTCAAATATGTTCATTACGAGGTCTAAATCGTTACTTTGTACACATAATGAGTTAAATATCTTTATAGTTACTGCTTTAGATCTATTCATAATAATGAGATTGAAGTCGTTACTTTGTATACATAACGAGGTTTATGTCGTTACAACATATTTACAATAATGCCCTCGTCATCCATAAATTCGAATTGTCAACAAACTCGCACAAATTTTGTCGTAACGATATTTAAGTTGTTGTAACGACTTCAAAGTCGTGATCATTTGGTAAGTCGTTCCAATGCAATAATAACAATTTTGAGATCGTTGGAGTTGAAAATAAAACTAAAACGATATAGATGTTGTTTCATTTGACATATAACGAGTTAAATATCATACGAATTCAGCCTCTGAAAATAACATAACGACATCCATGTAGTTTCTGTAAAAATTTAACGACATCGAGATCGTTTTAGTTGAAATGTTAACTAAAACGATATTTACATCGTTTCTTTGCAGTCGTAATGACAATAAAATCGTTCTGTCAAAAAATCGACTAACCATCATAACGTCTTCCATATCGTTCTAGTGTAAAATTAACGAACTGCACCTTGTTCCAGTATAAATTATAACTATAACGGCTTAGATATCGTTTCTTCATGCGGAACATGACTTGTGTATCGTTATGGATGAAATCGATGATTCGATCGTTCTTTACCATCCGAAATGCCTCCAACATATGTAATCGAACATAAATGGGTCATAGAAGGTGATTCAAACACTTTGTAAATCGACATGATTAGAAAGATATGATCATTTCTCCCAGTGTAGAAGTTCCAAGGTAATAGGTAACTAAAGGAATTTCATCTCATATTAATCATATCTTTCTAATCATGTCGATTTACAAAGTGTTTGAATAACCTTCTTTGACCCATTTTTGTTAGATTACGTCTATTGGAGACACTTCGAATGGAAAAGAACGATCGGATCGACGATTTGAGTCATAACGATATACATGTCGTGTTGTGATTAAAGAAATGATATAGACGACGTTATAGTAATAATTTACACTGAAACGATATAGAGTTCGCCAAACTTATGAAAGAACGACATTTAACTCGTTATATAGTACACTCGTAATATAGTACTCTGGAAAGAGCTTAACGTCGTCAAATTTGTAAATAAACGACATAATTATAGTTACGTGGCTTTCTGAGCTTGAAACATAATGATCTCAAACTCGTTCTACTGAAATAGTAACGAGCTCCATATCGTTTTATGCTATTTTCCACAAAAACAAGCTCAATGTTGTTACAATTACAATGAAACGATCTTCCAAACGATAACGGATTTGAAGTCATTACAACGACTTAAACATCATTTTTGAAAAGTTAGTGCGACTTTGTCGACTGTTGAGAATTTTGGACGACGATGGTATATCTGTAAATATATGTAACGACATATATATCGTTATTTTTATGAAGTAACGATTTCAATATCGTTATGAACAACAGTAAAGCAGTTAGATATTTTCAACTGTAACGACATTAATATCGCAACTTCGAAGCAGTAACTATAACGACATTTAACTCGTTATGTGTACACAGTAACGTTCAACCTCATTATGGACATATATGAAGCAGTAAGGTCTTATCAAAAGGAACGATGTTGAACACGTTATGTTTACAAGGTAACGATTTATACCTCGTTACTATCTTTTTTTAGATGGGAACGATGTTAAAATTGTTATGTGTGCAAAGTAACGATTTCAATCTCGTTATAGTTTAAAATCAAATGAACAACAACCTGCTAAAAACCAATCATTCTCATTCCAACAAGAATTGATAAACATAGTTTCTAATACAAATCAAATAGATAAACAACTACACAAAAAGATTCATGACTAGACAAACAAAATCCAGATTCATCACTACAAACTAAGACTCGAATATTCATGCCAATAACTCCGTAGTCAATCTCTTTCTACACATTGGTACGTATTTTGAGCGATTGCATTCACGTCCATATTTCTTTGGAGAAATTTAACGTACTTCAAGGTCTTATTAAGTGGAACGATGTTGAACTCTCAAATGTAAAGAACACGCTCCAGACATACCATATCCACATTGCACATAACTGCAATTTAATACATCTTTTTAAGTAAAACAGAGAATATACACATATGTAAAGAACACGCTCCAGATATTGTTCCAACTTTAGATATCATGATAAACTTGTATTTACTAACATATAAATTACTTCAACTATCAAATATAGTTAAAAACAAGAACATATTCATAATAACCACATCAATATACCCAAAACGATTTCGAACTTGTTACGCGCAGATTAAGAGTGAAACAACAAAATTACATCAACATGAATTGATTCAGATATTGCTTGAAGAAAATGGTTAAGAATTATTTAAATTCAACATTACCTTCTCTTCTTCTCCAAATACCCAATATAAATGTTGCAAAATGGATTTTCAATCATCAATATCTCAAGGGAATGACAATCTCTATTTGGATAAAATGAAGTGCAGTGACCGTTCGTGGAAAAGGAATAATAGGGATCGATTTTGTAAATGTGGGAAGAGCAGGTGATGAGAATCATGGCCGGCTTGACAGAAAGTTAAATATTCAAGCCAAATAAGATTACAATCCAATCAACCATGTTGGAATTGGATGCATAATATATGTTTTTCGAGTAGAAACATGTCACTGAGCAAGACTGATGTGCTAAAGCCCTTGAGCCCATTGATTTTAGGGTCAAATTCCATCGTTTGGTTCTTTAAATCGGCAAATCAATGATACAGACAGAAATTTATAATATTTTAGGATTATATTTACTTTGTCTTTATTATTGTTTCCAATTAAATTAGGACTTCATTATGAGAAATTTTATCTATTCCCTAATTAGATTAGATTTTATTTAATTTCCTAAGTAGACTAGGATTTTTATTCTGGTAGCTTATATAAAGGCGTCTTCATTGTAATATTAAAAAAAAAAAAAGACTTTGATGAATAAAATATATTGAGTGTTTTTACTCTCTAAAGGTGAGGACTCCCTTTAAACAATGAACTTATCAAATATTGTGACGTTCAAAACAATTGAACTTATCAAGGATCCGGACATTCCTTGTAGCGTTCTCCCATTATGGTTCATGTTTTTGCATTGTATCGAGTCTCGGGTTTAATATACCCTAGGTTCTTGCGTCGTGAGGCTCGAGTCGTAATGTTATCATCTGTTCCAACCTGAATTCGGAACTTTTGCGACGTTAATTCCGGGGAGGGAAACACAACGTACACGCAGAATTAACGCAGGGAAAGTTCCGAATTCAGGTTGGAACGGACGATAACACTACGACCCGAGCCTCACGACGCAAAAACCAGGGGTATATAAAACCCGAGACCCATTACGATGCGAAAACATGAACCATAATGGGGGAACGCCACAAGGAATGTCCAAATCCTTGATAAGTTCGATTTTTTGAACGCCACAAATATCTCACAATATTTGATAAGTTCATTATTTAAAGGGAATCCTCACCTTTAGAGAGTAAAAATCAGTGTTCTAAAAAGCGTGCAGCGTGACGAAGCGTGGAGCCCGAGAGTCAAGCTTTTGAAGCTTAAGCGGGAGTAGGCGTTAAAAAGCGTTTTTCAATTCCTACATATTTTATTTAAACTTTACCCATATTTAAATAAGTAAAAAAAAAAGGGAAAAAATGGGGAGGAAAAAAAAAAAAAAAAAAACTTGAGCGCACACAATGCGCGTTTCGTGCACGCTTAGACGTGCTTACTCGCGCATTGTGTGCCCTTCGTGCACGCTTTTTAGAACAAAGTTTTGAAAAAGCTTTTTTCGCTCTTTTTTTTAGAGCGACACGCGAGAGACGCTCGTCGCGCCTAGGCGCGCACTGTGCACATGTTTTTGAATACTGGTAAAAACACTCAATATATTTTATTCATCAAAGTCTTTTTTTTAATATTACAATGAAGACGCCTTTATATAGGCTACAAGAATAAAAATCCTAGTACACTTAGGAAACTAAATAAAATAAAATCTAATTAGGGAATAGATAAAATCTCTCATTATGGAGTCCTAATTTAATTGGAAACAATAATAAAGACAAAATAAATATAATCCTAAAGTTATGAAAATATTGTAAATTTCCGTCTGCATCATTGATTTGACGATTTGAATCCCCAAAATATGGAATTTGACCATAAAATTAATGGGCTCAAGGGCTTTAGCCCATGAATTTTGCTCAGTGACCTGTTTATACTCCAAAAACATATATTATGCATCCAATTCCGACATGGTTGATTGATTTGCACTCTCTTGTTTGGCTTGAATATTTAATTTTTCTGTCAAACCTGCCATGATTCTTATTAGCAGGGAGAAGAAGAAAGAGTAGGGATGTCAGTTGCTTTTTGGAGAAGAAGAACTCAATTAATGTAGAAAAAGAAGAATGGCAGAGACGATTCCAATTAGGTTTTGTTTGGCAATATATTCTTTTACAACTCAAGGACATTTTTCTCATTGTATATATTATTTTCTCATTTTTTTTAAAGATATGATTATTGAACTAAAAAACATTGAACCGAGCCTTCTTAAATAAAAGTTTTGTTTGACTGTATCTTTTAAACAATGCAGCCAACAAACATAGCCAAATATGAGTAGCAATTTCAGGATTTCTAAACAACCAAATCGAGTCATAACCAAAAAATAAAACAATAAAAAAAAAAGTAGAGTCATAACCAAACTAAACCTATATCCACGGTTCAACCAACATCAAACACGATTTTGATTTTCAGCCCTGGGATTGAATTTCACCTATAAATACTCCAAATGCAGATTATTTTCCATCATCAAATTCGAAAATCGAAACCACTCCCTGCCCCAACTAATATGAAAAGAAAAAACTTTCATTTCTAAATAAACAAACCCGCCAATCAATTCAAATGGAAAAGGGACTCTTATTGATGAAAAAAAAAAAAAAATTGACCAAAAAGATACCACAGTTGCCTAATAATGTTGCCCCTGAATATTTGACGAAGTTCCCAAAATAAATCTCATACATCACAAAAAGAATGACCTTTCACCTCTGGGTTAAGATTTGAACTTTGAAGTATGAAGATGACAGTGGTCGTGGCACTCGACGGATTGGCGGTCGGTGGAGATGCGGAGTGGCAGGAGCCGGAGGGGAGAGAGGAGGGGACTCGGGTGGGAAGCAACAAATTTTTACAAGATGAAGGGTTTTTGCGGGAGGCAGAGGTAGCAGAAAGGTTGGGGAAATTTTCAAAGGTATTACGAGTGAGGGCAACGCGGGGTCGGGGATAAAAAATTTCCCATTTAAATTCTCATTATTATTATTTTTTTATCAGTCTTTCTAAAAAAATAATAATTCTAAAAAATAATAATAATCTAAACCTTATACTTATTACCTCATGTCTTTAAGTGAATAATCTAGGTTGGAATCATCATACTTGATTTAAAAGAATATGTAATTTTTCAAAATGTATTGAATTTTCAAATTTTTACTATTTTAAAATTTTTAAATTATAAACGGGACGGGGATGGGTCGTGGACCTCATTCCTATCTCCGTCCCCATCCTCGTCCCATTCGAGACGGGTCCCCACGGAGATCGGGTCTCGCTGTATTACCACTACAAAACTTATTTCCTACACCATGTTATTATTACACCACAATTAAAATATACTTTTAATAAATACACCACAACACAATTACAAATATACCCCTTATTTAATTATGAAACAACAAAATGATAAAAGATATGTACACCATACAACTCCCAAATTACTCTACTCAGCCCACTTACCACCATTGTTTATCCACCTAATTTACTCCATCACCACCAAATTATTCCCTACTACCATCGTTTCTATTATAAAAATTTAAAAATAGATTCTTGCGGGTTAAACCCGACTTCTGCAAAGGTTGCATCACCTAAACCCAACTTCTGTAACTAATGCATGAAAGCCTCAATTTCCGTAGCACCAATTTTATAAGGGTTGTGGGCCAAGCTAGGAAAAGAACCATTCGTCACTTCTTCCATGTACTTCGCAAGAGCCTTTTTGATGATGTCTCCAACATGAGCATGCTGTTTACAACAATGGTCGGTAACTGAAGAGCCGATGTTGTTGCAGCATCCACAGGTGCAAGAACGCATTCCAAACCAACAGAAAACAACAATAAAGCAGATTTATAGAGGAAAAGGAACGATGAAGAAGACAATGGGGAATTTGAAGAGATTGTGGTGTATATTAAAAACAATTGATGAGTGAAAAATAAAAAGGTTATTTATGTAATTTTATTATCTTTATCTTTATCTTTATTAATAAAAATAATGTTTAAAATTGTGGGGTAGAAAATAAGTTTTGTGGTGCTAATATAACCGCCCATTTTCAAAATGATCATGTATGTCAATTGTCAAACAAGCAAAACAACACGTAACCCCAACTTCAATTTAAACTAGATTCATCGCAATAGCTTTACTTAGATACCCTTAATTTCTTTATGAGTAATTATATTGACACCATAAATTTTATTAATTACACCACACTTTTTATATTTGTTGAACAATTTAATTGACTTAAATAACCATCCAATTATATTAGTTTTTCTTCTTTTTTATTCTTTTGTACACCACAAAGTTTAAACCCTAAATTGCATGTATTATTCTTTGAAAAGATCCTAAAATTCTTGTTGGGCATTGTTGTTACTTTATCTATTCTCGTCGTAATTTTTTTGAAATTTCTTGGAGACTTACTTGCATGTGAAAGCCATCCAATATAGCCAAATATTCTTCCGCCGGAAAGAAAAATAGCCAAATATTCTTCCACTAGATCATTGAAATTCACTGGATTTTCTCTTTTATATTAATTAATAATTTTAACTACAAATTGGACTATAAAAGATTAGGGTTTGAAGAAGAAATAGTTTTTCACTCGATGATTGTCTACAATTTTCAGATTTGAAGAAGAACACGGAAAACGGAAATGAGTTTCGTGGGTGGGATAGGAGTGGGAGCGGTGGTGCAGGAGTTCGGTTAGAGTTTGATGAGAAAGCAAAAAGTACACTATATATTTTACATTGACCAAAGTCCTAGATCTAAGCCTGAATCATGAACTAAGCCTCAAATTAGTTCAAACACTTTCGTGGAAATAAAAGAAGAATGTTTCACGATAAAATATTCAAAATATAAATAAAAATTCAATGTATTGTGGTGTTAAAAATGAAAGAAGAGTTCATAGATCTAATTGTGGTGTACCATGTTTTGTTTTCATTTTATTTAGTGAATGTCATATTTGTGAAAATGAATGTGGTGTAACTATAAAATTCCTGTTTTAATTAAAGTGTATATATAATGTGGTATGGTTAACAAAATTAATGGTGTCAATATAATTACCTTTTCTTTGTTAAATTGATAAAAATAATATTACGTTAAAAGTCCATAATACCATTCCTTCCACATACAAAACAAAATCGAAAAAGTCTCACTTATAATTGTTAACTTTAGTTTACAACGCAAAATATACCTGCAAGTGTACGGATCGTGAAAAGTAATAAAGTGGACCTAAGAGTCCGGATTATTGTTCCCACGAGGATTGCTATTAAGTACAGAAATATTTTAGTTTCTAAATCTATTTGAACAAACGAATGATTTTTGTAATTTAAACTAAAATAAGAAAATAAACTAAGCCTCTGTTTGGAAACTCATTATAAATACTCATTATAATTTACACAATTTCCCAAATCACTTTTTAACCATACATATTTCTCTCTCCAATTTCTAACCACAAAATTTACCTCAAAATTCGAAATAAATGACGGCGGCTCATTATAGAACAGAGGCTAAGTAATGAATCACGAGATTGTTTTGTTTTTAAAACGATTGTAAAATAGTTGAGATTCATGATTTTACCTAACCAATTAAATTAATTTCAACTCCAGTTTTATTTCCTAACAATGTATTCAGTTGAATTCACTCGTGTATATTGAGATTCCTCTCTCGAGTTTAAATCAATTTTACCTAAATAAGTTAACTTTGTATCTCTACAGAGGGTCCAA
The DNA here is from genome assembly GCA_963555705.1 of Ligustrum vulgare. NCBI lineage: Eukaryota > Viridiplantae > Streptophyta > Magnoliopsida > Lamiales > Oleaceae > Ligustrum > Ligustrum vulgare. The sequence goes on from OY743174.1 coordinate 27,922,585, forward strand.
ATAATTTCTTATCTAGATGCATTGAATACAAGAATTCACACATGACTGTAGTAATAACAAAAGTATATCTCTATTTCTTGTTCAATTACCGAATTTTATTCCTAAGTCTAGTTTGTTAGCTCACCTCTTGGATTATGAAAACAAACTACGAAATCATAGTGGCCAATTAACTCATGCATTAAACTCAAAATAAAATCAATATATGTAACGAATCATTAAAACAACAAAATTTTGAATTAAAATAATAAATTTAGGATACATCGTTCATCCCAACATGAGAATTTAGTCACACATCATAATTAAACACCAAAAATAATAAAAATAGGCATTCATTGAAAATAACATAAAGAAAGGAAAGCTTGCACCAAGAATCAATAATTCATGTCATATTCAAGTCTCGCCCTTTGCTTTGTTCCAATCTTCCAAGAATTTGACGGTGAAATCTCGATTTTAGGTTGATCTTAGGTGAGGCAAAGGTCTAAAATTCGTGGCTCAAAAGTTGTATTTATATGTTCTGGAGAAACCTAGCTGATTAAGGGATGAACTATTGACATCGCACATAAAAAGTCCAATTTATGGCCCAGCCAGAAGCTTGGGCAATCGTGTGCGCGCGATCGCGTGGACATGTGTTTTAGGCACAAGTTAACTTTGAAGACATCGTGTGACCGTGCAGTGTGATGGCCCACGATCGCGTGGTTGGAAGGTTGAGCACAATTTTCATCTTTTCAATTTAGTTTAAGTAAGTCCTCTTTCTTTATTTGCACCTCAAGTCCTCAACTTCCAATCAGAGCAATTTGGTCCCCATACTTCTGGTTTTCTCTGATTAACTCCTTTTTGGCCTCGATTAACTTTCTTGACTCCTCATGTGCACAATTAAGCTCCAATTATCCACTTTTTTTCCTTCAATTCACTTAAAATGACTCATTCTTCATCTTTTGGGATGTTTCCTGGAAAAAAGTAAATAACAACTAATTAAGGAGAGTTTATTCTCAAACGAGAATATAATATCTTAATTTTGACATATAAATAAGTGTAAAAAATACACCCTTAAGTGTATTTTTTACACTTATTTAGATGCTGAAATTAGGATATTATATTATTATTATTTTATTTTTTATTCCAAAGTCAAGAGAATGAAATAACATAAGCAAATAAAGATCAAATTGAGAGCTATTTGGACTAAAGTATGCAAAGTAGAAGTTGATGAGGCCAATCTATAAGTAAATCAGAGCTAAAAAGTGGAAATGAGTCAAAAATTGAAGGACTCAATTGAAGAAATTGAGAGATGGAAGAGAATTGAAGAGATTCATAAGTCCAAGGGCTAAATTGATCAAATTAGAAGTAAATGACTCTCGCACAAATAAAGGAGAAGGACCAACTTGCACCAATTGAAAGACGAAAGTAAGGAGCAAAAAGAAGAACCACGCGATTGTGCATGGCTCTATAGTGCGATCGCACAATGTCACAAAGAAATGGTCAGAACGTCTTACATGTCTTGCACGCGATCGTATCAAGGTGACTTAAGCCCCATGTGGTGATTCCGATGGGCTGAGATTTTGTCATCAAATTCTAGATTTTGTTATCCCTTTCCTTATTCAACTAGATTTCCTTCCTCACGTATATATAGAAGACATATTGCAAGGAATTAGGGTTCCTCAATCTCATTATTCCACACCAGAACTCTACCAATTTCTTGAGAGAACCAATGCTGCAAAGGATTAAAGATTGACGATTTACGCAACAAGAAGAATAACTTCTCCATTTGGGTCATGAATTCTACAAATTCTTGTTGTTTATCTTCAATTATATTCTAGGCTAATTTATTTTATGTTAGGATCTTGATGAAGCTCTTAATTTCCAGATTTTATGTTTTGATACTTGGTTTAATTTAATACAATTTATGGATTTGAGCAATTAATTCTAATTTACATGTTTTTACAATTATTTAATCACTAATTATATGAATGTTGTGACATGTTCTTAAGTTTGAAAGATTAGGAATTCGTTAGACATGTTTTAATTGTCAAAAAGCTCGACAAGGGATAAAAATATACCGATATGCTTTATTTTATCTTTAATTGTTCATGAAAAGTTAATTCTTTTCTATGTATTCGTATCCATAATAGAAGTATAGGTGGATCACACAGAAATATGTTTAATTCACCGTTCAAAGGAGTGTTTTAAACAAATAAAGAAAAGTGTAGAATCTTCATAGTTTTATTGTTTGACTGACATTATTTTCCATGACAAGTAAAGAAAAATTTAGCTATTTTAGTAAAAAAAAAATTATTTTAATTTTTCACACATTTGTACTTGATAATAATAATAATAATAATATTAATTTCTATAAAAAAAATGAGCAAATTAACAATAAAAAAAATAATTAAACGTGACAAAAAATAATTTGCCACCCAAGGTGGTAAACCAATTCTCACCAAAGTGTAGAGAATTGGTTTACCATTAAAACCAAGAATTGTACAATTTCCAACTAAAGGAGGCAAGTAAATTTGTAACGCCCCAAATTTCGCGGAGCCCAGGACGTCACGTCGTCCTTTAAAATTTACTTTATTGCGGAAAATAATTTTAATTCAAAACGTCACATTCATTATTTGAAACCTTCGGTGGAAATTTGATTAATTTAAATATAGAACAATTCATAAAACTTGTGTCTCAATTATTTAAATGAAATTAACGATAAATAATTTAATCTGTAACATTCATAAAATTGACTAAAAGTTATCATCATTTATTTAATTTGCCAACGCTGCCCTTTCATTCGCCGCCATCTCCGAGATCTACAAAAACTGTTAAAATGGAATGACCATTTCGAAAGAAATACTCAGTAGACTCATCGCCAATAATTAATTTACAAGATACTTGATCAGGTAATTATGCAAATAATACAATGATATTCTTTTCTTAATCATAGGCATCACATAGTGAATGCAAATGAACATACTCTTATCTTATGCAATAACGCATATGAGTTATGACATGCATAACATAAATTTCTTCTCTGATCTCATAGGAGATCCTCTTGTCTTATCTCATAAGAGATACCCTTGTCTTATCTCATAAGAGATACTCTTGTCTTATGCAATTAAGCATATAATCACTTAAATCCACATAACACATGCAATTATAATATAAATCAATTAGCGGGGGCGAGTCTACCTTAAACTTAACGAGTGTGGTTGAGCGGGAATGACTTCAATCTTTCAAATCTCTGTACGCCTCGTCTAGCATAACTTAAAATAATAAGTCCAATTTAATACTTTAAAACTGATTTAAATGACTTTGAACTTTAGGGACTGAAATGATTATTTTAAAACTTGGGATTTATAACTATATATATCATTTTTAAATCAATATGGAAAAAATTAAAAGACTTTAAAATATGTGGGCTTAAATGATAACTTTTGAAATTTAGGACTGATTAGAAATATTTCAAATCTACATGGACTCAATTATGAATAACTGAAACCTTGGGACTGATTTGGTAAAGGCTAAAACTTTTTGGATTGAAATTTTAATATTTAAATTAAAGAGGACTCGAATAACTTAATTTAAAAATATAGTGGCTGAAATAAGAAATTTTAAAATTGAAGGGACTGTTTTAAACCATTTTAAAACTTGAGGGATTGAAATAGATAACTTATAAAACTTGGGCTTAAAATCAAATGAATTTAATCTACAGGGACTGAAATAAAATGGTTTTGATACTTAGGGGCTAAAATAATAACTTTTGAAATTGGGGACTAAATTGTAAATATTAAAAATCGGATTTTATATATCAAAACTTTCTCTCTCTCTCTCACCATCGAACCAATCAACAGAGGTGCGATCCACGTCCATCTCTGTCGGTGCTGCCGCGAGCCAAACGCCGGCGTTCGACCGGCGGTGGTTCGGCCATCATGTGGGGGCTGGGGTGATGTGTTTTTGTGTGTGAAAAGAAATGGGTTTTGGAAATATTTGATATGTAACCGAAGAGCTTGAAATCGAGATTGGGGCTGTGATTTTCAGCTAGACTCCGGCAACGAAGGCCGACGGTCCAAGGTAGGGGTTTAGGTTAAGTCATCTTCTTGGTTTTTGGGTTTTATTTTGATGATTTTTGGGTTGATTTGGTTGGGATTGAAGTGGGCAGTGTTGTCCGATCGTGAAGGTGGTGGTGGTTAGTGGTTGCTTGCGGTGAACTTGGGGTTGGCCGATGATGATGATGATGCAGGTGGCAGTTTGGAGTTTTCAGGCGACGGTTGTGGCTGGGCAGCTTGATTTTGGTGTTGCCATTGGTGATGCTGGTCGGCTATGGGGATTGGTGGTGATGGTTGATTGCGGTGGTGGTGAGTGATATATTGGCAGTGGTGGTTGGACTGTGGTTGCTTGGTATCAGATTCAGTAGTGGACTGGTGGTTCGATCGATGTTGGTTGATTTCTTGAGGTTGGGTAGAGATGAAAATGGAGGTTGGCCGTGACTTTGGTGATGCATTATGTAGTGAATTTTTCCATGTGTTATGTGTAAATAATGATGGAAAAGGGGAAAAATATAGGATATTTATTCTTTGTATTAGTTGGAGATGCTTAGTGGTGGAGAATGAAGTGGAAAGGGGTTTAAAGCATGATGTTTGTTTGGGACAACATGATGATGAAATGGGTGGAAAAGAAAAAGAAAGAAGGAGCTAACGTGGGGAAAAATTTGGTAGAATTAGTTAGGTAGGATTAGTTTAGGATAATTAACTAAAAATTAGACTAACTTCGATTAGGCAATGTATTTAAAACTGATATATTTTGGACTGAAAATAAATTTGAGAATAAATAAATTTTGAGATAAAATTGAATTTCGTATTTGGACTTAAAATAATTAAAGCTTGGACTTAAAAATAATTAAAATTTGGATTTAAAATAATGAAAATCGAATTTTGGACTTAAAGATTTGAACGAATTTAAATTTCTTTTCTTAAAATCTTAAAATAATTAATATGACTAGAGGAGAGCACTGGTTTTGAATTATAATCGTTAAGGTTGGAGAGTCGTAGCGACAAGTTTGGTAAAACAAGTCTTTTAAGTTTGAAAATTTCTCAGTCGCTACAAAATTCGTAGGAAAAAGTATGCAATCAAACAAACAAAAAGATGGAAAATGGCAAAAGATTTTCCTACTTCCTCGCAAATCATGCCAATCAAACACCACCTTGGATTACTTTCACTAATTCAAACTTTTAGCTTAGTACTTTTATTTTTGTTATTTAGTTCATTCACTAGTTCTTTTGCATCCTCTCATATTCGTGTATGCGAAGTTCGAGACACAGTGATATTACAGAAGCTAATCTAGAAATCGAGCATACTCTTCATTGCAGATTAAGAGAAGCAAAAGAAGCATAAAAACAAAAATATAAAAAACAACAAAGCATGATAGAAAATAATCAAGGAGGACAAGGGAATGATGAATGTGACATGCTTGTGGGTGACTTAATGACTCCTCAGATTATTCAAAACCAGTCAAGCATAGTGTATTCACCTTTTTGTCAGCCAAACTTTCAGTTAAAGACAAATGTCATCAACTATTTCAAAACGGACATCAATTCCATGGCAGACTAGATGAAAATCCTCGTAAACATATTTCTAGATTTTTGGAGATGTACAAGTACTTCAAGTATTAGGGAATATCAAATGATGCTTAGACTCCGGTTATTTCCGCATACTATACGAGATGGAGCACTGGATTTGTTGGATTCTCATTTTGAATAATTCAGTAACATGATTTAGAATCGTTTGATGAGTCATGTAATATGTTCAAGAACATGCTAAGGAAGTGTCCTCATCACGGGATCACTAGGGGTACTCAAATACAATATTTCTACTCAACGTCTATTCCATCACTACAAAAGTGTGGTGGATTCTTCATCTAATGGTTCATTGTCTACCAAACCTCTTGATGGGGCTCTGGGATTTTTGAAAGAATATCTTACTCTATGTAGGCATCTGATTAAGTAATTCAGAGGAAACTCGTAGGAGTATATGAGGTAGATACTTACACTACCTTATCTACGAAAATAGACTTGTTAGTGAATAAAGTGGAGAGCATGGCAACATCGAGAAATTCAGTGAAAACCTCTAAACTAAGCTACGAGGAATGTGGTGCAAATCAAAACTCTGCATATTGTCCCATTTTGACACATCCAATATAGTAGGTTGATTTCATTTAGGGGGAAAAATGTCAACATACCAACCTATATTCAAATAAGTACAATCTGGGTTGGCGTAATAACCCAAATTTCTCGTGGAGGGATAATCAAAATAGCGTGGGGCCACAGGTTCCTCAGTATCAGCATGAAGAGAGAAAGTTTTCACTTGAGGATATGTTTGGAAAATTCTTGGAGAATAATAAGTAGCATATGGGCAAGACCGATCAACTCACGAAGAAAACATAGACTACCCTACAAAATCATCAGGCATCAATCAGGAATTTGGAGACAAGTGGGACAGATAGCACATGTTTTAACAAATATAGCATCAGGTACACTGCCGACCAATACATAGGTGAATACCAAGGAACAAGTCAATATCATTACAACATGAAGTGAGATTCAACTACCTGAAATCCATGTCAAAAGATCCACTACTGAAAAAAGATAAAGGAGCTGATAAAGAAGAAGAGCAGGTTGAGGTATCTGAAATAGCATTTGAAATAACAGAAGAGAAGGGGAAGGAGAAATCAACAATTAAGCCTTATGATCCACCTACTCTGCATGCACAGAGGCTGAAGGAAAATAAAGAGGATCAGCAGTTCAAAACATACCTGGACATGCTCAGAAAGTGCACATAAACATAGAGTTCATTGACGCGATGAGGAAAATCCCAAGCTATGTAAAATTTCTATAGGACATAATATCTAAAAATAGGAGGCTTGAAGAATTAGAGACAATATCTTTGATCGAGGAGTGCAATCCTATATTGCAAAACAAATTGCCACCTAAACTCAAAGATCCATAGAGTTTTTCCATTTCTTGCACTATTGGTAAATTAAATTTTGATAAAGTTTTATGTGATCGTGGTGTGAGTATTAATTTAATGCCTTTATCTGTATACATGAAACTTGGATTATGAGAGCCAAAATTGACTACGTTTTCACTACAACTGATTGATCGTTTAATTCGATATACATATTGTACTGTTGAAGATGTCATGGTAAAAGTGGATAAGTTCATTTTCCAGCTGATTTCGTGATTATGGACATGGAAGATGACGATAGGATGCCACTCATAATGGGTCAACCTTTTTCTTGATACTTGGTGTGCCTTAATTGATATAGAAAAAGGAGAAGTAGAATTTAGGGTGGACGATGAGCAGGTGAATTTCAACATGAATCAACAAAAAATGACATGTCCCCAATCTCAAAGCTGCCTAAAAATTTAAAAGGTGTGGAAAAGAAAGGAGATTTTCAAGGCTAGAAATTATAAGCCGTGCAAAACCTCAACACATGCTACTGGCTACAATGAAAAAATTTGCCAAAAAGAACAGCTTAAGACCATAAACGGACCGCTTATTGGGAAGCAACCCAATTCTAAATCCATTTAATTACTTTGTTTTGTTTATTTGCTTTACACAAAGATTTAGGATTCCATGCACATTTACTTTGCATCATTGACTTTTTAATTTCATTTTTAGTTCATAGCACATCATCATTGTCACTAGCATATTTTTTTTTAGCCTAGAACATGAAACCACTGTTAGGATGACTGTGGCATGCATCACGAAACAAATCGGGGTTGAAAATGGATTGTATAGAATTTTTTGCAAAATTTTTATGGTTCTGCTATGAAGACCACACGATCGCTTGTGTTCAGCTAGCGTGATCGCGCCCTTCTCTTTAAATTTACACGATGCTACATATTCGATCGCGTCTTGGTTCACAAGTGGTTGCATGGATTTGATCTGGGCGAATCATCAATGTTTAAAACATGGACTTCCTATTTTGCAAAATTCATAACTTCATACTCATTTTTCAACCCTCAAAATTCCCCAAATTCAATTTCTCACCCACAATCCAAATTGTTAATATCACATTGGGTAAGAATCAAAGCTCTTATCACATCAAATTCAATTTGAAGGTATGTGTAGCGATCAAGAATTTTCGTGACTAATTTTGAATAAATATTTTTTAAAAAAAATATTAAAAGATGAGTCGCTACGACTTTGGCCCATTTATTTTAAACACATTTTCGTCTAGCCATTTTAAGTGAAAATTTAAATTATCTTAGTTCAATTTAAATTTTATTAAAAGTGTCTCATTTTCATTATTTTAAGGTCCAAATTTATTATGTACCTTTAAGCCCAATAAGTGAATTTCAGATTTCCACACGTTTCCAATTTACAGTCAATCTATGCTCCATTAGCAATCTCAATTTCCCCGAATTCCTGTGTGACTGAGCCATATGCTAAACTAATGTTCATTTTCACATATTTTTTTTCAATTTCAGCAAGATTTAATCCAATTTTCCAAAATTCTTGATTCAGCCAAATTCAAACTGCTCAATTAATTCCTTGCCAATTTGGAAACCCAATCACAAATCACTATATCCCATTTTGGTAGATTCCCTTTCCCCCCACAAATCCCATAAATTCAGCCCCTTCCATCAAACCACATTTACACAATCTGCAAATATATTGATTCAGACCACCGAACCACCCACAATCCCAGCAGCCAAACCACATATCACCACTCACAGTTTCTGTCTTCAATCCCACAGAAACTATTACTCACATATTGAACACCACCAAAACCGCCCCTGCCCATCATCACAATCCAAAACCGAGCCTACAACCATCATGGCCGAACCGTGCAAGCGACCACCAACACCACCAGAAACTGCCATAGCCGTTCATTTCGAACACCACCACTGCAAGCATCACCACTGCCATTACCAAAGCCAACTGCAAATCGCAACTCCAATCCACCACATCCACCGCCAACCACTGCAGCCGTCACCTGCAACTCCTAACCACTACCAACTGCCCTCTTCATCCCTACTCCAAAATCGACACCCAAATCAAAATTCAAAACCAAAAATAAACCCTCCAAATACCTTACCTTCGACCGTTGCCTCGTATGGACCGGAGTATCGCCGGAGAATATCACCCCTAGCTTGAAATTGAGCCTCGGTTCCAGCCCCAAATCGCTCCAAAATTTCCCAAGTCTTCACCGTACCACTCTGCCAATCTCACCGGTGCCTCGTGACGGCGGCGCCTCGCCAGTCGTAGCGCCGGCAGTGGACGGAAGAAGGGGCGTCGCCCCTTCTCTGTTTTCTCGTCTCTCTCTCTCTAACGAGAGAAGAGATGAGGGATATGTATGTTAATATGTATATATTATATGTATATGTATATATTATTTTTAAGTTTAAAAAAAAAATTATTACTTTAGTCCCCTAAGTATCAAAACCATTTAATTCAGTCCCTAGTATCATTATGTTTTAAAGATCAGTCCATATATTTTTAAATATTTTAAATCTTACTTGAAGTTTCAAAAGTAATTATTTTAGTCCCAAGATTTATGAATCGTTTAATTCAGTCCCTGCCTATTAAATTCACTTGATTTTAAGCCCAAGTTTTACAACTTATCTATTTCAGTCCCTCAAGTTTTAAAATAGTTTAAAACAGTCCCTTATGTTTCAAAAAAGAGATGTTATTTCAGCCCTTTGTAATTCAAAATATGTTTATTCAGTTTCAGTATGTAACAATTGGTCCCTGCAGTTCTTAACTCTTTCAATCAGCCCTATTATTTTCGAAAAGCCTAATTCAGTCCCTAAACTTTTATTTCTTCTTTTAAAACTCTTTCAAATTTAACGTTTGATTTCCAAATACCACTTTAAGGTTTATTTATTATTGGCTAGACGAGGCACTTGGACATTTAGAAGAACAACGTGAATTTTCTTGCTCAACTTTCAGACTCGTGATTTGAGGTAGACTCGCCCCCACTAATTAGTTTAAATTATAATTGCATGTCTTATGTGAAATTACGTGATTTACATGCTTTGATGCATCAGACGAGAAAAGAATATCTCTTATGAGATAAGATGAGAAATGATGATGTTATGCATAACTTATGTGCCTTAAGTGCATGAGACGAGACTACCCACACCCTATGATTTTAACAGCCTTGATTTTGAAAATACAAGAGCCCAAGAATATGATGATGATGTCACTGTATGATTGCATAATTACGTGTTCAATTATTCTGTAAATTAATTATTGGCGATGAGTCTACTAGTATTTCTTTCGAAATGCTCATTCCATTTTTACAGTTTTTGTAGATCTCGGAAAGGGCGGCGAGTGAAAGGGCGGCGTTGGAAAATTTAATAAATGATGATATTTTAGTCAATTTTATGAATGCTACTAGTTTAAATTACTTATCGTTACTTCCATCTGAACAATTGAGATTAAATTTTTTATGAATTGTTCTATATTCCAATTAATTAAGTTTCCGCTAAAGTTTTCAAATGATGAATGTGATGCTTTGAATTAAATTTATTTTCCGCAATAAAGTCAATTTTAAAGGACGAAGTGGCGTCCCGGGTTTCACGGAATTCGGGGCGTTACAGTATGGATTTTAAAACTTTTTGGGGTTTTGCAAAGAGTTTTTGATTTCTCCCTATTCTTGTGGATTTCAATTTATGGATTGATGGAACATGGGATTAGGTAAGAATCAGAATTTTCCAGATTGTGATTATGTGTTAAAAAAACTTGGGATTGATTATAGGGCCTAAAGTCATGATTTTTCTTCTTAAATTCTAACTGCACACAAGGTGTTCGATGTAATGCCCGAGTGAAATTTCTGTCCATTTTTTGCAAAATTCTTCGAGTAATCCTTTTCATGACATGTTACTCATCAATTATGTATCATAAGTCCATGAATTATGCAGATTCTTTCATAAAACTCAGATTTCACATCATTACAAAATTGCATGCAATCACTGCATCACTACAAGTTCCAAACAGCTTCTCGTCACCCACTTTATCCCACATTTTCTCTACCCAAACGACCTCCATTTGTCCTGAATTTATAATATGTCATAGACCAAGGCACATAATTTCCTATGCCCAGAGATGTCTCGAGAAAATTTCACTTTTTTAATGCGATGTTCGTGGCTGAAAATCAATCTTCACACATTCTAAATTCAGTTTTTGTGCTCTATTCTAAGTTTGGGTGTGTTTTGTTGGGTTATTTCAATGCTATGAGGTCTTTTAATGATGTATAATGTTGACTTGTCTACGTGTATAGGACATACTACAACCTGAACAAGGGAAAGTCAGGAAAGGGTTGAATCCTCCAAAAGACGTCAGAGACAAAAGCCTCAAGTGATGACATTGCACCTTAAATTCGGGAAGTACTTGACTCTCCTTCTTTATCTTGTTTCAATTTATTATATCTATTTGCCATACATTCAGGGAAATGTATTTTTCTAGTTCAGGGGTGAGTACCTCATTCATTCACTGTTTATCTACACATTCATTCGGTTTTTGGGATTGTTTAAAAAAAATAAATCAGTTTTGTTGATTTGCTTGTTGCCATGATGTAGTTCAGATTTAAAATTTTGCTGTAGATAGAATACTGGACAACATTTGAACTTGAATTTTTGTTGAACTACTTATCTGTAGCGCCCCGAGTTCCGTATACCCGGTTCACTACGTCATTTTCTGTCTAAATTTTTTCGAATAATATTTTTGCGGAAGAAATAATTGAAATTCATTTTTGGCAACATTAAATAAACTGTAATGGCCGATAAAATTGAAAACATTTATGAAACCATTTGAAATAGTAAATCGAACCATTAATTTTGTAAAGAAATTGACAATGTCATAATTTCTCAAATAAATGAACTTCTCTAAATTATTCGATGTTTGGAAAATACGGAAATCATTAACGTCAAACTTTCAACCGTTTAACGATTATTGCCACCATCATTCATCGCTCGCCACCGTCTCCGAAATCTGCAAAACTGTTAAAAAGTAGGGTGAGTATTTCATGGGGGAAATACTCAGTAGACTCATCGCAAATTAATTAATTTATAAGATGATTAAACACATAAATCCCGGCTCTTTATAAAACTGCTCTTGATAAAACTCATATTGTGCATTACAGCACGGGACATATTTTGCAAATCATAGGCTCTTTGAAAATAGCTCTTTGAAAACAGCTCTTTGAAAACCATATACTTATAAAAACATTTTAATTATGCCAAGCATAATTTCTTTTGAAAGCATAACATAAGATAGGATTGAAATCCTCATAAACATAGGGAGACACAAGAACTTTACCGAACTTAGGTGGCAAGAATTCTTATGCAGTAAAATCATAATAACAGTAAAATCACAGTAAGTATACCAAGCATAATTTTTGAAATTCATAGGGATCAATTGCATCATAACATAAGATAGGATCGAAATCCTCATAAACATATGCGACAGGAATTTTACCGAACTTAGGTGGCAAGTCCTCATAAACATATGGAAACATAGGAATTTTACCGAACTTAGGTGGCAAATCCTCATAAACATAGGGAGACACAAGAATTTTACCGAACTTAGGTGGCAAGAATTCTTATGTGTAGCGCTACTAAAACTCCGGTCCCCTTAACATATCATAAACTTATCACATGGGACCCATAGCAATCTTGGTAGATTGATTTCATAGCAATGATCCAAAAAAACATTTTCGTGAAGCATAGGGTATACTTACTTTTCGTAAAAACATAAAGTATATTTTCTTTTCATAAAAACATACTTACTTTTCATAAAAACATAAGGTATATTTACCTTTCATAAAAACATACTTACTTGTCATAAAAACATACTTTCTTTTCATAAAAACATAAGGTATATTTACCTTTCATAAAAACGTACTTTCTTTTCATAAAAATTGACTTTCACAAGTCACATGACATTTATATGAAATCATAATTTAAATCAATTAATAAGTGCGAGTCTACCTCAAATCCGACGAGTGCAAAGTTGAGCGGGAATGACTTCAATTTCTTTAAATTCTCCGTAAGCTTCGTCTTAGCCAATAAGTCACTTTAGTCTATCGAATATATAGCTCAAAATGATAAATTATAATTTGAGGACTAAAATTGATGTTTTGAAAGTTGAGGTACTAAAATGAATACTTTTGAAAAGTTGAGGGACTAAAATTGATACTTTGAAAGTTGAGGGATTAAAATGAATACTTTGAAACTTGGGCTTAAAATCAAATAAAGTAAATCAGCAGGGACTGAATTGATCAGATTTTTAAAATGAAAGGGCTGATTAAATTCATTTAAAACTTTGGAACTGAAATGGATAACTTTAAAAGTTGGGGACTGATTTGAAAAACCCTTTAAAGTGAAAGAGGCTGATTTGAAACATTTCAAACTTAAGGACTGATTTGAAATAACTTTAAAAGAATTGAAAGGGCTGAATTAAGACATTTTAAAACATAGGGACTGAATTGAATAACTTTTCAAAAGAGGGGGACCAATGCTGCAAATTCTGAAAATTAATTATATATTTCAGATTCTGTTTTCTCTCTCTCATTCAGACAGAGTGAGACAGGCGAGAGGCGAGAGACGGAGTTGCGAGGGTTGCGAGAGAAAATCGTGATTTCCGGCAACGATGTGCCGGCGCAACATCGCCGGAAGGTAGCGGTGAACGACGGGGCTGAAGTAGGTTAGGTTTGATGCGAGAAACAGAAAGGAAACCGCGGCTTAGATCGTGATTTGAGTTGGGTCTTAACTGCGAAATCCAGTGGTCGTGCCGGTAAATCAGTCGGCGGTCGAAGGTAAGTCTTGGGCTTGGTTTATTTCTTGTTTTGGGTTTCGATTGTTTGTCAAAATTGAAGTGGGCAGTGGGTGGTTCTGAATATGGTTGCAAGTGAGGCTTGGTTGAGGATTAAAGACTGGTGAATTGAATTGATAATATGCAAATTGGTTGGTTTGGAGTTCAATGAAAATTGAGTACAGGCGGCGGTTTGGTGGTTGGATTGAGGCTGGCTTCGAGAGAGGACTGCAATGGCTGTGGTGTTATATAGGTGATGCTTACCAAGAATTCTGCAGAGAGGTATTATGAATAATTTTGTGTTGTGCTGATAATGGAGAGTGGTGGAATTGGTGGTCCAGCAATGAAGGTGAAGGTAGCTTTCGGCTAAAGATAAAGTGGTGCTGAGGATGATGATGTTTGGGGAATATGAGGATGATGATGTTTGGGGAATATTAGTTGTAAAGGTGAAGAAAAAAAACGTGAATGTGATTAGTTTTGATTAAAAAGTGTATTTAAAACAGATATATTTTGGACCGAAAATAAATTTGGAAATAAATAAATTTTGAGATAAAATGAATTACTTATTTGGACTTGAAATAATTTGAATAAGAAAAATTGAGATATTTTAATAAATTTGAAATTCAAAATGATTTTGAAAATAATACTTTGAATAAATAATTAAAATAACATAATTTTAGAAATTCGGATTTTAATTTAAAATCGAACAAATTCGATATTTTTTGACTTGGCTAGACGAATCCGTCGCGGCATTAATTTCAAAACAATAGCGACACAATTTTCTAAATATTAAAATAATTATTAATTGCGTAAAATCTTGGTCGCTACAATCTTACCTCCTTAAAATAATTTCGTCATCGAAATTAAACTTACTTGATCTTATGATTTTTGAATACTTAATCAGAATCTCTTCTTCTTTCTCTTATGTAGCATCATCGCTACCATATTTAACCCAACCATATTTAACCCACTGGACTTTGACTAAATGCATCACTTTGTTTTCTTAAGACATGGACTTTTCTATAGACATATGTGTCTACTCAAAAATTCTTCTGAAACGTAAGTGACTGAAAGTTCACTATTCTTTGAATTCCATTATTATGAACCAAAAACAACATAACTTATTCATAGATGATCAACTTATTTCATAATCTCAATACATTATCACCTTCAATTATCATCATCATATCATTCCTTACAATTTTCTATTGTACCTTTATATTCAACTAACCTTACGTCCATCATCATTATCTCACATAATCCCAAACAACATCATGTCTCTTTACTAATTTCTGTAATTCCATAAAAAAAAATCTCTTCAAGTTTTCATAAATCTTTACTGATATATCAAACCATAATAATTTGTCATCTCTAAACTTCTTATCATCGAATATTCCCAAAATAATCAAAACAATTCCCAATCATATGTAAAAATTTCATCATATCTTGTAGTATTCATGTAACATGTCACTTATCATCGTATCATGTGACCTCAGATATTCGTATATATCTCTAAAATTTCCACAAATCTTTACTGACATATCATATCATAATAATTTTTCCTTTCTTCTTATCATCGAATATTCAAAAAAAAAATAATCAAAGAATTACCTGAATATTCTCTTTACGTAATATACCCAAACATATCAACATAATATCATCAACTTATCTTTCCAATATTTGTAACCCAAAATTCAGTAAACAAATATCTTCCAAATAACTAAGATTCTTTACTTAAATGTCACCACATATCCTGCAAAGTATTTCTTTCACTTATACATACTTATGAATTCTGATTCAATACGGTCCTTATTTCTCTTTCACGTATTCCCGTATCATCTCACTATACCTTGATTATTATACCAAAATATCAGTACCAAAATCCAATAAAATATTACATATCTCCAATCTTATCATCAAATTTTCTTTTGTCGAGAAAAATGACAGCGCATTAACTCTTGTTCCCACTTTTCATTTTTCTATTCCATACTTTAAATCATACATCAAGTACTCGGTATCAAATACTCATTCTAGCTGAGAGCTAAGATACTAACTTAAAACAGCATCACAAGGATCAGATATGTTATTCTCAAACTTAAGAAACTTCACTAATTTCCCAAATCTGAAATTCAAAATTAAAATTTTCTATTCTCCCAAACTTCAATTCATATCACCTTTATGAACAATACTCTGATTAATTTTTTATCACCATTAATAAGACTTCTGTAAATCATATAGGATTCCTCATCAAATTTGCTTAACCCAAAGATACAATCCCATAATTCAATTCATAATTCCTCAACATAACAATTTCAAATCATATTTTTTTTCAATATCACAATATCACTTCCTTTCATACCTTAATTGTCTCAAAAGATTACTCATACTTATAAATATATACCATAAATCATATTCCCAAAATTTATTCACAAGGCCAAACTTCATAATAAATTTCTCTTCAACATAGAGGCATAATTCATTTACTCAACAATATCCATTACTTAAAATACCAAAAACTAAGAACCAAATCTTTAAATCTCTAACTTCATAATGCTTCTCATAAAAGTCTCAATAAAATCATATCAGTTATAATCTTAACATCTTATCACAACTTCATAACTGGCTTGCTATTTCTCGTTTAATCTAAACGATAGATAATCTGAACATATAATCAAATCCTTTCCGTTGACTTCTCATACTTAGTGCCATGTCTAAAATCAATTATGCAAAGTCCATCTAGGGTTCATCATTTCTAACTCGAGGACAAAATTATTTAAAAATCATTCTTAAATCATATTATTCCCATTATGCTCAACACTCGTTTTCTTTCTGAAAAATTTTTCATAGTCATGCATTAAAGCATATAAGTTATGACAAAGCATAACATCATTATTTTCGAAGAAATACATTCTCATTTCTCATAAATCATAAGTATCCGAAATACTCTTCATTCTTTCTCATAAATTAATAAAATGAGTATTCAAAATACTGAAATAACTTTAAACATCATAAACTTCTTTACCTCGGAGTTGGTGGAACGAATGATGGCAGTGGCAATCTTCATCAATAAAAATCTTATAATGAAAATATTTCTTGAAAATTCTTTTTGAAAATTTTACCAGTCTACAGAAACGCAGACTAACTCTGATACCAACTTGTAGCGCCCCGAGTTCCGTATACCCGGTTCACTACGTCATTTTCTGTCTAAATTTTTTCGAATAATATTTTTGCGGAAGAAATAATTGAAATTCATTTTTGGCAACATTAAATAAACTGTAATGGCCGATAAAATTGAAAACATTTATGAAACCATTTGAAATAGTAAATCGAACCATTAATTTTGTAAAGAAATTGACAATGTCATAATTTCTCAAATAAATGAACTTCTCTAAATTATTCGATGTTTGGAAAATACGGAAATCATTAACGTCAAACTTTCAACCGTTTAACGATTATTGCCACCATCATTCATCGCTCGCCACCGTCTCCGAAATCTGCAAAACTGTTAAAAAGTAGGGTGAGTATTTCATGGGGGAAATACTCAGTAGACTCATCGCAAATTAATTAATTTATAAGATGATTAAACACATAAATCCCGGCTCTTTATAAAACTGCTCTTGATAAAACTCATATTGTGCATTACAGCACGGGACATATTTTGCAAATCATAGGCTCTTTGAAAATAGCTCTTTGAAAACAGCTCTTTGAAAACCATATACTTATAAAAACATTTTAATTATGCCAAGCATAATTTCTTTTGAAAGCATAACATAAGATAGGATTGAAATCCTCATAAACATAGGGAGACACAGAACTTTACCGAACTTAGGTGGCAAGAATTCTTATGCAGTAAAATCATAATAACAGTAAAATCATAATAACAGTAAAATCACAGTAAGTATACCAAGCATAATTTTTGAAATTCATGCGCTACAAGTTTTCTGTCTAAATTTTTTCGAATAATATTTTTGCGGAAGAAATAATTGAAATTCATTTTTGGCAACATTAAATAAACTGTAATGGCTGATAAAATTGAAAACATTTATGAAACCATTTGAAATAGTAAATCGAACCATTAATTTTGTAAAGAAATTGACAATGTCATAATTTCTCAAATAAATGAACTTCTCTAAATTATTCGATGTTTGGAAAATACGGAAATCATTAACGTCAAACTTTCAACCGTTTAACGATTATTGCCACCATCATTCATCTCTCGCCACCGTCTCCGAAATCTGCAAAACTGTTAAAAAGTAGGGTGAGTATTTCATGGGGGAAATACTCAGTAGACTCATCGCAAATTAATTAATTTATAAGATGATTAAACACATAAATCCCGGCTCTTTATAAAACGGGCATTGATAGAGCTTCTTTATAAAACTGCTCTTGATAAAACTCATATTGTGCATTACAGCACGGGACATATTTTGCAAATCATAGGCTCTTTGAAAATAGCTCTTTGAAAACAGCTCTTTGAAAACCATATACTTATAAAAACATTTTAATTATGCCAAGCATAATTTCTTTTGAAAATTAATTATATATTTCAGATTCTGTTTTCTCTCTCTCATTCAGACAGAGTGAGACAGGCGAGAGGCGAGAGATGGAGTTGCGAGGGTTGCGAGAGAAAATCGTGATTTCCGGCAACGATGTGCCGGCGCAACATCGCCGGAAGGTAGCGGTGAACGACGGGGCTGAAGTAGGTTAGGTTTGATGCGAGAAACAGAAAGGAAACCGCGGCTTAGATCGCGATTTGAGTTGGGTCTTAACTGCGAAATCCGGTGGTCGTGCCGGTAAATCAGTCGGCGGTCGAAGGTAAGTCTTGGGCTTGGTTTATTTCTTGTTTTGGGTTTCGATTGTTTGTCAAAATTGAAGTGGGCAGTGGGTGGTTCTGAATATGGTTGCAAGTGAGGCTTGGTTGAGGATTAAAGACTGGTGAATTGAATTGATAATATGCAAATTGGTTGGTTTGGAGTTCAATGAAAATTGAGTACAGGCGGCGGTTTGGTGGTTGGATTGAGGCTGGCTTCGAGAGAGGACTGCAATGGCTGTGGTGTTATATAGGTGATGCTTACCAAGAATTCTGCAGAGAGGTATTATGAATAATTTTGTGTTGTGCTGATAATGGAGAGTGGTGGAATTGGTGGTCCAGCAATGAAGGTGAAGGTAGCTTTCGGCTAAAGATAAAGTGGTGCTGAGGATGATGATGTTTGGGGAATATGAGGATGATGATGTTTGGGGAATATTAGTTGTAAAGGTGAAGAAAAAAAACGTGAATGTGATTAGTTTTGATTAAAAAGTGTATTTAAAACAGATATATTTTGGACCGAAAATAAATTTGGAAATAAATAAATTTTGAGATAAAATGAATTACTTATTTGGACTTGAAATAATTTGAATAAGGAAAATTGAGATATTTTAATAAATTTGGAATTCAAAATGATTTTGAAAATAATACTTTGAATAAATAATTAAAATAACATAATTTTAGAAATTCGGATTTTAATTTAAAATCGAACAAATTCGATATTTTTTGACTTGGCTAGACGAATCCGTCGCGGCATTAATTTCAAAACAATAGCGACACAATTTTCTAAATATTAAAATAATTATTAATTGCGTAAAATCTTGGTCGCTACATTATCAATTCTAGACTTTATGAAACTGAGCACATAACCATTGTCAAGTTAATACTCGTGTAGGGATATACTTTGCATATGTGAGGCAATTTCATTTTACGACCTAGAATTGACTATATGATCTCTCACCTTAAGTTTACAGACATCCTGACCTTTAACTTCGAAACTAAATTTGCTCAAGAGCAGTTTGAGAGTGGAAAAATTAGTATAGGGATGCATAAACGTTTGGTGGTCTAAAATTCTTGAAATGTACCTTTTGTTGAAGGAATTTTTGGTCAACGAGTATAAGTCAAACTAGCTTAATATTAATTTTCTTATTCTTCTCCTTGCAGCCTTGGTGATTCGAGCAAGTAAGCTTTTAAGACACTTTAAAACCTGGTATCCTAAATTCATCTAATTTGAGAGTTATCAACCCAAAGCTCATGCATGGGTCACCTAGAAAGCTTAATGGGGGGAGATTACTTACACAATAAAACACAATAGCATCTTTCATTTTTCTTTGTAGCCTTTGTAACTTGGTTAATTAAGTTTTTAAGGATTCTTAGAACCTAGTGCCTTAAAGTCATCTGACTTGGGAGTCACCGACCTAAAACTTGCTATAGGGGTCACTTAGAAAGCTTAATGAGAAAAGTAATATACAAAGATGATAAAAAGAAATAAAAAGAAATATATTTATATGAATAAAGTGTTTGGTATAAGTTTTGAGACTAGAATTCTGGAGACTGAAACTGTGGAATTGGGAATTACTTACCATTCAACTATTTGTGCAAACCTGTATCTATTTCTAATTGCTTTGTGTGGAAAAATGCAAGTTACTGATATTTAGAAACCACATAAATAAAAGGAACCTCAAAATTGGAGTGAAAAGCATGAGGATGTGATCATTCATGAGAAATGCAAGAACAATAAAAAGAAAATCATTGTTTGACCACATGAGATTCGAGGTTTACTGCATTATGAGCCACACTATGTCAGGTGTATTTTTACATGAGTATACCTTTGGTATTGGCTATTCACACACACATGAAAAGTCAAGGATCGGATAAGTAGAAAGAAAAATTATATGTTGTTCGCCTTTTCCTTCTAAAGTGTATTTTTTATTTGAACCTAAGCCATATGGTAAGCAAGTTCACTTGACAGTTGATTTCAAGTTATAATTAGTTCATTTTTTTCGAGGAAGAATAATTATTCTAGTTCGTGCGTGTTTAATAAGTGTATTTTATACACTTGTTTAGATGCTAAAATTAGGATATTATATTGTTGTTTAATAGTAAATTAACCATATTTCGTTATTATCTGTTATTATTTCATTTTAATTGAAGAGATTCATAATTTAGGGGCTAAATTGGTCAAATCAGAAGTAAAGGACTCTTACGCAAATAAAGGAGGACCAACTTGCACCAATTGAGAGACGAGAGTAAGGAGCAAAAAGAAGAACCACGCGATCGTGCATGGTTCTATAATGCGATCTCTCTATGTCACAAAGAATGGTTAGAACCTCTTACACGCCTTGCACGTGATCACATCAAGGTGACTTACGCGCTCACATGGTGATTCAGCTGGGCCGAGATTTTGTTTTCAAAACCTGGAGTTTGCTATCCCTTTCCTAATTCAACTAGATTTCCTTCCTCACGTATATATAGAAGACATATTGCAAGAAATCAAGGTTCCTCAAGCTCATTATTCCATACCAAAACTCTATCAATTTCTTGAGAGAACCAATTGGTTAAAGGATTAAAGATTTAATATTTATGCGACAATAAGAATAATTTCTCCATTCGAGTTATGAATTCTTGTTGTTAACCTTCAATTATATTTCTAGGCTAATTTATTTTATATTAGGATCTTGATGAAGCTTTTGATTTCCACGTTTTATGTTTTGATACTTGTTTAATTTAATGCAATTTATGAATTTGAACAATTAATTCCACTTTACATGTTTTTACAGTTATTTGATCACTAATTGTATGAATGTTATGACGTGTTCTGTTCGCAAAAATTGTGTACCGCAAACACATGGGTCGCGTACAAGTAATAAGTGGACTTTTTGAGTCCGAGTTTTCAATCCCACGAGGAATGTATACTTAAGTTACACACATTAGTTAATTTGATTTTAACAACGAAGTCACACAATAAATATTTGGGTTGTTTTTGTGAATGCAAAATTTAAACAAACTAACTTTAAATTCTAACAACAATAAGGAAAATGGAATATTAAAAAGTTGGGATTCATGATTTTGCTTAAACAACACTTAATTAATTTGCATTTTGTAAAAAAATTAACTACATAAGATAATTAAGTGCAAGACAATAATCATAAATCAAAGTACAAAATATTAAAAGACAATAATCATAAATTCAAAGATATATTTGTCATATTCACTAACAACATTCTTAACCTTTCACTTTACGACATTACACATTAACATGCAAGAAATTGCAATAATTGGAACATCAAATAACATTTCATAATTTAAACAAAAATTAACTTACTAGATGATCGAGGAAGATGTACTTGAGGCGTGACTCAGTACCCGAACCCTTTCAAATAAGTTTTTAAAGTCTACAGAATCGCTTTTAAAACTCTTAGCTATGATACCACAAATGTAACACCCCAAGTTCAAAATCTTAAACCTGGGCATGTTAACTTTTCTTTACTTAAATGCGGAAAAGAAATCATTTAAAACCTCAACATTTTCATTTTCTATTATAAAATTTTACAAAAATTTCAGCAGAGTCTCTTCTATAAATTGGAATAGCCAACCTGTAGAGGGACATCTAAACCATTTTAAAGTACACATCTCAACTCATTCAATCCCAAACATCATCAAAACCATTTCAATAAGTCCCAACTCCTCAACAATATAATTCCAAGTAAATAAACTTTAGCAAATGAAATATGAGGTAATTTAACCTCTAATACTACACCCATACTTATTCAAAGCTAATTTCAACCAAACAATTAACAATAATAAATGAATTAAGGAGTAATTAATGAGAAACTTAAATAAATTCTAATTTAACTTTATTTTCAAAGATTGAAGGTAGGTATAGCCTGAGTCTATCATCGAGTGCTCTCCTCGTCTCATCTAGCTTTCATCACCTGTAATATTGGGGAGGGATTGGGGTGAGCTAAAGCTCAGTAAGAAAACTTCGTGCAAGTGATGCATGTTTATGACATGAAATGCTTTAAACTTTGAAATATGTATCCCCATTCACTTTAACCTCTCAAAACTTTCAAACTTTTCAAGCTTTCACTTAACATTTCAAAAATTTTACTTCATTCCATCGTGAGCTTACTTGGTGTATCTTCTAGTCAATCAGATAACAATGGGTAATTCTTATTTGTAACTAAATTAACATTCACATTTCCACCGCAAAGCGGTTTAACATTCACTTTCCCACCGCAAAGCGGTCATTCACTTTATCTCACCGCAAAGCGGCTCATTTCATTCGGGTACGCCGGTCCCCCGCGCCCCATTTCCCACTCGCATCTTTCACGACATAGAAGTACACCCATTCTTTCTTGAAAAACTTGGGATACATAACTTTTGACAAAATTTGCACTTTGACACATTCCTTTCATTAAAACATTTGATTTCCCCATTTCGATGCCAATGCATGCTTAATGATGCAATGACATGATAACGTGCATGCTTAAACATTTCCTTAAATATACATATTTGCATATGGTAAACCAAAAGCATTAGAATTTCATAAATTAACATGAATGTCAATTAAGCACATAATTCCACATTGGACATTCAACTATGCTGAGAGAAGGGGAAGTTTACTTACTTGACTTCCTTAGTATTTACCGCCTTTAATATTTACCGTTTTTGGATTTGCAAGTGGAGGAGCCTCGGCTGCCCGTAACGTCAATGTACCAAAATCCTAGTTGTATCCATTCATTTGATAAAATATACTTTTAGTTCGAAACACATTTAAAACTCCTAAATGAGGTTGAGACTTCCATGTGACTTACAATTCAAACCAAATGGTATCTTAAGCTAGTTAAATACAGACCATACCATATTCAAAATAAGAGGTTAACTCGAAGGGTAAATCTTGAAATCTTACTAAACAAATTGCACAAAAGTCAAACTAACAGGAATCTAATCTAACTCGCAATCCACCAAAATTCGAATTCATAAATTAATCAATCAATATATATACATGTATATCCGTATCAATTCATTTCACATTTTTATCAACTTATCACATAAATGACAATTTATACTCTTCCCCATATCAGAAAAATTATCATTTTAAGACAAACTGCAAACTCAAATGGTTAACTAAACAACCAAATTCTTAAATTTAGAATTTAAAAACTAACATACATCTATCTATATTATTTTCAAAAATCTGAAGTTATAACTTTCAACCTAATTTTTTTTTACTCAACAGTTAATTTACGCAATCAACCTTGTCCCTTTCAACATCTGAAATTAACTATACTAATTCAAATCAAAAGAACATAAAACCTTGACACATCAAAAACTGAAATTATACATACATTCATACATTTGAAAAATCTGAAATTTCGCATAGGAAATCTATACATACGTATAAATCAATATACCCACATTAACATCATCAACATCATCATATATATACGAGTTTAATTGTTTGTAAGTGAGTGGGTGGGCGGGCGTGTATGACTGTGTGTGCGCGATCTGCAAACCCGTGTGACAGTAAGCGTGCGTGTGTTGTGCGTGGGTGAAGATGGGAAGAGGGGGTGCCTTACCAATATTTTTTTTTCAAGTTTCAATTTTTGTAATTTAGGTCACTTACAACTAAATAAAAATAGAAATTAACAAACTTAACAAGTAAAATAAATAATTAGACATAGAATCGTACATAAACAATTCATAAACTTTTTAATTGGTACATTGATCAGGGCGATATCCAAATCCTTCCACTGCAAAATAAATTAAACTTTAACCAAAAATAATTATATTCCAATAATTTATAGCAACATTAACATAAACGTTGCGAAAAATCGAGAAAACACATAAATCAAAAGACGATATTACAATTAGCTTTTGGAATTTTGCAATCTGGTTCCTGGGTTAATTGCGCAGCTCGTCCATAACTTTTCGGAAGTGACAAAATGGTCCCCAAACTTCCAATTTTAGCATAATTTGCACTCCTTTTGTTTTTGGCCTCAAACTTAGATATCAACCTACACAAAATATGTATAGATTAGTAGATATTTGCTCAAGATGTTCCAAAAAAATGTTAATTTAAAGGCATAAAAAGTGTACGAAAACGCACTTAACATGTTCTTAAGTTTGAATGATTATGAATTCATTAGATATATATTAATTTCCATAAAGTCCGATATGTGATAGAAATATACTGCTATACTTTCAGTTATATTTAATTGTTCATGAAACGTTAATGTTTTTCTATATGTTCGTATCCATCATAGAAATATAGGTGGTTCACATATAGAAATATGTTTAATTCACTTTTCAAAAGAGGGTTTTAAACAAATTGAGAACATTGATTTCAAACTCCATGAATCGTTGTTAGACATTTAAATCACGACATGAATGATTAAAATAAAAGTTGATTCTCGTTTCTAGCATATTTCTCTCATAAATTTTATAAATATAAAATCGTTTACTTTCTAATTGCTAATTTAATTTCAAATCAAAATCAAATTGATTATTTTATAGTTTCGGTTAAGGTTAGTGATCTAAAAAATATTGTAACTCAATCCTTGTGGGAACGATACATGGTTTTGTCCAATTTATTACTTATTCGATCCGTACACTTAGGTAGGAAATCAAGCAACAGTATCTATTTTCTCAAATATAGATAAATACTCTCTCGTTGTTTCCTTTTCTTGTGCTCTAAGAAATGTGCGAAAAATATCAAATGCTCAATTGAAAGATTTTATTCGTCATTTCTTATCTATAAGTAGATTTACGAATATTTGTAATACTGTATTTAATTTGATTCTCATTATATTAAACATATTTGTTGGTTTAACTTATTCAATTGATCTATAATTCTTGTAAGCAAAAAAGATAGAAAAATTCATCTGTTATTAATCTTTTTTAGTTTATTATTTTTCCTTGTTAACCGGATACTAGATTAGATTAAATTAATTCGATGGATCTATAGGTTTATTAGGAAAAAAGGAAAATGAAAATTAATATGGGTAATCGCAAAGAGTGAAAAATTAGCCAGGATTGGTCATCGGAGTCCGGATGGTCTATCTGGACGGGGTCAATCTATGGGTCAAACAGTCCATGGATGGACTGTCGATCAACGAATGACGACGCCAATTTTTTTTAAATATTAATCATGTAACATTTTTGTCATTCTTAATGCACAAATATGGATTCAGGTTCATCATTCATCCCAATTTTTTATTTTAGCGAATTTGAAATATATGAATATGAGCAATGGCCATGGAAATGAATAAGTGATGAAGTGGCATTTCTGCATTTTCGATAAGATCGGATACATTATTTAATACATGTACAGCAAATTACAAGAAAAATTGAATGTTGATTCATCTCAATATGATATGAATTTGAGCTTTCTATGTAGCTCAAATTCTCCAATTCCTATTCCACTTGTAAAGGTTACTTCCGTAGAGGAAATTGATAAGTGTATTTTATACACTTATTTATATGTTAAAAGTAGGATCAGCACACAATCTAGGAGAATGGACCAACTTAAATAGAGTTGAAATATGGGAATTGCATGCAGAACGGAGAGCCACGAGATCGAGGGTAGTTACCCCGTGCAATCACGCCATTGCATTAAAGAAAGACAATAGCAAAACCTCCAACCACGCGATCGTGATCGCGTGGTTATCTGGTGCATAGAAAGTTTCCTTCTTTTACAAGGTTTCTTCTAATATTAAACCTAATTCTCGACCGTAATCAAGGGAGGCGAAATACACACAGAAAACTGCTCGAAATTTGGAACTTCTTCTCTCTCAAAATCATACACAATTAATCCATTCATTCAAGAGGCGAGAAGGAGATTAAAAAAGAAATACGAGGCTGGAGATTTAAAGATTTAAAGGAGAATCAACTCTTGGTGCAAGATCACTTTCTTCTTTGTTGATTTAATGAACCCGGTCATGTTTTCTTTACTTTTATGGCAATTTATATTTCTTTGTGATGATGAAAAACTAATTTCATAGTTGGGATTAACGATTCAGCCTAATTTTATGTTATTAATTTCAGACTTCAAGTTTTGATTGGGCCCTTTTTTTATATATTTTGTAGGCTGTTTTCATAATCCGAGAGGTGAGTTAACAATCCATACCATGGTATAAAATTCGACAATTTCAACAAAAAAATAGAGATATATCCTTGTGGTTGCATGTGATAATTTGTGAATTCCTAGGAGATTTTATGTATTTAGCTAAGAATATGAGCCTCATAGAGATATATGGTTGTCTTAGTTAGATAGAATTGATTTAAACTCAAAAATTAGAATCAATATGTATTTGTGAACGATCGAATACAATTATAGGAGGAAAACTTGAGTTTGAAGTTAGTATTATTAGCTACGGTGAAATCGTGAGTTCCAACACTTTTTCAATCACTTTAGAAAAACCAATTTTTTGTCATTCGTTATTTCTTTTATATTACATTTAGTTTAATAATTTCAGATTTTAGTTCAAATTACAAATCATCATTTGTTTGTTCCAATAGAGTTTAGAGCTTAAGTATTTCGGTACTTAATTACAATCCTCGTGAGAATGATAATCTGAACTCTTTGGTCCACTATATCAGTTGTCACAATTCGAACACCTGTTGTACATTTCACACAGTACATTTTGAGTAAACAAATTTTTGTCGTTGTTGTTGGGATTGTTTATATTAATATCGATGCCAATTACTTTTTGCTTTAACTTGAATTTATTTTTTAGTTCTTTGTGTTATTTTAATAACAAGCTAAATAAATGATTAAAAACAAGATAATAAAGAGAACTCCCCTTCTAGATATGTTCTTGAAGTGGATGCTCCCCGATTTCATCACTCTGAATCAAGTTTCTCCATCATCCATTAATATCTCCAACGACCCAAGCATAATATTTTAAATGCACTAAAAACATATGGAAATTTTGGTAAAAATGTGAGTAAATAACAATAATCAAATTCAAAAGCTTAAACAACAACAATAAACTTGAATGTAGAAAAATGTTACTAAAACCTAAAAACTTCAACTTAACATCGCATCAGAAATGTAAAATTTTAGAGAGAAAATACGAGTAAATGAAAAGAGGCACAAGACTTACATGCCCTAGTTCAAGTCTTGGTTTGGTATTTATATTTTTTCACCAAAAATCACCCAAAACCCCTAAAAATCGGACAAACCCGTGAACAACAGCATTTTGGGCCTTATTGGGTTGACCGAGTTGACCCAAACCTGCGTAGATTTTCTTTTTTGGAATTTAGAATCGGACGATCGTGCTCCTTTATTGCATGCGATCGCGCAGTGAAAATTTCGGAACCACTTTGACATTCTGTCCAATCCATGGTTGGGGTCTCATTCGCGCCTGGTATGAACCAAGCGCTCACTTGGTTCAGCTCGTGAGTGACCTTACAGCTTAGTCCCTTTTTTAATTACAACGATGTCCTTCATCTTTCAATGTCGGTCAGTTTGGTCCCCACATTTTCAGACTTCTTTCAAATATGTTGATGAGGACCCCCTTGGTATATTTACCAAAAATTCTCACAACTATTTGAAATCTTCTCAAGAAAGCTAAAATAGTAAATAAAGTGATAAAACACCTTAACTCAAGTTTAAATCTAACCCAAAATCAAAGGTTAACAAACCTAACCCAATGGGTATCAACTAAACAAATTTCAAGGTGGCATAAATAAACAACAAACACAAAAATATAATATACTCAAGTAAAGTTGATTAATTTCCTAAGAGATTACAAGAGTAACAAAGGGTTTTACCTCAACCCAAGGAGGAGTCTCATGACCAAACTCTCAAGAGCATTCAAATGAGCAACCAAGTTAATGCTAGGGTTTGAAATAAAAGTATATTTATTACAAAATAGGGACCAAAAGAGCAATTCAAGGTGTTTCGGTCGACTGAACTGGTCGATCGAAATATTTTCGGTCGATCATATGGTCGAACGGAATGACTTTCGTCGACCGAAATTGGGTGAGTCCGATTTCTTCTTATTTTTGGCTCCAACTTGATTCTTGGATTCTTTTCTTGACTTATTCACATTGTTTAGCCTCGAATCTTGAACCTCCTTGGTATCGGATCTCGTCATGGGTCCCACAGGCACGCGCATCGAGGTTTGACTTTCTAGGTTCTCATCATCCCCTCCCTCTTGAAAAGGATTCGACCTTGAATCTTGCTTGAATGCACTGTCGTGAGACTCCTTGAACTTTGATCTCGCAACATTGTGGGTCACAGGTTCGTGCAATGAGGTTGGACCTTTGCGAAAGAGATTCGAACACGAATCGACACCTACAATAAAAAATAGAAAATTCAGATACAATAAATGTATTTAAAATTTCAGACTCACCTTGCAAAATCAATTTGTAGGTGTTGCCAAAAGCTTGAAATGAGCCAACATCGCAAAGTAGCAATTTGGATTTTATTCGATTGGGAACCCGTTCTTTCCCCCAAAGGAACAACATCCAACCACTCGGGTCAAATACAAATCGCATTCGATCTTGGTTTCGATTGGAAGTACATTTTTCAATATGCGCCCCAAATTGAAGTTCACCCTGCTCTCTCAGGGGCTCAACTAAATTTGCCTTTTTATGCCCACCTAAACTAACAGTTCCATCAATAAACGAGTGCATCAAGCTCAAAAGAGTTAGTAGGCTAGGGCCATAAGCAATATCAAGTGGAGAAAATTTTCTAATAGGATGAACAATTAAATTGCAAGCAAATTTAACAACCACAAAATTAGCACCAACTTCGTGCAAATGCACAACTTCCCAAAAGAAAAGATTAGCTATGTTGATGACATTGTTGGTTTCATGACATGCAATCAAATGTGACATTTTAATACTCCTACCAACAATCACAAAAATAGCATCATTTTCTTTCTTTGACCTAAGCAAACCCAACATAAAATTCATAAAACTAGTAATCCAAGGTTTACTCATGACGGGCAAATACGTATGGAATTCTTGGGGCAAAAACTTAAGTTTAGCCATTTTACAAGTTCGGCATTTACTACAAGTGCAAACATGTTCAACACCAGTCTTCAAATTAGGTCAATAAAATTGATCACATAATATCCCTAAGACCCCGTTGATTTTAAATCGCCCCATCAAACAACCATCACGTGTCTCTCTCACTAGCAATTCGCGCATAGCACATTTAAAAAGAAACAATCCAATTTTCCAAAACAAATAATTATCATGCCCATAGAATCCATCAAGATATTGCTCACAACATGATTCATAAATGTTTAACAAATTCGAGTTATTAACATGCATGCCCTGAGCATGTTCAATACAAAATGAGGGAGCATCTAGAAATGTTAGAAGCGAAGTCCTTTTATCATCAAGACATCCCAATAAATTTCTCTCATGGACTCTCCTAACTAGCAATTCCTTTATAGGGCAAATAGGCACATCAAACATATTTTCACAAAATAAGAATTCATCATGCCCATGAAATTTACTATATGAAACATTTCCACTAGTCAAAAATACACTTGTCAAATCCACATCAACATTATACAATCCTCTAATATATTCTAAACATAATAACCTTGCATTCAAAGAATTGTTAGGAGCACTAAATGTTGCATTGATTATTTCATTTTCTTTACCTCGGTTGCATTTGTTGTCGTAGGAAAATGTTTCCTTGAATTTCTTCCACAAGGCATGACTTTGAAGTTCCTTGTTGCCTTGATAAGTTGGCCTCACGACCTCCTGCAACAAAGAAGTAATCAAGCTAGGGAGGGAAGTATTAGAGTATTCAAGAGTAAGGAACATTTTGGTATGATCTCTGCTCTCAATTTTCTTGGTGGTACTCATCACTTCCTCACATTTTTCTGAGGTAGAATCCTCAACCCTTAGTTCTTCTCTCACCTCTCTTTTTTCTGGAGTCGTGGCTCGAACCCTCGATTCCTCTCCTTTTCCTAGGGATGTGGCCCCAAATCTCATGCCCTCAATTTTCCTATCCTTTGTTTCTTCCTCAATTGGCTCAATCAAATTTTCCTGTTCTTTCTTCTTTTCTTTTTCTTTTTCTTTCTCCTTTTCTTCTTCAAACCCCTTCTTGAGTTTCATTTGATCCTTATGAACTTCCTCCAAACAAAAAGGTAGGAGCACCACCTTTTCCCTATTTAATTGGAAGTTATACCAGTTCTTCCTCTTATGATGTACCACACTACTATCACCTTGCCAAGGTCTCTCCAAAATTTTGTGTGTAGTGTACATGGGAACTACATCATATAACACTTGCTCACTATAGGGTCCGATGTTGAAAGTAAGAAGAACTTGATCACTCACTCTCATCTCCCTATAGTCACCCAGCCTTTGCAACACATAAGGATTAGGATGTTTCATAGCCGATAATCCCAATTTTTTCACCCTACTAGCACTCACCAAATTTGTGTCACTCTCCCCATCTATAATGAGACTACATGCCCTATCCCCCATAAGGCATCTAGTGTAGAAAGTATCATCTCCACAATTTTCCATCTCATTAGTATGGGCCAAAGATTTTGGTGGCCTAGCATTTATCTTCTTCACTATTCTTCTACTTTCACTACCTCCCCTCCTATGGGATGATGGAGTCTTCATTTTCTTAATATCAACCTTCTCATCCATCCCATCTCCATTCCTATCTACCCATTCTCTTCTTCTTCTTCTACCTATTCTCCAATCTTCTTCAACTTCCCCCTTATTATCTAACACATCCCCAATTGATCATCCACTCTTCTTCTATTTTCCCTCACCATTCTCCCAATTTTTTCCCTACTCCTATCTCTATACACATTGTTTCCAAATTTATCCCTCAACCTTCTCCTACCATCTCTCTTTTCTTCTCCACTACTAATTGATGTACTCTCCCCTCTTGTTCCCAAATTTTCCAACCCACCCCCAATCTTCTCCATTTGTCTAGCCATGGTGGTTGAAAGACTTTGTAACAAGTACTTCAAATCTTGAGTTTGAGCATTGAAAATTTGCTCACTTTAAGTATTGAAATTGGACATGATGTGCAAGTGTGAAAAGGTTCTCACAAAAATATTTTCTCTCGTGTTTCACTCAAATTTTGGCTTTTACCCTCTATTGAACTTACCACTCTTGCATTTTTCCACTCAAATCTCCCTTTCTCAAGTTCTCCAAGGAAGGTAATCAACTAAACCAATAAGTATAATTCTTGTGAAGTCAAGAATCACAAACAAAGAAGAAGGAATTTAGAGCAAGTAGATATAATAGCAAGTAGAATTTGTGTGCTTGCTATACTCAAAGGAACAATTGATATGTATGGTAAGATGTCAGGAATACAAAATTTAGCAATGAGATTGACAAACCACAAATATTTGACATGGCATAGATGTAGAGCAAATAAGCACAAGAGTGTAAATTTTCAATGAGGCAATTTATCAAATACTTTGTACTCAATCTTTGAATGGCCTTGAATGTGGATATTGTGGATTGATGACAACTCCCCAACAACTCAAATTTTGATAAGAAAGGAATGATCAACAATACCCAATGTATGGAGCAAGTGATATATGGGATGAAATGTTGATAACACAATTTCAACAATGGAAATGGACACCCACAAATAATTAACAAGTCATGGGCATTGAACAATAAGGAATTAATGGAGTATTTTTCTTTGGAAAAATTTATCAAACACTTGGTAGGCACATTTATGAACACATAGAATTGCAAGTGTATGACTAATGAAATTTCCCAGTAAACTGAACAATCAAAATGCCCAATATGTGGAGTTCAACAAATGCTCAAGAACGTGAATTTTTCCCCATTTATTTTTTCAATTTTCGTTTTCATTTTCATTTTCATTTTTTTTAATAACAAGAACAGCAACAAGAAATGTAAATGATAGGTTTACCAAATTAGAGTCAAGCTCTGATACCAAATGATGAGGACCCCCTCGGTATATTTACCAAAAATTCCCACAACTATTTGAAATCTTTCCAAGAAAGCTAAAATGGTAAATAAATCGATAAAACACCTTAATCCAAGTTTAAATCTAACCCAAAATTCAAAGGTTAACAAACCTAGCCCAATGGATATCAACTAAACAAATTTCAAGGTGGTGAAAATAAACAATAAATACAAGAATATAATATACTCAAGTAAAGTTGATTAATTTCCTAAGAGATTACAAGAGTAACAAAGGGTTTTACCTCAACCCAAGGAGGAATCTCATGACCAAGCTCTCAAGAGCATTCAAATGAACAACCAAGTTAATGCTAGGGTTTGAAATGAAAGTGTATTTATTACAAAATAGGGACCAAAAGAGCAATTCCGGAAATTGCAAGAAAAACCCCGTTTTTCTGAAATAGGGTGTTTCGGTCGACCGAACTGGTTGATCGAAATATTTTCAGTCGATCATATGGTCGACCGAAATGTCCCTTTCGGTTGACCAATCTTCAGCTGAACGCGACTGAGGCTACACCCTAAAATCTCTACAGAGTTTCGTTCGACCGAAATTGGCTGAATCCAATTTCTTCTTATTTTTGGCTCCAACTTGACTCTTAGCTTCTTTTCTTGACTTATTCACATTGTTTAGCCTCGAATCTTGAACCTCCTTAGTATCGGATCTCGTCATGGGTCCTACAGGCACGCGCATCGAGGTTTGACTTTCTCGGTTCTTATCATATGTCCTTCTAAAATTGCATTTGAGGGCCTTCAACTTTTGGGAACTAGCAATTTGGTCCCACTAGGAATTGTATGGAAGGTCCTTAACTTTTGAAAGTTGACATTTTGGTCCCCAAAGTCTTGAATCTTGTGTAGTTTTGGGTTCTTTTGTGCTTTTCACCTCAAACTTAAATGTAAACCTATTCAAACACAAAATATGTATGAGTAGATATTTTCCTAAGATAACCCAAAAATACTAATTTAAAGGCATGAAATGTGTATGTAAAATACACTTAATGAAATTCACTAGTATCTTATCACACCTCACTACCAAAGCGGGAGCATAATGGAGATCATGTCCGGAAAGAGAGGGAGGGAGGGAGGAACCAACAACGAAAGGTTAAAATATTTCTGATTTCCAGCCTACTAAGGATATGAATATTAAGTGTTTTAAATGATTAGGTTCGGGACACATTGCTTCACAATGTCCTAATAAGTGGGTTACGGTTATGCGTAATGGGCAACTTAGTTCTAAGGATGAATTTGAGGGTATGCCTAAATCAGAGGACATTGGGGCTAGTAGTAGTCACAATGATGAATTGACTTATGCTGTGAATGGCTCACTTGTTAATAAGCGTGTTCTTAGTTCTAAAATTAAGGTGAATGGAATGGATAAACAAATATATAACTTATTGCACACTAGGTGCTTAGTGGATAAAAATGTTTATGGATTGGTGATTGATGGGGGAAGTTGTACTAATGTAGTTACTACTATGTTGGTTGAAAATTTGGAGTTGCCTAAGATGAAACATCCCAAGCCTTATAAATTGCAATGGTTGACCGATTCGGAGAAAATTAAGGTGAACAGATAGGTTAAGGTTAAGTTTACCATTGGACGGTACAAGGATGAAGTAGTATGTGACGTAGTGCCTATGCATGTTGGCCATATTTTGTTGGGGAGGCCATGGAAACATGATAGGAGGGTGGTGCATGATGGGTTTAAAAATCAAGATTCATTTGTGAAGAGTGGAAAGAAAATTACTCTTGCTCCTTTGTCACGTAAGGAGGTCTAAGAGGATCAACTAAAAATAAAAAATGAGTTTGTAGAAAAAATAAGGGAGCTGAGATCACGATATCAGAAAAAGGAGGAGTGAAAGTTGAAAATAAGAGAGTTGATGCCACGATCTCGAAAAAAGGAGAGCATGAGTGTAAAGAGAAAAAGAAAAGAGAGTCCACCCACCAAATGAGTTTTTTTGCTCAAAGGTTAATGTACAAGAAACCAATCCTTGAACTTGGCCAAGCTAACAAGTCCCTCTCTAGTTTGGTTAATTCTGTTTTGCAGGTATCCAAGTCTGATTCCAAACTTAAAACTGATGAGAAATTCATTAGCAATGATGAATGTTCGCTAGAAACACACCGCAAGTGCACGAGTCGCATACAAGTGATAGTGGACTAATTGAGTCCGGTTTATCGATCCCACAAGGATTGTCTATTCCAACTACACTCTAGTATAATTAATTTTAAGAAGAAACACACAATAATGATTTGATTGGGAATGTTCTCGTACTAGAATTAAAGTTGCAATTGTAAATAAATAACTAGAAAAATGGTGATGAATAGATGATGAAGGAGTGTGGGATTCTTGATTCCACTTGACCATTACCTAATTGAATTATCACAAGCAAATAGAAATGCAATTCATTAATCATGTTAGACCCGATTTTCCAAGCTTAGCCAATTACCTCTCTCGAGTGAAATCAACCCTAATTAGTGGCATTAACCTACTATATCTCTATGTCGATTAAAAACACACTAATTGCATTAAACCTATGTGAAAATAGCTCAATGGGTCATCTAGGGTGTTAGGTATATCTCTATCCTAAACAAGAACCTAGAGCAAATATTGTATTGATGTAGAATACACAACAATTTCTCAATAATTGCACATCCCATGAAACTTAAACATAAATGTGGCCACAATAAATGTTAGTCAATAAATACAACAATAAATGCACAAGATATTAAAAAGCTTAAATTCTTAAAACAAGCATTAAAATCAACTAAGCTAGGTCAAGCTTCATCAATAATCCCAACACCAAATAGTTTAGCCCATGATGAAATAACAATAAAATTCAAGAATTAAATACATCATTTCAACAATGGATTAAAGTAAATAGAGAAATATGAGGATTAAGCAATAAATACTTCCCTCAACCAATGTTTCAAGCTTCAAAATATCAATATTCTTCCACAATGGCTTTGGTATTTCTCCCCTTTATCAACATTCATCAACTATATTAACTAATTACAAGAGAAAATTGACAAAAGAAAGCAAGAAAAATGAAGAACAATTGAGAGCAAAATGTTTCTTGGGTGAAAAATGAGAAAAAAAGTGAGTAACCCTAGCCAAAATCATCCAAAAATACCCAAAATTCGCGTAGATCCGCGTCCTTCAGCATTTGGGCCTAATCGGGTCGCACCGGGTCGGTCCAGAATTTAGTTCAAAATTTTGACCACGCGATCGCGTGGCTGAATGCCTCGCGATCGCATGGTTGAGGTAAAAACTCTCTGGTTGAGTTTTAGGCTTGACTCGTGAACGCGCCATGTGCATAACCACGCGATCGCGTGGTTGACCTCAGCCTCGTCATTTGATGATTACAATTGGGTCCTCCAACTTTGACTCTTTGATGAATTTGACTCTTTTCTCCTCAATTTCTTCCAGTATTTATCCATTTAGCTTCTTTCTTGTGCTTTCTCCATGAAGTTGATTGTTAAACCTATTTAACCACAAAATATGCACAATTAAGTAGGTATTTGTCCAAATTACTCAAAAAGTATTACTAAAAATATATGAAATATGCATGTAAAATGCACTCAACAATGAACAACCCAAAAAGTTCAACAAAAGCATCAACCAAAAAGTCCCTCGAGCCAACAAAAGTAGAAAGTGCATGTAGGTTGAACAGTTGTAGATTCTTGGTCAAATCATTTTCAAGAGAAAGGGGATGATGTGATTCAAGGAAGGAGATCAAAGGAGAAATCAAGTCATTGTCGATGCAGCGGCAATTTACATGGGAAAATGAGCAAGTTTCGTGTTGGGAATGATCAAGGCATATCAATGGAATGAAAAATGTGGCCAAACGAAGAATCGTGTTGCTGCATAGAAGGAAGAGCCCGCGGCCACACTGTTCTACCCGATAGATTTTTTGCGAATTCTTATTTATTTTTCCTGTAATTTGGAGTTCGGCAGCGGCTAGGTTACTTTAATTACGTTTTCTGCTTTATTTAAACATATTTTTCTGGGTTGTAACAAAACTTTTTTGGATTAAATTGATAATCGATGAGTATTTTCTCTCTAAGAAAAGTGGGGATTCTTTTTCTCATTCTTTAAGAACACCCATTGAACATAACAAAGATCTCAAATCTTTGTGGCGTTCCAATCTAAAACTCATCAATGAATTAACCACCCCTTGTGGCATTCAACAACCTTGAATCGTTCTTCCACATCGTCAATTCTTGCATCGTGAAGGTCGAGTCAAGGTTTTATTGACAATTTTTTTTTTTCATTTTTTTTGTTCTTATTTTTGAATTTAGATGTTTCCTATATTTCCAGTTATTTATTTCCGCGTCTTCATTGTGGGAATCACATCACTGGTGTAGATAAAAAAAATGTTGTTTGAATATAACTACCCTTTCTAAATACCTTAAATATGTATTGTTCCTACAAAAAATTACTTTGAATAGGATGGCGGATTACACAAGCAATGATTTACATATTTGCCCGACTATTATCCAGTAAGTATGGGATCCATGTGAACCTTTTGTAAAGTTTAGGAACCTAATTGCAATTTTTCCTAATTAAAATTAAGGGTATAATGGACTTGTTTATAGAAAGGAAAATAACATGTTAGGGATGTAGGGTTGGCTGTCAATGGATTGGATTTTAATTCGAATTTGATCCGAAATTCGATGAAATTAACGGGAGATGGATTTAAGGTCTCAATCCGATAACCCGTTAAGGATCCGAATCCAATAATCCGTTAATTAAATAATGGATATAAGTCAATCCGATCCGACAACAATCTGATCCGAATTTTTATAATAATATAATATATTTTATATATTATTATATAATTTTATTCCATTTTAAATCTTGTAATGTATTTTATAAAGTATAATTTTAATATAATATCTTATCTTATTATCTTATTAATATATAAAAGGAGGATAACGTCAACAAGTTTTCCCTCCAAACATTTCCTCCAAAAAAAAGTCACATCACAAATGGAAAAGTAATAGAAATCTTGAAAATGAAAAATGAATGTAATAATATAATATTAATATATAAAAAGAGGATAGCATCAACAAGAGTTTTCTCCAAACATGCCCCCCCTCCCCCCCAAAAGGTCACATCACAAATGGAAAAGTAATAGAAAACTTGAAAATGAAAAATGAATGTAGTAGTAGTAGTAGTAGTAGTAGTAGTAATAATAATAATAATAATAATAATAATAATAATAATAATAATAATAATAATAATTGTAAAACTATTTCATGAAAAATATGTTGTTGAAAAATGGAGATAAAATAGTTTGAGAAAATGTGTTCTTTAAAACATGTTTAACTTAAAAAAGTAATGTAAAGAACTAATTTGAAAAGTGTGCTTGGGGAAATGTATTGTTGAAAAGTGGTTTATTTATTTATTTATTATTTTTTTTACTCCTTAATAATGATATTGTAACCAATTTGGGAAAAAAATAATTAAATCTTTTTAGGAATATAAAATTATATTATAAAATGTGTTGAAAATTATTTCGCTAACCCAAAAATGTTTTAGTCTAAATAACTTAAGAATATTCCTTATTATTGAGTTCATAAGTTTTACACTTAGATTATTAGACTATTTTTTTTAATTATTAACGGTAATATTGATAAATCCAATCAATATTTATAGCTATCATTATTAAAATTATAACTAGTGAATCACCAGTGCGATGCACAAGAAGAAACGTCTGGATAAAAATAATTCTATGCGAAATTCTTCTCTGGATAAAGATAATTCTATGCGAAATTAAATAAATCCTTAGACAAAATAAATAACATTCACAAATAAGAGATAAGATTATTTATTGGTTTCATATTACTGCAAATTTTGTAATACTTCTTTGTATACTACATTGTTTGTTGAATTTATCAATCTTCCATTCTTATCACAAATCAACATCTTTAATCTGAAACGATTTATCATTCTAAAAATCGCAACATAAAGTTGTCCATGTGTAAATATCGGCCTTTTAAGAAGAACTCTCACATTCGAGAGTAATTATCCCTGTCTCTTATTGATAGTCATGGCATACGACACCGTCAATGGAAATTGACTTATTTGAAATCTAACAGGTATCCTAGAATCCAAAGGGCTCAACGACATCTTTGGAATAAAGTACTTGTGTCCTGCATTGCCGCCAGATAGAATTTGACCTTCTAGAATATGATCTTCAAGTTTTGTAATTATCAACCTTGTTCATTGCACAAGTCCTGTGTATGATCAATATTTCATAGAAGCATTACCGAAACTCCCACAGCCCTTTTTCCGTTTTTATCCTCATTCGTAGTGTCAACAATGTAAAACTGAGCAAATTGTGGAGCTGAACTGTCATCAGGCAATAGACTCCCAATATTATCGCATTTTTACCGTGTAATCTGAAGATGGAAAACCCTCTATCATCATTCAGCTCATTATTTATTTTCTCCCCCATAGAAGTGAAGCAAAACATCATATTGTATATCTTAATGTTCTCAACGAAATTCATACTCCTGTTGTCCCCTCCATATAATAAATATTTCAAAATAAGAGGAGGATCTTTCATAAGAGGAATCTTCACTTTCCCTTGCATACAACAAAGTGAGAACTTCGGATTACGATAAGTTTTATAATGATTATCCCCTCTCCTCGAACCAAAAAATTGTCTTGCAGTGAACACTTAAATGCATCAAATTTATGATATTTTAGGTTTTCAATATTTATATACAATGTAAATATTTTTTATGGAAATTATAATTTAGCATTGATCATCTCAAATTTCAGTTAAGTAAATCAGAAGAAAATTTATATATTTTGTGAAAAAAATATCATAAATTTTGAATTAAAAAATAGCTAATAATATCATGGCATGGTTAATTACTACTTAGAATTTTAAAAATAACAGTTAAGACAAAAATCATTAATAACTATTGTTGAGACCAAGCCCAAAAAGAAATACAGTGAACCACCAGCGAGGGCCCAATAGAGGCCCAATGGACCTTGGCCCATGGCTAAGGCTTAGGATATCTCCTTGGGTCAACTGCCGAGGTGGAACAGCACATGAACTTCTTTAGCCAAACTGGTTTTATGATAGTCGAGGTGTTTTACTTTTCGTCGGGGGCTCCATGGTAACACCTCGGATGAGTGATGAGACTATGGATGGAGTCAGAGATGTGACACTGCCTTTATCAAAAAGTGACAGGCGCCCATCCCCTACCAAACGTAGCAATGATTACTGCTAAAAAGTAAGATCCGCTTCTCCAACAGCTAGGGTAAATACACGTGTAAAGTCCGCCACATGTCGCAATCCGAAATAACAACTTCTTCTATAAATAAGACACTCCTTTCATCCAAATGGGGTTAGCAATTTCGTTCTCTTAACTGAATATTTTACTCTCACTCCCTTTTCTCTCGTTTACACACTCATATTTCTCGCACCCAAATTATATTTGCTGAAAATGAGTACTGACTTAGGCATCGGAGTACAAAAGGGAGCCACCTCGGCCCCCTTTGCAAACTGATCGTTTGTCACAGTGCGCAAGAGATCCACGCGTTAAAGAGGGAGGAGCTGAGACGTGTTGATCCAAGGTCCAGCCAGATTTTGTGGTCAACATTTTGGCGCCGTCTGTGGGAAGCCATACTGCTAACCACGAAAACGCATGATAAAAAGCCACCCACGGAAAGGAAACCTTGAAAAAAGGCGAATAACCTCTTGCAAAAGAGCGGAGAACTACAAGAACTTTGGAATATAAGTTTAATAACCTTGAAAAAGGCTTGAAAACTTTGGAATATAAGTTTAATAACCTTGAAAAAGGCTTGGAAACTTTGAAATATAAGTTTAATAACCTTGAAAAAGGCTTGAAAACTTTGGAATATAAGTTTAATAACCTTGAAAAAGGCGCGAAACTTTAAAATATAAGTTTAACAACCTTGAAAAAGGCTTAGAAATTTGAGATAAAAGTTCACCTATCTTTGAAAGAAAAGATAAAACCAAAGAAATTGCTTTGAACATGAATGAAAGTGACGATGATGTTAACCCTCGTAGGAGTAGAAATGACCAGCACAGCGAGAAAGAGGCTCCCTAGAGGCCTCATGAGAACACAAACGAGGGGGTGGTCCAACCAAACCCTCCGCGCCAGCACCGAAATCGTTGCAAGCTGCGAGATATGACTCACATGGCAGCCCAGATGTTGGAAATGCAGAAACAGCAGATACAACAAACTGCTACGATGAATGCTTACATGGCTAGGGGGTATGTTATAAACGAGCCCATGATGCCCCCGCAATATTCACAGCCACATTACTCACCATCTGATGCAGCTACTGCCTCCTATTACTATCAAGATCCGCAGGCATATGCCGAGGTGGAATATGTTCCTTTCAACGAAGAGGACCCGGTGCATGAAGCACCAAGAGCACAAGATCAACCCCCTATTAGCCACAGGGAGGCTTCGCCTTCGAAGTCTGGTAGCATTTTTAACCGAATAGGGGGATTATTCCAGGGCAAACGAGGAGGCCGGACTGACCAAGATCTGTACCATGCGGCTGAACCTAGAAATAGACGGGAGCGACGGGCTGAAGAAGCCTTGTCACGGAGCCAAATGCATAGAGACAGGTATGACACTAGGGCGGAGAAATTGAGCCCCGCTTGTGAGCCTAGGAATAGGCGTGAAAGAAGGGCAGAAGCAGCTTGGACCAAATCTCCTAATGGTCCTCCGACCTTTGAAAGGCCAAACTATGGCCAAGTTTTGCCACCACGAGGGCAAGATTACGCTCAGCCGCATTACGACCAGCACCATGACCCAATGCACTTCGGGCATGACGAGAACAGCGAATTACCGTCATACGAGCTGGATGACGAAGATGAAATAAGTCCCTTCACGGAGGGCATCCGAAGGTG
This sequence comes from Ligustrum vulgare, assembly GCA_963555705.1. Taxonomy (NCBI): domain Eukaryota; kingdom Viridiplantae; phylum Streptophyta; class Magnoliopsida; order Lamiales; family Oleaceae; genus Ligustrum; species Ligustrum vulgare. Next base: position 27,964,036 of record OY743174.1, read on the forward strand.
CCCAGTGCCCCATGACTTTGAAATGCCAGAAATAACGAAGTATTCTGGCCGAGGTGACCCTGATGATCACCTGTTAAGCTATCGCGCAAGCATGGAAATAGTTGGAGCTACTCCGGTACTGAAGTGCAAAGCCTTTGCTTTAACCCTTGAGGGAAGTGCGATACGATGCAAAAAACTCCCTCCTAGTAGCATCCACAGCTGGAGAGATTTTAAGGCAGCCTTCAAAAATGGCTTTGTTTCCTCCAGGCCTGGCCAGCTCCCACTCCAACACCTTCAGGACTTAAGGCAAGGAAGGGAGGAATCTTTAAAGAGTTACCTAGCTCGGTTTACTGAAGAGATGCACATTTGTGAGAACATCACCGAGGCGGATATGTTTTCCGCATTAAAAGGGGGGCTAGACATGACGAGCATGTTTTGGAGGGATGTCCGAAGCAGAAAATCGAGGGATTACAATGCCCTGGTAGATCTGATGAAGGAAGAGATCGTCTCAGAAGAGATGGCTAGGGCCAGAGACAATCTTCCCCAAGGGAGATACAATCTTGGGTACCCCAATGAAGTGAACCCTAGGAAAGGAGGAAATAAGGATAGGTTCGGCAGTAGCCGAAGTGGGGCGCTATGCCCATTTCCGGGAACCGGGTCCAGCTATGCAGCGGAGATCATGGAGGCTATCCCCAACTTGCACCCAATAGTGGGAAGCAGCCTATGGTCGGGGCCTACTGCGCCTACCATAGATATTATGGCCACGCAACGGAAGATTGTAGGGAAATCCACATGTTAGCGGACCAAAAGGCATACGGAAGAAGGGGAAGTGATTTCTCTCCTGACAAAGGAAAAACACAAAAACTGTTGACCTATGGTTAACTTAACCTTATTGTTTTGATCATAACAAACAAGAATATATTGTGTTATTAACAAGTGTGCTTCAAGTGTTTCATGTAATGATAAATATTCAAAGCACTCTATGTTCAAATCGTCTCTCAAAGATATAAATCAAAACTATGTGATCAAGCACATGAGACGCAAAGAAGATCATGAAAGAATTGAAGATATTCAAAGATCAAAATTGAAGTTGAAAAGCATGACATGAAGATCAAGAATTCAAGCATACAAGATTAGAGTTCAAGTTCAAGAGTTGATTTAACCTATGTAAAGGTATAACACTCTCAATCTTTAGCGATGACATTCAACGAGCTCGAAAATGATTTTTATGCATCAAGAAACTTACTTGAAAATTCATCAATTGCATAAAATATTTTTATCTAAGTCAATATTGCTTTTCAAATGTCATTTGATCTTAAATCATGATTATACTATGTTAAACCACTTTGAAAAATAAGTTAGAAACCTAAAAATCCTAAATTTTCATGTTTTTCAAAAGTCAACTTTCGGTCAACCGAAAGTCAACTTTCGGTCAACCGAAATTGGTCAGCCGAAAGTTCAACGGTTGAAAATATGTAACAGCTATATGCATGTTTCGGTCGATCGAAACTCCAAAAATGGTCAACCGAAAGTTGCTGAACTTGAATATCTTGATCTATAAATAGCCATCTCATTTACATTCATTTTCAATAACATAGAAAAGATTTTATAGAAACTTTCTTGTGAAAATTCATTGTTCTTACTTGGTTTTATTTATCTATTATTATTATAAAACTTTGATTGATCTAAACTTTGTTTTATCAAATTCATCAAAGTTTTTGGAAGAAAGTTTTGTGAAGATTCTTGGTTTTATATTGCTTAAACTTCTTCAACATCTTCACACTATATTGGAATTGAAGTGTAAGTCTCTCTTCGTTCTAAACTTGTTTTAATCTTTTAAAAGAGAGAAATTCCAATTAAGAAACTTTGATTATTTGTGCTACATTTTTCATTATCATTTGATTCATCAAAGTTCCATTGCCTAAACACTTTGAGCTTAACTCATTGTTAATTATTCAAGTGTGGCATCTCTTGGTACTTAATTTGATTCAATATTTTAACAAGAGATTATTTGAAAAACTTTGTTTGATTGCATTGAACTTTTCATTATCATTTGCATCAAAGTTTTTCTTTAACACTCGAGCTTAATTCATTGCTATCTATTGAAGTGTTAGCCTAACTCTCTCGATACTTAATTTGAGTATATCATTTGTCAAGAGAGTTATTTCAATTGTAAATTCAATTCATTATATCTTGTGGTTTCGAGAGCCTTGTGAAAACTCGATTGTTGGTTAAAGGTAGGTGCTCCTTGTTGTAAGTCGCCTAAGGATTTGGTACTCCTTGTTGTAAGTTACCAATATAGTGGATTTGGCCTTGCTCGTGACGGAGAGCTCGGTAACGGGGGACGTAGATCACGTTGGTTGATTGAACCTCCATAAATCGCGTTTGCATTCTCTTATCCCTTTTACTTACTTACATTGCACTTACTCTATTCTATCAATTTATATTGTGCAACACTATATCTAAGTGCTATACTTGCTTTATCAATTAAGTTTACACATTTATAGCACACTACATTGATAGTTATGTTACTTACAACACTAAGTGCTCATACTTGTACACATTGATTTTTAAGTTTGAGATTATTTATCGAAAAAGTTTTATAAACCAATTCACCCCCCTCTTGGTTAGTTTACTCTTGGGTTAACAAAAACCAGGCAGCCAAAAGTTTAACCGAGCTGACAGGAGAGCTCCATGGAAGAACCCAACCAAGGAAAGGATTGACAGTCATCAAAGAGACAGGGGCAAAGCTCAGGATAACTCCTCAGCTAATGCTAAAGATACGAGGGAGCCAACTATGTTGACAAACGACCGGTCGATTCGTGAAATCGACACAATATTGGGAGGCCCCCACCCAGGTGGAAGCACAAATAACTCCCAGAAGAGGTATATCAGAGAGGCCAAGAAGCCCTCCAACGTGAATTATCACATCCATTCACATCTTGTTGGGATGCCTCGGACAGAATCTATCACATTCACCCGGGATGACACTATTGGGGTGCATTTTCCGCATAATGACGCGTTGGTTATCAGGGTAGTGGTGGCTCAGAATGGGTTGTCACGAATGATGGTGGATGATGGTGCCTGGGTAAATGTGATTTATGAAGTAACTTTTGATAAAATGAGGATTAGCACCCCACTCATTCCAGTCCCAGATCTAATATATGGATTCACTGAGGACAGCATAACTCCCAGAGGGTCCATAACCCTTATGACTGAGGTAGGGCAAGCACCAACTTTCTCCAGAATCCCCATGGAATTCTTGATTGTAGACAAAATCTCCTCTTATCATGGCTCCATTGGAAGGCCGGGTCTCATTGACTTGGGGGCTGCAACCCGTACGAAATACATTTGCATGAAGTTCCCCATGGAGCATGGTGTTGCAACTGTGAGGGAGAGCCAAACTGAATCACGGGCCTGTTCCACAAACGCTATCCGAAAATTTCAAGACCGAAGCTTGAACATGATCAGCGATGTGGCAATGGCGGAGGCTACTCCAGACCCTGAAAGATTGGGTGGAGGGCCCTCAGAAAATGAAGATGTTACGATGATGCCGGAAGAGGATCTAGCAGATTTAGATCCAAGAATGGCCGGAGACAATTGCTCTACCCCAGCTAAAAGGATGGAATGCTTTGGTGTTGACCCACTTGATCCAATCAAGGAGTTGCAGATTGGACTAGTGCAACGACCCGGGTCCCGCTTAACGGGCTGTTTCGACCGTTAAATGACGGCGTACTGTCCCCACTATACCAATACGAGTCTTTTCAGCATGCTTTGTCCTCACTCGCACGCTCCCCGAGAAAACTTCCCAGGAGGTCACCCATCCCAGAATTTCTCCAAGCCAAGCACGCTTAACTGTGGAGTTTCTAATGATGGACTTCCGGAAAAGAAGGTGCACCTTGTTGGTATGAGTAGTACCTATCAATTCTCTTAATCTTTCTTAGCTTTTTCGTTTTACGTGCTTTCTTGGATTTCGCGTAATTTTTTCTATTAATGTCTCTATTAATCATTTTGACATTATTATTGTTGATATTTATTTGAATTATTTTGCAGTGGGAGGAATGAGACGCCGTCTCGTTCAATGTGCCAAATATGTCAATTAAAAGTTTATAAATCATCTACATGAAATTTTATGCCTAATAATTTATTTTAATTGTTACTTGCCAAATTCTATTTTTTTATTGAGTAATAATTTGCCTAAATTGCATAAATTGAAATTGTCGAGTTTAGTGGCACTTTGAATTTAATTGAGGGTTGGGGGCTTAAATTGCCAAATTAAGAGAGTTTGGGGTTGATTTGTAAATTACCCAGAATTTATACTAAACCTAACCTAATAACCCTCAAACCCGTCCCTCACTCACGCTCTCTCTCACTCTCACGCCACTCTCTGTCTCGGTATCTCTCTCTCTCTCGCCGCTCACACTCAAGCTTCCGTCTCTCTCGCCTCTCACCAAACCGCAACCTCTCGCCGGCAACGTCGCCTGCACCACCCGTCGTCGACCGCCAGTCACCAACCTAACACGGTAACACACTACTTCCCTCGATCGCGCACCCACACTCACAAGACACAACACACCCGCGGGCTACACACAACACACACACACACACACACACTCGAAAACATGTATATAATGATGTATGTGTGTGTATCTATATATTATACATATATGTGATTTTTTTACATTGGGTGATAGTTAAATTTCAAAATTTTAAAATGCTAAAATTCAGATTGGGGGTAACGTTTATATGTGTGTGTGTATATAGTTATACATACATATTTATATAATTCATATTTGAAGTTTTTAAGAATTTATGATTTTAATTGTGTTAACTTACTGTTTGAACCTAATTGTTAATCTGTAAAGGTGAAATTTGAGATATGAGTAATGTATAATTATGTATGTGTGTGTGTGTACTTTTCAGATTTATGAGTTCATAGAATTGATTAGTTTAGTTAAATTTCTAATTGAATTGGAATTTGTAATGTATTTTCAGATTTAGGAAATTTAGTCTTACTTAGTTTAACGGAAAAATTTGATTTTTGGCTAGTTAATTTGATGTTATCTTTATAATTTCAAAATTTGGAGCAAAATTATGTAAATGTGCACTAATTTAGAATTTCAAATAATGAGGTGATTTTTAATCCAATTTTTAGCGTATGTGTTTGGCTTATGGTTATTACTTTCAGACTTTCGAAATTTATGAAATTTGTAGTTTAAATCAACTGTTATAGTAAAGTTGAATAAATGGTGATTTCCAAATTACGAATAGTTAGAATGCTTATTGGAATTGTCTCTGTAAAATCTGAGTTGTGATTAATATTCCATAACTTTGACCCCTTTGTGTAATTCGATAAGTTAGATCTCGAATTTTTGCCATTTAAATTAATCTCTTCTTCCTAATGTAGTATGATCCGTATTTGACATAGTTCAAGATCCCATTTAGTTTGAATTGTGAGTCACATGAAAGTCTCAACCTTATTTTAAAGTGTTAAAGGTGATTTTTGAACTAAAAGTATATTTTATTTAATGAATGAATATAATTAGGATTATTGGGCACATTGACGTGACGGGCATCTGAATCTCTTCCACTTGCAAATCAAGATAACGGTAAATGCTAAGGACGTCAAGTAAGTAAACTTCCCCCCCTATTTTTATCAAAGTTGAATGTAAATGTGAAAGTTAATGTGAAATTAATGTGCGTAAGTGATTTCGTGTTAATTACTTAATGTTGATGCAATTGAATTACCATATGCAAGTATGTGTATTTAAGGGAATGTTCAAGCATGCACATTATCATGTCATTGCATCATTAAGCATGCATTGGCATCGAAATGAGAAAGTCAAATGTTTTAATGAAAGGAAAGTGTCAAAGTGCAATTTTTGTCAAAAGTTATGTATCCCAAGTTTTTGAAAGAATGGGTGTACTTCTATGTCATGAAAGGTCCGAGTGGGAAATGGGGCGCGGGGGACCGGCGTACCCGAATGTAATGAGCCGCTTTGCGGTGGAATGAATGTAATGAGCCGCTTTGCGATGGAATGAATGAATGAACCGCTTTGCGGTGGGAAAGTGAATGTTAAACCGCTTTGCGGTGGAAATGCGCATGTTAATCTGGTTCCAAATAAGAATGGCCCACTGTTATCTGATTGACTAGAAGTTACACCAAGTGAGCTCACGATGGAATGAAGTGAAAGTTTTGAAATGTCAAGTGAAAGATTGAAAAGTTTGAAAGTTTTGAAAGGTTAAAGTGAATGGGGATACATATTTCAAAGTTTAAAGCATTTCATGTCATAAGCATGCATTCATGCATAAAGTTTACTTACTCAGCTTTAGCTCACCCCAATCCCTCCCCAACATTTCAGGTGATGAAAGCTAGGTGATCCGAGGAGAGCACTTGGTGACAGACTCAGGCTACACCGCTTCATGTTTTTAAAGAAAATAAAGTTAAATTTTGAAGTTAATTAAGTTTATAATTAATTATTTCTTAATTCATTCATTTTATGTTGATAATTGTTTGGTTGAGATTAGTTTTAAATTAGTTATGGAATTTCTAATATTGGTTATATTATCACTTATTGCACTTAATTGAAGCTTATTGATACAAAATGTTGTGTTGAGGAGTTTGGGGATTGAGTTTGAAATAATGTGGTGATGTTGGAGTTTGAAGTAGAATTGAGGTTGTATGTTGAATATTGGATTTCTATTTGAGTTGAGTTTATGTTGTAAAATGGTTTTGATGTCCCCCTACAGGTTGGTTAAGTCCAATTTATAGAGGAGACTCTGTCGAAATTTCTATAAGATTTTAAAAATAGAAAATAAAAAGGTTGAAGTTTTTAAATGATTTGTTTTCCGCATTTTAATGTTTAAACGTTTTAAATTCCGCATTTAATGTGAATGGAAGTTAACACGCCTAGGTTTAAGGTTTTGAAACTTGGGGTGTTACAACTAGATTCGCCGGTTGAATACAAAGGTCAACTAAAAGGCTTCTTACTCAAAAACCTCGATGTATTTGCATGGAAGCATGATGACATGATTGGAATTGATCCTAAAGTGGCATGTCATATACTTCAGCTTAATCCAAGAACCCCTGGACACAGGCAAAAGAGAAGACCGATGAGTTCTAATAAATACGAGGCCTTGAAAGAAGAGGTGACGAAGCTATTGAAAAATGGCTTCACCAGAGAGTCCCAGTACCCGAAATGGGTATCAAACCCTGTGTTGGTCCTAAAACAGAATGGAAAACTGAGAGTGTGCATTGATTTCTTGAATTTAAACCAGGCATGCCCTAAAGACAGTTTTCGCCTGCCTCAGATTGATCAATTAGTCGACTCAACAGCGAGACATGAGATGTTGAGCTTTATGGATGCATACTCCGGATACAATCAAATCCCCATGCATGAATCGGATGAGGAGCACACCTCGTTTATTATGGATAGGGGACTCTATTGTTACAAAGTCATGTCGTTTGGCTTAAAAAATGCTGGAGCCACCTACCAAAGGTTGGTAAATTGTATGTTTTTGGAACAATTGGGAAACACCATGGAAGTGTATGTCAATGACATGCTAGTCAAAAGTATGGTCGCCACAGAGCATATCCGCCATTTGTCAGAGGCCTTCGATGTTTTGAGGAAATATCGAATAAAGCTCAACCCAGCAAAATGCGCTTTTGGAGTTGCATCCGAAAAATTTCTGGGATTCATGGTGAACAGAAGAGGGATTGAAGCCAATTCCGATAAAATCAAAGCTTTGCTGAACATGCGATCTCCTCGAAGCCCTAAAGAAGTGCAAAGCTTGACGGGAAGAATTACAGCTTTAAATCGATTCGTTTCCAAGTCCACTGACAAATGCTTGCCATTTTAAGATCTTGAAGGGAAGGAAGCGATTCCAATGGACGCCGGAATGTGAACAAGCTTTTGCCGACCTGAAATCATTCTTGGGACAGCCCCATTGTTATCAAAACCAAAGGCTGGCAAACCACTCTATCTGTACTTAGCCTATCAAAAGAGGCTGTTAGCTCAGTATTGATCAGAGAGGAAGATGGGAATCAGCTCCCAGTGTATTATGTAAGTAAAGCCATGCTGGATGCAGAAACACATTACCCAGATATGGAAAAACTTGCTCTCTCATTGATCACAGTAGCTCGCAAACTCCGCCCCTACTTTCAGTCGCACTCCATACATGTTCTCACGAACTTTCCTATGAGGCAAGTACTGCAGAAACCAGACGTATCTGGGAGGTTAATGAAGTGGGCGATAGAAATCAGCCAGTACGACCTGCATTATGAGCCTCGGACAGCCATAAAGGGTCAAGCATTGGCAGATTTCATAGTTGAGTTCGCGCATCCGCCCGAGGTGGAGATGATTGATAACTCGGAGGATAGCCGTGAGTGGAAACTGTTCGTTGATGGGTCCTCGGCTAAAGGAAGATCCGGGGCTGGGATACTATTAATAAGTCCAGAAGGATACAAAATGCACAGTGCGATCCGTTTTGGCTTTAAAGCCTCAAACAACGTTGCAGAATACGAGGCACTATTAGCTGGAATAAGACTTACGAAAGCTCTAAAGATTAAGTCTGTAGTGGCAAATAGTGACTCGCAGCTTGTTGTGAGCCAGTTTAACGGACAGTTTTCTGCCAGAGAGCCAGCCATGGTTGCTTACTTGAAGAAAGTAAAAGATTTAGCCGTGCACTTCGAAAAAATGGAGTTACATTATGTTCCCAGAACTTAGAATTCCAATGCGGATGCTTTATCTAAACTAGCAAGCAGTAATGATTCCGAACTCCACAATATGGTTCCAATCGAGCATTTTCCGGTTTCTTCCATTGAGTCGGGAACGGAAATTTTGGCAATAGAAGAAGAAGGGTCTTGGATGAGTCCTATACTGGCGTACTTAAAACATCAAACAATACCAAACGAGCCGGAAGTAGCTCGGAGGTTGCAAAGATATGCCGCAAATTTTGTACTCTTAGATGATCTGCTTTATAAACGGAGCTACACCTCTCCCTTGTTGCGATGTGTTGGGCCGGAAGAAGGACAGTATATAATGAAAGAAATCCATGAGGGCATATGTGGAAACCACGCTGGGGCGTTATCGCTGGCTCGGAAAGCCCTCCAACAGGGATATTTTTGGCCAACTATGCGAAAGGACTCTCATGACTTCGTTCGAAAGTACGATAAATGCCAGAAGCATGCGACCATACCGCATCAGCCGCATCACAAATTGACTGTGGTAACTAGCCCTTGGCCTTTCATGAAGTGGGGGATTGATATTATTGGCCCTATGCCCAGAGGTGCTGGTAACAATTGTTTTGTAATAGTGGCAATTGACTATTTCACCAAGTGGGTCGAGGTGGAGCCCCTGATGAGGATTACCAAGGCCAACACCACCAAGTTCATCTGGAAGAATATTATATGCAGATTTGGAATACCGCACTCGTTGGTTAGTGATAACGCAAAGCAGTTCAAAAACAGAAGCGTTGATAAATTGTGTGACGATTTGGGAATTAAGAAATTGTTCTCGTCTCCACATCATCCACAAGCTAATGGGCAGGTAGAAGCTGTGAACAAGACCATAAAGAACACCCTAAAAAGGAAGTTGGAATCCAAAAAAGGCGCATTGGTAGATGAACTCCCACAAGTATTATGGGCACTTCGGACCACCTCGCACACTCCCACCGGTGAAACGCCTTTCTCCCTGGCATATGGATCCGAGGCGATGTGTCCAGTTGAAATTGGGATGCCTTCTCTTCGTCAAATTCATTATGACGAGGTGGGAAACGAAGAAGCACAAAGGACAAACTTGGATTTCCCCCTGGAAAAACGGAGTGACTCTCAAATAGTAATTGCCAAGTACCAGGGAAAAATGGCCCGCTACTACAACAAAAGAGTAAAGGGTCGGCACTTTAACATTGGGGATTTAGTCCTTAAAAAGGTCCTTCCCTCTACTCAAGAACCGGGAGTAGGGACTTTAGGCCCTAATTGGGAAGGCCCTTACAAAGTCACCGCCGAGGTGGTACCCGGTACGTACATGATCAAAGACTTATCCGGGGTACCTTTGTGTAATCCTTGGAACACGGATCACCTTCGTCACTATTTTCAATAAAATAAAATTCCTCTTCGATGATTACAGCGTCTCCGTGTAATTTAATGAAAAATTTGAAGTGAGTTACGTTAAGGAATGCACCAAGTGCTACTCGGTAAACACAGCAGATAGTAAAAATGCCTAGATTATTTTGTTTATAGGAGAGCACAACTCCGTCATACTTGAACTTTGTTAAACAAGGGACTCTTATAAACCCGTACTATGATCACTGCGTATTGGTTGAACGTATTAACACCATCAATAGGAGCTTGTCCAAACTAATAAATCGTAGGGAAGGAGGATTGCAGGTGTTACGAAGTACAAATCAAATATGTTCAAATGTTTGTCAAAATCAGATCTAACCAGTAAACATGAATGCCTTAAGCTACTTAGATCTGAGGGACTGTCTTCGTTGAATGCGTTTAGAAGGTGTTTGCATACAACCAAAAAACTTGTGTACACAACTGTTCAACTTCGCAAAATGATCAAAACATTGAGCTAAATAAATCATTACGTTTATAATTCAAAGTATTTACAAATCAAAGTATCATTACATTTACAATTCAAAATTCGAAAAATAAACTAAAAGTCAACTAGCCGCAGCCACACCCTATTGCCACATTCACTGGGGGGTCTTTGGCAGAATCTTTGCCTGGTACAATCTGGAAGGAGTTAGAGGGAACATCAGTAGGAGGATTTTCCCCTAAATCTTGTGACTCAGGATATAAGGCCTCGATCTGGGAAATGTCCAAATCTGGGAAAGCCTCTTTTACATCTCCCAAGGCCATCCTAGCCCCAATGTTCCCAAAAACCCTCTGCATAGCTTCATACTCAGGGGTCTCTTCAAAAGTATCCTTAAAGTCCTGAATTGCTTTCGATACTTCGGCCCCCAAAACCTCCATCACCCTGGCCGCAATAGTACGTTCCAAGGCCTCAGTAATTCTGGAGTCAATATGTTTCTCCAGGGAGGCATAATCCTCCTCAGCCTTCTTCCTAGCCTCTACCTCCCCTTGTAGCTTAGAGGTGGCTTCTGCCACCTCAGCTGCCAGCTTGGCCTTCGTGGAGTTTGCTTTTGCTAGGGCTTCAGCTGTGATGGACTGCGCACGGTTGGAGTCGTCAAGCTTCTTGCACAGAGCCGCCACATCTGACTCAGAGGCCTGGAGATCATGCTTCAGTTTATCATTATCTTCCTGGAGGCGCTTCACGTGAGCCCTCTCCTCTGAGGAAGATTTGCGGGCTATGGACAGCTAAGTTTTAAGATCATTAATCTCCTTCAGCATGTTTTTCACGTGATGGAGTGCAGTCTCAGCATCTTTTTTGTCCCACTGTGCCTCCAACACTGAAGACTCCACCTCATCAATAAGGGCCAGTGCTCTAGCATTCATAGCTTTGGCGGAAAGCAGCTTCCAGGATGGAGTGGCATTGGAAGAGAAGGCGGACCAGCCCTCTGTCCAAAATTGCTCGGTGAACAAGGCTGCCCTGGAAGGAGGAGAACTGGGGGAGTCGAATAAAGTGGGACTGAATGTGACGTCCTTGGAGAGGACACTGGCTTTAATCTGTTTGAGCTCTTCTGCCCCCTCAGGTGTCACTTCAAAATCCAAGCCTGGGATAGGCACGGAAGGCTCGTCCTCCAAGTCTTGGATCTCTGGTGACAGAGGAGCGGAGGTGATATCCTTCCCCCTCCTGAGCCTCTTCAAAGGGGCAGGCTCCTCCTCGGATATAGGTTCAAAAATATCCTCAGATAGGGGAGATGGCACCTAGACATTCTTAGACTCCTTTTCCCTCTTAGAGCCACCCCTATCCGACCTCTTTCCCTTCCCCCTTGTTGTAACCCTCTTGGGTTCAGCCTCTTTTTCCAAGCTAGGCTGTTGGGGGCCCATCGGCAGCACACTGGGTGGTGGCAGCAATGCAGGAAGAGGACCTTCAAGTTGGGCAGTAGACGCTTCGAATACCTCCTTTGCCACCCCTACTTGCAGATTAGCAAGTACTGCATTCTGCCTCCTTTCGATCTCTCTACCATGGCAAAGGGCAGGAGGGACCTTTTTGGCCATAAGGCCCTTCAAGGAGATCTTCGGGAAGTCCTAAGAACCTAGCAAGAAAGAGAGAAGAATAAGGCTATGAATGATTGAGGCAAAAGCTATGAAGGCAATAAGAAAGTTTTACTCACTCATGGCTTTCATAAGGCCGTGCTTAATAAAGAGTTTATTTTGTTGAATGACCCCCTGAAAAATGCCCTTGTAGGCAAACAAGCGCCTCACTATCGCTAAATCCGTGTCGGAGAGGAGGCAGGCAAAAGTTTCCCCTTCCATAAACCAATAACGTGTGAAAAATAGATAAAGAAAGATGAACAGAAAATAAAAAGTGAATGACACATGACACTTAAGGACGCAAAAGCAAATACAAGACTCACTAGGTTGGGAAAGAGTTCGGGGAATTGTGATTTCCGGACTAGGGTCCACAGGCGAGCTCTGCCACTCCCCCGCAACCCAGAACCACTGGTTCCTCCAGTTCTTTATCGAAGTGGGATGACCAGTAATAATGGGGGGATATGAGCCTCTGGGGGACAAGTAGTACCAGTCCTTGACATCCGACCTCACATCCTTATCCCTTCTAACGGACTTCTTCAGGGTATAAAAGGTGTGGATGATGTGCAACGAGATGGGATAGTCGAGGTTGACCTCCTGCCACACCAGCCAAGTACCCACCGCCTGCGTCCAGAAATTAGGGGCCAACTGATAGGGGCATAAGTTGTAACCCCTAAGCAGCGCCCTGAAAAAGGGGTGCAGGGACAGCCTCATCCCACAGGATAAAGCATCATAGCATATGGCCACCTGACCTGGGGGAGGGATACATGGTCGGCAAGAAGGCGTAGGGTGCACTAATCGAACCCCTTCTGGCATCCTGAATTTCACCGATGCTCCAGCCAAATCAACGCCCCGGATTTCTGTAGCAATCTCACTGCTTTCCCAAGATTCTGGGTTCGGATCAGGGTCCACATGATACCCTAACACTTTATTCACCAGGTCCACCCAACCTTCAACTTGGGCTATTTCCTCCTCAGATAGCCCTAATTCTTCCCTATGTGCTCTAAATGGGGCCCTAATACTTAAGCTGAGGTCCTGATGACCGGAAGAAGAGCCCACTGCCTCTCCTCTTTCCAAATCCCTATCCCGCTTGCTCCGAAGCTCCCGCAAAGAGGCCTCCTCATCGGATGACAAATGAGCCATGTAGGTCTGGTTCCTTTCTTCTTCACTGTCAGAATCATCCAAATAAATTATACCACTGCATTTACTATTCCTCCTCTTAATCAGCTACCTAAAGAAGCGGGAACTAAAAACCGATAAAGACATTGGGTAGAAACCTCTGACAGGGATCGCCATTGCCAACAGTTCCTGTGAACCCGTTCCCCCAATTCTTTCCATTTTTTTTGTTCTTAAAAATGGGCCACACTCACCAAAAAGAAAACAAAATGCAAAATAGAATTTTCAAACCCATACTCGAAGATTAGAATTGAAAAAGCTTTACACGTACAAAGGAAAAGAAATTTAACTTAAAAAACGGGGGTCCAAGATTGTACAGTCGAAGTGAAGAACACACCAATGGAAGGTGTCGAGCTGTAGAAACTGCTTGCTGGGTGGAAAACCCTTGAAGAGATGCTGAAAGACTTACAAGAAAGGAAGAGGCGCTACAACTTCTTGCGAAAGTGCTACTACAAAATTTCTAAGGACACGGTAAAGGAGAAACAATGAGAAGAAGGAGGCTTTATAGGGAACCCAATAAACCAAAACACTTGGTCTTTGAGCCGCATGATTAACACGGGTAACCCGCGTCTCTTGGGGGATGGGCTAATCAATGCGCCAACTGTCGGAAGAAGGGAGAAAACCATTCAGTTACCACAGTGTGTGCCACGCGCGGCAAGATGTCACCTCCCCCCCTTTCTTATTTCTTGGGAACCGATATCAGTAGCCCCCTTATATTAAATGTGCCGCCTAAGAGGCATGCTAGTATAATCCCGACTTTCGTCTGGGAGGTAAAACGGGAGTAGGAGGTCGGCTCTACTTTGAATCCGAGCTCCCCCTAAGGAATGTCATTTCGAGCCCTAAGCTTGCAGCATCATATGATAATTCCCAGCTAACGGATGGCGGAATAATTACAAAATATTGGATGTAACAAGATAACGAAGTTTCGGCAAAACTGTAATCCTATAGCTGTCTAATTACAGAACGTTATCAGAACAAGATTAGTGCTTCGAACCTATGACAAATCCTATCCGCCCATGAATGACCACATCGGATTTGAGGGACTAGTGTTGAGACCAAGCCCAAAAAGGAATACAGTGAACCACCAGTGAGGGCCCAATAGAGGCCCAATGGACCTTGGCCCATGGCTAAGGCTTAGGATATCTCCTTGGGTCAACTGCCAAGGTGGAACATCACATGAACTTCTTTAGCCAAACTGGTTTTATGATAGCCGAGGTGTTTTATGTTTCGCCGAGGGCTCCATGATAACACCTCGGATGAGTGATGGGACTATGGATGGAGTCAGAGATGTGACACTACATTTATCAAAAAGTGACAGGCGCCCATCCCCTACCAAACGTAACAATGATTACTGCCAAAAGTAAGATCCGCTTCTCCAACAGCTAGGGTAAATACACATGTAAAGTCCGCCACGTGTCGCAATCCGAAATAACAACTTCTTCTATAAATAAGACACTCCTTTCATCCAAACGGGGTTAGCAATTTCGTTCTCTTAACTGAATATTTTACTCTCACTCTCCTTTCTCTCTTTTACACACTCAAATTTCACGCACCCAAATTATATTTGCTGAAAATGAGTACTGACTTAGGCATCAGAGTGCAAAAGGGAGCCACCTCAGCCCCCTTTGTAAACTGATCGTTTGTCACAGCACGCAGGAGATCCACGCGTTAAAGAGGGAGGAGCTGAGACGTGTTGGTCCAAGGTCTAGCCGGATTTTGTGGTCAACAACTATAACATTTCAAAAAAATATATATATAAATAATTTTTTTAACCGTTAACGTTAAAAAATGTGGTATGAGACTTTTCGAAATAAAAATTAATTAAGAATTAAATCTAAGTGTCAATAAAACTATTTTGATAAATAATACGATATAGAAAAGAACTTTAATATGTATATGTAATAAATAACGAAAAAATAGGATTATTTATAAAAAAATACTTATAAGATTTATAAAAGCATGATTGTGTATAAATTCTTAATATAATTTTAACTGTGATTTTGACATTGGATTTGTATGAACGAATACAAATATTTATTTGTAAGATTGAAAACATTAAAATAACACAATTTTTTTTTTAATGAAAAGAGAGGTTTCGACACAAAAGGCGAAATATAAATAAGTAAAATTAGGGGTGGCAAACGGGCTGGACAGTTCGGGAGTTCGGCTCGGTTCGGTTCGGTTCGTTAAAAGTTCGGTTCGGCTCATAAAAAAAGGGACTTGGACTTGGACCGGACAAAAAATTTGGGTATTGGACAGTTCGGGTTCGGCTCGTGAAGTTCGTGGACTAGTCCAACGGACTAAGAAACAAGCCGAGAACAGACCGAGAAACGGGCTGAAATGGGCCGACTCGCGAGCTGGCCCATTGCAGCCCGTAAAGGCTCGTTTGTTACGAGACGGCCCGTCCGGCTCGTCCCAAACGGTCACATTAAAAACAGTCACAATTTGTGACCGTTTGACAAACGATCACAAATTGTGACTGTTTGTGTTACTTTTTAAATTTTTTTTACACCTATAAATAAACACACATTTTTCTTAATTTCTATCACAATTTCTCTCAACTCTCAAATTTCAATTGCAATATTCTACTTCTACATTTCTACTTTCTAGTTATATTCTAATCTATAGTGCTATAACCTATAATCCTATAATATTTCGTTTTCATATACAATATTCAATATTGTCTCAAATTCAATATTTCATTTCGATCTCCAATTTTAAATTTTCAAATTCATTATTTCTAATGGCACACTCACAATCTCATGGTTATTCTTCTAGCCAATTTGTTGATGAATTTTCCGGTCTCAGCAAAATTCCAATTCCTGAAAATTTGGTGGATTTCGAAAATGAGATTGATGATATAGATACTAGAACTCCTCTTAATTTGGATGACATTACTGATGAAGATGTTGCTGTTACATATGGATCCAGCTCCGCTAGCACGATGGCAGGCTCCAGCTGATGTGATCCGTTATGGGAATCACGAAGAACACGCGAAATTAAGACTCGAAACACCGAAAAGCCCCAAATCCAATTGGTAGACGACAACAATGCAACCTCGACCTCACGATGCAAGAACCAGGGGTATATTAAACCCGAGATCCGTTACGATGCTGAGATAAGAACCACAGAGGGGGAACCCCACAAAGGGTGACTAATCCTTTGATAAGTTCAGTTTGTTCAACAAGAACGAGAAGAAATAAGGGAATAACTCGCCTCAAATTATCAATAATATCAAAGTTATGTTTACAATTAATGAAAAACAACTAATAAAGAGTATTCTCGTGGAAAACAAGACATGGCCGCAACATATGGGCCCAAAACGGAAAAAGAAATAAAAATACGTAAACCCTAAATTCTATACCCACGCGATCGCCCAGGTATCATGGCGGCGATTGTGTGGCGAGGTCAAAAAGCTCTCGGGTCTATTTTTCAGTGCATTTCATGATCGCCTGAGGATCAAGACCACGCGATCGCGTGGTTTAAATCCCGCGTGGTTTAAATCCCCAACTCCGTGTTCTTGAACTCGATTCCGGCCCAAAGCACTTGCATCAACTTTGGCTCCTCTTCTATCATGTCATGAGTCAAAAGTTGGGCCTTTAGTCTTGTACTCGAATGCTCATCTACCCAAGCTTGCATAAATCCCTACATGGCTTGTTTGATCTTCTTAGCCCTCAGCCTCATTATTGGTCCCACCGGCACATGCAACGGGTCTTTGCTCGTAGGGCCACTCTGGTACTCATCATCCCCTCCCTGTTGAAAAGGATTCGTCCTCGAATCATCACATACATCAAACAGAGAGAGGTCAGCAATGTTAAAAGAAGCAGAAACGTTATACTCACCTGGATCAAATGGGAAATTATGGACTCCATGACATGAATTCGATAAGTTGTGCTTCTTCAATTGGTAGGCAAGAAGGTATTGAAACACGAGCTTGAATTGACATTGTTGGTGTGACTCATACTCCCTCGTATAATGATCAACCTGGAAGAAAGAATTAAGCAAAATAGGGTGGGGAATGTTAGTTTCCTCATCTACAAGGTATGGATCCTTGAACGCATGAGGAATCATCACCACCTCCTCTTTTCTCACAGCGAGACTATTTTCTTTTCCTCTTTCAATCCTTTCACTCTCTTGCTCAATATTTTTACTCTCAAGCACAACCACACCTTCTAATTCCCAATTCTCACACTCAAACACCTCCACCACATTTTTATTCTCTACTTCAAGATTCGGAGTTTGATCAACTACAATTTTCAACTCTTTAAAATCAATATTCTCAACATGCCTTTGAAGCTCCTTTGTTTCTTTCGGATTGCTCCTATAAGCTGGCCTGTTTGGGATGACAGCTCCTTGCCCGAAATCAATTTGGTGCTCAATCCCAAGAATAGGTGGAAGCCCACTAGGTATTTCCTCGGGAAACAAGTCTTCAAATTCCTGCAAAAGAGACACAGCTAAACTGGGGAGGAGGTGGTTAACTTCATCAAGTGCAAGGAAAAATTCCTTGTACATTAACAAAATCACTAGTTTGTTTTCATATATGGCTCTGGTGATCTCACTTTGTCCTGCATAGAAGCTCACTTTTGTTTTCTCTCCTTTTTCTTTTCTAGTACTCTTCACACCCTTTCCTTTTTCTGGGATCGTGGTCTCAATTCTCTTTAGATCACTCAACTCTCCTTTTTCTGGGATCATGGTCCCAACTCTCTTTTGATCATTCAACTCTCCTTTTTCTGGGATCGTGGTCCCACCTCTCTTTTGTTCTTCCTCACTTTTTAGTTTTAATTGGTCCTCATAGACCTATTGTGGTGACAAATGCATAAGTTTTATACTCTTCCCATCCTTGGTAAAAGTGTATCTATTTTTGTAGCCATCATGAACAACCCTTCTGTCAAATTGCCATGACCTACCCAACAAGATGTGTCCCGCATGCATGGGAACCACATCACAAACCACCCTATCTTCATATTTCCCAATTGCAAGATCAATTACCACTTTCTTATTCACCTTAATCTCTCCCGACTCATTTAACCACTGCAATCTGTAAGGCCTAGGGTGTTTTAGAACAGGTAGACACAATTTCTCCACAAGAGTAGCACTAGCCACATTTGTATAGCTACCCCCATCAATTATCAAACTACATACTTTGTTGTTCACAAAGCACCTAGTATGGAAAATATTCTCTCTTTGCTCACCCAACTCCTCAACCTTAGCTTGTGTACTAAGGGCACGCCTAGTAATAAATGATTGAGCTACATCATAGTACCCATCCTCACAATCACTAGCCTCCTCTAAAGCTGGCATTTCCTTATACTCATCCTCTTCTTCCTTCTCATCCTCCGAACACAATACCCCACTACGCACCACCAACACCCTTTTATTTGGACATTGTGAAGAAATATGCCCAAGACCCGTACATTTAAAACATCTAATATCTCTACTCCTAGGAGTTTGAGAGTCAGAAGTAGTTTTACCTTTGTTGGGTGGCTCCTCCTTTCCCTTTGGTGACTCGAACTTTCCCTCTTGCACAGCCCCATCATTTTTGGAATTCCCACTCCATGCAGGTTTCCCAAAAGAAGTAGAACCTGTAGGAAACCTCTCTATCCCCTTTCTTTTTAATTGCCTTTCCACCTTCATGGTCATATGCAACATCTCATCCAAATCAATATAATGCTGCAATTCAATAACATTAGCAATATCTCGATTCAAACCACTTAAAAACCTAGCCATGGTCGCCTCTGGATCCTCTTCAATATTTGCTCTAATCATAGAAATTTCCATTTCCCTATGGTAATCTTCCACACTCCTACTACCTTGGGAAAGGGTTTGTAATTTTTGGTAAAGATCCCTATAGTAATGGTTAGGCACAAACTTATTTCTCATAAGGGCTTTCAACTCATCCCAAGTCTCAATAGGTTTCTCCCTATTCCTTCTTTTACTAGTCACCAATTGATCCCACCATACTATAGCATAATCTGTGAATTTTACAACCGCCAATTTAACCTTTTTTGCCTCAGAATAGTTATGACAATCAAAAATTAGTTCTACCCTCTTTTCCCACTCAAAATAGATTTTCGGATTGCTTTTACCTTGAAAATGAGGGATGGACATTTTTATGTTACCAACATGCCCATCTATGTCATCCCTATCCCTACGTTCACGCTTATAACCCATTTCGCGCCTTTCTCCTCGATCCCGTCTCCTACCCATACTAGCTATGGACAAGTCTCCACTATCACCGTCACTATCAACATATTCAACATTTTCATTTCTAACTCCATATTGAGGGTTGAAGTCATACCTTAGTGGTCTCCGGAAATTAGGGAATGTGCTCGGTTGTCCCTGACGTGGTGGAACAATTCCCGCACCACGTGTATCCACTAGATTAGTAGTCCCTCCTACATTCACGCCTGGTTGTGGCCCAAACTTCGCATCCAACTTGGCCTCCAATTTTGCAAACCGCTCCTCGATCATTGCAAGCATTTGGAAATTTTGATGATCCTTTGCTGTGGATGATGTTTCTTTCTGTGACATGGTTAGTAATAAAGAAAAGAAAATTTAAATAATGATCCTCACGTGTTTAGCACTCGTGTATCACTCTATTCGGATTTTTCCCTCTATTGATCTCATCACTCTGCCTTTTTCCTCTCTATTCCCTTTTCTCAAGTTCTCAAAGAACCCACCAAACTAGTCACGGACTTGGTCTCTATGGAATTAACCCAAAGTGTAAGACAAAATTGATGAAAAGAAAATTGATGGAATGCTGGACTCAAGAATATTGATGCAATAAGGAATGAAAGATTTTCAAGAAAGTGATTTTCTTGAAACAATTCAGAAATTTCAATTGCACGTACCAAGAATGTACTTTTCGAGTAGTAATGGATGACGAGAAACTACCAAGAATGTAGGAAAAAATGTAAAAGATATCAAGAAAGGCCTTCTTGAATATGGAATGGTGTTCTTAATCTTGATTTTCAATATTAATCACTTTTTTATTTTTTTTTGAATTTCGTACTTTTTTTTTTTGCTAATCAAGAAAAATCAATAATAACAAGAATTGAAACTACGACCAATTTTGAATTAGTGAAGAATTTCAAGAAACCCAAGAATTTAATGGAATTTCAATGAAGGAACAAGAAAAAAACAAGAAATATAAAAATTGGATTTAGAGACCAGCTCTGATACCAGATGATGTGATCTGTTATGGGAATTACGAAGAACACGCGGAATTAAGACTCGAAATGCCGAAAAGCCCCAAATCCAATTGGTAGACGACAACAATGCAACCCCGACCTCACGACGCAAGAACCAGGGGTATATTAAACCCGAGACCCGTTACGATGCGGAGATAAGAACCACATAGGGGGAACGCCACAAAGGGTGCCTAATCCTTTGATAAGTTCAGTTTGTTCAACAAGAACGAGAAGAAACAAGGAAATAACTCACCTCAAATTATCAATAATATCAAAGTTATGTTTACAATTAATGAAAAACAACTAATAAAGAGTATTCTCGCGGAAAACAAGACATGGCCACAACATATGGGCCCAAAACGGAAAAAGAAATAAAAACGCGTAAACCCTAAATTCTATACCCACGCGATCATATGGGCCCAAAACGGAAAAAGAAATAAAAACGCGTAAACCCTAAATTCTATACCCACACGATTGAGCATGTATCATGGCGGCGATCGCGTGGCGAGGTCAAAAAGCTCTCGGGTCTGTTTTTCAGTGCATTTCGCGATCCCCTGAGGATTAAGACCACGCGATCGCGTGGTTTAAATCCCCAACTTTGTGTTCTTGAACTCGATTCTCGGCCCAAAGCACTTGCATCAACTTTGGCTCCTCTTCTATCATGTCATGAGTCAAAAGTTGGGCCTTTGGTCTTGTACTCGAATGCTCATCCACCCAAGCTTGCATAAATCCCTGCATGGCTTGTTTGATCTTCTTAGCCCTCAGCCTCGTTATTGGTCCCACTAGCACATGCAACAGATCCTTGCTCGTAGGGCCACTCTGGTACTCATCACCAGTAAAAATCCAAAAAGGAAGAAAAAATCGGACTGCTGGAATTTTTTCGAATTGTTTAATACAACGGCCATCGACGAAAATGGGAAACCAATAGTCAAAGCACGATATAAAAATTGCGAAGGACTTTTCTCTTGGAAGAAGGATGGGGGCACAACACACCTCAACAGACACTCTAAAGCATGTCAAAAATCGGGCTCGGTTGAAGTAAACCAATCAACTCTACAGTTTGGTCAATCGAGTCAACCAATTGGGTCTTCAACCAAGAACTAGCGCGTCAAGAAGGGATGGTCATGTTCGTATCGAGTGGTGAGTTCCCGCTTTCAATTGTAGAAAGTTCATAATTCACGGAATTCATTCAAAAGTATCTCCAACCCAAGTACAAACCGGTTTCTAGAAATACTTTACGAGCTGATTGCATTAATAAATATTGCGAGAGAAAACAAAATTTTATAGATGCTTCAAATAAATATAATGGTAACTTATCATTTACTTCGGACTTGTGGACTGACAATAATCATAGAGGTTATGTAGCTGTTACTTGTTATTACATTGATGATACTTGGTTAATGAACAAAAGAATTATGGCATTTAAAGTTATTGATTACCCACATAATGCAACAAATATTTTCAATGTATTACTTGCAATTCTTAGAGAATTTAGCTGTGATAGTAAAGTTCGTGGTTTTACACTAGATAATGCTTCTGTTAATAAAGCAGTGATAGATAGATTAGCTAACATGAATCCTGAATTTGATGGAGTCTTGTTTCATGTTCTTTGTGTGTGTCACATTTTTAATTTAATAGTTCAAGATTGTCTTAAGCATATAGAAAATCAATTGAAAAAAATTGGGTGTACTTGCAATTTCATCATGATATCACCTTCTAGAAAACAAGCTTTTGATGCACATTGTGTAGAAAATGGTATGCCAGCACGATCATTTGTTACCGACGTAGGACATAGATGGAACTCAACTTATTTAATGATTGAACATTGTCAAGGTTACGAGAATTTAATATGTGGATATCACAACGGTCGGCACTCACATGGCCCAACTTTTGATTTGGGGGCTGATGATTGGGAACTTGTTTTTCATGTTAAATTTCTTTTTTGAAACTCTTTTACGATGCTACAAACGAATTATCTGGTGTTTATTATCCCACTAGTCCTTTAGTGTTGAAGCGTTTTTATTGCATTGCCAATAATTTTAACAAGTACAAAACATTTCCTATTTTTAAGCAAATCATTACATCAATGGAGACTAAGTTTAGAAAATATTGGGAAAATGTACCCACTCTATTTCCATTAGCAACGATTATGGACCCTAGAATAAATTTAGAGGGAACTAAACACACTATAAATGCAATATCAAATAAATCAACTTTTGATACTCCATTGACATGTACAGATTTAGAAAAATGTTTATGTAAAATGTACGAACTCAATGCCAAAAAGTCAGGCAAAAATGTTAGAAGAACTACTCCCACCAGTAGTGTGCTACAAAATGAAGACAATGATTTACTTTCTTACCTTATGACTATGAAGGGAACTTCTAGGACACATGCCAGTGGTTCTAGTTCTTCTAGTACATTTAATAGTTCAGATGAAACTCCAAACAAGTTAACTAGGTATTTTTCACACGACCTTCTTAGCATGTTAGACGAGGACGAGAGAAATAATTCTAATATTCTTAAGTGGTGGAGACTAAACAAGCGTCAATACCCAGTTATTTCTATGATTGCACGAGATATACTAGCACCTCTGGTATCAACTGTAGCATCGGAGGCTGCTTTTAGTGCAAGTGGAAGAGTGTTATCTGAATATAGGTCAAGGCTTAGAGAAGACATACTGGAGGCCTTAATGTGCTTGAAGGATTGTCAGTTTGAGGAGAAAATGTTATAAAATAGGATAAGTGAAATTCTGGCAGAGGAATTCGGAGAACAATCGTATTGATGAGTAAATTATTTTGTATTATTAATTATTATGCTTACAATTATGTATTATGTTATAAATAATATATGCATTTTTCTTTTTCTGTATTTTGAATTTTTTCTTTCAAATTCAAATAAAAAATTGTACACGTAACATTTTGTTTGTGTACAATTTTAACTTCGCCTACAAGAAATTAAATGTAGCCGGTCCCAAGCCCGGATTAAAGGAGAGGGGTTTATTTAAGTTTTTTATATTTTCAAATTTCAATTATTTCAGTCGTTACTCCTTACCACTTACCCGTTTGAAAAAAAAAAATTAAAATAAATAAAATAAATGGCACACGAGCCGGACTTGGGCTGGCTTCGTGTGGAAACGAGCTGGCTCGGCCCGGCTCTTTTCCACACGAGCCAGCCCATTTTCCGGCTCGTGGACCGCCGCGAGCCGACGTCAAACGGGCCGAGCCGGCCCGGCTCGACTCGGCCCGTTTGACAACCCTAAGTAAAATCCAAACAAATTATCGTTTTTATATCATTAAAAAATATTTCTCAGTAAAAGCATATTTTAAAAAATAATAATTTTAGTATATTGTTTATATATATATTATTTTTATACAATGTGATATACGTTTTCATCCAATATATATTTGCTCATCAATAATATGTTTTTCCCTCACTCAACGCCCAAATCATTAACAAATCTATCCAACCCAAAACTATTCTAAATATGCCAACATTATGTAGCGATCGAGAAATTTTCAAACTTAAAAGACTTGTTTTACCAAACTTGTCGCTACGACTCTCCAACCTTAACGATTATTATTCCAAAACCAGCGCTCTCGTCTAATCATATTGTTATTTTAAGATTTTAAGAAAAGAAATTTAAATTCGTTTAAATCTTTAAGTCCAAATTTCGACTTTAAACTTGTCCCAGTTTCATTCTTTATTTTAAAGTTCAACGGGGTAGACATGGTAGTGATGAAGCTACCTGGTTTAAGAAAGAAGAAATTTTGATCAAGTATCCAATTATTTTAAATCAAGAAAATTTGTAAATTTCGAGGATGAAATTATTTTAAGGTGGTAAGGTTGTAGCGACCGAGAATTTTCCATAACTTATTTAAATAAATATTATTTTTTTAAAAAAAATGTGTCGCTACGACTTTCTCATTATTTTAAAAACTCGTGTGTGTCTAGCCATTTACAAGTGAAATTAAATTTATTTTAATCCGAGTCCAATTCCAAATTTATTAAAAATATCTCCATTTTCCTTATTAAATTATTTTAAGTCTAACTACGTAATTCAATTTTATCTCAAAATTAATTTATTCTCAAATTTATTTTCAGTCAAAAAATATATCAGTTTTAAATACATTACCTAATCGAAGTTAGTCTAGTTTTTAGTTAATTATCCTAAACTAATCCTACCTAACTAATTCTATCAAATTTTTCCCCACGTTAGCTCCTTCTTTCTTTTTCTTTTCCACCCATTTCATCATCATTTTGTCCCAATCAATCACCATACTTTACACCACTTTCCACTCCATTCCAACCTAATTCTCCACCATCTTTTCTTCTATTTCATATGTTCTCCATCTCCTCACAACTCACACAGCCAAGCAAGAATAATAGGTAACAACTCTGCCTCCTCACCATGGCTACTTCAGCATTCATCACACACATCACAACCCAAAATCGACCACATCCAATCTAATGCAATCACAAATCGATCTCCTCCAATAACCCGAGCCTCCCCTGCAACCTTCACACAACCATTTACTGTCTTCACCATCACAAACCAAACGCCACCACCAAGATGCCAAGCTGCATCACCACTGTCCAGCCACAACCAGCGCCGGAAACCAACTCCAAACCGGCCACTGCCTTCCACCATAACCATCATCATCAATCCACCAAACCAGCAGTCAACATCCACACAGAAACCTCAGCAAGGTATTCCCTTTCCCCATCACTGCAGAGGCCACACTCTCCATCGCACAATGCTTCAGCCACGCCAATTTCACAACCATTTTCCTACTGCAAGACTTCACCCACAATATACCCAATCCAAATCAATTTCCACAACACTACCAATCTCGAAACCCATCTCAGAACCTCCAATGTCGGACGGCTGCACACCACCATCAGCCACCACTACCTGACCCGAAATCCATCACCCGCACACTGCCTCTCGCATTACCGATCAAAAGCCACCAACCGAACCAAATTTTCACAACCACCACACCGCCGCCTATCACCCAAAAATCACACCAAACAACCAAGAGCTAAATATTCGACTAAGCCCATCACTTACCTCAACCACAGGCGGTCTCTTAGCCGGAGAATCGCAGCTCCAATCCCGACTCTCAAAGCCTCGGTTTCGCACAAAAAAATTCCACCCAAAAATCTTACTCCAGCCACCACCCAACTGCTACCCTGCCCGCCGCCGCACGACCGCGGCGTTTCACCGGCAAATCGCCGGCAGTGGTTGCAGGAACGAGGGGAGATCGCTATCTCTCCCTCCCTTCATCCCTGTTCGTGTCATGTGAGAGAGAGAGAGAGAGAGAGAGAGAGAGAGAGAGAGAGAGAGAGAGAGAGAGAGAGAGAGAGAGAGAGAGAGAGAGAGAGAGAATGAGTGTTTCCCTTTAAAAAATCTGATTTTACAAATTTGCTTCTTGTCCCCATCTTTTGAAAGTATTTAGTTCGGTCCCCGAAGTTTCAAAATATATTATTTTAGCCTCTATCGAGTTTTAAAAAAATGTTTCTAGTCAATCCTTAAATGTTTAAATTTTTTTAAGTTCAGCTCACGTTTTTAAAAGTTATTTATTTTAATCCTTATTGATTTAAAAAGATATATCTTCAGTCCTAAATTTCAAAAGTTATTATTTAAGCCCCTTAGTTTTTTTATTCAACCCCTAAGCTTTTATTTTCATCTTAAAACTTAAATCCCAAAATACTAAATTTAATTTATTTATTTATAGGGCTAGACGAGGCGCGAGAAAATTAAAAGTATTTATTCCCGTTTGCTCAATACTCGAAAAATAAGGTAGATTCTTATTCACAAATTTACGTTTTTCAAAAGTGCGCATCAATAATTATTTGGATTATAAGTTTAGCATGTATGATTGTGTTCATGAGAATTACTTGCTTTCTAAGCATGAGACTATGTTACGAGAATTTACTTGCTTAAATGCATGAGACTTGAACTTGAATGTTCATGAGAATACTGGTGATCGTTAGACACCTGAGACTTAAATATCATGATTATGTGTTTTAATTTATGATGTTAAATGATATTGTGCGCGAGTCTACTGAGTATTTCTATGAAACACTCACGTTTTCCAAAACAAATCTTGCAAATGACGGAGTTGGCGGCGAGACGTGTGATGGTGGCCATTATTGAGATTTTAGAAAAGTTTTAGTTGAAATTGAAACTTATTTATTTCATGTTTGTTCCAAGAATAATTTTTCAAATTATTTCAATATTCGAATTGTTGACCATTTGAGTCAAACTTTATAAAATTTTGCAATTTATATTTCAGTTATTTTTCGCTTAATTATCGTTTTGAAAGTTAGTTGAGACGATGAAGTGGCGTTCCGGGTGTTCAGAATCCGGGGCGTTACACATTAGTTATCACATTTGCAACCCTAACAAAGGAATCTAGAACATAATATAAATAGATGATCAACGACACCTCATATTCCAGAATATCGCCACTGTGATGAGGAAGAAATTCGTGTTCTCCCAAAATAGGATTATTTATAAAAAATACTTATAAAAATTAATAGAGTATGATTTATAAAAACATGATTGTGTATAAATTCTCAATATAATTTTAACTG
The DNA here is from genome assembly GCA_963555705.1 of Ligustrum vulgare. Lineage (NCBI taxonomy): Eukaryota > Viridiplantae > Streptophyta > Magnoliopsida > Lamiales > Oleaceae > Ligustrum > Ligustrum vulgare. Next base: position 27,991,144 of record OY743174.1, read on the forward strand.
TGATTTTGACATTGGATTTGTATGACCGAATACAAATATTTATTTGTAAGATTGAAAACATTAAAAGAACACATTTTATTTTAATGAAAAGAGAGGTTTCAACACAAAAAGCGAAATATAAATAAGTAAAATCCAAACAAATTATCATTTTTATATCATTAAAAAAAATCTTGGTGAAAGCAAATTTTTAAAAAAAAATAATTTTAGTTTATTGTTTTTATATATATATTTTTTTATTTTTATACAATATGATATACGTTTTCATCCAATATATATTTGCTTATGAATAATATGTTTTTCCCTCACTCAACGCCCAAATCATTAACAAATCTATCCAACCCAAAACTATTCTAAATATGCCAAAATTAGTTAACACATTTGCAACCCTAACAAAGGAATCTAGAACATAATATAAATAGATGATCAACGACGCTTCATATTCTAGAATATCATCGCTGTGATGAGGAAGAAATCCGTGTTCTCCCAAATCGATGAACTCATACTCATATCCAACCCTAAAAGATAAGATCTAGTATTTTAAGTACTAAATTATTTCACATTTCTCTATTTTTTTCGAATATTTTTTCTACATTGTTGTCCTAATTTTTTTCCTTGGAAACCAGATCTATGTTTTTCGACTCAAAACTTCACAAATCTTGAAGAAGAGAGCAGCCCTTCTTTTACTTCTTCGAAAAATAATTTAGGGTGATTCGTTTTCAATTGGTCTGAAATATTAATATGACTTTAAATTTTAATTTTATTTATTTATTTAAGATAGTGTGAATATAAAGATCACTCTAGACGTAAAGATTAGAAAAGATCTTCTTGTAACCATATTTACCAAAACCGTGTGATGAGCAAATGTAACATCGGTGCAGAACGGAGATGCAAACACATCACACCAATATTTTTTTCGTATATAAATATGTTAGTTCAATAAAAATGTTCTGTTGACCACATAAGTAAGTTTAATGTATGGATAAATATTTGCATGTGTAATTGAAAGTAGTATTTACTTGGATTTTTTAAAATTTACCAGCATATCCTTATTGTAAATGTGTCATCCAAAACTGTGCGATGACCAATTGGAATGTCGACGTAGAACCTAGAGGTAGCGCATCAAAGAGCTTGTACATCAAGAAACGGGTAAAAAAAATAAAAAATAAAGAACATACGAAACAAAAAATAAATAGAATTTGAAAAAACAACAAAAAAGGGGATTTTGAGGGTGATTATTGGGTTGGAATAAAATATCAATGTAAACACATTAAGCCCATGTTTGGTAGCATTAAAAAAAAGGGAAAAATACGCGTATAAGGCATTTTAAAGATACCAATTCATCTTTGACAATCTCGTGTCCCAAGTTTCAAAAATCAGGTCAATATAGAATCTATTTATAACAAAAAAAATATAGTAATATACATTCCATATCAACCATAAACTCCACAGAATCAAATATACGACGCTGAAAATAGAGATACTTCCCATGATTTTTCCTCTGCCATCAACGACGAAGCTGAATCTCTCAAGTAAAACCGACATCCGAACTGGTGCCTATTGCTGAAATCGGTCACAGGTTTGTAATCGCCATCATTGAAATTAAGCTCCAGCGTCTTCCTATTTGCACCTAGAATCATCGAATTGTTCAATAATAGAGCGTAAGTGTTTTAAATTGAATTCAATTTGTATAATCTACATCAAAACAACAGCAATTGTCCTTCCCCAGCGTCGATCTTTTTCAACGTCGATGTTTTTCAGTTCTGTTTGCATTATGTGACCTGCACGTAAACCCCTGCGGCCTGGAACTAAATGTTGTGACCTGTGGCTTTGTTCTGTGACCTACACATTAACTCATGTGGCCTGGAACTAAGCCATGTGACCTGCAACTAAGCCTTCTGACCTGTGGCTTTGTTCCTGTGACCAACGCAGTTAATTGTGACCTGCATCTGAATGGTGTGATCTGTTTAATTTAATATTTGTGACCTCTGTTTGCATCATGTGACCTGCACTTGAAATCCTGTGGCCTGGAACAAAGCCTAGTGACCTGTGGATTTGTTGTGTGACCTATACATTAACTCCTGTGACCTGTTGTTATGCTTTGTGACATGCGGCGGCTTAAACCCTGTGACTTGCAACAGCTGCTTTGTGACCTGCAATTAAGCCATGTCACCTGTTGCTTTGTTCTGTGACCTACACTTAGACCCTGTGACCTATAACTAAGCCATGTCACTTTCAACTAAACCCTATGGCCTTCAACTAAGCCTTGTGACCCGTGGCTTAATCTTGTGACCAACGCAGTTAATTGTGTGACCTGCATCTGAATGGTGTGATCTGTTTAATTTAATATTTGTGACCTCTGTTTCCATCATGTGACCTGCACTTAAAATCCTGTGGCCTGGAACAAAGCCTAGTGACCTGTGGATTTGTTGTGTGACCTACACATTAATTCCTGTGACCTGTCGTTATACCTTGTGACCTGCGGCGGTTCAACCCTGTGACTTGCAACGGCTGCTTTGTGACCTGCAATTAAGCCATGTCACCTGTTGCTTTGTTCTGTGACCTACACTTAAACCCTGTGACCTGTAACTAAGCCATGTGACTTGCAACTAAACCCTGTGGCCTTCAATTAAGCCTTGTGACCCGTGGCTTAATCTTGTGACCAACGCAGATGTTCCTGTGACCAACGCAGTTAATTATGTGACCTGCATCTGAATGGTGTGATCTGTTTAATTTAATATTTGTGACCTCTGTTTGCATCATGTGACCTGCACTTAAAATCCTGTGGCCTGGAACAAAGCCTAGTGACCTGTGGATTTGTTGTGTGACCTACACATTAAGTCATGTGACCTGTTGTTATGCCTTGTGACCTGCGACGGCTTAAGCCCTGTGACTTGCAACAGCTGCTTTGTGACCTGCAATTAAGCCATGTCACCTGTTGCTTTGTTCTGTGACCTACACATAAACCCTGTGACCTGTAACTAAGCCATGTCACTTTCAACTAAACCCTGTGGCCTTCAACTAAGCCTTGTGACCCGTGGCTTAATCTTGTGACCAACGCAGATGTTCCTGTGACAAACGCAGTGAATTATGTGACCTGCATCTGAATGGTGTGATCTGTTTAATATAATATTTGTGACCTCTGTTTGCATCATGTGACCTGCACTTAAAATCCTGTGGCCTGGAACAAAGCCTAGTGACCTGTGGATTTGTTGTGTGACCTACACATTAACTCCTCTGACCTGTTGTTATGCCTTGTGACCTGCGGCGGCTTAAACCCTGTGACTTGCAACAGCTGCTTTGTGACCTACAATTAAGCCATGTCACCTGTTGCTTTGTTCTGTGACCTACACTTAAACCCTGTGACCTGTAACTAAGCCATGTCACTTTCAACTAAACCCTGTGGCCTTCAACTAAGCCTTGTGACCCGTGGCTTAATCTTGTGACCAACGCAGATGTTCCTGTGACCAACGCAGTGAATTATGTGACCTGCATCTGAATGGTGTGATATGTTTAATATAATATTTGTAACCTCTGTTTGCATCATGTGACCTGCACTTAAAATCCTGTGGCCTGGAACAAAGCCTAGTGACCTGTGGATTTGTTGTGTGACCTACACATTAACTCCTGTGACCTGTTGTTATTCCTTGTGACCTACGGCGGCTTAAACCCTGTGACTTGCAACAGCTGCTTTGTGACCTGCAATTAAGCCATGTCACCTGTTGCTTTGTTCTGTGACCTACACTTAGACCCTGTGACCTATAACTAAGCCATGTCACTTTCAACTAAACCCTATGGCCTTCAACTAAGCCTTGTGACCCGTGGCTTAATCTTGTGACCAACGCAGTTAATTGTGTGACCTGCATCTGAATGGTGTGATCTGTTTAATTTAATATTTGTGACCTCTGTTTCCATCATGTGACCTGCACTTAAAATCCTGTGGCCTGGAACAAAGCCTAGTGACCTGTGGATTTGTTGTGTGACCTACACATTAATTCCTGTGACCTGTCGTTATACCTTGTGACCTGCGGCGGTTCAACCCTGTGACTTGCAACGGCTGCTTTGTGACCTGCAATTAAGCCATGTCACCTGTTGCTTTGTTCTGTGACCTACACTTAAACCCTGTGACCTGTAACTAAGCCATGTGACTTGCAACTAAACCCTGTGGCCTTCAATTAAGCCTTGTGACCCGTGGCTTAATCTTGTGACCAACGCAGATGTTCCTGTGACCAACGCAGTTAATTATGTGACCTGCATCTGAATGGTGTGATCTGTTTAATTTAATATTTGTGACCTCTGTTTGCATCATGTGACCTGCACTTAAAATCCTGTGGCCTGGAACAAAGCCTAGTGACCTGTGGATTTGTTGTGTGACCTACACATTAAGTCATGTGACCTGTTGTTATGCCTTGTGACCTGCGACGGCTTAAGCCCTGTGACTTGCAACAGCTGCTTTGTGACCTGCAATTAAGCCATGTCACCTGTTGCTTTGTTCTGTGACCTACACATAAACCCTGTGACCTGTAACTAAGCCATGTCACTTTCAACTAAACCCTGTGGCCTTCAACTAAGCCTTGTGACCCGTGGCTTAATCTTGTGACCAACGCAGATGTTCCTGTGACCAACGCAGTGAATTATGTGACCTGCATCTGAATGGTGTGATCTGTTTAATATAATATTTGTGACCCCTGTTTGCATCATGTGACCTGCACTTAAAATCCTGTGGCCTGGAACAAAGCCTAGTGACCTGTGGATTTGTTGTGTGACCTACACATTAACTCCTCTGACCTGTTGTTATGCCTTGTGACCTGCGGCGGCTTAAACCCTGTGACTTGCAACAGCTGCTTTGTGACCTACAATTAAGCCATGTCACCTGTTGCTTTGTTCTGTGACCTACACTTAAACCCTGTGACCTGTAACTAAGCCATGTCACTTTCAACTAAACCCTGTGGCCTTCAACTAAGCCTTGTGACCCGTGGCTTAATCTTGTGACCAACGCAGATGTTCCTGTGACCAACGCAGTGAATTATGTGACCTGCATCTGAATGGTGTGATATGTTTAATATAATATTTGTGACCTCTGTTTGCATCATGTGACCTGCACTTAAAATCCTGTGGCCTGGAACAAAGCCTAGTGACCTGTGGATTTGTTGTGTGACCTACACATTAACTCCTGTGACCTGTTGTTATTCCTTGTGACCTACGGCGGCTTAAACCCTGTGACTTGCAACAGCTGCTTTGTGACCTGCAATTAAGCCATGTCACCTGTTGCTTTGTTCTGTGACCTACACTTAAACCCAGTGACCTGTAACTAAGCCATGTCACTTTCAACTAAACCCTGTGGCCTTCAACTAAGCCTTGTGACCCGTGTCTTAATCTTGTGACCAACGCAGATGTTCCTGTGACCAACGCAGTTAATTATGTGACCTGCATCTGAATGGTGTGATCTGTTTAATTTAATATTTGTGACCTCTGTTTGCATCATGTGACCTGCACTTAAAATCCTGTGGCCTGGAACAAAGCCTAGTGACCTGTGAATTTGTCGTGTGACCTACACATTAAGTCCTGTAACCTGTCGTTAAGCCTTGTGACCTGCACTTTAACTCCTGTGACTTGCAACGGCTGCTTTGTGACCTGCAATTAAGCCATGTCACCTGTTGCTTTGTTCTGTGACCTACACTTAAACCCTGTGACCTGTAACTAAGCCATGTGACTTGCAACTAAAACCTGTGGCCTTCAACTAAGCCTTGTGACCTGTGGCTTAATCTTGTGACCAACGCATTTAATTATGTGACCTGCATCTGAATGGTGTGATCTGTTTAATTTAATATTTGTGACGTCATGTGACCTGCACTTCAAATCCTGTGCCGGGAACAAAGCCGGGTGGCCTGTGGATTTGTTGTGTGACCTACACATTAACTCCTGTGACCTGTCGTTAAGCCTTGTGACTTGCGGCGGCTTCAACCTTGTGACTTGCAACGGCTACTTTGTGACCTGCAATTAAGCTATGTCACCTGTTGCTTTGTTCTGTGACCTACACTTAAACCCTGTGACCTGCAACTAAGCCATGTGACTTGCAACTAAACCCTGTGGCCTTCAACTAAGCCTTGTGACCCATGGCTTAATCTTGTGACCAACGTAGATGTTCCTGTGACCAACGCAGTTAATTATGTGACATGTATCTGAATGGTGTGATCTATTTAATTTAATATTTGTGACCTCTGTTTGCATGATGTGACCTGCACTTAAAATTCCTGTGGCCGAGAACAAAGCCTTGTGACCTGTGGATTTGTTGTGTGACCTACACATTAACTCCTGTGACCTGTAGTCAAACTATATTACTGACACATTAAAATCTGTGACCTGTAACTAAGCCTTGTGACCCCTTGTTTTGTTTAGTGACCTGTTATTAAAATATGTGACCCCCGCACTTAGTCTGTGACCTGTAGCAAAATTTTGTCATATCAATCTGTAACCTGTAGCTAAATTTAATCACCAAAATATTAACATTTGTGATATATTTGCAGGGTATGGATCACTTTCATGTTTGTTTGGTATATGGAGCGCACTCGTCATTAGTTTTGGTTGAAAATAATTGTGTTTATATGAAGCTCGTTCAGATTGTGATGTCCGAATTCACGTTGAATCCTTTGAAAGTCGCAGTTTCAATGAATTACGTATTGAGTAGCAACTTGCCTCATGTCAGAATACTGAATGATAAAAATGTGATGTCTTATTTGAAGCTCAAAAGTATAGATTCTGACCCTTCCAAATATCCCATATACATTGATGTCACATTAGCAGTCAGTGGACAAGCAGATGATATTTTTCCATATATGGAGCCAGTACCAATGCATGAAAATTCATGTAGAGAATTATATTTGTTGGAGAAGATAGCATCGGAAATATGTGAGGCAACAATTGAAGAAACAGGTCACATTCCTGATGATATGGTCACAATTGTATCCATTGCTGATGCGAGAGACGTATCAGAAGGAAAAGTTTTCCATAACAAAGAAATTCTAAAGTTGAGCTTGTCATTTTTTGCAATACAGAACATGTTTGAGTATATGGTTGTTCGATCGGACAAAAAGGAGTATCTTGTCAAGTGTTTACATGATAAGTGCAGATGGATTTGCAGATCATCCAGATTGGGGAAAACAGAGTTATTCAAAATTAGAAAGTTGGTTGATGGCCACACATGTACATCGAACATTGTCTTAGGATCTCATAGGCAAGTCTCAACTTCTGTTGTATCATCATGCATCAAGTATAAGTATTCCTCATCGCGTACTATATATACTCCGAATGATATACGTAACGACATGTTGCATATATATGGAGTTTCATTGAACTACGTAAAGGCTTGGAGATCTCGTAAGCAAACTTTGAAAATGATTAGGGGTGATCCAACAGAATCTTTCAAAACATTACCAAATTATTTCTTCATGCTTGAACATACAAATCCTGGCTCGGTCACAGGTATAAAGTTGGATGGTCACAATAGGTTCATTTATTGCTTTATGGCACTAGGTGCATCGATCGTTGGGTGGGAACATTGTAGACCTGTGATCGTGGTAGATGGTACATACCTAAATGGTCACTATGGTGGTACTCTATTCACTGCTTGTACACAAGATACGAATAATAACATATTCATACTCGCATTTGGAATTGGAGATAGCGAGAATGACAAGTCATGGGCATGGTTTCTTGCCAACTTGAAGAAGGCTTACAAGGAAAGGAAGGGACTATGTTTTGTCTCTGATCGACATGACAGTATAAGGAAGGCAATTGAAGTTGTGTATCCAGGAACATGTCATGGAATTTGTTCATATCACCTGCTACAAAATTTGAAGAAACATTTTGGTAAATCTGGTCAAAATATTACTCAAGTATTCAATTCAGCTGTCCGAGCTTATACATTATTAGATTTTGAACACAACATGAGACAGCTACATGCAGTGGATGCGGTTATTACAGAGTACCTGGTAATGTAGAATTCTCAATTAAATTTGACGGCTATATCATTTCAATTGTAGTAACTTATTACTTATTCTAATGTTTTCTCTTCGTAGAAAGAAGTTGGACCAGAGAGGTGGTCACGATTCCATATGCCAACAAACAGGTACTCAACAATGACGTCTAATATAGTGGAATCAGTGAATGCGGTCACAAAGGCAGCCAAAAACTACCCTGTTGTAGCTTTGCTGGAGTCATTGAGGAAAACTATACAAACATGGTTTTGTAAAAACAGAGATAATGCACATGGCACCTTCACAAGGCTCGCGACCAAATATGAGAAGCAGATGAGAGAAATGAGCATAGAATTGAGGAATATGAGGGTAACATCCTATCCTGTGACTTGAAATGTTATTCTGTGACCTGTGTGACTTGAAATCTTATTTAAAGAATTTGATTGCATATAAATTCTGTGACCTAATATCTTATTCTGTGACCTGAAATCTTATCTCTGTGACTTGTGTGACGTGAAATCTTATTTGTGTGACCTGAAATCTTATTTAAAGAATTTATGAATTTGATTGCATTTAAATTTTGTAAGCAAATATCTTATTCTGTGACCTGAAATCTTATCTCTGTGACCTGATATATAATTATTTAAATTATATTACTTGGAATGTTATTTATTGAGCTGTGTGACCTGAAACCTTGCCTGTGTGACCTGAAGTATGAGTAAGCTTTTTTGTGACCAAATACTTCTCATCATTATGTGCAGGTGTGTGCTGCCAATCAAACCATTTTCTCAGTTAGTGATGATAGCAAATCATTTGTGGTTGATATAAATCAACGTACTTGTACATGTAGAATGCTTCAAGTAGATCAATTACCATGTCCTCACACACTAGCAGTGCTTGCAAATCGAAAGATGGATCCATATGAATATTGTTCATACTATTACACACGAGAGGCCTACATCAATGCTTACAAAGAAACTGTATTCCCGGTGGGAAATGAAAACCAGTGGACAACGTCTGAAGAAGTACTTGACAAGATTGTATTGGCTCCAAAGCAAAAAAGGAGTTCCGGAAGGCCAACCGAAAAGAGGAGAAGATCGTGTTTGGAGAGAAAACAAATTGTGAAATGTGGACGCTGTGGAGAACATGGTCACAATCGAAGATCGTGCAGCAGCTTGGTTCCATTAAGCCATGGCCAGTCAAAACTGAAGATCATAAAAGATAGGCAACTGAAGAAATGATCAGGGACAAAAATTACTAAAAGATTCTTTTTTTCATCGTTATTCCATTCATTGCATTTATGTCTTGTGACCTGTTATCAAATCCATTACACGATTTGTGACTTACTCTATGTGAAACTTTGACCTTTAATAATTGAAGTCTGATCAGTAACATGCTGTCAATACATAATTTGTTATAATCTGTGACCATATAAAGCAGTTAAACGTCTGAAATGTGACCTGTTACCATATAATCTATAACCTTTGTATTAGCCTGGATTGTTAACAATGAACTATACCCAGTGGGACTGTGACCTATTATCAGTTTCTGATATAATGTGTGACCTGGGAACATATAAAGCATATGTTGAATTGTGACCTCTGACAATTACATTGTGACCTGTCAGCATATTACCTGTGACCAAATAGGATGAATTGTGACAAACGACAATCACATTATTCAAATTAAAAAAAAAAACAAAACCCCAGAACTGAAAGAACTGAACTATATGGTCAAAATCAGATCACGGTCATGTTCATTACAAGTTTTTTGGAAAAAAACAAGAACTATTCTTCATTGGAAAATACATCATATAGCTTCAACTATCACTCTAACAAGATGTTATCTCCCTTTTGTTATCCACGCTTTGTGACCTGCATAATTTGCCGGTGTTTAAACAGCAATGAAGCCATGTCAAGTCTAGCTCTAGAAGCATCAAAAGTCATCGGCATATTTCCGAGATCATCATGCAGTAGGTACTCCGCATATTTAATCACGAAAACTCCACAGTCATGTCTGAAAAAATAATCACATGATAATATATTAGTACTTATGCAGGTCACAATAACATGTATGTAGTTGACAAATCAAGTCACAAACTTACCCATTTTGCTGTTGCGGAATGTTCCTGACAATTCTTATATTCAAATTTGTTTGTTCTTCATGACAATCACCAGATCTTCCCTTCCAAATACCAACAACTTTCATTAAATGTGTGATAATTTGAGCAAATGGTTGCATCCCGGCAAGTACTAGATTTTCCCTGTAAGTCCTGCTGCTAGAATTGTATACGTATATTTCACAGTTTTTTACATCGAGTTTCCCCAGAATCCAATGAGCACGATTACTAGGTATTATCAGAATAAAGACATGGTCAACATCGGCCCAAGGACTACTCAATGGCAAACGTCCAGTAACGTAATCTATAAGGTTTGAATCAGACATAATCAAGTTTGGATCTTTCTGAAAGTGGGGATAAATATTTTTTATCTTAGCTTGGAATAGAGAGTCTGTTGTCGTGGCTTTGATCTTGACATTGTCTCCAAAACTGGCAAGTTGACGTATGTAGTAAAAACATACATCCATGTGCTATTACAGTTGACATGAAAGTACACAATTAGAAAGTCACAATTATATAATACAGCAATGATAGTCTAAGTGAAATCATACCGTGCTACACAATGATGACTCCGGATCACTCAACTGATGCCACCAAGTTTTGTAACCTACAGGGATGGTTCCAAATACAAAAGCAGGATCTATGATGTCGTCTTCTTTGTTGAACTTATTCCTATAAACAAAACAACAAATACTTATATATTATTTGCAGCACATAAAAAAATAAATACACATAGTTTGTGACCAATGAATACTACTTGTTTTTGGGTTTGAAACCCCTATTAAACCAATTTTGATATGTAACAATATCGGCATCTTCCACATGCACGTTATACTTCGCAAAAATTGGTGCACTGTCAACACACTTTGATTGTTTTCCTTCCTCAACAATGAAGGGCGATTTAAGAATCCTTGTTGGTTTAGGAGCCCTTTTCACGGGCAGTCCAGATGATTTATCTTCCTCCTCCCCTGTAGTTGGTGTAGCAAGTGGTGATACCTACAACAATGAAATAAACATCACAGGTCGCAGGACATAATATGTTCATCAACTAGGTCACAGAACGTAATATATTCTTCAGCTAGGTCACAGAAGCAATGAAACAGGTCACATACAGCAAGGGGTCACAGACATTGAGTTCAGTTGGTCAGGGGTTAAAACACAGGTCACATATATTATTAAGACAGTTATTCAAATAGGTCATATATATTATTAAACACAGGTCACAGACAGCAAAGGGTCACATACATTACAATAGGTCACAGACAGCAAGGGTTCGCATACAGTTGGTCAGGGATGCATGATTTGGTCACATATATGATGAAAATTGTTAAATTTACCTCAATATTGTCAGGTTCTGTTGATTCCAAAACATTTGCAATTACATCATCAACTTTTTCTGCAACGTTGGGTCACAGAATACATCAGGTTGTTGGTGTTCCTGTAACTGGGACTGGGTTGACCCAACACCGAGATCAAATGAAGGTGGCAGAAATTGTTCAAAATAGGAATCTGTTCCACCACTATCATCTTCCACCTTGCTTTTCCCTTTTGGATTCTCAACTTCTGATGGTATTGGAATATGTTGTTTAGATGATTCACCCATATTTTTCTGTAAGTCTTCCATTGCTTTTGATACCAACTGGTTCACACCTTCCATGAACGTGCTCATTTTCGATTTGATTTCAAATATATCACCTTTTATCTCCTTTTGATTGCGTAGAATGTCATCAATCTGTTTTTTTGTGTCTGAGGGAGTGTTCTGTGACCTCAGTGCACTCAAGTTTGCCCTCAAAGACACAACTTCTGATGTCAGTATTTCATTCTTCGCCTGCAAGTCACATAGCTGGGAACTCATATCACTTTTCAGTTTGTCACATATCTGCCACATGGGAAAATTAGATAGGTATTATGCTCTAATAAAATTATAGTTATAAAATAATTGTCAATAACTTACATCGACGCAAGAACATTTAGGTGGGTGTGTTGTGAGCCCTTCCTTTAGAGAATCTTCAGCACTTGATGTAGGAACAAATCTTGATGGAGGATCAACGAAATCATCATCGTCATGTGGAATATGCTGTCCAATGTCTGCCTTGTGACCAGAAGAAGATTTATTGAGACCTCCAGATCCTGACTTGTGACCATCTGGTCCTGGCTTGTGACCATGTGATTCTGACTTGTGACCAGATGATCCTGTCTTGTGATCTGATGATCTTAACTTGTGACCAGAAGACCCGTCCTTGTAACCAGAAGATTTTTCCTTGTGACCAGAAGATTCGTCCTTGTGACCAGGAGATTTTTTCTTCTGAACTCCCTCTGAACTTGTTCCTGTATCATGCACAAGCCTTGGTTGCACTGGTTTGTTGTATGGCACCCCACTCATATAAGACATCATCATTTCCGTAGCAGAAGGATCCAAATCGTTTACTTGAATCTGCGAATACACATTAAATGATAAAAATATGAACAAAAGCTACATATATTATATAAGACATTATGAAACAAAATAGTCACAAAAGTGAATATCAATCCTTACATTAGGATTGGATAATAATTCTGTTCCTTCCAATTTAGCAGCTAAGGGTTGCTCATCCGCTTTCCAATTCAATATGCGGGGGTACTTACTACACATCTTTTTAACCACAACCCCATCAAGACAAGGAATAGTCTCATAAATCCACACTTGAAATGCAACGAGGAGGCCTTTTAATCTATAATGACTATTCATTTTCACCAAACCTTCCCTCAAAGAAGTTACGGTGCTCTTAAACAAGTGCTTGGCCCAAGGGAAATTGTTCATCAAATCAAAATCTTCAACAAGAACAAACAGGTAATGGTCAATGACCTTCTTGTATGATGTCGATAACAAAAAAGACGTAATGAAGTACAAAATCCCAAGTCTAACGATATCTATATCTGGAATAGCAGGAGCTGTAATGAACACATCTCGAACGTCTTCGTTGGTCACAACTTTGAACTTGCTGAAATATGTTTCCTTCAATTTTGATGGAATGGATTCAAATTTCTTTCTATCATCATTACCGACTTGTCCAAGACCAGTGACTAAACAAAACTCCGACAATGAAAACCAAACAAATCGTCCGGAAATGTTGAACCACATCTCATCTTCATCGGGATAATTGACCCGCCTCAGCAAAAAATAGTGTGTTAATTGTGGTTGAACCACAATTTCATGAGTGTGCATGAAGTGCGAGAAACAAGTCCTCGAGAATATCTCTCGCTGGGCATCACTGAATTTTGTTACAATATTTGTTAGTACCCCCTTTGTGAAATTCGTTGTAATCTTCCCTGGAAACCAAAGGTCTGGAGGAATAATGAACTTCCAATGCTGCATTATTTTAAAACATAAATTGTATATTAAAGTCTAGATATACACAAATCAAATGACAGATTGGTCACAAACTATCTCAAATCAAAAAAGGTCACAACTATCTCAAATCAAAAGAGGTCACAACTATCTCAAATAAAATGACAGATTGGTCACAAACTTGTGAATGACAAGAAACATGAACATTAGTCACATTTTTATGAAATGATTACTCACAACACCATAATTTCGAAATGTCACAAGATCAAAACTATAACAATGCTCAATCCGATAATAAGACATGATCAGTTTCTAAACACACATCCTATGCTTAAAATATTGAGACTGTGATTGGTCACAAATTTATACAGTGACGAGTCACATAAGGTAAATTGGAGGTCACAAAATCAAAACTACAACTCAACAGAGGTCACAACTATCTCAAATCAAATGACAGATTGGTCACAAACTTGTGAATGGCAAGAAACATGAACATTAGTCACATTTTTATCAAAAGATTACTGTAAAATATTTGTGACTGTGAATGGCAAGAAACATGAACATTGGTCATAAATTTGTGACTGTGATTGGTCCCAAATTTATAAAGTGGAGTCACAGAAGGTAAATTGGAGGTCACAAAATCAAAACTACAAACAATAATCATTTCAAAAATCAAATAGAATCAATTCCTAAACACCCTCATTCAAAAATAAATAAAAATACCTTCTTCGACAATATCAATCCCGACACAGTAGATTTCGGTTTTTTTTATGAGGTTTCTTCATGCATTATAGGCCTCTTCTTGTTATCTCTTCTTTTCCCATGCTCGTCCTCCTTCTTCGACGGATCAACAGTCCTCGATGAACCATTTTACAGATTTTTTACTGTAAAATATGTTTCACAATCAAACTTATACAATGTCTAAATTTCTGGTATTGAGGTCGAAAATAATGGCGAGCGACGTGAGGTTGAACGCCGAGCGACGTGGGGAGACGGCGAGCGGCGTGGAAGGTTTACGGGAGACGTGGTGGCGAGCGACGTGGGAGACAGGGTTGCTCACATACGGCGGTTTCAAAGTGAACGTGTATGATAGATACGTCCTGAATAAAAATTATCTACATAAAAGTTTTAAAAAAAAAAAAAAAAACCTGATTTTTGAAAAGATATGGGCAAAATCTGAATTATGAAATTACAACTTAATAAGCATGGGAGGGTGTAATTTCCACTAAAAAAAATTAAATATCATTTAAAGTCAACATTTAATCTTAACCACACATTTTATGAGGTCCACAACTTTTCAACTACATATCTCATCAACTTTTATCAAAATCTATTAAAATTCTGATTTTTATCAATACCAAACAAGGGCTAAATATGGGTGCCAGCAATAAAGCTTTTAAAAAATGTCGATCAACTCAAAAAAAAATAAAAAATAAAAAAAAATAAAAAAATCCCTATATCTATAGCACTTGAGTTTGGGAGGGAAACCGTATAGTTGATCTAAATTGACTCACCTGCTTTTACATATAAGCCATTGTTTGGTTTCATTAAAATTTTCTCTTTTTTCTACAATACTTAATTTCAATCATCAATTAAAAGTTAAGCCCCGCGATATTTAACTTATCAATCAAATTTCAACAGTCTATTCTTCTAAAAATTACTATTCATTTCAAAAAAATATTTTTAAACAATATCAAATACACTCCAAATTTTCAGATGAGTTGAAACAAAGTTGCATGCAGATTAATCCTCATTGCCAATTGTTGCATGGTATAAAAAAATCCAAAGGGCTGACACTGGATGTGCATTGAAGATTATAATGCCTGTTCGATGTCCGCTAAAATTTCAAAATATCCCAGATTTCTTTAAAAAATTGTTTTTTATTCACTTGTTTCTATTCACTAAATCAACTTTACTGACACGGTCAAATCGCTACAATTACAATATAACCCTTCACTTGAGGCAAAAGTTATGCAGCCTCTACTCTTGCAGGGGTAAAAGTGTACATTTCAAAGGCTGAGATTTGAAGAGTACACAGCTTTTGGCAGACTGATTGCATGAGGCTAACAAAATATTGCTGTGGGACCCGCGGTTGGTGGAATTTATAACCATTTTGGAAAATTTCTTACGGACCAAACAGGCCCTGTAGCTAAGAGCATTTCATTTAGGTAAATGTTCAAAAGAGTAGGAAGACTAAAAAAGTTGATTTGAACAAAAAAAGAAAAAAAAAAAAGTGAAGTGGCAGGCAAGCATTAATTATTAATGCACATTCAAGGGGCGGTGTCTGACCTGTTTGTTTCCTGAACTGCAAGGATAAATGCGGTGCATTTCGAAAAATGTATAATACGTAGGAAAGAAAAAAATTGATTAAATCTTTTGTAAAAGATAAATTGAAAAAAAAAATAAAGAGTATCATTTAGATGGGAAAGTATTAGTAGGACCCGCAAAAGCTCAGCTACTTTTATATATTAATATAGATTTAATTAAACATTTTATTTATTTATTGTTCATAATATTATAAATTATATGTGTAGCTGTTGGTATCAAAATTATATTTTGATTATTATTATTGTTATTGTTATATTTAATAACATAAATCATATTTTCTGAATTATATATCATAAATCGTATTAAAATTATGTTTTGATTATTATTATTGTTATTTGTATGTTTTGATTATAATTATCATCATTAATTTGTTGATATCAACTTTTCGTTATCAATGCATAAATTAAATAGAGTTTTTTTTTTTTTTAAGTTTCAAATTCGATAACATTTTGTAATGTCTTTTTTTTTTTTAATATGATTGTATAGTCAATATATTTTTATAAACTTTTATCGAAATCATTTTCATTGATAAAAATCTTGCGCATCGCACTGGAGGAAAATCTAGTTATTATATATTATAATATTCATTTTAAAACTTGTAATATAAAAATATTGGTATAATTTTTTAAGATATTGTTATGATTTTATTTATATTGAATGATATGAAATTATAATTAATTATATGATAAATTTTTACTCATTAATATGTAAACATTTAAAAAATTATGCTAAAAATAATTTCGGATTAAATAATCGGATCGAATATCTGATAAGGTAGCAAATCGAATATAAATTTAACTATCAAATATTCGTCAGATTGTTGGATCGAATCTACAAATTATTCTTACCGAATCGAATCGGATAAAGACAGATCCGATCCGTTTACACCCATATCCAAGACCAAAAAAATAAAAAAGTCTGACCTTTTCTACAGTTGAGGCAAAAGTTTGAGACGATTTGCATCAAACTCTCAGATAAGTAATCTACTTTAAACTTAGCTTCATAAAAAGTTATTTATTTTAAAAATTAGTTATATTTAGAACTAATTATTTATCTAAAATAAAATACATTTTTCTCTACAAGTATGATTGGATAATAACATTTTACATCATTCCAATAAGCTTCCTTATACTTTGACCAACCAAAATCCAGTAGTATATAGTATGTTTTGTAAGCACCCCCATTTGAACATAAATTAATATTCCAGGCAAACGAGTAAGAAAATAAAATATTAAATGGAACTTGTTGTAAAACTATTATGAAAACAATAGAGAATATAGAGAGAGATAGGAGAGAATTCTACTCTTATTGAATTGGTATGAATGAATAAAATAAGGCTCCTATTTATAGGAGTGAATAATAGCACAATCGTAATATGTAAAGTTTACAGGGATACAATGGTAATTGGTCATTCACATATTTATATAATTTATAACACTCCCCCTTGAATGACTTATTCCGCAATTTCCTGTCTCATTAAAACCTTACTAAGACAACCCAGTGGGATAAAACTTGAGTGAAGGAAAAAGAGTACAAAAGCGCCCCCTGATGTTAGCCATTGTGAATCATTGAGTCTAGTGTTCGAAATAACATCCAATGATAAGCGGAACAAATTATGTACTGAAGTTTGAAGTTCTGAAGTACTGCCTCATTTTTAACCTTGTCAGGAAAACCTAGTAGGACAAAACCTGGACGAAGGAAAAAGAGTACAGCATGTTTCTCCCCCTGAAGTGTGCAATTGAGGATTCATGAACTTTTCGAACATTGATATCATCTTTCGTCTGGAATATGTATATATAAAAATCTCCTTGTATAGCATTCTTCATAAGATGTCTATGATTTTCTTCATTTGTTGATATCATTCCAGTATAACAATGTGTTGCTGAATTATAGCTTGTCGATAGCTATGATAATGCCTCAAAAACCTTGCTAGGAAAGCCATGTGGGACAAAACCTTAGCGAAGGGAAAAAGAGTACATTATTCTCATTAATTTTCATCAATACGCCTCAACTGCTGCCTCATTAAAAACCTTGCTAGGAAAACCCTGTGGGACAAAACCTTAGCTAAGGGAAAAAGAGTGCAACGCGTATTTATTCCTTTCATGGAATATGATGTGTTCCGGAAAAGAGGCTAAGAACAATGTTATGATTCGGGACGAATCATCTTAAAGGAAGAGGGGATGATGTGATCCGGAAAAGGCGTCAAAAATGAGAAATCAAGATACGGGCAATTCAACAATATTCTACATGGAAAAATGAACAAGTTTCGTGTTGGGCTCGAGTCGAGATTCAAATCACGTCAACGGATCAGAAAATCAGAAAATTGGGCAGAAGATGCGTTACGGCCGTAACATTGTTTCTCACGGCCGTAACTTACTTATGGATTTCACGGCCGCATCACATTCCTCACGGCCGTAAATGAAAAGTGGTATTTTTGTTCAGAAGGAGATTTACGGCCGTAACATCAATCTTCACGGCCGTAACTAATATTGTGACATTTTGATCAGAGAAGGACTTACGGCCGTAAGTCCGCCTTTTACGGCCGTAAGCGGTGCAAATCAGATTTTTCGGGATTTTAGTATTTCAGTTGATTTGTATTTCCTTTATTGGTTTTTAATTCTTTTTCCAATTTTGGTAATTTTGGTTATTTTAGTTATTTTAGCTATTTTAGCCTAATTAGAATTCTATTCAGAGTCAGTTAACGATTAGGGTTTATTTTGCCTATTTATATGCTTTTCCATTCAATGTAAAAAACAGAATACTTTTGATGAATAAAATTATTGAGTGTTTTTACTCTCTAAAGGTGAGGATTTTCCCTTTAAACAACGAACTTATCAAGATTCAAATCTTGTGGCATTCAAAACAATTGAACTTATCAAGGATCTGGACATTCCTTGTGGCGTTCCCCCTTTGTGGTTCTTATCTCCGCATCGTAACGGGTCTCGGGTTTAATATACCCCTGGTTCTTGCATCGTGAGGTCGGGGTTGCATTGTTATCGTCCGTTCCAACCTGAATTCGGAACTTTCCAAGCGTTATTCCGCGAGCTACGACGAGGACCCCCTCCCGGGTTCGCATCATATGGTATCAGAGCTGGACTCTGGATTCAGGTTCTTTTGTTTTTCTATCCAGTTTGATTTTTATGTTTATCATCGAGTCCCATAAAAATTATCCATTTCATGTTGAGTGTTTTGTATTTCAGTTTTTTGCGTTCTTCTTGTTCTTGAGTTTGTTGAGTCTTTAATCCAGAAAATCGTTCCAAAAAATTTCAAAAGTATTTGTTTTGCTTAATTCTTATCCGAATTAAGTTCCGTTTGTTTTGTCATGTTCGTTGTCGAATTTTCGGATTTATAAAAAAAAAAGATTATTTTTTTTTATTCCGAAAATTCACCCAAAATTAAAAAAAAAAAAAAAAATCCATTTAAGAACCACTTTCTTGAATTTTCTTAAATTCTTGATATTCTTTCCTTTCTAGTCAAAATTCAAGAACCATTTTCTTGAATTTCTTTAAAATTCTCTATATTGTTTTCCTTTTCGAGTTAGCATTAAATTCCTTCTTGATATTTGTCAATATCTAGACCCTCTTATTTTGAGTCTCTCAAATTTTTGAAAGCTACATAAATGGATGAATTATGAGTTCGATCCTACCTTCCAGACTAGGTGTCATGTGGGCAGTAAAGTGTGCAATATTATTATTGATAAGGAGTATTATTGCGATCTGGCCAGTACCACCATGGTTGAGGAGTTGGGCTTACCTTTACTACCACATCCCAATCCTTATAGGCTGACGTGGTTAAAGGAGTGTGGGCAGGTAAATGTAACCCATGGGGTTATGGTGAAATTGTCACTTGGAAGATATAGCGATGAACTGTGTTGTGATGTGGTGCCTCTAGAATCTTGTGACATCTTATTGAGTAAATCGTGGAAGTGTAAGAGGAAAGCAGTCTATGATAAGCGTAGGAATATATATAAATTTGTTAAGGATGAGAAAAGTATTAAGCTTATGCCGTTAACCCCGGAACAAATACTTGAAGAGAAAGTATTGCGAGAAAAGAGGGATGAGCAAAGAAAATTCGGAGATGATGAGTGGAGTATGAAGGATGAATTCAGGGAGATGGCCAAGAAAATAATACAGTTAGATAAAGAGATGAAGGCACAAGAGGCTAGAAAAAAGTTAGCCGAGTTGCAAGAGAGGGAAAGGGGAAGAGAGGAGGTAGTTAGATTACAAGAAAAGCCTTTGGGTATGATTGTTAAGAAGAAGGAGGAAGACTTGAGGAACGAGTTAGAAGATAAAAATTTGTGTAATGTTGAGGAGGTGCTTAATCATGTCGATAAAATTATTTATGAGGTCGTGCATGAGCAAAAGCATGAGAAATTAGGAGAGGTGATTGAGCCCAGAAAGTTAGAAGTGGAGGTTGAGTGTGCGAAAAAGGAAATTGAAGTAGTTGATCAAACTCCGAGTCTTGAAGTACAGAATAAAATTGTGGAAGAGGAGATTGAAAATAACATTGTTGACAATGATAAGAATGAATTGGAAGTTGGGGTAGAAGTTCAACATTTGAATGTTGAAATTGTCAATAAGAATATTGAAGAGGTGGTTGAATGTGAGAAATTAGAAGTAGTTGAGAAAAGAAAAAAGAGAATGAGCAAGAAAGTATATTGACTTTTGGAGGTGACGAGAAGGGCCTCGTGGTGGGAAAAAAAGTTGTGGAGGTTTTGTATCATAAGTACAAGGATCCATACCTTGTGCATGGAGACGCTAACATTTCCCTCCCCATTTTTTTTAAATCTTTCTTGCAGGTTTATTGTGCATGAAATTTTGATTTACATCAACCTTGATCAATTCCCCTCGTGTTTCAATACCTTCTTGTCTACAAATTGGAGGAGCATCATTTATTGAATGCATGTCAGGGAGTCGACAATTTTCCGTTTGATCCAGGAGGTACAGTTTGATTTTTTCAAGAACAACACCATGATTCGGGACGAAGCATCCTAAAGAAGGAGGGAATGGTACGAATCAGGGTGGGCTTGACGGGAAAATCTATAATTCAAGCCAAAACAAGAAGTCAAGTAGGTTCGGAGAACGTCAAAGATCGAACATTGCTTGTACGAAGAAGGTTCGAGGCTAAACCAAGTGAGCAAGCCAAGAACAGCTTTATGATTCGGGACGAATCATCTTAAAGGAAGAGGGGATGATGTGTTCCGGAAAAGAGGCTAAGAACAATGTTATGATTCGGGACGAATCATCTTAAAGGAAGAGGGGATGATGTGATACGGAAAAGGAGTCAAAAATGAGAAATCAAGATACGGGCAATTCAACAATATTCTACATGGAAAAATGAACAAGTTTCGTGTTGGGCTCGAGTCGAGATTCAAATCACGTCAACGGATCAGAAAATCAGAAAATTGGGTAGAAGATGCGTTACGGCCGTAACATTGTTTCTCACGGCCGTAACTTACTTATGGATTTCACGGCCACATCACATTCCTCACGGCCGTAAATGAAAAGTGGTATTTTTGTTCAGAAGGAGATTTACGGCCGTAACTAATATTGTGACATTTTGATCAGAGAAGGACTTACGGCCGTAAGTCCGACTTTTACGGCCGTAAGCGGTGCAAATCAGATTTTTCGGGATTTTAGTATTTCAGTTGATTTGTATTTCCTTTATTGGTTTTTAATTCTTTTTCCAATTTTGGTAATTTTGGTTATTTTAGTTATTTTAGCTATTTTAGCCTAATTAGAATTCTATTCAGAGTCAGTTAGCGATTAGGGTTTATTTTGCCTATTTATATGCTTTTCCATTCAATGTAAAAAACAGAATACTTTTGATGAATAAAATTATTGAGTGTTTTTACTCTCTAAAGGTGAGGATTTTCCCTTTAAACAACGAACTTATCAAGATTCAAATCTTGTGGCGTTCAAAACAATTGAACTTATCAAGGATCTGGACATTCCTTGTGGCGTTCCCCCTTTGTGGTTCTTATCTCCGCATCGTAACGGGTCTCGGGTTTAATATACCCCTGGTTCTTGCGTCGTGAGGTCGGGGTTGCATTGTTATCGTCCGTTCCAGCCTGAATTCGGAACTTTCCAAGCGTTATTCCGTGAGCTACGACGAGGACCCCCTCCCGGATTCTCATCAGAATATCATAAGTATATTAATGCAATCTCGAATCTTTTCATCAAACATATCATTTATGATGAGCTTTATATAAATCGTTCGTAGCTCATTTATGATGTCATAACATGCTATATTAAGCAATGTTGTACTAATTTATCGATTGCATCTTTCACTTTTGGTGAATAATCAAATTTAGAATTCACTTCTAGTGAATAATCAAATCTACAATTCACTTCTGGTGAATAATTAAACATATTTATTTTCATATTCACTTCTAGTGAATAATCAATTTCCCAGATGTCATAAATAGTACACTCCAATTTCACTTTCAACATATTATATCATGGAGTCATTTGTATCATCCTATAGTGATACTAATCTGGGTATATTGAATCTTTCATTGATTATACATGTATGTTCTTGCATCTCATAAACCACAATTTCTGATTTGTATAATCAATCATTAAAATATATATCAATTTCGATATATAATCTACAATCATTTTAATTGAAATCCCAACGTACCGCGATCAACTGGTACATCAAAGAATACTCTCAAAGTACCGAGATGAGAATCATACATTTTGATCTCACTCATTGGTATATCAAAGAGCTCAAGCTGGTGATTTAGACTATAGTCTATCCACCATATGTCATGCCATTTCTATGAAAAATTTCGCGCGCAATGAGTCGTCTTTTACGACTGTGTAATATTTTTCATTTGTACAGACAATTACTGGCTTTACACATTTAAGCATTTGGACTTCAGGTCCTTGAACAATAATCCCTACATTGGGGTTTTATACTTGGTCAAAGTATTACAATTTCATCAACCTCATTTTCACAAGAGAGTTGTGTTTGTATTCGATTTATTTATCGATTCCATTTCATCTCAATATGATATATAGAGACTTCTTCAATCATCAAGTACATAAATCTCTTATCATTTAACTATGTCCCTTTTACTCACCAAGAGTATTTAGTCTCAAAATGGATCATTTCAATTATTCAAGAGATATTTTTTTTTGGAATCGATTGTCATTATGCTTCAGGCGCGTTTTCCCCATAATGTTCACAAATCTTATATTATATCAATCGGCTAAAATGTCACAACACATGTCATCCTTTTAGGGATATAATCTCAATCATATATCTAAGTGCGCTTTGGTGGATTGTATACATATCGCACTTTTACAAATCATAAAGCTTCTTGAGCTAATCCCTGTTTGACATAGAATATTGTTGTATGATAAACAATTTCTGAATAAGTTATTTTCATAGAAAATAATTTGAAACTTTTGATAATCTAACCGTTTATTATAGAACTTCTGGTTCAATAATGTTTTATTTCATTTCTATGCATAAATATTTGGTTCAATACAATATCGCTGAACTTCTGGTTCAATACAATGTATATTTCACTTATGAACTTCTGGTTCATACTTTATACATGGTTCACTTTTACGTATGAACTTCTGGTTCAATACAATATTTACTTGTTCGAGTTTATAAATCAATATATCTTGATTTATTATATCTAAAAAGATGATTAGACCGAAATCTCAATAAAATGATCCTTGTCCCCTTCTTTTGATTACAAATCTTTTCCCCTTTTTCTTGGTGGAATCAATGATACGCGGAACCAACGCTCTTTTACGCGTTAAATACCGCATTTAAATAGATCACTTTGGGAGAAGATCAGATCCATCAAAATGGATGTTATATTATCAA
Organism: Ligustrum vulgare; assembly: GCA_963555705.1. Lineage (NCBI taxonomy): Eukaryota > Viridiplantae > Streptophyta > Magnoliopsida > Lamiales > Oleaceae > Ligustrum > Ligustrum vulgare. The sequence goes on from OY743174.1 coordinate 28,014,740, forward strand.
ATATTCGCAAATACTACTCAAATATTCCGATAAATGTTTTGAAAAAGATTTATCGAGTTCGACTCGAAAGATTAAGGCTGCTGATGAATCAAGGTATCCCAGAAGATGTTTGTTGGTTGATCGAAGAAAAAGTTCGTTTAGCTGGTGAATTACCAGATTCATTTTCTAAGCACATGCCTGGCTTAGGTAAGAGTACTTTTGCAAAGAAGCGAAGAGCAAAAAGATTGAAAGGTTGTTACAAATGTGCCCGATGGACATGTAATACCCCGTGTAAGTTAATAAGATATTCATCCATAGATCGAGATGATAAGATAGACTTCATTAAGGTTGGACTGAGTAAGGAGTCATTGGATGATATTCGATTGACTCTTGAGACGCACCCTAGTGGGTATGTGCAGCGTGAGCTACTATCTTTATGGGCTAAATTCATCAGCGATAAAGACCGTTTTAGTCTCAAAAATATAATAGCAAAAGATCCTATTTTCCGGCTGTTATAAACAATGATGTTTTGGCTACTCAACATTGATACAAGGTAAATCAGTATAGTGTATATGTTTTAACAAAGTATTTTGTATTTTCATTTTTCGCGTATTGACATATGGTATCTGAGAGATCATCGAAAGATTATCCATTATGGAGCAAAATATATGCTGTCGAGACAAGATCAAAAGTGGTGTCATTTAGTCAAAAGTAAATAGTAACTTTTTCAAAAGAACAGTAAATAGTGAATATTTTCAAGTTTAAAACGTCAGATAATTTCGCAGTTTAAAGCATCCCAAAATAACAATTTCTTGTAAGTTTTTCCTTCTTTTTATTCTTAAAAGATGGAAGGATAAAAAATTCGACAGATTAAAACTATCTGTGTATTTTGTGGATCAAAAATCGGGAGAGGCTTTGAGTATCTAGAAGCATCAGTGCTTCTAGGGAAGAAGTTGGGAAAGAGAGGTATCAATCTAGTATATGGAGGGGGCAGCAGTGGATTGATGGGTTGTGTTTCACAATCTGCTCAAGCAGAAAAAACAAGAGTGACAGGTGTTATACCCGTTCCTTTAGCTGATGTCGCAGGAAAAACACGAGGGCATGAAGTACATACGTTATCTATCCATGAACGCATAACTTGCATGTTATATGGTTCTGATGCCTTCATTTCCATGCCTGGAGGTTTTTGTACTTTAGAGGAAATCTTTAATATTACCTCATGGGCTCAGCTGGGTCTCCATACTAAGCCTATTGGGCTTTTGAATGTTAAGAACTTCTTCGATGGTTTACTAACATTTCTTGATTATGCTGTGGAACAAGGATTCATCTCTCCATTTTCTAGGAGGATCCTTATTTCTGCTCCCACTATCGATGAACTGCTGGAAAGGTTACAATCATATGTTCCAATACAAGATCCAGCAGGAGTTAAGATAGATTGGTCGCAAGGAAGGGGTACCAAGCGAAAATGGAGTCCGGTTAATGTAATTTTATCCTTGTGAATCTCAAAATATTGTGGGTGGTGGAGTGTGGGGTATTCTTACTCTTGAGACACACCTCTAATGTTGATGAGTATTTGAATTTAATCTTGTGAACCTCAAAAGGATTAGGAGTGGTGGAGTACGGAGTATTCTTACTCTTGAGACACACAAAAAAAGATTAGGGGTGGTAGAGTACTGGGTATTATTACTCTTGATATACACCTCTACTTTTGAGGATCATAAATGTTTCCCCATTTTGTATTTTGCATGTATGACTCGTTTATGTTTCTTCAGGAGCAATAATAATAATAATAATATCATTTTAGTATGATAATCTTTATTTCTTCTGAAGTAAATATGTACTTCTTTTAGAGTACATAAGTGCTTGTGCAAGAACTTTGATCAAAACTGCTTATCACAATCATGTAACATTTATCTCATAATACTGATGAGATTATTTTCACATTAGCCATATCCGTGCTATCATGTGATATTATCTTATCATACATCAACATTTTTCTTGTTGGATAATTTATTTTCATCAATCCTTTCAGAAATAAATATTGGTAACTTCTGGTACCATTGGATAAAATATTTTCATTTAATTCAACAATTTTTTGGTAATGGTAACTTCTGGTACCATTTGTTGAAATATCAAATAACAAATATAATATCAAATTTATATGAGTAGAGATATTTAAAATCAGTAGAACCAATCATATAGGTGGTAACAATATAAAGAAATAATTACATTTCATAAATGAGCAAGTCATATCTCCAAATCCAGTCCACGTATTCATAATAGTCCAGGTCGTTACGATAATGAGTTATACTCAACACATCACGACATATTATGTTACTTGTACCTTGTTCTAAATCTTTTAATTTATCACATAGTAGTGTTAAATGTTTTAGAATATATATTCTATTATCATTTATCATCAGATCAGTAATCATGATTAATCAAATTCGTTAAATCACGATAAATATACGTTAACGTATCATCAAGGGCAAAATCGTCCATATTTTAATATATTGATCATATGAGTAAATCAAAACTGTCAATAGGTTTGAAATTTAATTTAGAACAAACTTACTTTTGGTCTGAAGTTCAAAATATCGTCGGAATCCGCTCACGCGCCACCCCACTCGCCCCCGCCTGTCGCCGGTGGCTGGAAAAATCAACCCATCACCAGAATGTGCGCCTCAACTTCCTGAACATGCCCTGGTCTCCGTTTCTCCAAAAGACCAACCATTTGGCCAGAATCAGCATTTTTCAGTCTACCAGCCTCTTCTTCTCCGGCCAATAACTTCCGTTTTAACCGTCGGATCGGTGCCAAATTTCAGTCTCCTAGACAAGCCCGTTGATATGCCACTGGCCGATCCTCGATCGGAGTTCAGAATCATCTAGGATCAGTGTTTCAATTTTCGGTCAAATTTTGGTTTTTGCACAATTTTCAGTCTTTCTTCTCCGGTCGATATCTTCTGTTTCAGCCGTCGGATCATCCCCAAATTTCAGGCGAGTCTTCTCCTCGACAAGCCCGTTCTGATGGCCGTGGCCGATCGTCGATCGAATATCTGGATCAGCCGGAATCTTTCTTTTTCAGTTCGACCAGAAATTTGAAAAATTGGATAAATTCCACCTTCTTTTCCAAATTTTTCCTTTTGCACGACAACGAGACCAAGTTTCTTTCCTCGTATGGAACTTTTTGAATCATACAAAGATGTAAAGTTTCCATCTTTCTTGAAGTTTTCAGATCTACAATATATGGGTTATTTTCTAAAGCCAAAAGTGTTTAGTTTGAGAAAATAAAACATTGATTAGTAATAATCAGGTTTCTGATACAGAGGTTCATCATTTAGATGCAACTGTAGAGCATACTCCCGTTATATTACTCAATTGGCTGGAGACTCGTGCTGATAACGTGTTGTAAAACTATTATGAAAACAATAGAGAATATAGAGAGAGATAGGAGAGAATTCTTCTCTTATTGAATTGGTATGAATGAATGAAATAATGCTCCTATTTATAGGAGTGAACAATAGAACAATCGTAATATGTAAAATTTACAGGGATATAATGGTAATTGATCATTCACATATTTATATAATTTATAACGGAACTCACAATTCCATATAGGTTCAGACTAATTTGTTGCATACAATTCGCCATGTCCTTCACATACAAGAAAACTGTCAAGTTTAACTAAAAGCTATATCAAAATCAATCATCCTTGGAAAGAGCAACGTAGTTTATGGGGATTGCCTTGCTACTTTCTCTTCGTCCATGACGTCGACTATTTGGTGTGGCTACCATAGTGTTACTCACGCCCAAAGGTTTTTTCATACTTGGCTTCGAACCAAACAACGCCTCTTGTTCTGCAGCTAACTGATCCTGTAGCTTCTTCTGTTCCTGTAGTATGCAACACAGTCAATCACAGCAAAGCAAATATATTATGTACACTAGCTTCACAAGTTCATCATTCATATTTGTCTCATAACAATAAATTTCAAAATATAAAAAGCATACTCGATGTCTGCGCTTCTCCTCTTCTTTTTCTTGTTGTAAAATAGTGAATTCTTCCAATGTCCGTAATAAAGGAGCCTGCAGTTTTAGAATAATCAAGTTATTAGAATTGAAGAAGCAACATTGGTGGTTTTTTATACGAGTGGGATTTACCTTGTTGTATAAAAATGGCATTCCTTTCTCCACCTCCCAGGCTTTCACTTTTGCAGTTAAGTTTTCAACAAGAGCTGTAAGTGTAATTTTGAAATCATTCAACTTTAACTTCAAATCCTTTATATTAATGAATATAAAGTGCCTATATAGAGAGAATGATAAACTAGAAATGATTGCTAATAAGCGTGCATGTTTAATAATTACAAGTAAATCACAATGCTGATAAAATAAATAATTAAGATAATAAAAAGTTTAGTTAAGGCTTTATCTTAGTAAAGTAATTTATAAAAAATTCAAAATTTAAGAAAATTCACGTACTTCACGCATTTCTGTGTCCATGTTCTCTCACTCTGGAAAATGTGTAGGGGATCACTTATATGACCTGCATTAAGAAATTCTATGATCATCAAACTGTATACTACGTGCTACAAAGCCTTTGATGTTGTCTTCTTAGTTCATCTAAGATAAAATCACTGGGATTAGAATTCTTTTATCTAGTTACTATATCCTTTAGATCTGGAATGGTTGGCCGCCAAACTCACTAGTGAGTACCACATCTCTTCTAACTAAATAAAGCACTAAGGGAGCCCTGCATAGATCGAAGTACTCACACCTACTTGGAGCACATACAGGTTCTCAGACTAGACAATTAACAGCTTCAACAACTATATACTTAACAAACCGAAATGATGATTTAGCTAATGTAGTAAAATTTTATTATGGGAACATAAGAAATTTGTCACTCCTAAACTAAGCAGTTCTCTTATGAGATCCATTGTTGGAACTTGACTTTATCATGCATAAACTAGATAACACACAAATCGACATGCTTAGCAATGCAGTAAACTTCTCTCTTTGTATTACTCTAGTGCTGAAACTGTATGGAAGGACAGAGTTACAAGCTCACATGGTATTTTGCTGACCAAAGTCCTTGCTTTCTCTGCACGTTTCAAATTTTTGTGAGCTCCTCTTCCAGCATTATAACGATTATCATCCTTACAGAAAGAGAAGAAAATAATTATTGGCATAACCCAAATAACAATGTCCTAGAAATAAATTTAAGACTACCAAATTTATTAACAGTCTACTTTTATTAAATAACTATTTTATCTAAACATAAAGCGTTAGGGAGGAGAGACGTCTATGTACTTTGAAATAGCCACCTCACATGCCAATGAATTCTGTTTTGAGGACAAGCAGGTTCGACTCCTAGATTTGAGGATCACAAGACAGTTGGCAGATCTTTTTAATTAAATTCTTTTTCTTAGGTGGGTGGTTTAGCAGACCCCTGCCTGTTTTTAAAACTATGGACAGCCCTCTCATATCTATCATTATTCACTAATGTTCGGATATATTGTGCTAGTATTCACAAGTAAAATCTTTGAACTTTTACCTATAGCTGATAATTACCAAGGTCAGTGTAATTATAAGAAAGATACTTTTGTAGAAATTCATGCCCAATTGCAAATAATTGAGCTTGTCTTTGCATTTTTTTTTCCCTCATTTTGGGCACTACATCTAATATGATGTAGAACAGTAGAACATCAATAATAGCCAACAATCTGCACCAATAAATTTTCACCAATCTAAATGCAATCAAAATCGGGTGAAAGAGAAGTTTATGAACCACCATGGGAAAATCTGAATAATTACGTCAATCTGCTTTTCTCTAAGTTAATTATTTATGCTCATCTGACCTTTATGAATTTCATAGATTCAATTTCCTAGTCACGATGTCAATTCTGACTGACAAAGTTCACTAGTTTTTCAGCATGTTTTGAACTATTCTTGACTGTTCCTGCTTGACTTAGTCCATTTTACATGGACTTAAAATAGTTAAAAGGCTTGTGTGGATGAGAAGTTCAGAAACCAGAACAATTGCTAATAATGTTCCAACTATCAGAATATATAGATTTCACGATAGACCTAAAAAGACTTCTTATCACTGAGCAAATAGCACTTTGAATCAAACTTGAAATATAGAATCTTTGACCACAGAAGATTTTTCCCGAGCAACTAGGATTCTTGCTACCAAGGAAACAGCTGAAGTAAAACTACAATAAAACTAATGGAATATGGATGCTATCCATGCCTAATAATTATTCTAGACGTGTCGGACACAGACACGTTGTCCTAGTTGAAGTGTCCGTGCAACACAGTAATTAATAGAACACTCAACTTATTTTTAGGAACTTCTAATCAAAGTAAAATAATTCCAACAGCTTTCAAATACAAAATAGGAGTCATAGGATTCATCTCATTCTAAAAGTGCTAAAACTTGTTTCTTAATCCAACTTGTTGCAAAATTCTAGATCTGTTATTCTTATTGTGCATATGTTCTGCATCATTAAGTACTCGTACTTTTCCAAGACATCAAGTTAATGTTTAAATACAAATGAAATACATGATAGTAGAATTATCATCCCTAGTTTTTCCCAAAAATGTCAATCAAGTGGTTTCATATTTAATTTTCCAGTTTATTTAGTAGGCATACCACAATCAGAAAATGAGAACAAGTAGTGCTGTGGTGAAAATCAATCATTCTAATTTATGTATTTCCCGTTTTGTAGTTGAGAGTGTAGTACGAATGAGTAATGACTTCCATAGTTTCAAATACAGAACAATTATCCGCATCTCAAGAAAAATCACGGATCTCATTTCCTCTGCCTTTTCCTCCTACCAAACAGCAAGGAGTATTTTCCCTAATTCTGATCCTCGCCCGTCCCATTCTCCTTTTAGCCACCCCCCCCCCCCCTTTGTATAGACTGTAGAAGATTGAATTTAGTCAATCAACACTTGATTCTGGTGTAAAGAATATCAAATTTTATCTCCAAATATCCTAGACTACACTGGAAGTTTTATTCAGTTCACAATTTCAACTGAAATAAAACTAATCAATGTTGAATAAAATATCAAACAAACTCAAAAATCTGTCAGGTACATAACTGCATACATAGAAAATTGTGGCTTTCAACTTTATCACCACATGGAAGTTTGAAAGTGAGGTTTCTTTGGTATGATAAAAATTACTTTAATACACACAATAGGCTCGAACTTGAGTAGCTTTGGATGCAAATTAAATTTTATATCGGCTCACAGGAAAACATTAAATTTGCGAAGATTTTTAGGCATGGACCAAAAAAAAAAAAAAAAGTTGTCCATTTGGCCATTAAATCCCAGCGATTGCTGCCTAAATGATTAGCCATCAGTGCTACATGCATTAGTATACTTAGGCACCTGAATACTTGTTGACAATAAATATCCAATTTCAAGCTCCGAGAGCACCCAGACATATTAAATTATTTTTGACATATTCCCCCAACTGCATGAAATTCGGGTCAAGAACTCTGGTTGATGTTGCAGAATACAGATCAAACTAAGGTCTTGAATTTCCAACGAGCTTACAAAAGACATATCATATGTGCAGGTTGTCAATATAATGTTTTACACATTTATAATTATAATTGAAGTACTTTCTAGTATCCAGTTAGGAAGAAGTTTATAAGGAACAATCTATACAGGTGAGTCCCTCCTATTCTTCCAGGCTTGTTAGTCCACTGTAGTTTCTCCTTTAATCCTTTACTACTTCTGAACTTCCTCCTTGCCCAAGTTTCATTTCTATTCTTCCTTCTTTTTTCATTTCTCGTCCTCATCCACCATTTTTGTCTCATTTCTGTTCTATCTAGGATGAGCTCATACTACTCAAGGCCACTAATTATTTAATTACAGTCTAAGCACAACAAACCTGATGTTCAGAACTCACAACTTTTAGAGTTCTGAAGGGTACAGATTAGTTGAAAATGTCAAACAGGACCCTAAAATCAAAATCAACAATTAATCTTAACCACACATTTTATGAGACCCACAACTATCCAACCACGCATCTCATCGTCCAAATCAACAATTAATCTTAACCACACATTTTATGAGACCCACAACTATCCAACAACACATCTCATCAACTTTTATCAAAATCTACTAAAAATCTGATTTTTAATCTATACCAAATAGGGGTTATGTAATTTCCATATGTTCAACTTATGGTGTAATGATGCCAACTTAGTTCAACTATCACTCCCCTCATCTCATTTCATTCTTAGTGCTATTGTTAACTTATTACTTGACAAATCAAATGGGATTTTCCTGAAGAACTTGAACCTGTGTCATGCATTTTCTCACGTCATAAAACTTGACATACAGATGGAAACATATCAATGGGCCACATAATCAAGTGTAGACTCATTAAACCTTGAAGCTCTCTACCGTATCCATTACAATGGCAACATGGCAATTAAAGTCAGAAGGTGTAGATGCATTGCACATTACAATATAAAACTTCCCTTCAAACACTAAACTTTTATAACTTGTTAATTTCTTCGATTGTAAGCCTTCAATTCATCCAACATAAATATATCACTAAATATATTAGACTGAGCATGTCAAATGATGATGGATCATTTATTGTGTAATTAGGAGTTTGTTAGCTATGAGTTATTTAAACTTAAATTCAATCAAATAGAATTGGTTATGACAGATTAATTTAATAAAATTCGTTAAACAGATTCAATGATAGTCTGACTAGCCTCACCTTTGATTTCTTCGTGATTAGAAGGTTCAATGCCCTTTTGCTCTGTTGGATACTTCTGAAAACTTGTTCATGGGAGTGCGGCTCAATCTTGAAGTCTTCAATTGCAATTTTACCATAGGGTTTGTCATACTTAGTTTATATTTATTATCACTTTTCATATACAAGGGATCAGGTCTCCAAATTTCAACTTGCATATGCTTTTCTACCTCTATCGTAGCATCACGGTTGAAAACATTCTGATCAATTTGATTGTCATCTTTTTTAACCTCATCATCTGTCTTATAAATCTTTTGTTCTCTGTTTGCATTGGTATTTGTAAATTGCTCATCACGTGACACCGTTACAATATTTTTATCGTACTACCTAAACATATACCTATTATCCCTATGTAAGTGAAATCTATATTATAGTACCAGAGTTGTCCCCGAAGTACATGACTCATCCAGATGTGTCAAGACGAGCGAGCCGACCAGAATCTTGAAAAGCAGCCCGAATCGACCCAGGACCGCGAGTTGACCCGCCACGGGAAAGCTTTTATTCATGCGGGCCGTTACCGGTCTCATATGTTAGCAGGCCAACCCGGCCTGCCCACTCGAATTGACACATCTACAATTATGTATGTCTATCACGTAGAGATAGCAAAAAAACTCAACCCGCCCAAACCATATCCTATTGGGGCGAAAAAACCGCCCAGTGGGTTGACGTATTTGAGTTACCTGAGCGGGGCGGGTTTTGGCCGTCCAGCCCCAAACCCGCCTCAAATTATTATTAGAAAAAATATATAGAAAAATGATAATGCAGAAAAAATAAATAAAATAAAAATAATAATAAATTTTAAAAGGAGGGCAATAGGGTTGCCCTGAAATTAGAGGGGCATTGGGCGAATTTGGGATTAGTTTTTTCGTGGGACGAGGTGCCCGCCTCAAACCCGAACCGTTGCCATCACTACTACCAATTTACACAATCTCATCTTTGTAGTACTTTCCAACAGAAATTGGAATTTTGCATATCTCTATAGTTTGAATTTCTTGTCCCCTTTTAACTTGTGGAACTTGATAGCAAGATGAGATTTTTTCAGTTTTCAAATTTAAAGCATCGACCAATGATTTAGATACCAAGTTCTCACTACTTCTATAATTTATTATCAACTTGATATCTATAGTTGAAAAATGTTGAATAGTTATTTCACTACTTGACACTCTTCATGATGTCAATGTCCCTAACATGTCATATAATCTCTTGTCCATTGGTAAATTAACTCTTGATTTGAAACATAAAGCTCAGTTTTTTCAATCTCATTGTGAATTCCAGGAATTGAGCTCGAGAAAGACGATTGACAATGCTAAAAAAAAGGAAGGACTTTATTTCATTGAAGATGGATCAACTTTGAAAAGACAAGCTCAATACATTTGTTTCAATTTTATTTCTATTACTAGTGAAAAAAAGTATGTTATGGATTTAAGGTTAGGACATCTTAATTTTCAGTATCTACAGTAATTTTTACCAAGTTCATTTATCGATAAAAGTCCATCTCTATTTCAATATAAAATTTGTGAATTGGCAAAACGTTAGCGTATCTATTCCTTCATGACCATATAAACCCTATGATTTTTTCTCAATGATTCATAGCGATAGTGATAATCATTAATCACACAAGGATAATGTGGGCGTATTTGTTGAGGAAAAGATCTGATGCAGAACAAGCTTTCAATGGTTTTAGTAACAGGTGAAAATTCAGCTCGATAAATAATTAAAACTTTCCAAGTGATAATGGAAAAGACTAAAGATGCTTTAACAAAATTCTAGGAAAATGTTTTGTAGAAAATGATATTCAAAGATAATGCATAGATACTCCTTAACAAAATAGATTTGCAGAAAGAAAGAACTCGGACTTCATTGAAATTTCTAGAGCTCTAATATTTACAATAAAGGAACCAAATTAATTTCGGGATGAAAATTCTTATAACTCTTTTGATTAATCAAACCTTCAAGAATTTTACGTTTTCAAACTCCAATAATGTTTCCTACACAAGCTTTCCTGCATCATGACTAATAAGCTGCATTCCACTTAAAAATTTGGATTCACAATCTTTGTTCTTGTTCACAGCCACAATCGCAAAAAACTTGACCCAAGGGATAAAAAAAGTGTTTTTGTCGGCTACTCACCAACTCAAAAATGATATAAGTGCTTTAATCCAACTTCACAAATATATTTTGTTATAATTGATGTGACATTTTTCAAAATAGTTTTTTTTGAAGATGAAAATATTCAAGGTGAGAATGAGAGTTAAAATGAGAATTTTGGGAATATTTTACAAATTGAGCATATTCTAGAATTTCATTTATACTCTAGGAAGTACTAGCATAAGCCCAACTAGCATAGAAATAGTGTAGACTAGGTTAATCTGCGGATTCAAATGATCTAGGTAACAAAAAAGTACAAATTTCTCTTCTATGCCATTACAAGGTCATTTAAGAACAAGAATGTGTGCACTCAATTGAGAATGAAATTGGGCTTTGTTTCTAGTCGAGCAACACAAATCGTCAAAGGAAGATAGCAATATGCAGTAATATCATAAGTCCAACCCTTGGGAAACTTCAATTCCAAAGTCTTCACATAAAATTCTTCATATTCCTTTCGCTTCAAAGTCTACTGAGTCTTTAGGAATTTGGCGCTTTTGAGTAAGAAGTTCGGTCGGTCATAACCTAAACATTCCATGTCTAGATCTGTGTATTATGATAGATTATCTCCTTTTCCCTGCTTTTACATCACAACTTTTCAGTATAATAGAAATTCCTAAAAGTGTGTAGGATTCTTTAATTTTTCTAGAATGGAGGGAAGCAATTCTTGAGGAGATTAAAGCACTTGACAAGAATAAAACTTAGGATGTGGTTAATCTGCCAACATGGAAGAAGACTGTGGGTTGTAAGTCGGTGTTTATCGTTAAATATACTGCAAATAGAAAAAGTGTTCACTCAAACCTATGGCATAAATTACTCAGACATTTGCATTAGTAGCTAAGCTCAATATAGTAAAGGTGCTTCTCGCAATTATTGTGAACTTACACCTAATACAACTAGTGGAAGTAAAAATCTACATTCCTAAATGGTGATCTAGAAGAGGAAGTCTAATGGAGTCTCCTCCAGGATTCGATAAAAGATTCGGCTTGAATGTCCGTAAAATACCAAGGATAGATAGATTATCTGCCTCTGGGTACTACACATTTTGTGAAGTAATCTTCTTACTTAGAGGAGGAAGAAGAAGCATATTGTAATGTCCAGAAACAACACAAAATCAGAATTCAGAGTGATGTCAAGTGGAATATACAAGATACTATGGTTGAAACATGTGCTTAAGTAGTTCAAAAGACCTAGTGAACAACCTATGAAACTTTACTACGATAACAAAGATGCAATTAGTATTGATCATAATCTAGTGCAACATGACAGGACGAAACATCTGGAATAGGGACCCTTCATAAAGGAGAAACTCAAGACATGAATTATACGCTTTTAATTTGTCCCAAATACACAACAGATAGCCGAGTCAAGGAAGTGACACGTGTTTCGGACATATTAAATAGGCTGGTCATAAATCATGATTTAAGACGGCACTACATTAAGTACGGGATGGAATGTTAGTTAGTATTGTACAGTGATCTTTAAATCATATTCTATTGGTGTCCTCTACATGAGATATTCAGGACGTTGGTGCTCTACATACAAATAAATACACCAACAATAAAAAATAATAGCATTGAACGTTCGTAACAGGGATAATATAACTAATTGGACTAGTTTACATCTTTGATGGAAAGAGATATAAATTTGGAGTTCCAAAGACTTCATAGAAGATGAATACTTTCATAGGCAATATATAACCATGTAGCCCAGTAAAGACCAAATAATGCAATGTAAGTATAGTGTTACCCTTTCATATTCATCAAGCCAGATTTCCTCTTCGGAAGCATGTTTCCATTTCACCACCTTATCCAATATATCCTTTCTGCTTTGGGCCTGTTCTCTGGCGTTTGCAATTTGTTCCTCCATGCTTGATAGAAGATCGGGAAGATCGACACGGCCTACAATTACATTTGCAAGCAATATTATTACAAGAAATAAATGATATAATCTTGCCCTTCAAGAGACAAACAGTAAATGTGCTATTTTTCAATACAAAGAGGAAATAAAATCATCCGTTTTCAATTGATTCTAAATTCTTCGAGTTTACATGAATACAAAATTGGTGTGTGACAAAGGAAAGGAAAGATAAACATAAACTCCAACTATTTGAATAAGGGTACTCAAGCATGAAAATACAAGAAGTCTTCATTCATCATTCTATGTTATTGGAATGTGTATCGGGACATTCCAATTGATTTCAACAACATGTTGAAGCACTTGTATTCATGCATCTAATGATGTAGTAATCTGACTTATTCTCCATCTGTCAAAGCAGAAATTTGTAAATCACACAAAAGGATAAAGGGAACATCACATGCTTACAAAGAATAACATTGGAAAGAAATCTAGTGAATACAGATATTAGGAGGCAGGTAGACAAGAAAAGTAGAACAAGCACTCGGAGAGAGAGAGAGAGAGAGAGAGAGAGAGAGAGAGAGAGAGAGAGAGAGAGAGAGCACAGGATTCCAATCCCTCATCCACATCCAATCCAGGTACCACCAATGCTCTCACAGTTCAAAAAACACCCTGGATTGTTGATTCCGGAGCTTCAGACCATATGACTGGTCAATATCATCAATTTTCTACCTATAGCCCATGCCCAGGTAATCTTAAAATCGAAGTTGCTGATGGTTCTTTGTCCACAGTGGCTGGTAAAGGTTCCATTTATTTGTCACCTTTACTCACCCTTAAAAATGTCCTCCATGTTCCTAATTTATCATGCAACCTCCTTTCAGTTAGCAAGCTTACTGTTGATCACCATTGTGTAGCAAAGTTCTCACCCTTACGCTGTGATTTTCAGGAAATGTCCTCGAGGAAGATGATTGGGAGTGCGAAGGAATGTAGTAGACTATATTATCTGGATGTTGACCCACCACCAGCTCAAGACAACAACTGTTCAATTTTTTGTTGTACTTTTCTGGTTACGATGATATTATGAGATGGCACTATAGACTAGGCCATCCCAGTTTTCCTTATTTAAAGCATCTATGTCCTCATTTATTTCGTAATAAAGAGTTGAGCGCATTTGAATGTGAAGTGTGTCAATTGGCTAAGCATACTCGTACTGTATTTCGTTCCCAGCCATATAAAGCATCCCATCCCTTTACTCTCATTCATAGTGACATATGGGGCCATATCGAGTACCCAATATAACTAATACTCATTGGTTTGTTACGTTCATAAATGATCATACACGTTTAAGTTGGGTATTTCTCCTTAAAGATAAATCTGATGTTGCTGTAACCTTTAAAAACTTTCACTCCATGATAAAAACTCAATTCCATGCTAATCTTCAAGTTTTACACACCGACAATGGTACCGAATATTTTAACTCTATCTTAGGAGATTATCTTGTCTCTAACGGTATCTTTATCTTTAATTTTATATATATAAAAGTAGAAGTCAGGAGAGAGAGTTATTTTGGAGGAAAGTTTGCATTTAATGACCCCTCCTCACTTCTACTTCTATATATATAAAAAGATAAAAATAAAGAAAAGATAATATATATAATATAATATAAATATAAATAAAGAAAGAAAAAGAGTTGTAACAAATGTACTATGTGTAAATGTATTACATTGGAAATGAAAAATTAGATTAATATATTTGAATATAAATAATGTGATATCTATGTAAATGTGGTATATAGGAAATGAAAAAATTGTATTAATATATTTGAACATAAATAAATATCATATCTATGTAAATGTGTTACATTGAAAATGAAAATTTTGGATTAATATAGTTGAAAATAAATAAATACATGCTGTGTAAATTTGTTAAGTTAAAAATGAAAATTTTGAATCAATATATTTTGAAAATAAATAAATAAATAAAATCATTGAATTTTTACTTCCTAATATGTCAATAAATGAGTAGGTCCTTCAATAAATATATTACAAAAATAATTAATTATTTGCTATCAACTTTTTACCACCAATGATAAATTGGTAGAAAATGTAATCATTTCATTATTTTGACAAAAATTGCTATGTTTAAAAAATAAGGAAAAATAAAATATATTAATTAATATATTGGATTTCGAATAAAATAAATGTAAGCAGCATATTAAAAAATAAAGTTAATTAAAAATTATAACATATTAAAAGGAAAATAGGTGATAAGGTGGACAAATTTATTATTTATTACATATTTAGTAAGAGTTGTAATAAATGTACTATGTGTAAATGTGTTACATTGAAAATGAAAAAATTAGATTAATATATTTGAACAAAAATAATTAATTATTTTCTATCAACTTTTTACCACCAATGATAAATTAGTAGAAAATTTAATCATTTCATAACTAATATATTGGATTTCAAATAAAATATATGTAAGCAGGATGTTAAAAAATAAAGTTAATTAAAAATTATAACATTTTAAAAGGAAAATATGTGATAAGGTGGGCAAATATTTAGAGAAATACGTAAATAAAAGTCAAAAGAAATTTTATATAAAAAATTTAATTAAGTGTCAAACTTTGAGTGACTCGGTACACCAATTGTACATGCAAAATTTTTTATTTTGATTAGTTTTTTTCTTTTTTAAAGTTTCAAACTCAATAACATGTGTTGTAGGAAATGAAAAAAATTAGATTAATATATTTGAACATAAATAAATGTCATATCATATCCATGTAAATTTGTTATATTGAAAATGAAAATTTTAGATTAATATATTTTAAAATAAATAAATAAATATATGCTATATAAATTTGTTAAGTTAGAAATGAAAAAATTGAATTAATATATTTTGAAAATAAATAAATAAAATAATTGAAATTTTACTTCCTAATATGTCAATAAATGAGTAGGCTCTTCAATACGCATGTTACAAAAACAATTAATTATTTTCTATTAACTTTTTAACCACACATATTTTCTCTCTCAAATTTTCAACCACTATTTTTACCTCAAAATCATAAATAAACAAGTTTATAAACCAAACTGTATTACCAAACGGAGGCTTAATCATTTCATCATTTTGACAAAAATTGGCATGTTTAAAAAATAAGGAAAAATAAAATATAGTAATTAATATATTCGATTTCAAATAAAATATAAGTAAACAACACATTAAAAAATATAGTTAATCAAAAATTATAACATATTAAAAAGGAAAAAGGTGATGAGGTGGGCAAATTTTTAGAGAAAAACGTAATTAAAAGTCAAAAGAAATTTTATATAAAAAATTTAATCAAGTGCCAAATTTTGAGTGGCGCGATATACTTAGTGTACATGTAGCATTTTTTTTATTTTGATTAATTTTGTCTTTTTTAAAGTTTCAAATTTAATAACAATTTGTATTGAAATTTTATTTGAATTATGTTTTTTATTTGATATGATTGTATAATCAAAATATTTTCAAAATTATGATTTAAAAATTATATATTCCGTGCATCGCACGAGTAGACAACTAGTTGTTCACAAAAGCTCTTGTGCAGGCACACCACAACAGAATGGGATTGCCGAACGAAAGAATCGACACCTATTAGAGGTAACCTGAGCACTTATGTTCACCACCTTTGTTCCAAAACAATTTTGTACCTAATCAATAGGATACCATCTCGGGTACAGTATCAAACTCCTCTATCACTACTCCTTAAAGCCTACCCTCATACTCATGTATATTCTAATCTCCCACTTAAGACATTTGGCTACACCTCTTATGTCCATGTCCTAGGTCCCAACTGCACCAAATTTGATCCTCGTTCTCATAAATGTGTCTTCCTTGGTTACTCATCCACCAAAAAAGGTTACAAATGTTATAACCCTATCACATGATGTATGCATGTCTCTCTAGAGGTTACATTTAATGAAACACAACATTTCTACCCAATCACTTCACTTCAGGGAGGGAATGTTAGTGATGCTTGTTTTTAGGAAACTTCTTTACCAATAGTTTCTCCAGAAATTGTCTAACCCATTGTACCTATGGTTGTTACCAATTCAGAAAGTACTCAAGTAATGGAAACCACAGAGCTAGATCACAGAAATCCGAAGAGCCCGGAGAAAGAGTTGTTGGTTTATTCTAGGCGGAGGAGAAAACATCCAATAATAGAGCCAACTACAGGTCTCGCACCTCATGAGTCCGAACCAGTGACAACCTCCAAAGTAAGTGAGTCTTCAATTCCTGTTATACCTGATTCTATTTCTAACCTCGAAATGTCCTAGAATGTTGGAATCAGACCTACCTATTGCTAAAAGGAAAGGGATCAGGAGCTGTACTCCGCATCCAATATCCAAGTATATGTGCTACAGCAAACTCACACCGAAGTTCAAAGCTTTTGTAACAAAAATTGAGGACATAGCCATTCCAAGGAACATAGATGAAGCACTCTCGAGTTCGGAATGGAAGAAAGTTGTTGATGACATTAATGAGTTGGAAAAGCTTAAAAGTTTGCTAGCTCAGGAATTTGAAGTAAAAGACCTTGGCCAGCTGAGATATTTTTTGGGGATGGAAATTGCAAGGACTAAACAAGGGATTTCTGTTTCTCAATGCAAATGTCATTGACCTTCTCAAAGAAACAGGTATGCTTGGTTGTAAACCAATGGCAACCCCAGTTGAACCAAAAGTGAAGTACAAGAAGGTGATAAAAGAAAAGCAGGTAGAAAAAGAAATGTATCAACGGCTAGTGGGAAAACTGATCTATCTATCACACACAAGACCGGACATTGCCTTTGCTGTTAGCTTGGTCAGCCAGTACATGCATTGTCCTCTAGAAGAGCACTTGGAAGCAGTTTACAGGATACTAAGGTATCTCAAGAAGACACCAGGGAAGGGACTACTATTTAAAAAGAATGAAGATAGAAGGGTGAAAGCTTTCACTAATGCAGACTGAGCAGGTTCGGTTGAAGATAGAAAATCAACATCCGGGTACTGCACCAAAGTGTGGGGAAATCTTGTTACTTGAAGGAGTAAAAAGCAACCTGTAGTTGCACGGAGTAGTGCCGAAGCTGAACTTAGAGCCCTTGCTCAAGGGGTATGTGAACTAATCTGAATTAAACGTGTTCTTGAGGAACTACAGCTTCAAAGAATCAGCCCTTTGGGACTGTACAGTGACAACAAATCAGCAATAAACATTGCACATAATCCTGTCCACCACGATAGGACTAAACATGTGGAGGTGGATCATCACTTTATCAAAGAAAAAATTGAAAATAAAGAATTGTGTGTTGTGTATGTCCCAAGCAAACAACAAACTGCTGATTTGTTGACTAAAGGTCTTCCTAAAGAAAGCTTTGAAGAACTCGTGTTCAAGCTGGACATGTGGGACTTGTATGCTCCAACTTGAGGGAGGGTGTTGAAATATATAAAATTATTGTGTAAATATTCAGTATCATTCCTATAAGGAAATTAGATTTTTTCCTTTAATGTTTATTGTACCAGAGTTCTAGGATAAATTAGTTAATTTCCTTTACAAGAATCAATTTAGGATGGTAGGCTGATTGTATAACTATTTACAACTTGCATTCTCTCTGTGTATACTGCCTATAAAATGGCATTCCTACATCAATGTATAGATGAGAAAAATTAATCTTTTGAACTACTTTTTTCCACACTGTATAGACATTATGAATTCAAAGTGATGCCATTTGGTCTCATGACGCACCTGCAGCATTCATGGACTTGATAAATCGTGTCTTCCATCAATATCTGGAAAAATTCATCATTGTATTCTAAGCAGCATGAGGAACATTTGAGGATTGTATTGGAAACACTGAGGATAGAAAAGTTGTACGCCAAATTCAAGAAATGATAGTTTTGGCTTAGAAGCTTTCTGGTCCGTTGTTACAACCAAAGGCATTGAAGTTGATCCTTTTAAGGTTAAGACTATGACTAACTGGCCTACACCAGCGAATGTTGGTGATGTGAAGAGCTTTTTGGGGTTAGTTGTTATCAACGATTCATAGAGAGTTTCTCCAAGATAATAGGTCACGTGACTTAGTTGATTCGGAAGGGTGTAAAATTCCAGTGGATCGAACAGTATGAGCGAAGTTTTAGAATGTTGAAGAATAAACTCATTTTAGCACCAGTGCTAACTAAACCCGATGGATTTGATAGTTTTGTCATTTACAACGATGCATCGAAACATGAATTGGGATGTGTATTAATGCAAAATGGGAAGGTAATTGCTTATGCTTCAAAGCAATTGAAGTCATGTGAATGGAATTATCCAACATATGATCTAGCCCTTGTTCGGTAAAAAAAATGGTAGTTTATAAACCTTTTACACTCATACCAATGCAAACCCTGAAGCCTACAACACTAATTTCAAAAATTAATTCTTTACTGCAAAAAGGTAGATTCTCTCACCCTGCAACAAAGACAATTAAACCCTCGATTTTTCAATAAACTTTAAGAATCTTGACCAACTTGGAAGGGCCATTGTAGGTATTAAACATATTAGCTGGCATGAATCTTGCTTTTCTACAGCAATGGAAAAGACATCTACTGACAAAAATCAAAATCTGAGATGCTGAGATTGCATTGATTTGGGTGAATTTGGTTTATAAACCATATTTCATTTATCCGAACAAAGGTTATAGAGCTCGCAGCAATAATACACGCTCTGAAAATTTTGTGACACTATTTTGTAGATAATTTAGGAGAGAAGAATAAATATTTTTCATTCACTTGAACTAGTATATACAAGGAGGATATTACAACAATTACCAACCTAGTCCCTAACAACTATTAGGTACTATATAGGTACAATAATAATTAAGTATATACATTTCAACACTCCCCCTCAAGTTGGTACATAGATATCACACATGCCCAACTTGGATATCGATGTATAGAATAAACTACTAGACACTCCATGTGTCATAATATCAGCTAGTTGATTTGCACTCTTAACATATGGAATATCTATATTCTTGGAGTCGAGGTTGTCTTTGATGAAATTTCTGTCCAGCTCAACATGTTTCGTTCGATCATGTTGTACCGGATTGTTTGCTATCTCAATAGCTGCAGTGTTGTCACAAAAAAGTAACATAGGCTTGCTCGGACCAAAGCCAAGTTCACTCAGAAGGATTTTCAACCACGTAAGCTCGGTAGTTGCATGATGCAAAGCGCGATATTCTGCCTCTGCACTAGACAATGAAACCACATTTTGTTTCTTGCTTCTCCAAGTAACAAGATTTCCTCCAACAAATGAAACATATCCCGACGTAGATTTTCTATCCAATCTAGATCCAGTGAAATCTGAATCTGTGTAGCTCACAATGTCTAGATGCTCCCTTTTAGAATACAAAATGCCCTTACCTGGAGAAGACTTTAAATATGCCAAAATACGATTAATTGCAATCATGTGCTGATCACTTAGGTTATGCATGAACTGACTCACAACACTTACTGCATATGACAAATCAGGTCTTGTGTGAGTCAAATAGATCAATTTTCCTACCAATCGCTGATATCTCTCTTTATTTGTAGGAATCTGATCAGGGTAGATAGATAAACCATGGTTCACCTCAATAGGTGTATCTACAGGTGCACAAGCCGACATACCAGTTTCTGCTAAAAGATCAAGGACATATTTACGTTGGGAAAGAACAAGCCCTTGCTTGGATCTTGATACCTCAATGCCCAAGAAGTACTTTAGGGCACCCAAGTCTTTCATTTCAAACTCTTTCGTAAGATGAATCTGAAGTTTTTCAATTTTACTGGAGTTACTGCCAGTAACAATCATGTCATCCACATACACAATAAGTAAGGTAATATCGCGACCATCCCTTTTATAAAATAGAGTATGATCAGCTAAAGCCTGTTTAAAACCATACTTCTTCATTAAGCAACTCAACCTTCCAAACCACGCCCTTGGTGATTGTTTTAGTCCATATAGAGCCTTCTTCAACTTACATTCCTTATCCCCTGGAGGAGTGAAACCTGGTGGTGGATCCATATACACTTCTTCTATCAAATCACCATGAAGAAATGCATTTTTTACATCAAATTGCCTCAATGGCCAGTCCTGATTGACCGCCAGTGATAATATGACTCTAACTGTGTTCATCTTAGCTACCGGAGCAAAAGTCTCTTGATAATCAATTCCATAAGTCTGTGAGTAACCTTTAGCAACCAGTCTTGCTTTATACCTGTCCACGGTCCCGTCTGACTTGTATTTTAATGAGTACACCCATTTACACCCAACAGGTCTTTTTCCCGACGGCAAAGAGACCATCTCCCAAGTAGAGTTCCTTTTGAGAGCATTCATTTCTTCTACCATAGCAGATTTCCACTTAGGGTGATCAAGAGCTTCCTGAAAATGATTAGGAATAGACACAGAAGACAATTGAAGGGCAAATGCCATGTTGGTATTAGATAAACGATGATAAGAAATATAGTCAGAGATAGGAAATATAGCATTAGAAGAAGATGTTGAGAAACCCAACCTATCAGGTGGATTATGGTTCCGAAGGGGATATCTCCTAATCGGGGTGTCAACATTGTCTAAAGCTACAGGGTTGGAGTTAGAAGCAGGGATATGAATAGGAATAGAAATGGGGGAGTTAGAAGGTGGAATATGTACCTCATTTTCAATCATAGAAGAGTCCGATGGCACAGTAGTATCATCTGAAGAACTATCAAAGTCTGAAGAAGGCCCAATAGTGCCTTCAGTAACCGGTGCTGGAGTACAAGGAGTATCTAGATTTCTCCTGGTGTAGCACTTTTGGAACAACCTAGGTGATCTGTCACTCTCGACTTCGGACTCCCCCTTACCATTAGAAATCCACACTTTCTTTTCTTCTAACCATATTTGTTCCTCTTCTTTACTACAAATCTCCCCCTGAAGAGGAACTAGTGACACATCATCAGAGAAAAAAGACTCAGATTCACAAAATTCAACGTCCATAGATATATAATATTTCCCAGTAGGAGGATAAAAACATTTGTAACCTTTTTGGGAACTGGAATAACCAAGAAAAACATATTTCAAGGCACGAGGGTCAAGTTTGTCTCTGAGATGGGAATGTACATGGACATAACACACAACCAAAAATTTTAGGACAAATGTTCAAGACAGAAGGAATAGAGTGAAACCTTGACAACATCCTTAGAGGAGTTAGGAAATCAATTATGCGAGAAGGCATACGGTTAATAAGATAGACAGCAGTTAACACAGCTTCAGCCCAAAAACGTTTTGGAACCCGCATAGTAAAGCATAATACTCGAGCTACCTCAAGGATGTGCCGATTTTTTCGCTCTGCGATGCCATTTTGTTGGGGTGTGTAAGCACAAGTTGTTTGGTGGAGAATGCCGTGAGTTGCGAAAAAGGTAGCAAGGGTTTGGTTTACAAACTCACGGCCGTTGTCAGAATGGAAAACCTTAACCTGAGAATGAAATTGTGTCTCAACCATTTTTGAGAATTTAGGAATGACATGCATGACATCACTCTTAGATTTTAGAAAGTATACCCAACACACTCTAGTACAGTCATCAATAAAAGAAACAAAATATTTTTGACCTGAGACAGACGGAGTAGAGAAAGGGCCCCAAACATCGGTGTGAACACAAGCAAAAGGGACATGACTTCTATTTTGACTAATTTTAAAAGATACACGATGATTTTTGGCAAAAATACATTGTTCACATCGCATGCTAGAGATAGGAATATTCTGAAATAATTTTGGAAACAAGTGCTCTAAATAAGAAAATGATGGATGTCCTAATCTACAATGCCATAAAAGGATCATGTCTCTAGGAGAAGATCTACTAACTACTTGAAGACCAGCACCAGTCTCTGTTTGCAACTTACTTGTCTCCTCCAAATAATACAGTCCTCCCCTTTCTATACCAGTGCCAATCGTCTTCTTAGTTTGATTGTCCTGGAAGATACAATGAGAAGGGAAAAAGGTGACAGAACAATCGAGATTTTTTGTAATTTGACTAATAGATAACAGATTGGTGGAGAATGTGGGTGCATGTAAGACAGACGATAAAGATAACGTAGGTGAAAAAGAAACATTTCCAGCCCCAGTAATTTGGACAGGAGTTCCATTTGCCACCTGAACAGATTTAACATGTGAAGTAGTTAGAGAGTCAAGTGTAGAATGATTGCAAGTAAAATGGTCAGTAGCTCCAGAATCGATAACCCAATAATTAGATATTGTAGAAGTTGATGCTAAACCAAAAGAATCTTCCCCAGGAGACAATCGAGCGACATGTGAGGCAATAGAGGTATGAATAGAACCATCCATTTTCCAACTCTAAAAAGGTAATATAACGCAAGCTAATCCACAAATCACAAGCAACCGCCGCAATATAATCCTCAAGAATTCTAAGATGGAGCTAGCAAGTAATGATAACTAATGGAAATTAAGCAATTTAACCTGGTCCTGATTCACAAGTGGCCTGTTGCAAAAGCCATATCTGATCGAGCTGGGTCGGTTGAAGCAGCTGGAACAAAAACAAAAAACGCCTGAAGTTCGAAATCACGAGCTACAGTAACTAGGGTTCCGGCGTCGGCGTCGGAATGCTGTCGAAATGGTCGAGTCAGTGACGGAATAGCCGGAAAAGTCAAAAAATTTGGCCTGAATCGCGAGCCTTTCCGGTGGTCGGCCGGCGTCACCGGTGGTTGGGCAATGGTCGGCCGGCGTCGGAGTTGCGTGGGTCAACGGTGGCAGGGATGAATTTCACTGGTAAGTATCGATTGAGTAATTTTTGGAAGCTAGGGTTTTTTTTTTTTTTTTTTTTTTTCTTCTTCTCTCAGTCTCTCAGGCTCTGATACCATGTAGATAATTTAGGAGAGAAGAATAAATATTTTTCATTCACTTGAACTAGTATATACAAGGAGGATATTACAACAATTACCAACCTAGTCCCTAACAACTATTAGGTACTATATAGGTACAATAATAATTAAGTATATACATTTCAACATATTTGTAGGGAGTAAATGCGAGATTTCCACTGACCATAAGAGTCTCAAGTTTTTTTTTGCTAAGAAACAGTTGAACATGAGACAACACTGATGGCTTGAGTTGGTTAAGGACTATGACTGGACCATTCTAATATAAGTTCTTTAGGCACTAATATTTCTGAATCCTAAGTGCTAATCCAACTGTTTTGAAAATCATTTATTTCAGTCCCAATCTTTTCAAATTTAATTATGTTGATATCTCAATTTAATCTCTTAACTTTTATTTTTCATTTTAAACTTTTAATTTCCAAAATACTAATTTAAAATTAATTTTCTTATTGGCTAGGCGAGCCACTCGAACGGTTAGAAGATTGATCTCATTCCTGCTCTAAACTAATACTCATTGAATTTGAGATAGACTCATCATTGTTAATTGATTTAGCTATGATTGCATGTGAATGTGTGATTATGTGAACTAAGAAGTTTATGATGTTATGCACGCTTTAACTTACGTGCATTATTGTATGTTGAGACGAAACGAGGCTACTTTCACGCATTTATTTTTATTTGATATGATGTTATGTTCAAAGACTATACATGAAGAATGTTGTAGCATGATTTGCATATTTACGTGTATACTTATAGTATGAGTTGATTAATTCGTGATGAGCCTACTGAGTAATTCTGTTACACTCACTTATGTTTAATAATATTTGCAAATTTCGAAGATGGTGACGAATGACGGGCAGTGGGGCAATTAGTGAATAAATACTAGAAAATTTTTAATTGGATAATATGATTTCTAATTATTGGTTTTCCAATAATAGATGATTTTGGAATTTCTAAATGTTGGAAAGTTTTAGAAATTGTTGAATTTTTTCCTTGTTAAAGAATAATTAGTGGTTTCAACCTATTGTTTTGTTTAAGTTATTTCTAATTTTGAATTCATTGATCGTTTGAAATTTTAAGTAAACCGCGTGTTTGAATTCCAGTTATTTTTCAATAACCTGTATTTCAAAAGTTAATTGAGAAGGATGACATGGCATTCAGAACTCGGGGCGTTTCAGTCGTACCCTAAAAGCATGGTTTAAAAAGGCGAGGGAGCACTTCACCGTGAAGCGCACATGTATTGCCTCGAGGTGAATTTTTTGGCTAATTTCTCTAAAAATTATGCCTCGGTTGTTGAGGCGTACGCCTCGCACCTCAAACATTTTGAGGCGCAAGGCGTTTTCTTGGGCCATGGCCTATCAATAAACTAAAAAAAAAAAAGACCAAATTTGCCCAATTTGGCACATCAGTACCCAAAAAAAGACCCAATTTGGCCCATCAAAAAAGCTAAACAACTCTATCTATTCATTTGTCTTCCCCGCCTTCCCAGTTCCCACATTATTTGCTCCTGTTATCTCCACTCCCGACTCTTCCAATAGCAAGGGACCACAGGTAAAAAAATTTTCTTTCTAATTTGTTTTCTTGAACTTTCTCTCTCCTTCATCTTTTTGGTCTTCTGCCGACAGCAAGGACCACCAGATAGGTAATTTTTTTTCTTCTTTTTAATTTGTTTTCTTGCACCTTCTCTCTCCTTCATCTTCTTTGTCTTCTGCCGACAGCAAGGGACCATTCGAAGTCTTTGTTTTGTTCTATTTTATTTTAATCCTTGTGCTTTCAACTTGAGTGTAGTTTAAATACCCATCAAACCTATCATAATTTACTGAGAAAAATAAAATCTGCATCCCAGTTCCAACTTCCAACTCTTAAAGAACCTGAGGGCTTGAACAATGTAACTGTAAACTGTCTGCAAGAACATATCGATACAGCCAAAATACGAGCTTAATATACTGCCAAAGAGGAGGCCTCGCTGAACATTTTGTTACAATAATATGAGGGAGGGAGGGGGGTAGATAAAACAACTAAACAAGCTGATGCATCCAAGTTCCAACATACATAACCACTACCTGTCATTATCATCATTAAGAACTCTTTATAAAATATAAACTAAAACATTATTTATGCACCGATTACTTGTTATAAAAAATTAACATATAATATGGTCATCGGTCTTTGTTTTAATTAAATGAATGTGTTAATTTCTGGTTTTGATTTTTGTTTTGGTTTTAGTTTTATACTTTTATTTTTAGGATGGGAAAGGACAATAGAAAGGATCCAGCTTGGAAGTATGGAAAGGAAGTTGAAAACGCAGCAGGTGATAGAAAAACATATGTTTACATTGAACGTATGTTTTGCATGAAGATCATTATCGGAGGGGTTAAGCACATGAAGGATCATTTGGCATGTACACATAAAAATGTGGCCCCGTGTCCTGCGGTTCCTGAAGATGTGAAAGAGGAGATGATTAATTATTTGAAATTGGCAAATTTGCAAAAAGACTTAGCACAACAGCAATTTGAAGACATGGTTGAACTTGATTCTTATCATGAGAAGAATGATAATGATTCTAGGAGAGTCATTAGAGGTCCAATGGATAGGTTTGTGACAAACATTGGTTGTGGTGATGAAGAGCCAAAAACAAAGATGACTGGAGCAAAAATGAAAGAGCTGCAAAATGATGTTCGTTTGGATATTGGAAGTTTTTTTTTTTTTTACGGTAGAGGTTTTGTCCCCCCTACTATGTATGAACTCCGGACGTGGATACTTAAAGAAGAAGTGGAATCGACTGAAAAATGGTTGAAGATGTGAAGACAATGTGGAAATCAACTAGGGTTTCTATATTGTCTGATGGATGGTCTGGTATGAGGAATAGGAGTTTGATTAATTTTTTAGTGAATAACCCACATGGAACTATGTTTTTGAAATCTGTAGATGCTTATGATGCAATTAAGAATGCTAATCTGATGTTTAAGTTGCTAGATGATGTTGTGGAAGAAGTGGGCGAAGAAATTGTTGTACAGGTTGTGACCGACAATGCAAGTAACTATAAAGCAGTTAGGAGAAAATTGATGGAAAAAAGGAAGCATTTATTTTGGACTCCTTGCAGCACATTGTATTGACTTGACGCTAGAGAAACTTGGGGAGTTGTTGTAACACAAACATACATTGTTGAAGGCTAAGAAGGTGTGTAATTTTATCTCTATTCTAAAAAGCTCGCTTATACTTACGCTTAGACGCGCTTAAGCTTGAAGTTTGACCTTCACGCTTCGTTACGCTTTGCGCTTTAATCGCGCTTCGCTCGTGCATTGTTAGGCTTTTTCGCGCTTCGACGCGCTTAAACTTGAAGCTCGACCTTGCTGCTTCGTCAAGCTTTACGCTTTTTAGAACACTGAATTTTATATATAACCATGTTTGGGTGTTGGCCTTGATGAGAAAATTACAAAGAAGGATTTACTTGGACCGGGTGCTACTAGGTTCGCTACAGCTTACTTGACATTGGAAAGAATTCATGAGATGAAAAGACCACTTCAAGCTATGTTTACTTCAGATGACTGGGCAAATTCAACTTGGGCTAGATCATCTGATGGTAAAGCAATCAAGAAAATCATACTTAATGATCATCATTTTTGGCCTAGTGTTTCGTATGCTTTGAAGACCACGAGCCCTTATTTACTGTCTTAAGACTTGTTGATTCTGAACTGTTATGGGATTTATATACGGGGCAATGGATAACGCAAAAGAGTAGATAGCAAAAAATTTGGGAAACAAGGAAGCATTGTACAAAGAAATTTGTGGTATTATAGATGAAAAGTGGGAGTTTCAATTGCATAGAGACCTACATGCCGCTGCTTATTATTTGCCATTTGAATCCGCATTGTCAGTTTGTAGCTAATTTTTCTAAGCATCCTAAAGTCATGGCTTGGTTTTATAATTGAATGACAAGACTTATCCCTGATGCAAAAGAAAGGGGGCTTGCAGATCTCCAAGTCGATGACTTCGTAAACAAACAGAAGTTCTTTGGTCTCGAACAAGCAAAAAACTCTTTCAATAAAAGATCTCCTGGTATGTAGATTTTAAGTCATTCATTCATACTTTTGTTTTTAACCCTCAGTTGTGAGTCAGACTTGTAAAATTATGTTTGAATTTTTTCTCTAGTTGCTTGGTGGACTCAGTTTGGCGTCGATACTCCAGAACTTGCTCGTTTTGCAATAAGAGTTTTAAGTTTAACTTGCTCGTCTTCTGCATGTGAGAGAAATTGGAGTACATTTAATTAAGTACATAGTAAGAGAAGGAATCATTTGAAAACAAAGAGACTAGAAAAATTGGTTTATGTTTTGTACAACAAGAGGCTCAAAGATCGATGTGTGCACTTGAAGTCTCTCAAAGAGGGAGAAGATCATTTAATTGTCCAAGATTTTGCATCCGATGATGAATGGATTGCTAGTGTTGAAGATGAAATTCATTGGACACACATGATATAAATGATGATGGATCGAGTGGACAAGGAATTGAAAGCTCTACTTGTACACAAAAGCAACGTAAAAGAAAACCCTCTATTTCATCTATAGGTATCCATACTTTATCTTACTGGAAATTATTTTTATTTTTACTAATAATGATATAATATTAATGGACATTTTCAATATAATTTACAGATAATGGGAAGGGAAAGTTGCTTTTAGTGGATGAAGACGATGAAGAAGATGAGTGGATAGAAATAGAGAGTGAAGATGAGGAAGATGATGGGAGAATTTTTTTTTTTTTTTTTTTTTTTGATAAGAAACAGAATTTTATTGATAAAAATTTAGGAAGTTACAAAAAACTTTGTGGACGAGTAGTCCAATAAAACGCTAGATTCTATGCTTAATCAAGAGTATATAAAGAACTTAGTGGATCTAATCGAAATAAAAAATTATCTAAAGTACTGAATAGACCGGCTGCTCTTGCCCATAGGCCTGTGAAAAATAGGATTGAATCCCATATGTCATCCATGTTCCTCTCAGAATTTTCAAAAATCCTCTTATTTCTCTCAATCCATATCGTCTAAGCTGCTGCAATGACGAGAAGTTTCCAGATCACCTTATTTTTTTCTTTGTTAACCCCGAAATTCCATTTGATGAGGATCAAATCGGCCCAGCGTCTGGGTAATGCACCCCATAAACCAAACGTATACATAATTGTATCCCAAAGTCCTTTAGCCCATTCACAATGAATCAGTAAATGGTCTATGGTTTCATCATCTTTTTTGCACATGATGCAACATGATGGGGAGATGCACCAATACGGCCTCTTCATTTGTAACACGTCACAAGTGTTAACCTTCCCCAAAGAAACCAATCATGCAAAAACTTTGACTTTCGAAGGAACCACACATTTCCAAATGAATTTGAATTGTGGGAATTTTGAGACACCAGACAATTGAGAAAGAGAATTCAAGAAAGATTTACATGAAAAAGATCTAGATGGGTGGCGAGTCCAAATCCGTTTATCCAAGGAGATTGGATCAATAGTGATGCTTTCGAGCAAGCTTGAAAGTGAGCTAAATTCCTCGATGTCTCTATCATTAAACTTTCTTAGGAATTCAAGGTTCCAAGTTAGTGTGGAATTTGATGGAAGGGATATTATGTCACTAATAACGGAGTTTTTGTTGGTTGCTAACCGAAAGAGTCTTGGAAAAAGTGTTTGACAAGATTGGTCATTCATCCATCTATATAGCCAGAATCGGATTTTGTGTGGAATTTGATGGAAGGGATATTATGTCACTAATAACGAAGTTTTTGTTGGTTGCTAACCGAAAGAGTCTTAGAAAAAGTGTTTGAAAAGATTGGTCATTCATCCATCTATATAGCCAGAATCAGATTTTGTCCCCTTTCCCAACAACAAATTTAGTGCATACCTCAAAAGAGTTCCAAATTCTTGTAATGGATTTCCAAGGAGCTCGAGAAGTGGAATTAACTTCGATGCATGCGTCCCAACCACTTGAGTGAAGGCCATACCGACTAAGAATAACAGAATGCCAAAGTGAATCTGATTCAAGAGGGAAACGCCAAAGCTATTTACCAAGAAGTGACAAATTTTTCAAGTGAAGATTACCAAATCCTAATCCTCCTTTTTCCTTGGGTTTTGTGACAATTTCCCATTTTACTAAATGATCTTTACTACCCTCACCTTTACCTTCCCAAAAAAAATCCCTCATCATCTTTTCTATCCTCTTTACTACCTTCCAAGGCATTTTAAAAATTTACATGAAATATGTAGGTATGCTTTCCAAGACCGATTGCAAAAGCACAAGTCTCCCTCCTCTTGATAGGCAACATTTATGCCACCCTTCCAGTCTTCTAGCAATTCTCTCAATCACTGGTTCCAAAAGGAATAAGTGTTTAGTTTTCCTCCCAAAGGTAATCCAAGATAAATCAAAGGCCAATTACCTTTACCACAACCCACTTTCTTCACAATATCTTCAATCCTTTCTTCTGTCAAATTAATACCTACGACCATACTCTTTCCCATGTTGATTTTTAACCCTGCACTCCTCGAAAAGATCTCCAAAATTCCTATTAGGTTTCCAATGCTTTCGTCCTTATTATCTAAAAAGAAAATACTGTCATCCGCAAATTGAAGATGTGAGATTCTTATTTTGTTTTTTCAGACCTTAAAACCTTCCATTATCTCCATATCACAAGCCTTATTGACCAATCTACTTAGTGCATCCCCCACTAAAATGAAAAGAAAAGACGATAATGGGTCTCCTTGCCTCAACCCTCTAGTGGCCCTAAATTTTCCACTTGGTTTTCCATTGATCATTACTGAAAGTTTACTGATGACAAACAACCCCCGATCCATTTTCGCCATCTTCTACCAAAACCCTTTTTTTCTAACACAAAATCTAAAAATTCCCAACTAACATGATCATATGTCTTCTCAAAGTCAATTTTGAACACTATACCTTCTTTCTTCTTTACCCTATATTCCTCAACAGTTTCGTTTACTATCAGAACTAAGTCCAAAATTTGCCTTCCTTTCACAAAAGCACATTGGCTCACATCTATTGTCTTTTCTAGGACTTCCTTTGGTCTCAATGATAAAATTGTGGGAAATCAAGTCATTATTTTGTTAATCTGTGACTATTATCTCCATTATATGTAAGAAAGTTTGTCAATTTTGTGTTATTTATTATTGAAATAAGCTGTTTCTATTTTATGTTACAATTTTTTGACTAAATTTTTGGTTTGTAGTGAGGCTTACGCCTCAAAGCGCCTTGAGGCTGACGCTTCTCCTAGCGAAGAAAAACCGCCTCGATACCTAGTTCCGCCTTTTTAAACTATGCCCAAAAGGTCCATACCTCTCATATCTCTATAAATTTTCCCAAGCATATTCGTATCCCTCTAACCTACCCATGGTTTAAAAAGGCGAGGCGGAGGCGCGCCTCACTGCGAGGTGCACAACCATGCCTCGAGGCACTAAATTAGTGCCATTTTTTGGTGAAAATTACTCCCAGTTGCTGAGGCGTACACCTCGCGCCTCACACGCCATGAGGTGTGAGCTGTCTGCCTTCTGTAAAAAGAAGAAAAAATGTTGATTTTTTTTACCGAGAAGCGGCTTTGGAGCCATCGGAGGAGGAGCCTTAGGAGAAGATGTCGATTAGAGCAACGTAGCCTCTCTTCCATTTTCCTTCAAGGTGCAATATAGTATTGAAAGAAAATAGAAAATCATTGAAAGTAAGTCACGGTCATTTTCCCTAAGACAAATGGGTAAACTCGATAAGTCTTCAATTAGGATACCATCACAATCTTGAGAAATGAACGTGAACATGAGACTTTTAAAACGAACAACTGTACAAAAATTCCCCCTCTAAATATGAGGGGGACCAAAGCGGAAGGCTAAAATAAAAGCCTGATGACTCCAGTGTTTCACTATTTTCTAAGGTATAACTCCAATTTTTCTGAAGAATAAGTAGCTTGACCATCAAATACAGAATAGTCAAAAGCTTGACTTTATTTATTTTTTTCTTCTAAGTGACTTTTTCCTTAGTGCTTTCTTAGACAAAGAAATTGAATTTAGCAAGTAGAACCATACTTGTTTTCAAGTCAATATATTTGTCACTCATTTGATCTTATTTTACTTTGAAAAGCAAAATCAAAACCAGCAAATGTGGCTACATCATGCATATACAGTCTCTAAAGTAACCAAAGTTACCTAGTAAATAGGGATGACAAATATGAAGTTGGTAGAAATGCAAGTTTATTAGGGAAAGGGAGAAATGCAAGTTTATTAGGGGGAGGAGAGAGAGAGAGAGAGAGAGAGAGAGAGAGAGAGAGAGAGAGAGAGAGAGAGAGAGAGAGAGAGAGAGAGTAAACCAGATTCCATAAGACTGACGAGAACCTCACGCGCTTTCTCTCCATCGACATCCATATGTACCCCTTTATAGATTTCTTCAAGTTCATTTTGTCTCTTAATTATTAGCTCCTTCATCTTGCTAGCTTTCAAAATATTCAAGCGAGCAACTTCAGCTTCAGCCTAACAATATAGAAAATAGTGAAACTTAAAAACTAAAACTTGGTATTGTGTATAAAATTATTGTAGATAAGTAATTAACCAAGGAAATGAATAGAATGTTAACTATGAAAAAGAATAACCTGCTCTATCACGTTAACAGAAAGGCATTCTTGACTCACAACCTCATCAACAGTGGAAGTGATTAAGTGAGTGACATGATCAAATCTTTTTTGCTCCTGAATTGGGGTATCAATGAGTTTCCAAAGCTCAATCAGAGTGATCCCTAGGTCTTGCACCTGATACGAAAATAACAAATTAAGCAGGCCGTGCATAATGATTCAGTAACCAAATTTGTTGATCTTCAATTGTCCAAAGCTTATATGATATGTTTAACCACCATTTAATGGCAAATGCACAGGAGCAATGCTCAAATCCAATTATACGGAGAAGGATTATGCCATCAATACATTAGCACATATGATAATGAACCGGTTCGAAAGCCAAACATTTAATGAGCTCTCTCTTTTAGTAATTTAATCTTCTATTTCCTGACAACACCAAATACTAAAACCATTTGCAACCATAATTTCAAATGAAGATCTTAATTACGAATTAGATTCCTGGTTCCATAAATTCAAAAGCCATTGCATCTAAAATGCAAGATTTAGTAAAAGTACCAGAAATGGAAAATAAAACATTGATATGCAAATGAATTAATACAATTCCTCTATACAGGTTCAAATGTCCTTATGTCCGAAATGACCTCTGATAAAGTTCCTCTAGCTTAAATAGTCATTTATTTTCCAGAATAACCTACGTAACGTACATAACTTGTTTAATTAACAATGCCCATGTTTGGTACCCATTAAAAACTAGATTTTGATCTAAGTCAAAGTCAATAATCAACCTCAACCACAAATTTCATAAGACCTACAACTTTTCAACCACACATCTCATCAACTAACTTTATTAAAAGCTATTAAAAATTTGATTTTAATCTCCACCAAACAGGGGCAATAATTTTGACCATTAGGTTTGTGAGTAAAAATGAAAAGTTACATAACACAATTATTTGCTAATTATTGCCTGACACATTAGCCAATACCAATGGGAGAATTCTATTGTAGCTGCAATAGACTACTTATGAAAGGTTCATGTCCCCAAAACCAAAAAATGGTGAATGCCTCACCTAGAAAGATACGTAAATTTGATACCAGCCAATATGCTAAACCCAAAAAAATAAGATAAAATAAAATAAAAAATAAAAGACTCTAAATCAGGTATTCAACAATTGGTAAAGGAATATAAACAAAACCTTGAGTTCATGACAGAGTATATGTGCAAACATGATATTAATTTTGAGAAACAATATTTATTCATCTTCGCAAAGGAAACTAGGTAGCATACATCAAAGTTGAAAAGAGAGAAATTGAAAGTGCCTCCCATTAACATTAACAAGAATTAAAGGCATTTATTCGGAGCTTGTTCTGGTACTATCATTTATGGACTAGATCATAGAAATCAGGTACCTAAATCACCATATTTATAATAGATATCACTAATATTAATTTCATTAACAGTTTCTATGAGACTGTAACGTATCTTGTATAGAACAAGATCAAAAACAAGCTTCATGTGTATGTCTAGTTGAGCAGGAAAACACAAAGTTTAGCAGTTAAGATGTAAAGATTCAAAACAAAAGGCAAAGTTACATATTCACGTGACAGCATGGAAATCATAAGGGGATGAGTTATAATTGAATCATTTAATTTAAAATATCACCTTCGGATACTTTTTTGATAAATATATTATTTCTTTAGCCCTTGTTTGGTTCTCTTTTAAATTTTCTCTTTTTTCTACGGTACTCAATCTCAACCATCCATTAAAAGTGAAGCCCACAATATCTGACTTTTCAACCAAATCTCAACGAGAAATCCTACATGTACAAATAAATTTGTACAAATAGGTTGACTAACCCTCATATGGGAAGGGGGGCCACACACAATAAAATATTCGTGGGCCCCCCTCAAGTGAGGGTTAGTAACACTGTTTGTACAAATAGACTAATCCAATCTCAAATCTCAATCATCGAAAAATCACTATTTATTTCAAAAAAAAACTATTTTTAAACAATACCAAACACACACTTAATGTGAACGGCACATTCAAGTCTTTGACATGGGAGGGAGAAGGTTACCATTTCTAGACAATGTTTTTTCTTTTGCATCAGTGAATTGACTTCACTGTTCAATCTAGCCAGTATCCCATTGCTAATGCACTTTGACTGACCAGTTGGAGAATCAATCAAGCTTGGATGAATTTCAACCATTATCCTCTTAAAATCAAGTGACATGACAACTGAGAGCTTGTGTATTGCACTAATGTGACTATTAACCTTTTGCAAACGAAAATTCTGCAGATAGGAAAGTTGATCCAAACTATCATATAAAAGAACTCGAAAATTTTTTAATCTTAAATTATAATTGCACAACAAATTTCTTGGCAAACCCTTTCAGAGTGAAGCTCCAGAAGCTGTGAGTTCAGCTCTCCTAACTTCTTAGTTGTCAAGTCTAGTTCATCTACTTGAATATCATCAGGATTCAAAGTCTTATCATTGCCTGCTATTTCTGCAAAGATCTGAGCAATCTGCAACTGTAGTTTGGAAACCTCCCTGACCCTTCGATGTTTCAGCATCCTCAAATTCTCCAATGTAGGTTTTATAACAGATATTTGATCCTTAAGATTGCCCTCCATCTTCTCATATGAAAACAGAACAAAATAATTCAATATATAACACCAAGTTTATAAACAATAATCTAATTCTCAGTCTATCCAAAATAGACTAAAATTTTAACATATTACACTTAATTATCAAAGCAATAGCCAAAAGTGACGTATTCAGCTAGGAATAAAAGCCTATAAAGTTTAATGAAGTACACTAAAAATAAGCTTAAGGTTAATGAGAGTATAGCCGGAGTTGATCAAAGATGTCGTTTCAACACAATGATGAAGTGATAGTGAACAGACCTGTAGCGAGGAAATTCTTTCTCCAAGAGAAGAAGCGAGTTCAGCAATCTCATCTTTAGCCTCAGCCAATGAATGGTGCAAATCTGCCTTGCACCTTTTGCTTGTTTCTACCTTTCTACGATAAATGTCAAGACATTCGTGTTCCAGATGAACAAGGACCTCGTCTCTTTCATTATCGCTCTCCCCAATTTCATCCCATATTTCCTATTTCAAAAAAAATAATAGAATACTATAATCCACAATGGGGATGCACATTCCATAAATCTCGACCAAGAAAACAAATTGCTTGAAACAGAGAGTCAAACATAAACTAGGAAAGTATGAACCTTCATGGCTAGACATCTGAAATGTAAAGTACAACTTTAACTCCAAACATGCAATTTTCTGGAAATTCTATCACTCTAAACTTGAAGTCATTTTGACCCAAATATCCAATGAAACAAAAAACAAAGAACATAGAACAAAACACAACTCTTGAACCGAAAAATGGCCGCTGTAAGAGCTAATTACAACAAATATTCAATTTGAAAATAACCGATTAATTAACTAATAAATAAAAAATGCAAAATGTGGACTCAAATTCACCTGCAGTTCATGAAGGAGCGAGGAGCAAGTGGTGATGGCGGATTTAGAAAAAGAAAGCGGTGAAGAAGTAAAATTCGCAGTACCAGTACAAGTGGACATGACGAATGGTGCTATAAACGAGGGAGAAGAAAATGAAACCCTAGAAATCAGTGCGATTTGAGGAACCTATTTTGTTCCTCATTCGGAATTTCCAATTACGAGCAATAATTGCTGTTCAATGTTCATTCAACGGAATTTGTGGTACCTTTGGCGGGAAAGCTTAATTTTGATTTTATTTGTGTTCACAAACAACAACAAAGTAGGGTGGGGCATTTCGATTTCGCTCAAAACTTTAGAAAATTGAAAATCGATTCGACCCAGAAAAGACAAAAAATCAAGGGTCAGAAGGTTCGATCGGAACGAATTAGAGTCGAACCAATTTCAATTAAATATCAAATATATTACAAAAATCACAAAATTTTCTAAAAAACAAATTATTTTACAAATAAATTAATATTTACTCATTTAAAAAATAAAATTATACACAAAAGTAACTTAAAACAATTAGAGAAAAACAAAACAACAAAATAAAAGCAAGAAATCGGGTTTAAAAATCGGTTGGTTCCTAGTTAACCGGTAAAAAACCTGGTCAGCCGGTCTTTTTTTCCTACTGGTTTTTGGTGTCTATCGGACCGATTTCTCGATCAGTTCTCGATTTTTCCGGTTGAACCGCCCGATCCGGTTCAATTTTCGAGACATTGCTCAAAACTCAAGAACTGAATAATTTCGGTTCCGATTCGGAATCGGTTATTTTTTGATTATTTGTTTGATTCTTTTGTTAAAAAATTCAATTTTGAACAAACGTGAAAATGTGTACAAAAACAAATAAGTGTGAGTCAAAATTTCTCAAAATATTCAAATTGAATACATTCGAGTTCGAAAGACATTAAGGATATTTATAATATTAATTATATCCCAACTAACTACTAGAAAGGTAGTATCTTTTTCTTGTTGTTCTATGTATTACTTATGCTGCAATGCCATGATCATCCAGACTAAAATATTAAATGACAATGATGTCATATAGACACATTTACCATAACATAAAACAATTTAACTCATTTGAACCTAGATAATAAATATACTTCAAAGATAAAAATAATTTCTAATGACTTCAATGTCATACAACAATTCATTAATGTACCTTCTAATGAACTCTTATATCAGACTTCAATGTCAAACAACAATTCACTAATGCACCTCCACAAAAGTCACATACATGTCAAACCAAGCATCATTCCTGAAATTAGTTCAATACATATTAAAACAACGGTCATTGCCTTAATTGTAAATATTGCACCAAAAAGATGCACTAACCAGTGCGAGTGAGAGACCAGATATCCAATCTTCTAAAATTGGTGTACAAAATTCATCCAAGATGCAACATAATATGAATTATTCAACAATTATCATAATACATCTAAGTAAGCTGATTTTTACACTTTGTAATTTAAAGCAACACAGAAAATGTCAAAGCTGTCATATGGGCCTAATTTTTAAATTAAGGATGTTCAGTTCTCGGTTCAATTTTCAGTTTTCAAATAGAAATTGGTCAATTTTCAGTTCTCCATTTTTCGTCTAAAGAACCGATCAATTTCAATTTTTTTTGTTCGGTTCGGGTTCGGTTCCCTTTTTTTGTCCACCCCTACCAGAAAGTGCGACGCATGGGATATGATTTCAATCAAAATTTATGAAAATGAGTAATTCTAAAGATGCATTTTTAAACAACATTGTGACATGTCATACATACATTGGGTGGTGTAAATAATTATCTCACCACTTACTTTTCATCACTCAATATATGTGCGACATGTTACAATATCACTTAAAAAATGTTAATTAAAAATGTCTCTCTAAAATTACTCTATGAAAATATGTTAATTATACAATCATATAAAAAAATATAGTACGACAACATTTTAATATAAAGAAAATATTATCAAATTCAAAACTTTAAAAAAGACAAAACTAATCAAAATAGGAAATGCAACATGTACAAAATTAATCAAAATTAGGAAATCCTAATCTTTATAAGATTTTCCTTTGGGTAATTATATTAACACCACACTTTTTATATCTACACCACAATTTAAGTGTAAAGAATATCTTCAATATTAGTTTACTTTTGCTCTTATGTTCTCAATTTTTTTCTATCGCATTATTATTCATAACATTCAATTAATTAACATATTTTGTTTCTAATCACGATTTCTATTCAAATATTCTTCTAATTTGCATTGAAAAAATGTGCAAATATTTTTTTAAACTTTTGTATTAATTATTTATTTTGTTTATTTAAAAGTATGAGAGATAAATAAGTATTTTTCGCCCTCTTAACGAATATTTTTGATGAAAATCGTCTCTAAAGACAAGATGTGAAAATTAATAAAGAGTTGATATTAAAAAAATTATTAAAAAAATTTGGCAGGGTAAATGTAAGAGTAAGGAAAACTTAGGGATCTTCATTAAAATTAAAATGTGGTGTGGTTAACAAAAAGTGTGGTGTTAATATATTTTTCCTTTTTCTTTTTTTCTTTTTAAATTATTTTTCTCTTTTAAAAAAAATCTATTTATTATTTATTTGTTTGTTGAACTTTCTTCTTCTAAATAAGATATAAAATATAATATAATAAATAAAATTAACAGTCATAAAGTTTTGTGATATTTGAAATAATTATTAATTTTTTTAATCAATTAATCAATCTCGATTTGTTGAAAAATAAAATCAGGATTTTGATAAAGAGATATGTGGTTGAAAGTCATGAATCTCATAATATATGTGGCTAAAATGAATTTTTAATTTTGACTTAGAATAAAATTTTATTTTTTATCACAATCAAACGAGGCCTTAACGTTTTTTATTTATTCTATTATTTGAGTATTAACCTCTGTTTGATGGCAATTATAAAGAGAAATAATTTTTAAATAGTGATTTTTTAAGAATCGTGTGGTTTAAAAATAGGAAAAATTTGAGTTTATATGTAAAATATTTTACTGTGTGAATATGTGGTTAAAAATGAGTGATAAATAAAGATTTTTTGTTAAAGTGAGTCAAGCAATGGTTTAATCTTTAACAAAATATTTAGGGTATGTTTGATGTGGGGGTTTTTTTTTTTTTAAAGCATTAATGATTAGGAAAAATCACGGAACCATGTGTAAATTTATTTTATTTGAAAAAACTGAAGAAAATGAGTTTTAAATAATTTGTACCAATGAAGGAATTAATAATTAATGTTGCTCCATTAGTTTTCATGTTTCACTATTCTTTTCAATACTCAACAAATTCTTAATTGAGATCAAAACTTAATTTAACTCGAACATGACCTTATGTTATGACCAAAACACATAAAACCATATTTAAAAGAAATAATCATTTTTTGATGCACCTTAGAAAGTTTTCTTATCTTTTAATTCAACTCAAACTAAAAATTACATAACTTTAAAAAATTATTCAATTATAATTCTAGGTATTCAAAATCTGAAAGTTCTCAATTATTGTTGTGAATTAAACATAAAACGTATCAAACATCACTTAAAATCTTAAAATAAGGAAATAGCCAATATAATCCAAATTTAGCTAAAAATTCCATTAAACCAACTTAATCTATAAATTCCTAAATCTGAACATTAATTACATAATATTGTACAAACACATATATACACATAATAACACACACACCCACATATATACCCAAATAAAAAATTGCTTATAATCTACATGAATCATTCTATAAAAAGAAACTCGTGTGTGTGCATTCGAGTTGTGCATTGTGTGTGTGCGCGCGCGCGTGCGCGCGAGTGTTCATGGTGTGTAAGCGTTCTACGATGGTAGTGCGTGCATTGGAGGGAGAAGGCGAGTGGAAGGCTTATCGCGGTGGTGGTCGGCGTGCATGGCAGTCGACAGTTGGTAGGGGAGGGACAGTCACCGATATAGAGAGAGACACACACAGTGAAAGGGATGATAGAAATGAAGGATTGACGAGTTTGGGGTGGTTTTGGGGGTAGGTTAAGATTTTGACTTTGATGACCCCAAAATTCAGACTTTTTTTTTTCTTTTGTAGGAATCTGCTGATGGTTGCTAGTAGCCTCCCTTTG
Organism: Ligustrum vulgare; assembly: GCA_963555705.1. NCBI lineage: Eukaryota > Viridiplantae > Streptophyta > Magnoliopsida > Lamiales > Oleaceae > Ligustrum > Ligustrum vulgare. Next base: position 28,054,648 of record OY743174.1, read on the forward strand.
AACTGAAAACATAGCTGCAGACGGCTACTAGTAGTGTATTTTTGAGGAACAAAGTAGATTTAATACATTTATCAAAAATTCTTTCTAAACTTGTTTATAACCATTTTAATTGTTCTAAACAATGATTTTACCGTGTTAAACATTTAGGATCATCATCATTACTTTGACTTTAACATATTAATAACAATTAAGTCAATAATATTTCAAAACTTACAAAAATAACTTCAAGCATAACTTTAAAATACAAGACTCATTTCTTTTCATAAACATTTACTTTACATATCAAAAGTGAGCCCGAACTAATAATTTACTTTTAAATGTAAAGAGAAGCTTAACCCTTCTTCACTTTTGGTTACTAATAAGTACTCTTCATTCTCTCTCGCCCGACATTCTCTATAGGGAATCCACGTACCCATAAAATTAATGCTTAATTGCCTATAAAAAGAGACGTGAACAATTATGAACCACAAGGTCCAATGAATTAAACTTGATACATATAATGAGAGATTAATTTCAATATAAAGTATATTGTTGAGTGCATTTATATGCATATTTCATACATTTTTGGTAACATTTTTTGAGTAATTTGGACAAATACCTACTTAATTGTGCATACTTTGTGATTAAATAGGTGTTACATTCAACCTCATGAAGAAAGCACAAGAAAGAAGCCAAATGAAGGATTTATTGAAGGAATTGAGGAGAAAAGAGTCCTATCGTGCAAAGATTAGATGTTTGGGGTCCAATTTGTCACTTCCGGGAAGTTGTGGACTTCTTATACAATTGATCGAGAACTAAATTGGAAGTTCTCAAAAGTTGGAGGACCCCAATTGCAAATTATTGAAGGATTGAGCTGCAAAACCACGTCTAGGTGAACCACGCGATCGCGTGGTTCGACTCAGGTCGCGTTCGCGACTCATGCCAAAAATCCAACCCGAGAGTTCAACATATCAACCACGCGATCACGAGGCCTTCAGGCTCACAATCGTGAGGTCAAAAATTTGAACAATATTCTGGGCCGACCCGGTGCGACTAGATTTGGCCCAAATGCTGTCAAACGCGGATCTACGAGATTTTTGGGTATTTTTGAGTGATTTGGCTAGGGTTCCTCATTCTTCTTCTTTCATTTTTCTCTCCAAAACCCTTTTTCTCTAATTTTGTCTTGTGATTTCTCTTGTAATTAGTTAATTTAGTTCATGAATATTGATTGAGGGGAGAAATACTCATACCATTATGGAAGAATATTTATATTTTGAAGCAAGAATCATTGGTTAAGGGAAGTATTTATTGCTTAATCCCTATATTTCTCTATTTACTTTACTTTATAGTTGAAATAATGCATTTAATTCTTGAATTTTATTGTTATTTCACTATGGGCTAAGTTATTTAGTGTTGGGATGATTGATGAAGCTTGACCTAGCTTAGTTGATGTTGATGCTTGTATTGAGAATTCAAGTTATTTATTATCTTGTACATTTATTGTTGTATTTATTGACTTGCATTTATTGTGGCCAAATTTGTACTTGAATTTCATGGGATGTGCAATTATTGAAAAATTGTTGTGTATTCTAGATCAATACAATATTTACTCTAGATTCTTATTTAGGATAGAGATATACCTAAAACCCTAGATGATCCATTGAGTTATTTTCACAAAGGTTTAATACAATTAGTGTGTTTTTAATCGACATAGAGATATAGTAGGTTAATTCCACTAGTTGGGTTGATTTCACTCGAGAGAAGTAATTGACTAAGCTTGGAAAATCGGATCTAACACGATTAATAAATTGTATTTCTATTTGCTTGTTGAGAATTCAATTAGGTAATGGTCAAGTGGAATCAAGAATCCCAACACTCCTTTATCTTCAAGTTATCACCATTTTTCTAGTTATTTATTTACAATTGTGATTTTAATTCTAGTACTAAGCATTTCCAAAATCTAAACTTTACTGTGTGTGTTTCTTGTTTAAATTGATTAAATTAGAGTGTAATTGAAATAGACAATCCTTGTGGGATCGATAAACCGGACTCTTTTAGTTCACTATTACTTGTATGCGATACGTGCACTTGCGGTGTGTTTCTAGCGAACAAGTTTTTGGCGCCGTTGTCGGGGATTGTTTCTATTTGAATTACATTTTAGTTGGTCTTAGTTTTGACAATTTGTTATTTTAATTTCCTGTACAAATTTTCTTTTGTTTTATGTGGGAAGCCTTCTAATTTCTCTTGTTGTTCTAGGTTGTTAATTGTGCATGCGTCGAAGTAGAAGTCTTGATCTAGTTGAAATATATCCAGATATCGAGGGAACTTTTCAAAAAAGATTAAGGGAGCAATGAGAAGCTAGAGACAACTTCTTGCTGGGATGGAAGGAGAAAAAGTTAATATCGAGCTTAATGCTCCAGCTGCAATTCCTCCAATTGGTGGAATCCCACCCAGTTTTGATCCTCAAGTAGTTAGAGCTCAAGAGCCCATTGTAAATGAAGAAGACATGCTTTTTGGAGATTTCATGATCCTCCTATTGTCGAGAATCAATCAAGCTTGTCTATCCCTCTTACAATCATCCAAAATTTCAACTTCGGTCGGATGTCATCAATTTATTCTCCAACACTATATCGTTCTATGGGATGACCGATAAGAATCCACATGCCCATGTGACACGCTTCCTTGAGATTTGTAGCAATTTCAACTATGAGGTGGTGAATGTGGAGGCAATCCGGATGAGATTATTTGTGCACACCTTGAAGGACAAAGCAAGAGAATGGCTTGATACTTTGCCTCCGGGGAGCATCACTACTTGGGTGGAGTTTGTCCAAAGATTTACTACAAAATTCTTCCCACCCCTCTAGAGTTGCTAAACTCAAGCATGACATCACTACATTTCAACAATTCAAGATGGAGAGCTTTCAAGAAGCTTGGGAGAGGTTCAAGGATATGCTTAAGAAGTGCCCGAATCATGGGATTACATTGGGGTAACAAGTCAACCACTTCTATGCCGGGTTAACTCCTCATTGCCGTTCAAATGTGGATTCATCCTCTAATGGGTCCATCAAAACAAAGAGCATTCGGGAGGCTCATGACTTGTTTGAGATCATGAGTGAAAAAAGTACAATGTGGCCGGATAGAGGTGCACCAAGGAGTTCTAGTGGTGCACGTGAGGGTGATGATTATGCAATTGTCTTGTCAAAATTTGATTCCTTAGCCAAGAAAGTGGAAGGGTTATCTACCTCAACCTCTCGACTCGTCAACATGGTTCAAGTCCCTCCGGTATGTGGGGCTAATCATCAAAGCACAATGTGTCCATTGGTGGCAAGTGGTTCTTCATCTATCGAGCAAGTTGCTTATGCTCAAAATTTTCAACGCCAAAGGTTCAATCCTTATGCTCCTACTTATAATCCCGGTTGGAGGAGTCATCCCAATTTATCTTATGGCAACAATCAAAATGTGTTGAATCCAAAGACACAAGAAAAGAAAGAGGGATGGGAAGAGGCTATCACCAAGCTAGCAAATCATCAATTGCAATATCAAGAACGCAATGATGCCTCTTTGAAATTTTTGGAGAAGCGAGTGGGCCAAATAGCAAAACTTCTCTCCAAAAGGCAACAAGGAGCTTTGCCTAGAAACACCGAGACAAATCCTAGGGAGAATGTTCAAGTTATTACAACAAGGAGTGGGGTATAATTGCTCGAGATCACGGCTCCACAACTAACAACTCAATCAAGCAAGGCTCCCATTGAAGAAAATGAGCCTATTCAAGTATCCGAAAAAATTGTTCAAATGCCCAAGGAGGTTGAACCGGAAGCATCCACATCAAAGGCTCCAACACCAATCAAAGCTTATGTGCCTCCTATTCCCTTTCCTCAAAGGTTGCAAAAGCAAAAGCTTGATAGTCAATTCGGCAAATTTTTGGAAGTGTTCAAAAAGCTTCACATCAACATTCCTTTTGCCGATGACTTGGCTGAAATGCCAAGCTATGCCAAGTTCATGAAGGACATTCTATCCAACAAAAGGAGACTTGAAGAGCATGAGACGGTGATGCTAACTGAGGAATGTAGTGCAACCATTCAAAACAAGCTTCCTCCAAAAATTAAAGATTCAGGAAGTTTTACTATTCCATGTACTATTGGTGATGTTAATTTTAGTAAAGCTTTAAGTAATCTTGGTGCTAGCTTTAATTGATGCATGTTCGCTCAAAATAGTGTACCGCAAGCGCACGGGTCGCGTACAAGTAATAAAGTGGACTTTTTGAGTCCAAGTTGTCGATCCCACGAGGAATGTTTACTTTAGATTATACAACTTTAATTAATTTAATTCTAACAATAAAAGAAACACACAATTAAAAGTTTGTTTTGGAAAATACTAAATTAAAGAAACTAATTTGAAACCAAATTAAAATAAGGAAAATGAAAGATAAAACGTGGTTGGGATTTATGGTTTCATTTAACCGTCACCTAATTAATTTCTCAACATGCAAATTAATAAATTACTCATTTACAATGTTAGACCCGATTTTCCAAACTTAGCTAATTGCCTCTCTCGAGTGAAATTAACCATAATCAATTGGTTTAACCTACTATATCTCTATGTCGATTAAAACCCAATCAATTGCATTAACGTTTTGTGAAAATAGCTCAATGGATCATCTAGGGTCTAAGGTATATCTCTATCCTTAACAAGAACCTAGAGCATTTATTATTTGATCTAAAATGCACAATATCTCTCGATTATCATACACTTCACATAACATATATTTGGTGATCAATCAAACACATGTAATAATCTCAATAACAAATACACATGAAATTAAGCATTTAATTATCAAAAGGCAAATATTGAAATTAATCAAAGCTAGGTTAAATTCATGCCATAAATCCCAACATTAAAATTTAGCTAAACATGTTGGAAGAAAAAGCGATAGATGATAAAATTACAACCCGGAGTTTGAAGATTGTGAATTTGGCTCGCTGCTTGAGTTGCGTCCAGCTGCAACCTGCTTCACTGCAATTTCTCGTTGCAGCCTTGCGTCAGCTTGCATCCAGCCTTGCGTCTAGCTGCAATCATCCCCATTTCAGCTTCAATAATCAGTTCACAGCAACTCTTGCTTGCAATCCAGCACTTCCCCTCAGCAAAGCAGCAACACCAGCTGCAGCCTCCTCATTCCAACTTAATTCCAGCAACAGCAGTTAATTCCAGCAATCCAGCTTTCAGCAGTAGCATTCAGCAGCACAGCAGATCACTTTGTGCTCACAGGCAGCTTCCAGTTCTAGCAGCAGCACAGCAGCATTTCCAGCAGCTGCACGTCGCCAGGCAGCAGCTCAGCAGCAACCAGATTCTCCAGCAATTTCACAGCTTTCTTCCACAGCTTGCAGTCCAGCAGCAGCTCCTCCCAGCTTCTCCAGCAACTTGTGCAGCAACTCCAGCAGCAGTTGAACCAGGCAGCAAACCAGCAACAACCCAGCAGTGTTCCAGCAATCAGCAGCAGTGGCTTCCTTCCCTCCAGCAGCAAAACTCCAGCAGGCTGTAACAGTCAGTTATCTTTCCAGCATCAACAACAATTATTCAGCAGCAGCAGCACCAACTTGCAATGGCAGCAGTTAACTTGCAATGGCAGCAACAATTCCCAGCAGTAGCAGCAGTGTCACCTTGCTGCACTCCCCCGTCTGGCTCTTCTCTTCAGCAGCACAACAGATCCAGAACTTAAGCAGTCTGTCACCCTACTCTTTAACACTGTCTATCAGCAACCTCCGGCCAGAAATCAGCAAAAGCAGTATAGTTTCCTCTAGCAGCAGTCCAATCCAGTAACACAGCCTGCACCAGCTTTCTGCAACTGTTGAACCAGCAGCAACTCCTACTTTCAGGCAGAAGCAGTAGCGGCTTCCTTCCCTCCAGCAGCAGTGTCTTCTTCCGGTTAACAGCAGCAGCAGCCCCAGCAGTCACAAGCAGCCTGTCACCCTGCTTCTTCTCCCCTTCCTCACTGCTGCTGTCACCAGCAGTGAGAAAGTGTTCCTCCCCTGGTTCCACACTGCAGTCCCCTCCTGTATGCTCCCCCCTCCTATCTCCTTCCTGTTTGTGTGTATATATCCCCAGTTTCAGCAGCTGCAGCATCACGTTCCAGCCCATCCAGCTTTCCAGCCTGTTTTCTCCACTTTGTCTCCTTTTTTTTTAGCATTTCCAGCAATCTTTTTCACTTTCTCATTATCTGCCCATGCTTTCTTCCACGTTCTCCTCCACTTTTCCAGCTCATTTCCAGCGCATGTCATTTTTATTTTGCAGCCCAAGTCCTCAACATTTGGCAATTGTGCACTTTGGTCCCCAGCTTCATGTTTTTGTATGAGATTGATCCATTTTCACTCATATTCTTAAATTAAGCAATCATTTTGCTTTCTCTTGTGGTTTTATCCTTGAATTTGAGTAGTAGACCTTGATCCTCAACTTTTTGGGATGTTGCAATTTAGTCCTCAAACTTTTGATTTCTTTCAATTTGGTCCTTGAACGTCGAATTTGCTCATCTTTAAGCTCAATTGCTCTCCAATCTTGTCCATTTTCTTTCCAATTGAGTTTGTACCTAATTTTACAAGATAAACACAATTTATAAGTAGAAATTTGCTCATTTTGTCAATTAAAGTGCTAATTTAGGAACTAAATAAGTGTGTAAAGCATACTTATCAATGCCTTTGTCCATTTTCAGGAAATTGGAATTGGGAGAAGTTAAAGCAACCACCGTGTCTCTACAATTGGCGGATAGATCCATCAAATATCCTCGGGGGATCATTGAGGATGTTCTTGTGAAGGTGGATAAATTCATCTTCCCCGCAGATTTTATTATTCTTGATATGGAGGAAGATCATGATATTCCAATCATTTTGGGAAGCCCATTTCTAGCAACCGGGATGGCTCTTATTGATGTGCAAGAAGGCCAATTGATTTTTAGGGTGCAAGATGAGTAAGTCACCTTCAATGTGTTGAAGGCCGTTAAATATCCCTCGGAGTCCAATTCACGTTTGCAGTACACACACTTTTAGCGAAACAATTTGCAAGAGGAGTTGCATGGAAGAATTCATAACAATATCATCGTTTGGCGCACAAGAAGTCCAAACTTCTAAGTGCTTCATTTCTTCAACATGAAAGCACATAATCTAATTTTATGCTCTAACATGTATATTGATCATTTCTTTAAACATGTTTCCTTTTTTAAATGTTTAATGATCATGAATACATATGATGTTATGATGTAAACATTGGATGATGATGTAAACATTGGACATCCAATATCATACTATCATCATTTAAAAGATCTTATACATAATCATTTCTTCACATTTGAAAATACATTGTTCTTTTATGTGAAATGATCATGCATGCTTTTGATGATGAGATGAAATCCTAATCATCAAATATCACGTAAAGGACTTTACATATCATCATTCATTCACATATGAAAACATATTATTTTATCCTTATCTTAACACATAAAGGATTAAAAATAAAGTCTTTCACTATAGAATAAAATTTCTTATGTTTAATACATAGAAATCCCAACCTTTGAGTAAGTGTGGGCGCGGTCCAGTTCGGTCCGATTCCTAAAGGAACCGAACCGAACCAAGTACCAATGAGAGTTTTAGTAATGGAACCATTGGTTCCAAATTTGATTATGGAACCGAACCAATTGATTTCAGTTCGGTACGGTCTCGTCCAGTTCTTTACATTGAAAATGTTAAAAGAAAATGTCTCTTTTTATATACAAAAATAAAATATTCTTTAGTATTAAAAATTAGAAGTTGCCTGTAACTGATAATGGAAGTTGCCTACACTTTTAATGTAACATGCAATGACATAATATCAAAAAATGTGACACGCCATATTGCACCCACTTTACAAACTACAAAGATTAAAAGTAAAACAGAAAACCATGCATGTATAGAATAAGAAATAATTAAAGAAATTAAGGAATTGGTATTTGGTATTTGGTAATTAAAGAAACTAAGGAATTTGTATTTGGTAATTAAAGAAATAATTAGGTAGTGCCGATGGACTTGGTTTGGTAATTGGTATTTGGGAATTGATAGGTAATATGTTAATTAATTTGATTATAAGAAACTAAAAAATAATTAAAGAAATAAAGAAGAAGAAGGAATTTGTTGGAGATAAAGAACGAAACAAGACCCTAAATGTGAGGAAGATAGAAGACGTGAATCGTGGTCTTTTAATATTTTACCAAAAACAAATTAAACAACCAACTTGAGAACCGAATTAAATTTTGGTTCTAAAGAAAGAACCGAATTAAGTTTCGATTTTAAAAAAAGAACCGGACCAGAACCGTTCAGTTCCTACCAATAAGTCCCAAAATTGATTTATTCTTTGGTTGAACCCGATCCAGACCGATAGGTACCGGTCCGGTTCCACCTGTTCCGGGAAAAAATGTCCATTCCTACCTTTGAGTTTCATCCTAAAAGCTGAATTTTATCCTTGACTTCATAAAAATCTTGATACTAACATGTAGAAGATAACATAATCAAGAAAGTAACCCAAGCAGATTTTTACATCACTCATCTCATGTCTTATTACACTTTCCATCATGTAACAACATAAAATACAACCTAAACCTACAACCCCAATTGAGTTTGATTTTATAAAGTCTCCAAAATTCCAATTCTAAACCTCCTTAAGGTCACAATTAATTCAATCAATTCCAACAGATTTTTAATCTATATCTATGCATGTTTGAACACCTTAAATCATATGGATTGATTCTAACATATATCACATCAACTTACAAGCTTTAGATATACCATCAAGTCATAATTCATTCCTCAAAACTTCAACAAACTTCATCTTATAATGCTTTTATAAATTCAGATTCTTACCTCGTGAATGATTCCAAATCTGAATTTCTTATGCATACAACCTCAAAAGTGTGTTTAGATCATAAAGTATGTAGCAACCAGGAATTTTTCGTTACTTTTTAAATAAAATATTTTTAAAATTCTTAAAGAATTGTTGCTATGAATTCTCCCATTTATTTTAAAAATGCGCTCGTCTAGCCATTATTAAGAGAAGTTAAACTTATTTAAAACCTTAGTAAATTCCAATTTTATTAAAAAAATTTCAAGATCACTATTTATTCTAAGTTTAAATTTTAATCATTTTAGGTCCAAACTTTTAAGCCCAAACTTATAACCTTAGTGTTGTTTATTTTCCAATCCCAATTCAAGCCACCTTGGCCCAATTTTAGAGCCCAACCTATTCATCAACTTCCTCACTTCACGATTCTTGCCTTCTATACAGATTTTGTTTTGTGATAATTACACCATAACAGGTATATGTTTGCCCTATTTCACTTTCACATTATTATGCTAATAATTTCACGTATCAGGTCTTAATTAATATATTTAAAATATTAATTAATATTATTATTACATACACACTGACACCTACCCTGCTCACTCTCATGACCATTACTTTCATTTCCTCTCAAGTAGCTGCACTTCAATCGGCAACTGCAACCACGTCGATGACTACTCAGTGAGAGGCTATGCCAGATCATGCACAGAGTGCCGCCTTCACAACCACGTCGCTGCATCCAGCCGACCTTTGCCTCACATCCATCCCGTCACAAGACCAATAAGCCACCTTGTTACCGCTGCTAGATGGAAGTAGCGACGATGTTGCTTACCTAAAAATAGTGTCGGTGCTGCTTCGATCCAGTTGCAGTGGAGCTGCTTCTTTGATGATGGCATCCGTGTCGATTTGCTCCAATCGTGTCTGGTACTTGGGTTTGTTTGGGAAGATGATGGTGCTTGTTTGGTGAGCTGTGACGGTTGTGCAGTGTGAGGAGGTGACTTGTGGTAACTGTTGGTTGTGACTTGTGTGACGGTGCGAGGAGGTGGGGGCAATGATAGTGGCTGTCACTGGTGGTTGTGTGATGATTGTGTAGTGTGAGGAGGTGACCTGTGGTAACTGGAGGTTGTGACTTGTGTGACGGTGTGAGGAGGTGGGGGTGGTGATGGTGGCGTTGGCATCAGTTAAGGTCACGTCTATTGTCATGGGATGACATTGAGGTTGAGCCGTGACAGTTGTGCAGTGTGGTCACTGGTGGTTGTGTGGTCACTGGTTGTGCAGTGACAAAACACTGGTGGTTGTGTGACGGTGTGAGGAGCTGGTGGGTTGGTAGGGGCAGTGATGGTGGCGTTGGCATCGGTTAAGGTCACATTTCGCACTTTGAGTTCATTGATGTTTCAGGTCACGAGTCTTATTACATAGGTCACATATCAATTTCAACAAGTCACAGGTCAATGGTAACATGTTAAAGCCACATGTCGTAGTTTATACCACAAGTCACATATCGTAATTTGGGGTCACATGTGTAGGTCACTTGTTCGAGCCACAAGTCACAGTATATACCACAGGTCACATGTTGCACTTTGAGGTCACATGTCACAGTTTATACATTTTAAGTCACTTGTAATTCATGTCACTAATCATATTACATTAGTCACATATTCAAGGAGTGTTGATAAATGGGGCACATATTATGGGCAATCCTGAACTAAGAATTTCAGTAACTTAAACTACTGCTTCTTTTTTCCCATCATGCATCCATAATCTTAAATTGCAGAAATTTCCATCCTCCATAAATTTGTGAAGTGACATTTTTTTTTATTTGGTGATGATAATGTGGTGGTTGTGGTTGTAACACCTAGGCCAAGAAAGCTTAAGAGATTTGATAGGTACTACTCATACCAACAAGGTTCACCTTCTTTTCCAAAAGTCCATCGTTAGAAACTCCATGAGTGGTTGAAGTGAAAAACTCTCGGGTTGGGTTTATGCCTGACTTCGCGAACGCGACTTGCGCATGACCACGCGATCGCGTGGTTGCATCTTGGTCCTCCAACTTTGACTCTTTTCTCCTCAATTTCTTCAAGTATTCATCCATTTAGCTTCTTTCTTGTGCTTTCTCCATGAAGTTGATAGTTAAACCTATTTAACCACAAAATATGCACAATTAAGTAGGTATTTGTCCAAATTACTCAAAAAGTATTACTAAAACTATATGAAATATGCATGTAAAATGCACTCAACAAATACCCCCAAACTTGAACTCTTGCTCGTCCCGAGCAAGAATATTCACATGCATTTACAAAAAATGACAAAATGATCAACAATGCTAGATAGCTCGCAATCTTCCATGAGTGTGAAATTGCATAATTAATTCACAATTTTGTTCCCAAATAATGCTACAAAAATGAGTTTGGCTCATCCGATTTTGGACCGGTGCATGTGTGCATACTACTCATTAAGCTTTCTAATTGACCCATGTAGCGAGCTTTCGGCCGGTGACTCCCAAGTTTCAAACTTAAGGCACCAAATTTTAAGATACTCCTACGGGCTTAATAACTCGAGTCAAAAAGGCTTCGAGATAGGGCAATGCAATGCAAAAATTAAAATGGGCTTAGAACTCTAGCATATGGTCATTACTTGGCTTATACTTGGCGAAAGATACTCCACACAAAAATTTACTTCCACATGCATGGAATCACCACACATCTAGGCCGTCTCCTTTACCGGGTCGACCACCCCCAAACTTGTCTTACATTAGGGTCAAGAGATTTAGAGCATTAGGAAATATTTGATAGGTTGATACAAATAAACAATACAAGCTCACAACCTAGTTCATCTACTCCATTAACCTCTTCGCCCTTCAACAATTCCCAAACTCACCGACAATTGAACATGACTATTGTGCTCAATGTACATATGATCTTACATGGATAAGCATTTAAAGAAAGTAGCACAAGTAGCATATTTGGTCATAACTCATGAATTAACAACAATTTCAAACATCAAAGTCTTATAAGCCGGCAAGGCTATCTAGCACGTCAATATTCTCAACAAAATAAACAATTTCAAACATCAAGACATCAAGGGCCGGCAAGGCAATGTAAAATGCTCATAAAGCAACATGATCCCAACACCCCCAAACTTAAATCAAACATTGTCCTCGATGTTGACAATGACATAATAACAAGAAAGGAATGGGTGATGGAACTTCCCCGGATTGATGTGTGTATGATGTTCCAAATTGACCTAAGCTTTGATTCTCTTGATACGCAAATCTCCCCCAAACTTGTTGAGGACAAGGTTGCTTAGGATTTCATAAAGAATTTCGAACCTACAAAAGTTGGTGATTAACCAAGTTAGAGATAATAAAAATGCAATAAGTAAATATCAACAAGTAATTAAAAGAGTAGAAATTTGGGTTGCCTCCCAAAAAGCGCTTGGTTAAAGTCGTAAGCTCGACTTTTTGATACAATTACTCCGGGTTTGCAAGAGGGATGGATGACTTTTCCTTTTCATAATTGCCCCCCAAGTATGGCTTCAAGCGTTGTCTATTCACTTTGAAGTTCCCTTTACTTCCATGATAAAGTTCAACCGCTCCATGTGGGAAGATTTGAGCAATGGTGAAAGGTCCCGACCATCTAGAGCGGAGTTTACCGGGGAACAACCGAAGTCTTGAGTTGTAGAGAAGTACTTGTTGCCCAACTTGGAAGTCCCGCTTCACAATGTTCTTGTCATACCACCTCTTTGTCTTCTCTTTGTAAATCCGAGCATTTTCATATGATTCAAGGCGGAATTCATCAAGCTCATTGAGTTGGAGTAATCTTTTCTCACCGGCCAACTCCATATCAAAATTCAACACTTTTGTTGCCCAATATGCTCGGTGCTCAAGCTCAACCGGGAGATGACATGCTTTACCAAATAGTAGTCGAAATGGAGACATACCAATGGGGGTCTTGAAAGCGGTGCGGTATGCCCATAATGCATCATCCAATTTCTTGGACCAATCTTTCCTCGAGGCATTCACCGTCACTTCAAGGATCTTTTTCTACTCTCTATTTAAAATTTCAACCTGCCCACTTATTTACGGATGATAAGGAGTGGATATTCGATGTTTGACTCCATACTTGGTCAAAAGTGAGTCGAAGAGGCGGTTACAAAAGTGCTTTCCTCCATCACTAATGATAGCTCGAGGGGTGCCATAACGAGTAAAAATATTTTTCTTCAAAAATTTCACCACCACTCGAGCATCATTTGTGGGGAGTGCCACTGCTTCTACCCACTTGGATACATAGTCTACCGCAACTAGAATGTATTGATTAGAAAAGGATGATGGAAAAGGTCCCATAAAATCAATACCCCAAACATCGAATATCTCCACCTCTAAAATAGAATTTAAGGGCATTTCATTTCGGTTAGAGATATTACCCAATCGTTGGCATCGGTCACATTTGGACACAAGTGTGCGAGCATCCTTGAATAAAGTGGGCCAGTAAAATCCCGATTGAAGAACCTTTGATGCAGTTTTCACGGCACCAAAATGGCCTCCATAAGGCGATGAGTGACATTGTTCAAGAATCTTCTCCATCTCCTCCTCGGGCACACACCTTCTCATGATTTGATCCGGACCCCTTTTGAACAACAACGGGTCATCCCAAAAATAATGCTTGATATCCGCAAAGAATTTCTTCCGTTGTTGATAAGAGCGGTCAGGGGGAGTGATGCCACTTGCAAGAAAATTTACATGGTCTGCATACCATGACACACTAGCATCTTGAAGAATATCCATGATTTGGAAAATTTGCTCATTAGGAAATACCTCACTTATCTCTTCATCTAAAATTTCCTCGGTTTGCTCAAGTCTAGATAAGTGATCGGCTACAAGATTTTCTGTACCCTTCTTATCACGAATCTCCAAATCAAACTCTTGGAGAAGAAGGACCCACCTAATTAACCGCGGCTTGGCATCCTTCTTTGCCAACAAATACTTGAGGGCCGAGTGGTCGGTATATACAATCACCTTGGAGCCAATAAGATATGACCGAAACTTATCAAAGGCAAAGACCACCACTAGCATTTCCTTCTCGGTAGTAGCATAATTCAATTGAGCATCGGTCAAGGTTCTACTAGCGTAGTAGATGACATGCAAGAGTTTGTCCTTCCTTTTCCCCAAAACCGCCCCCACGACGTAATCACTTGCATCACACATAAGCTCGAAGGGCAAACTCCAATCCGGAGCCACAATAATAGGTGCCGTGATGAATTTCTCTTTAAGAGTATTAAAAGCTTGAAGACACTCTTTAGAGAAATCATATGTGGTACTCTTCTCAAGTAATGAACACAGTGGCTTCGTGATTTTTGAGAAGTCTTTGATAAACCTCCTATAAAATCCCGCGTGTCCCAAGAAGCTTCTTATACCCTTTACCGAGGTAGGGGGAGGTAATTTTTCAATAACTTGAATTTTTGCCATATCAACCTCAATCCCCTCACTTGAAATTCGGTGCCCAAGAACTATCCCCTCACGAACCATGAAATGACATTTTTCCCAATTCAAAACCAAATTGGTATCCTCACATCGTTTTAGCACCATTCTCAAATTATTCAAACAATCATCAAATGAAGTACCAAAAACTGAGAAGTCATCCATAAATACCTCAATAAATTTCTCCACCATGTCGGAGAAGATAGCCATCATGCACCGTTGGAAAGTGGCGGGGGCATTACAGAGACCGAAGGGCATCCTCCTATATGCAAAAGTTCCATATGGGCATGTGAATGTTGTCTTTTCTTGATCCTCCGGGGCTATAGAGATTTGATTATAGCCCGAATACCCATCTAGGAAGCAATAATGAGAGTGACCCGCCAATCGCTCAAGCATTTGATCGATGAATGGAAGGGGAAAATGATCCTTCCTAGTAGCATTGTTGAGCTTGCGATAATCAATGCAAACTCTCCACCCCGTCGCTGGCCTCGTTGGAATAAGCTCATTATTCTCATTCTCCACCACCGTGACACCTCCTTTCTTCGGCACTACTTGCACCGGGCTCACCCATGCACTATCCGAGATTGGATAGATAATACCCGCATCAAGCCACTTCACCACTTCGGCTCTTACCACTTCCTTCATGTTCGGATTTAACCGACGTTGATGCTCCACCGAAGGTTTAAAATCATCTTCCATAAGAATTTTGTGCATGCATAATGAAGGGCAAATACCTCGAATATCCGAGATGGTCCATCCAATAGCCTCCTTGTGCTCCCTCAATACCCAAAGCAATTTATCTTCCTCTTCTTCATTCAATAAATTAGAATAATGACCGGAAGGGTAGAAGATTCCCCCAAGTAAGCATACCTTAAATGAGAAGGAAGAGGTTTTTGCTCGAGTGTAGGTGCCTTCTCGAGAGATGGTAGGGGTGGTGAAGAACTCTTTTTCAACTCCTCAAAGTAGGGGGCCCTCTTGTGTTGATATTGTGGTGATGCCTCCAAATAATGAGCCATTTGTTCAACTTCATGATCATCATCCTCAATAGTCAAAGAGTGGGCGATACATGACTCCAATGGATCCTTAGAAATCCCACGGTTGAAGGAGTTTACCACAAGATGATCAATTACATCCACCTGGAAGCATGAATTTGACTTCGAAGGATATTTAATGGCCTTCAACACATTGAAGGTGACTTGCTCATCTTGCACCCTCAAAATCAATTGCCCTTCTTGCACATCAATAAGTGCTCCCCCGGTTGCTTGAAATGGCCTTCCCAAAATGATTGGAATGTCATGATCTTCCTCCATGTCTAGAATAATGAAGTCCGCCGGAAAGATGAATTTATCCACTTTCACAAGAACATCCTCAATGATCCCCCGAGGATATTTGATGGACCTATCCGCCAATTGTAGAGACACGGTGGTTACTTTAGCTTCCCCCAATTCCAATTTCCTGAAAATGGACAAAGGCATCAAATTAATGCTAGCACCAAGATCACATAAAGCTTTACTAAAATTAACATCACCAATAGTGCATGGAATAGTAAAACTCCCTAGATCTTTAATTTTTGGAGGAAGCTTATTTTGAATGATGGCACTACATTCCTCAGTTAGCATCACCGTCTCATGCTCTTCGAGCCTTCTTTTGTTGGATAGAATATCCTTCATGAACTTGGCATAACTTGGCATTTGAGCTAATACATCGGCGAAAGGAATGTTGATGTGTAGCTTCTTGAACACTTCCAAAAATTTTCCAAATTGACTATCGAGCTTTTGCTTTTGCAACCTTTGAGGAAATGGAATAGGAGGCACATAAGCTTTGATCGGTGTTGGGGCCTTTGATGTGGATGCTTCCGGCTCACTTTCCTTTGGCACTTCAACAATTGTTTCGGATGCTTGAATAGGCTCATTTTCTTCAATGGGAGCCTTGTTTGATTGAGTTGTTGGTTGTGGGGCCGTGATCTCGGGAAATTGCACCCCGCTCCTTGTTGTAATAGCTTGAACATTCTCCTTAGGATTTGTCTCGGTGTTGCTAGGCAAAGCTCCTTGTTGCCTTTCCGAGAGAAGTTTAGCTATTTGGCCCACTTGCTTCTCCAAATTTTTCAAAGAGGCATCATTGCATTCTTGATATTGCAATTGATGATTTGCTAGCTTGGTGATAGCCTCTTCCCATCCTTCTTTCTTCTCTTGTGGCTTTGGATTCAACACATTGTGATTGTTACCATAAGATAGATTAGGATGATTTCTCCAACCGGGATTGTATGTAGGAGCATATGGATTGAGTCCTTGGCGTTGGAAATTTTGAGCATAAGCTACTTGCTCGGTAGATGAAGAACCACTTGCCACCAATGGACACATAGAGCTTTGATGATTAGCCCCACATATATCACACACCGGAGGTGCTTGAACCATGTTGACGGGTCGAGAGTTTGATGTAGATAACCCTTCCACTTTCTTGGCTAAGGAATCAATCTTTGACAAGACAAGTGCATAATCATCACCCCCTCGTGCACCACTAGAACTCCTTGGTGCACTTCTATCCGGCCACATTGCACTTTGTTCACTCATGATCTCAAACAAATCATAAGCCTCCCGAATGCTCTTTGTCTTGATGGACCCATTAGAGGATGAATCCACTTTTGAACGGCAAGGAGGAGTTAACCCGGCATAGAAGTGGTTGACTTGTTGCCCCAATGTAATCCCATGATTTGGGCACTTCCGAAGCATATCTTTGAATCTCTCCCAAGCTTCATGAAAGCTCTCCATCTCGAATTGTTGAAATGTAGTAATATCATGCTTGAGTTTAGCAACTCTAGATGGTGGGAAAAATTTTGTAGTGAACCTTTGGACGAACTCCACCCAAGTCGTGATACTCCCCGGAGGCAAAGTGTCAAGCCATTCTCTTGCTTTATCCTTCAAAGTATGTACAAATAACCTCATCTGATTGCCTCCACATTCACACCCTCATAGTTGAAGTTGCTACAAATCTCTAGGAACCGTACCACATGAGCATGTGGATTTTCATCGGTCCTCCCATAGAATGAGATGGTGTTGGAGAATAAATTGATGACATCCGGTAGAAGTTGAAAGTTTGGATGATTGTAGGAGGGATAGACAATGCTTGATTGATTCTCAACAATAGGAGGATTCATGAAATCCCCAAAAAGCATGTCTTCTTTATTAACAACGGGCTCTTGAGCTCTAGCCGCTTGAGGAACAAAACCAGGTGGGATTCCACCCCTTGGAGGAATTGCAGCTGGAGCATTAAGCTCGATGTTAACTCTTTCTCCTTCCATCCCAGTAAGAAGTTGTCTCCTAGCTTCCCGTTGTTCCCTTAACCTATGTCGAAAAGTTCCCTCGATATCCGGATCTATTTCAACTAGATCAAGACTTCTACTTCGACGCATGCACAATTAACAACCTAGAACAACACAAGAAATTAGGAGATTTCTTACACAAAACAAAACAAAAGAAAATTTGTACAAGAAATAAAAGTAACTACAAGTCAAAACTAATATCAACTAAGATGTGATTTAAATAGAAACAATCCCTGACAACGACGCCAAAAACTTGTTCGCTACAAACACACCGCAAGTGCACGAGTCGCATACAAGTGATAGTGGACTAATTGAGTCCGGTTTATCGATCCCACAAGGATTGTCTATTTAAACTACACTCTAATATAATTAATTTTAACAAGAAACACACACACAATAAAGGTTTGTTTTGGGAGAGTTCTCGTACTAGAATTAAAGTTGCGATTGTAAATAAATAACTAGAAGAATGGTGATGAATAGGTGATAAAGGAGTGTTGGGATTCTTGATTCCACTTGACCATTACCTAATTGAATTACCAACAAGCAAATAGAAATGCAATTCATTAATCATGTTAGACCCGAATTTCCAAGCTTAGCCAATTACCTCTCTCGAGTGAAATCAACCCTAATTAGTGGCATTAACCTACTATATCTCTATGTCGATTAAGAACACACCAATTGCATTAAACCTTTGTGAAAATAGCTCAATGGGTCATCTAGGGTTTTAGGTATATCTCTATCCTAAACAAGAACCTAGAGCAAATATTGTATTGATCTAGAATACACAACAATTTCTCAATAATTGCACATTCCATGAAACCTAAGCATAAATGTGGCCACAATAAATGCTAGTCAATAAATACAACAATAAATGCACAAGATAATAAAAAGTTTAAATTCTTAATACAAGCATTAAAATCAACTAAGGTAGGTCAAGTTTCATCAACATCCCAACACAAAATAGTTTAGCCCATAGTGAAATAACAATAAAATTCAAGAATTAAATACATCATTCCAACTATGAAATAAAATAAATAGAGAAATATGAAGATTAAGCAAAAACACTTCCCTTCACCAATGATTCTTGCTTCAAAATATCACTATTCTTCCACAATAATGATGGTATTTCTCCCCTTAATCAATATTCATCAACTATACTATACAAAATCAAGAGAAATTACAAGAGGAAAATGAATGAAAATGAAGAACAAAAGAGAGAAAAAGAGAGCTAGGGTTTTTCTTGACTTGCCAAAGAAGAGAATGATTCAAAAATTGGCCAAAATCCCTCAAAATGCCCCCAAAAATCACTAGATCCGTGCACAATAGCATTTGGGCCGAACCGGGTCGGCCCAGATTATCTGTCAAAATTTTGACCACGCGATCGCGTGGTAGAGTACCTCGCGATCGCGTGGTGAAGTGAAAAACTCTCGGGTTGGGTTTATGCCTGACTTCGCGAACGCGACTTGCGCATGACCACGCGATCGCGTGGTTGCAGCTTGGTCCTCCAACTTTGACTCTTTGATGGATTTGACTCTTTTCTCCTCAATTTCTTCAAGTATTCATCCATTTAGCTTCTTTCTTGTGCTTTCTCCATGAAGTTGATAGTTAAACCTATTTAACCACAAAATATGCACAATTAAGTAGGTATTTGTCCAAATTACTCAAAAAGTATTACTAAAAATATATGAAATATGCACGTAAAATGCACTCAACAACCTTCTTTTCCAAAAGTCCATCGTTAGAAACTCCATAGTTAAGGGTGCTTGGCTTGGAGAAATTCTACGATGGGTTACCTCCTGGAAAGTTTTCTCGGAGAGCGTGCGAGTGAAGAAAAAGTATGCTGAAAAGACTTGTGTTGGTACAGTGGGGACAGTACGTCATCATCTAACGGTTGGGACAGCCCGTTAAGTGGGACCCAGGTCGTTACAAATGGTATCAAAGTCTCCAGCCTAAAATTGGGAACTAAGTGCTACGCCATAAGGCGGGAGCCACCTCTAGAATCCCAACGCCTGACAACAAATCCTCATATGGGTTAAGCGCAACGAGGACGTCGCGAGTCTAACAGGAAGTGATTGTAATACCCTGACTAAGAAAGCTTAAAAGAAATGATAGGTACTACTCATACCAACAAGGTGCACCTTCTTTTCTGGAAGTTCATCTTTAGAAACTACACAATTAAGCGTGCTTGACTTAGAGCAATTCTGGGATAGGTGACCTTCTGGGAAGTTTTCTCGGGGAGCGTGTGAGTGAGGACAAAGTATGCTGAAAAGACTCGTGTTAGTACAGTGGAGACAGTACGTCGTCATCTAACGGTCGGGACAGCCTGTTAAGTGGGACCTGGGTCGTTACAAATGGTATCAGAGCCGGCCTCCAATCAAAAATCGGGAACTAAGTGCTATGCCATAGGACGGGAGCCACCTCTAGAATCCAACGCATGGCAACAGATCCTTAGATGAGTTAAGCGCGGCGAGGAGTTCACGAGTCTAACGGGGGGTGATTGTAACACCCAGGCCAGGAAAGCTTAAGAGATTTGATAGGTACTACTCATACCAACAAGGTGCACCTTCTTTTCCAGAAGTCCATCGTTAGAAACTCTACAGATAAGCATGCTTAGCTTGGAGAAATTCTAGGATGGGTGACCTCTTGGGAAGTTTTCTCGGGGAGCGTACGAGTGAGGACAAAGCATGCTAAAAAGACTCGTGTTGGTACAGTGGGGACAGTATGTCGTCATCTAACAGCCGGGACAGCCCGTTGAGTGGGACCCGGGTCGTTACAGTGGTGGTGTGTCAGAGATGGTGGTGGTGGTGGTGGTGGTGGTGGTGCATTGGAGCTTAGAATATTATGGCACTGGTGAAGGTGATGGTGGTCGTGGTGATCAGAGATACGGGCGGCGACGGTGGTGGTGGTGGTGGTTGGAGGTGGTGGTGGTGAATTGTTGATACGATCTTGCCTTTTGGGAAGATTTAGATTGCACAGTGGGGTGGGAGTCTAATTTGCATAATTATTATAAATATTTTTATTTCCACGTGATTGATGAAGTTTTAAACTTTCTTCTTTAAGTTTAAAATGTGGTATAGTAACCAGCTTGTTTGTGTATTATTCCTTTTTGTTTTTCCCAAATCTTCCCCCAATCCATCTTCTCTTACCTTGCATGATTTAAATCAATTCTCAGAAATGTTTCCTTAAATCCCTACCAATTGTAGATTTTACCTAACTTACCAAAATCTGCATCCAAAGCCAGTAAATATATCCTATCTTCCTCCTCAGAAACTCATACAGCCGAGCGGCAATTCTAGGTAATTTTCTTCCCACCCCACTGTATCTCCGAATCTCATACCTTCTTGAGTCTATCCGATGTGAAAATCATTGCCTCAATTTGATTAATGAATTGGAGGAGACGAGAGAGAGTTCACTCTCATGCACAAACCTTCAGATTCCCAATCAACACCTGAACCTCCAATGTGAGTTCATTGCAAAACCTTAACCACCATAAGCCAAACACATTTTCACAGACCCAAAACCATGGCAACCATTGAGTCACTGTCAAATTCCTCGCAAGACGAGACACCACCACCACTGTCGAACCTCAATTTCACAACCTCGCACCACTAAACTCACTGTCATGACCCAATTTAACCACCCTTACCAAGTACCACCACCGACTGCCCTTCGCTGCCGCAGCCTCCAATGCCCCTTTGTAAAACCTCCACCATTGGTCCGTTGACACCCAAACCACCACAAAAACAAAAGAATAAGTTATTCCATTACTTACCTCGAACCCAATCCATTTTGACAGGATTATTGTCAGAGAAATCACAAATTCCAAGTTCGAACTCCACCATTGGTTTGCACAAAATCGACCTCATTTTTACCCTCTTTTCGTCGTCCCTTACCTACCCTCATCGCCGCCACTCGACGGTGGCATCATCGCCGACAGACCGTCGGCTAGGGACATTCGGTAGCAGTGAACGAGAAGGGGCTGAAGCCCTCTTCTCTCACCATCTCTCTAATCTGTTGTGACAATACACACACACATACACACACACACACAGAGAGAGAGAGAGAGAGAGAGAGAGAGAGAGAGAGAGAGAGAGAGAGAGAGAGAGAGAGAGAGAGAGAGAGAGAGAGAGAGAGAGAGAGAGAGAGAGAGAGAGAGAGAGGATGTTAAATAATTTGATTTTTATAAAATTACCCTTAAGTCCCTCAAGTTTCAAACTCATTTAATTCAAACCCTTTAGTTTTAAAGTCACTTATTTCAACCCTTATTTTTTTAAATTACTTACTTCAGTCCTTTTGGTTTCTAAAATCATATATTTCAGTCCCTAATGTTTTAAAATGTTCCTAGTAAGCCCATAATTTTCGAAAAAGTCTATTTCAGGCCTTATACTTTTAAATTCCAGTTTTCTTTAAAATTTCAATTTAATCCCTAAATTATTTTATTACTTTAATCTTTAATTTTATAAGTACTAAATTAATTTAATTTTTTCTTGGCTAGGCGAAGCGTTCGATGATTTAAAGGATTAACGTGATATCCCCGCTGTACTTTCAAACTCGAAAATTGAGGTAGACTCGCCCCCACTAATTAGTTTAATTTATAATTGCATGTATTATGTGAATTTATGTGATTTATATGCTTTGATGTATGAGACGAGATGAGAATATCTCTTATAAGAAAAAATGAGAAATTGATGTTATTATGCATGTCATAACTTATATGCTTTATTGCATGAGACAAGATGAGAATATGTTCATTTGCACTCATTATGTGATGCTTATGATTATGATGTCACCGTATCATTTGCACAATTCTGTGTTCAATTATTTTGTAAATTAATTATTGGCGATGAGTCTACCGAGTATTTATTTGAAATACTCATTCCGTTATTTTAACAATATTTTCAGATTTCGGAGACGGTGGCGAATGAAGGGCAGTAATGACAAATCAATAAGTGAAGTTATTTTGAAAGTCATGTTTTATGAACTATGTTAATTCATTTTGTCGTTACAATACTTGAAAATCGAGATTCAGGGTTTTATGAATTGTTTCAAATAAATTTATTTTAATTTCAGTTACCGTTATGACTTTCAAATAACATATGTGATGTTTAAAAAATTAGTTATTTCCACGACAACGCATAATCAAGTCTTACTCACCTTCCAACTTATAAAAGATGATTTTGGAGCTTTTACTCCCCAAAATTCTGCCATTTTTGTACCCACATAATTGCTGAAATTCCATCATGAAATTCATCTTTTCATCCCTTAAACAATCATCTAAGTTCGTACAATCAATTGTGTCAATAACTTTCAATTTTGCTAACTTCAAACTTGAGTAATCAATCTAAGAATCTCAATTTAAACCTCAAACAGCAAGAAAAGATTTTCTTGCTTTCCTTAAGAATTGAAGAGAGTACTTGTAACAACCCAAATGTTAAAATGCAAAATTTATAAATTTAGTTTTGTCGTTATGACTTTCCTAACAAATTTTAGAATTTATTTTACGTCTGTCGAATCGTCTAGCAGAATATTTAATATAAGAATTTAAAATGATTGTCAATCTTAAAATAAAAGTTCAATATTTTATCGGGTCAAATTTTACACCCAACATCTATTTTAAATTATTCTTAGTCTAGTATTCCTCTTTGGCCTAAGTTTAAGCCCATAGTTAGCCCAAATCAGTAGTCCAATTAAAATTCTGGAGCATAGTAGGGCTCTTCAACAGTGTCAAAACCAAATTCAGATTTTCCACTCTCATTCACGCAACAGCAAAGCAGAATTTTTCACAAGTATGTTCAAATTTCAATTAGGTAAAATCTTTCAACTCTTTAATCAATCTTTTCCTTTGATTCCATCATCAGCATCACCTATCTAACGTTCAAACACTGCTTCAGTTCTTCCAATTTCAAGTTGAACTCTCGGACCAATAAATCCTTCTTAACAAATCTATGCGGGTAACTCCTTCGAAAAAAAATTCAGTTTTCGTTGGAATTCTATAATCTG
Source organism: Ligustrum vulgare (assembly GCA_963555705.1). Lineage (NCBI taxonomy): Eukaryota > Viridiplantae > Streptophyta > Magnoliopsida > Lamiales > Oleaceae > Ligustrum > Ligustrum vulgare. Next base: position 28,078,278 of record OY743174.1, read on the forward strand.
TTGGGAAATTGGACTACTAGAATTGCCAACACAAGTAGCAATGCTAGATATTTCCCTCAAACTTCATGTGATTAAAATAAGAAATCAACAACTCAAACAAGTCAATCCAAACAATAGAATATCGGAATTATAAATAGCAATGCAATAACACCAATAATTATTTAACGTCGTAAGACCCTCAAATGAGAAGAAAAAATCATTAGGACAAACTGACAATTCCACTATTACCAAATAATAGGAATACAATATTTTCTTCCCTATATTTTTGCCCTAAATCTAGAGAACCAATACACACACCTTCAAGATACAATCTTGACACCTACAATATACTTCATCTAATACAATATATGGAACCCAACCACAACAATGAAGAATAAATAGCATCTAAATCATTCTAAGATAATAATTAGAGAACCCCAAATATTTAAGAAGAAGAAGAACCCATCAATAACAACACTTTCTTCCTCAAAATAAAACAAGATAAATGGCACCTTATTCTTCCATGATATCAATGTGTGTATGTGTCAAGAAAATGGTCAGAAACTCAGCCATTGCATTTTGCTTCAAAGTCTCAGCCTCTGGTTGTATATTCATTCTCAGCAAAGAGAAGTTTTTTGCCTCCAAATAGGTTAAGTGCCAAGTTAATTGATATATTGCACAAAAGTCCTCCAACTTCTAATTAATAGTTAAAATGGGTAGAAACTTCCTATCTATATAATTAATCTATATAAAAGCAATTGAGTTTTGGAGGGAAAACTCAACTTTTATTGTGTTCATACTGTTGCTACTTCCAACCAAGATGGAATGAGGCTTAATTATAGAGAATTTTTATGAGGAATTTTTTTACTTATTTATATTTGGTTATATGTGTTTAAATATCTCTTTTCATAAAATTATTCTGATCTTTTAATATTTTGAATCATACAAAAAAGTATTTGTATTTAGTCATACAAATTCAATGTAAAATTTTCAGTTCAAAATTATATTGAAGTTGTATTACACATCTAATACTAAATAAGTCTATCGTATAAAACTTTTTGTAAACAATCTTATTTTCGAGTTTCTTTGTATTGCATTTTATTAAATTAACGAGCATTTTTATAGAAAGTTACATTTAATACGTAAATAATTTTTTATAATGATTGTGATATTTTATTGGTCTTAATCTTATGGATGAATAATTTTGTTCAGTCATACAAATCCAATGTCGAATTTTCAATTACATTTATATCGAATATTTAATCAAGTTGTATTAAATTTTGTTATAAATAACCCTACTTTTGAGTTCTTTGTTACATATACATAATAATGTTCTTTTCTATATTAGATTATTTGTCAAAATAATTTTATTTTCAATTACATTTAATTATTATTTAATTTTTTTTATTCCAGAAAGTCTCATATCACATTTTTTAACTTTAACAGTTAACAAATTTATTGATATTATTTTGAAATGAATTAGTTATTAATGGTTTTTTGTCCTTACTGTTATGTCTAAATTTTAAAAAATAATTAACTATGACATGATATTAATTGTTATATTTTAATTCAATATTTATGATTCTTAAATTTCAACAACAATAAGTAAATTGTCTTCCAGTTTACTAAACTGAAAATTGAAATGATCAATGTTATATTATAATTTTCATCAAAAAAAATTACATTGTATAAATACTAAAAACTTATAATACCATGAATTTGATGAATCTTTGTCAATCTCACCATTTTAGTTTTTTTTTTCTTTTTTTATGATTATCGAATTCGTTTCTTATACGTGTTGTTTTCCATTGTCAATGGTCTAAAACAGTGAACTTATCTTTTATACGCATGGTCTATGTTATTAAATTTTTCATCTATTGTTTAATTGTTCATAGTACATAAACATTGGAGATCTACATTTAAGTGTTCATTTTGCAAGGCAGATTTTTGGTTCGAGGAGATAGTTGATAAGCGTTAAAAAACATGTAATAATAATATTTCAAACCAACTCATTTAAAAAGGTTTGAAATTTATTATTATTATTTTTTTTTTAAATTTTTCCCTCGAATTCATTTTAAAATACATATTCATATTAAGATCTACCACTTTTCACACTTTTCAACCAAACTTTCTCCAAAAAAAAAAAAAAAAAAAAAAATCCAAATTTCCTCAAAAACTTGAAAAAGGGTTTGGACCAAACGGGCTCTAAGAGTTTGTTATTGAGGATTTGTCCAAGTAATCATTGAATTTATGTTTAAAAAAATGTCTTCAACTTATCATTGAAGTTTAAATTATCAAGTTTTGGTCATTAAATTTATGTATATGTTTTCGACTGATCATCGAAGTTGAGTTAAGTTTTGGTTACTAGACTTATAAGTTAATTGTTCCAATAATCACCGAACTTACGTCCATACTTTCAACTGATCAATGAATGTTTAAAGTGTAGAGTTTTGGTTACTAATCTAATCAAAATATTGGACATTAGTCATTGACTTCATTTTCTTAACAAAATAGGTGGCGTGGCAGACGAATGTGCACGGGATGTCACATTATATTTAACCAACCAATTATGACAACTAAATTGTTAAGTAAAAAATTTTGAAAATTGTCTTTGATCACAAAAAAAAAAAAAAAAAAAAAACCAACTACGTTGTATAAATATTGAAAACCTATTATACCATGAATTTGATGCATCTTTGTCAATCTCACAATTTTAGTTTTTTCTTTTTTTATGATTATCGAATTCGTTTCTTATACGTGTTGTTTTCCACTGTCAATGATCAAAACAATGAATCTTATGTTTTATACTCATGGTCTATATTATTAACTTTTTCATCTATTGTTTGATTGTTCAGAGTACATGGACATTGGAGATCCTACATTTAAATGTTCATTTTGCAAGGCAAATTTTTGGTTCGAGGAGAGAGAGGATAAGCGTTATAAAACATATCGTAATCCGAAGTTGTCACTTTTTTGTAGGGGTGAACATAATTTGGTTTGGGCGGTTTGTAGTAATATTTCAAACCTAATCATTTAAAACGGTTTGGAATTTTTCAAAACCAAATCAAACCATTTCATTTTCTACACAAAATCAAAGCAATGGTGCGGTTTGAAACTGCAGAATGTCAATGAATGAATTAATATATTCCAAAGCAACCTCAAAGACACATACTCGTCTAAAATTTCAAGTTGAAATTAGCTAAATAATAATATTCAGTTTCTAACTGAGTGCTTTATTGTGAATCAATTCATGATGATAAACAAAATAATTATATAGAAGCAAACATTAAAATTTTTCTTAAATAAACTGCAGTTAGTTCTTACATTAAAAATTTTATTTTAAAGAAATTTCTTGGTGATGATTATAAAATGTAGGAGCAAGAATTATTTCCAAATGGTTGTGGATTTGAACAAATTAATCTTTGACTCATTAATTTTGATTTGTTGACAATATTGTGTTGCATTTTTTTAAAATTAAACATTTACCTTTATTTTTAATTTTTTTTAATTTTTTAAAAGTTTGTGGGTTGGCTATTTAAAACCGCGGTTTTGACAATTGAAACTGAACCAAACCATTTCACATTTGAAACCGAACCAAACCAAACCATTTGTTGTTTAGTTCAATTTCACGATTTTTTTGCACCCCTACTTTGTTGTATACAAGGGAAAGTGAAGATTCTTCTTATGGAAGATCATCCTTTTATTTTGCAAAATTTGTTATATGGAAGAGACGACAAGATTAAGAATTTCATTGATAACATTCGGACATATAATATGATGTTTTCGTTCACTTCTATGGGAGAATAGATAATGGGCTGAATGACGGTAGAGGGCCTCCCGTCTTTAGATTACACGGTCAAAATTACCATAAGATTGGGAATCTGTTGCTTGGCTTTACATTGTTTACAATATGAATGAGGCTGAAAACAGAAAAAGGGTCATGGGGTACGTCTTATATATTTATTGCTTATATATTTATATTGTTCACGGATAATTTTGTTGTGATAGTCTAAAATTTAATTTATGTTTTTTAATGTCCCCCGGTAGGGGTGAATCATGTGATTCCATGTTGCGTGATTGTATAGTTTCTGATATGAAGGATATGCTAGACAAATACCACAAATTTGTAAGACATTTTAGGTCGGTTAGAGAAAAGATGATTGAGGAAAACACTTCAAATGTAAGACTTATACTTATTGGTCGGTGGGCGACCGATGATAGGCGATATGATTTGCCTATTGTCGATGAAATTTTCGGATTGATTGTTGGTGGATTTTGATACACAACCTAGACATAGGGATATCATTATTGCACCACGTGGTGGACTATTGTAGTGGATAAGCGAAATGCATCCTCTTTATTTGCCTTTGCAGAATCCATTGCTCTTTCTGAGAAATATTGATCATACATAGGGATTGTGCAATGGAACAAGGTTGATAGTTACCAAACTTGGCGACCATGTTCTAGATGCCTATTAGATTTCAAAGAAGATAATTTTCATTGATGGTGTCATATGACATGATTATCAATAAGAGTTAGGGACAATCACTCTCGCATGTGTGACTTCTTCTTAAATGGATGGTGTTTACACATGGACAACTTTATGTTTCGATTTCTACGGTGACAAATCGTTTCAGATTAAAGATGTTGATTTGTGATAAGAATAGAAGACTAACAAAATCAACAAACAATGTTGTGTACAAAGAAGTATTCCAAAATTTGTAGTCATATGAAATCAATAAATGATGATCTTATCTCTTATTTGCGAAATCTATTTATTTTATCTGAAAGACTCACCTAATTTCACATTGAATTATCTTTATATTATCCAGACATTTATTCCCGTGCATCGCATGGGTGATTCACTAGTTAATTAATATAATAATGGGCCAATTTCAAAAAGGGCTAATTAGGCCCAATCGAACTTTTAAATTTAAAATTTTTAAAATCAAGTAATTGTAAACTATTTTTTCAAACCAGTTATTAATTTACAGGAAATAACCATAAATGGATCCAACAATCATAATAGTTTGCAAAATAGACTTTGATTCTTCAAACTTACTAAAATACCCTCATACATAAAATTTGCAATACGATTCCATTCAAGTATAGAAAAATTCCATTTAAGTCCTTAGATAATTTTGTTTATACAATTTTGATAGATTTTTGTTTATATGATTTTTGTTCGCTCATAGTAGCACCCCTAAATTGGTATCAGAGTCATATGACAGATCTAAAAGATAAATATTATATGACAAAAAATAAAAATGAATATATAATATATACATCAAGATTTATGATTATCCATACATTAATACTACCCGATAATTATAAAATAGAAATCTTGAGAACTTTAAAAGATTTAGATAAAGATACAAGAGGAGAAATATATGATCTAATAAATTTCGATATAATAAAAGAAGATTTTATCATAAACGAAATATTAGATTTAATCCACAAAGACATACTAGTAGAATTATATAAAGATTATAGAAATGGATTATCATAGAGGAGATCCTTTATTAATCAAATATCTAGATATGAAAACAAATGAAAAATTAGATTCAATAACAGAACAAAGAGGAAATCTATTAGATCAAATGATAGAAGAAAAAAATATAAATAGAAAAGGATTTCTAAGATTAAAATCATTAGAAAGTAAAAGAAAATATTTTAATACAATTCTAAAACAATTACCTAATATACTTATGATCATAAATAACAAAGAAAAAATCAATATGGAAAAATATGACATAACTGGAGAAATAAAATACTATATAAAATATTATAGAGCACAACAAAGAAAATCAATGTTAAGATCAATTGAAGAATTTTGTGAATATAATATATTGATATGTAAAGAAGTAAAATATGACACGGAACTTAGATTAGAAGTTGAGCATATCAGATGAAGAATTTAATGACGGAATTTCCAGAAATAAAATTTGAAAAACAAATAATAGAAAATATTAATCTGCCAGTAGGATCATACCAAATAAAAGGAGCTAATACAACTATGTTTCAACCATTAAGCTCATGGGGAGAATCTGATGGATTTCTTAACATGCAATTAAACTGGATAAGTACATTTTTATGGCAAACATATAAAATATAAATTTACAAGATAAATTAGTTATTGAAGAATTACAACAATTAAATATACAGGATATGAATATCAAAGAAAAATTACAGAATATTCAAAATAAACTAACAATACAATTTAAAGAATTAAAAGATATGATAGGAGAAGTTAAAAATATAGATGAAGAAATTTTTTAAAAGAATTCCAAAGAAAATCAGGAGAATTAATTAACCAAGATAAAATTGAAATAATTATAGAAAAATAGATAATTAGCCCCTCGTTATTGTCATATTCACCCGCCACAATTTTAAAGATATTTTGAGTTAATGCAGCACCGACGTGCATCAAATTGTTGCATCTTAAAGATCCTCACATGTAGTATTTATTAAGAGTAACTCGTAGTGTATACTTGTTATTCGATGATGAATTAATTGTATATACCAGGAATACTTGTTTGCATCCATTGGCCAAAGGAATGAGTGTTGCCGGTTCAACCTGTTTTTATAAACAAAAGAGCAAAGAAAAACAAAATGAGAAGGGTAGTAATGATTGTAAATATAACAGCACAAAGAACAAGATCCCCAAAAAGGTTGAGAAAGCTTTATATAATAAGGCTAAGAGTGAAGGCTAAGCAACATTTATCCAATTTATTAAATTCATCAAAATTAACTACAAAAATATATGGATAACATCATATGAATAGAAAACATAAGAGCAACATTATATCTACTAATAGCAATGTCAACTGTATGAAAAGGTTTAAGAACTAAAATCCATATTTCAGAATCGATAATGTATCTTACAGCTTGAGCAGCTTCATCAATTATGACCACATCAAAACCGCGATTTAATTTACTGAAGAGAGCTGAACCACTAAAGCTAAGTGTGGAGAACACTTGTCAGTGATCAACTTATCAACTTATACCCAAGTTACATAACAACCATAAGCTTCAATTGATTCAAAGTTTCAAAGGCGTAATTTGAAAAGAGGCCCAAACTGCATACAATCACTGCTTCATCCAGTATCGAAGCACGAATGCTGTCTTTATCCTTCACCGCACCCCCTTGCTTTTGCTTGTCACTAGTTTGAGAGTCCATACTTGCAAGTTTTTGTTCCACCTAAAAACATACTATTTGTGCTTAACTCTATTGGACTGTCAAAATGCTGTGAAGAAATAATTAGGTGATTTTATAACTTGTTAAGGCAAGGTACATACCAAGTAATCCATGGAGACCGCTTGGACAGAATGGTGAGGTTTAAGACCAATACGAACTATTTTAGGATTGTATGCACAATCATTTTCATCACGAATGCCTGCAACATAAACAAAGAAGCTATAATTACAAACGAAAGATAATCTTTATTTCTTAGGGAAGAAACTTTGTGTTTAATTCAGGTTGTGCATAGTTAAGAAAAACTGAATAAATCAACTAGCCAGTTCATATTAAATACCAAACTAGTATTCAGTTTTCACATGAAATATTAGGGATCACCTTTCTGTGATACTAATTACATAAAAAGCCATTTCCATGAAAGGCTATTCCACTTTCTTTTGAGTGTCATTTCCACAGTGGCTTTCTTCGGGGGAATTGGTTAAAGTGAAACCTTTCAACCAGATTTCTCTCAGTATCAGTTCTCCACATTTTCACATTGACCCTCTTTTATTTGCTAACTCATATCAAATACCAAAGCATTCTTATTTTCTTTGTAAGAACATCGGCCACTTCCACCCTTCCAAATAACATGGAAGAAAGGAGGTATCCTCTAGTTGACTAAAGAATGCAACCTTTCCCATACACAGGGAAATATCCCCTCCAAGTTGCTCTATGTTACAAAAGTCGCAGATTTTTTACATATTTTCTCCGAAAAAGCTTGGAATCACGTAAAAGTTGATTTGAGGCAGAGAGAGTTTCCCAATTATGATACAGATTTAAGAGTCAGCAAACAAGATTGCATATATTCACATTCCAAGCAAATTAGAATGCATCGCTTAAAGTAAATACTTGCAAAATAGATTTAACTCTGACCAGTGTTCAGGAGACGCAGCACAATCTCGTCGAGAGCAGAATTTGATGGAGCACATACTAGAACACGAACGCGATATTTCCGACTGGAGTTGACCACTTCTGGTTTCTGTATAGGAGTTTAAAATATAATGTAGATCTCCAAAATTATCCTGAATCCCCAGTTTCAGAAACTGAAATGGACATACCAAGTCATTGCCAGATGTTGGGAAGAATCCATCTGTTAAATTAATTTTGATATAGATGAATGTTCATCTATAATTCACGAACATCATGCTGTAATTATCAAGATCGATACTGAAGCGGAAGCGTACCTGAATTCATTGTTGCGTTTGATTGAACGGGGTTATGGCCTTCCAACTGATTCGTGGTTTTCTCCTTATATTTCTTCTCTGTTGACGGGGATGCAGAGAATTATGAAAAGTCACGCTCAATTGGGGACCATGACCTGTATAAATAGTTGTAGGGCAACTATCATGTTTCAATGTTATTAAATTGGCCCCTCATCAATTTAAAACATTGAATCCGTCTCTACACTTTAATCTCACGACACTTAATACCCATTAGTCCCGAATAATCTTTAGTGGATCACCGCATTGACTAAATCCTTAAGATAGCACCACACATTTTATTTTATACATGTTTGGCCCCCATATTATTGAATTTATCCAACAATCTCCCACTGGGCCATACATGTATCCTTACAAATGTGTACAACCTTATGAGCTCAAAAATGTGCTATCATTATTAAGGGTATTTCCAAACAATCTCGTCCATCAATCATATCAATATAGGATCAAAGCGACTTTCGTTACATTAATCGTAACTAAATCCATCAATGGTCACGTATACCAATACAACCAAATGACATAGATCAATCATGAGAGTGTAGTATGAAAATTACATGTTATGTGATCCAAACAGGCCTATTTTCAATTGGTCCGACTTTATTCCTTAGGTGAGATCAATACCAAACATAATGTAACAGAGTAGAATGAACTGAATACTTTATTTCTGTACAGAAAATTATCCAAATACACAAATGTGTCCAAAACCAAAACATAAAGCAACCAAAATACAAACTCCCACTAAATCATGATATCCTCAAGAAATATTACACCCATACGAGCAGTGTGCTCGTGAAAGACCTTGAGTGCTAATCCCTTAGTAAGCGGATCCGCAATCATGAAGTTTGTCCCAATATGCTCTATGGAAATCTGTCTACTCTGTACCCTTTCCTTCACAACCAGGAACTTAATGTCAATGTGCTTTGACTTAGTTGAACTCCTGTTGTTATTGGAATATAGCACTGCAGAGTTATTGTCACAATATAACTTTAATGGTCTTTCAATTCCATTCAGAATGCACAGCCCGGTGACAAAATTTCGCAGCCATATCCCATGATTAGATGCCTCATAACAAGCTACAAATTCTGCTGCCATAGTGGAAGAAGCTACGAGTGTCTGCTTAGCACTCCTCCAAGAAATGGCTCCTCCAGCTAGCAGGTATATGTAGCCTGATGTGGATCTTCTACTGTCTTGGCATCCCGTAAAATCAGAATCGGAGTATCCTACGATCTCTAACTTATCCGATCTGCTGTATGTAAGCATGCAATCTCTTGTTCTCTTCAAGTACCTCATAACCCTCTTTGCTGCTTTCCAATGATCCATTCCAGGGTTACTTAAATATCTGCCTAGCATTCCAACAATGAACGCTATGTCTGGACGTGTACAAACTTGAGCATACATCAGACTCCCAACAGCTGATGCATAGGGAATCTTTTCCATTTCCTTAACTTCAAGATTATTTTTCGGGCACTGATTGAGACTAAATTTGTCTCCCTTAGCAACAGGGGTGTCCCCTGGTTTACTATCCTACATGCCAAACCTTACAAAAACTTTATCGATATAGCTCTTTTGTGATAATCCCAGAATACCCCGAGAGCGGTCCCGGTGTATCTGAATTCCTAATACGAAAGAGGCGTCCCCAAGATCTTTCATCTCAAAATTCCTTGACAGAAAGCTCTTGGTTTCGTGCAACATGCCTATATCATTAGTGGCAAGCAGTATGTCATCGACATACAAAACCAGGAAAATATGCTTACTCCCACTGAACTTGTGATACACACAATCATCAACAACATTTATCTCAAAACCAAACGAGATGATCACTTGATGAAATTTGTAGTACCACTGACGGGAAGCTTGCTCGAGTCCATAGATGGATTTCTTTAATTTGCAAACCATATTCTTCGAGTCTCCTGACACGAAGTTTTCTGGTTGCACCATATAAATCGTCTCATCAATGTCTCCATTGAGAAACGCCGTCTTTACATCCATCTGATGTAACTCAAGGTCAAAATGTGCAACAAGTGCCATGACTGTCCTGAAAGAGTCTTTCGTTGAAACCGGAGAGAAAGTCTCTTTGAAGTCAATACCTTCCTTTTGTGTAAAGCCTTTAGCTACAAGACGAGCCTTATATCTTTCCACATTACCTTTCGAATCCCTTTTGGTTTTAAAAATCCATTTACAACCAATGGGTTTCGCACCTTCTGGTAATGGGACAAGATCCCAAACTTTATTGTCTTGCATAGACTTATACTCCTCATTCATGGCATCAATCCACTTTTGAGAGTCAGAACCCTTCATGGCCTGATGAAAATTGATTGGATCATTTTCCATCATTCCATTATTTTCCTCATGTTCTTGGAGAAATACTACATAGTCATCCGAAATAGCATTTTTCCTTTCTCGAGTGGATCGCCTTAATGGTATTGTTTGTTGAGGTTGTTGAGTTTGTATTTCTGGATTTTGGATGGGAGTTTCTTCAACATTATCATGCTGAGTTTCCGGATGTACTTCTTGATCAATGACAGGTATAGAAACCTGCACATTGTCAAAAGTAACAGTAGGAATCGAAATCGATCATTCCTCAGCTTCTTCCTCAAAGATAATGTCTCTAACCTTATTTCTCCCCCCAAACTCAACATCCTCAAAAAATGTTGCAGTTCCCGTTTCAAAAATTGACTTAAGCGTGGGATTATAAAATTTGTAGCCCCTTGATCGCTCAGAATAACCAATAAAGTAGCTGCTAATTGTTTTGGAGTCCAATTTATCCTCATGCGGCCTATAAGGCCTTGCCTCAGCTGGACATCCCCAAATGTGGAAATGCTTTAGACTGGGCTTTCTGCCTGTCCAAAGCTCATAAGGTGTTTTAGCAGCAGCTTTAGTTGGTACTCTATTCAGAATATAAGATGCAGTCTTTAATGCTTCTCCCCAGAGTGATTTTGGCAAAGTAGAATGACTAATCATACTCCTTACCATATCCTTAAGAGTTCTGTTTCGTCTTTCAGCTACACCATTCATGCTAGGAGAACCTGGCATGGTGTACTGTGGGACGATTCCACATTCCTCTAGGAATTTAGCAAATGGTCCTGGACGTTGTTCACCTGAACCGTCATATCTGCCATAGTACTCACCACCACGATCAGATCTAACGCTTTTAATTTTCTTGTTGAGTTGATTCTCAACTTCAGCTTTGAAAGCTTTGAACATGTCCAGTGACTCAGACTTTTCATGAATAAGATATAGATGCCCATAACGTGAGTTTAGTAGCGCTACACATAAGAATTCTTGCCATTTAAGTTCGGTAAAATTCTTGTGTCTCCCTATGTTTATGAATATTTCAATCCTATCCTATGTTATGATGAAAATGATCCATATGCTTTCAAAAGAAAATTTATGCTTGGTATACTTACTGGGATTTTATAAATCTCACTCCACGATATTTACCATTTTCAGATAATTGAAGGTTCGAGGCGGTCAACATGGAAGTGGCAAAAGTGGTTAAGATTGATGAGATAATTATGTTGAACTTTATGTAAGAAAATTATGTTCTATTTTTATTCAAAAATAAAATTATGGGATTCTAATTATTCTTTTGAATAATTTTACATTACTATTTAAGTCTCGATAATATGATATGAGTCACTTTTTGTGGCACTCGAATGGTCGAGAATTCGGGTCGTCACAGTTGGTATCAGAGCAAAGAGTTTTAAAAACGATTCTGTAGATTTTTGAAATTTTATTTCTTTAAAAAAAAATAATAAAAAATCACTATTCACGTGAACAGTAAAACGACGTGCTATTCATGATGAACAGTGAACGAAATCACTATTCATTATAAAAAAAAAAGTTGAATTTTCACATGTCAAGTATGGTTATGATTTTGAAAAGCATGATGAAATTTGATGTGCGAATTTCAAGGACAAAATTCATTTTAAGCAATGGAGTTTGTAATGTCCTGAAAATTTTATGGAATATAATTAGTTAGTGATATGATGTTTATATTGATGTCTTTGATAAATTTCTAGAAGTTCGGGGACTAAAGGAAAAATAAGATTTGACGATAAATTTTATTTGGGTTAAGTTATTAATTATTGATGGGGAGATAATTACTATATCGATATTGGATTTGTTTTGAAGACTGTGATTAATTAGGAATTATGATTCAAGAAAATGTTGATTTGGATACAACCACATTAAATTATTGTTGATTAAAGGAAAATAAGATTATATGAAATATTTTAACTCATCACTCTACTATGTCACTCTCCACGTATTGACTCCTCGAACCAGGTATGTTATATGCTTTGCAAGTCATTTACGATTTTATTAAGACATGTTAAGTATGAAATCTTCATATGTTATGAATCTTTAAGTGAAATATACATGTTGAGTATGATATGAATTGATAGAAGCCTGAATTTTAATTTATTCCTTTTTATGTAGAATCATGAGACATAGAGGATATTGATATGAATTTTGGTTCATATTAAGCTTAGTAAGACTGACTAAATTAGAAAAATAAGTTGGTTCGTAACTTTTGCCAAAAAAATATATGGAATAATATATTAAACAAACAAAATTAATAATGAATTTGTACAATAATTTATCCCTTTATCACTACCTTTGTGTAAAAACAAGGGAAAAACTGTGGATGATTATTAGTACTTCCTCTTCAAGTTTCAATTTTCGGTTCAATAATTTATCCCTTTATCACTACCTTTGCTTAAAAGCAAGGAAAAACTGTGGATGATTATTGGTACCACTCTTCAAGTTTCAATTCTGAAAAAAATTCGGAAAGAAAGAAAGAGAACGGGTGTTGAGCATAATGGGAATAATATGACTTAAGAATGATTTTCAAAATAATTGTTGTCCTCGAGTTTAGAAATGATGAACCTTAAATGGACTTTGCATAATTGATTTTAGACATGGCACTAAGTATAAGAAGTCAACAGAAATGATTAGAAATATGTTCAGATTATCTATCATTTAGATTTAATGAGAAATAGCGAGCCAATTTTATGAAGTTTTATGAGATGTTAAGATTATAAGTGATATAATTTTAATGAGACTTTTATGAGAAGCATTATGAAGTTAGAGATTTAAAGATTTGGTTATTGGGAATTAAGTAATGGCTATTATGTTGAGTAAGTGAATTATGCCTCTATATTGAAGAGAAATTTATTATGAACTTTGGCCTTGTGATTAAATTTTGGGAATATGATTTATGACTTATAAATATAAGTATGAGTAATCTTTTGAGCCAATTAAGGTATTGAAGGAAGTGATATTGTGATATTGACGACTATGATTTGAAATTTCTATGTTGAGGAATTATGAATTGATTTTCTGGAATATTTTTTTATGATATTGAAGTTTGATGAAATTGTGGTCAATTTTTAGATCGTTGTGATCAAATGTGGAATTATTTATTATTGTGAGTTATGAAGTATGCTTACGGTTTGAATAAGTCCAAATTTCAAAGAAAACTCTGCCTAGAATTTTATCGTTTGGAATTAAGAGCATAGTATGGTATGCAATCACTAAGAGAATTGAGGTTAGACATGCAAATTCATTTACATCACAAACGAGATTTAGTAGATGATAACAGAGATATTATTATTTTCTCGTAAGGAGAACACACAAGAGTCACACTGGAAAGAAATACATGAAACACGCAAAAGCAAAAGAAAGCAACATGGGAAATTCCTCAAATTGAGAGATGTGTTTCCGGAGTAGCCGTATCCTACCACCTCTGACCTTTTGAGGAAATAAAGAAACCTTCAAAGAGGTGTGTTTTGAGAGTAAGAATACTCCGTAATCTACCACCTGGAACCTTTGAGGTACACACAAGATTTAAACATTAAGGAAATCCTAGGAAATTAGAGGGGTGTCTCGAGAGTAAGAATACTCCGTACTCTACCCCCACCTATTCTAAGATTCATAAAGTTAAGTTTACATTAACCGGACTCCATTTTCGCTTGATTCCCCTTCCTTGCGACCAATCTATCTTAACCCCTGCTGGATCTTGTATTGAGATATATGACTGCAGCTTATCCAGTAGTTCATCAATAGTAGGAGCAGAAATAAGGAGCCTTCTGGAAAATGGAGAGATGAATCCCTGTTCCACAGCATAATCAAGAAAGGTTAACAAGCCATCAAAGAAATTGTTAACATTCAGAAGCCCAATAGGCTTAGTATGGAGATCTAGTTGAGCCCACGAGGTAATGTTAAAGATTTCTTCTAAGGTACCAAAACCTCCGGGCAGGGCTATAAAGGCATCAGAACCATATAGCATACAAGTTATGCGTTCATGGATGGATAAGGTTTGAACTTCATGCCCTCGTGTTTTTCCTGCAACATCTACCAAAGGGACATGTATGACACCGATTACTTTTGATTTCTCTGCAAGAGCAGATTGGGAAACACAACCCATTAGACCACTGCTACCACCCCCATACACAAGAGTGATACCTTTTTCCCCCAGTTTCTTTCCAAGATCTACGGCCGCTTCTAGATAACTGAAGCCTTTCCCCACTTTTGATCCACAAAATACACAAATAGTTTTGATCTGTCGAAGTTTTGGTGCTTCCATCTTTGATAGTATAGAAGAGAAAACTTACGAAGAAGATGTGATTTTGGGATGCCTGAACTATGAAATATGTTTGGCTATTTAAAGCCGGAAAAATTTACTGTTTTTGATTGATTATGAAAAAGTAAAGATTTACTTTTGTCAAAATCGGCCAACTTTTGACTGTTTTACCAAAGATATCACCTTTCGGTGATTTATTTCCAGCTTTATCAAAACTCGAGAAAGGAAAATATATTTTATTTCCAAAACGCGTGAAAGAAAACAGCAAAATATTTTAAATGTGTATCAAGAGATTTACCTTATATCATTGTTGAACTGCCAGAAGCCTCATTTTGTAAAACAGACTGGCAAACAGGATCTTTTGCTATTATATTTTGGAGACTATAACGATTTTTGTCCTCGTTAAACTGAGCGTATAAGGAGAGAAGTTCACGTTGCACATAACCACTTGGGCGCGTCTCAAGAGTCAGTCGAATATCATCCAAAGACTCCTTACTCAGTCCACCCTTTATGAATTTGATTTTATCATCCCGATTAGTAGAAGAATATCCTACTGTTTTGCAACGAGTATCACAGTTCCAACGAGCACATTTGTAGCAACCATTCAGCCTTTTTGCTCTTCGTTTCTTTGCGAAGGTGCTTTTGCCTAAACCAGGCATGTGCTTTGGAAATGTCATAGGTAATTCACCAGATAGTCGAACCTTTGCTTCGATCAACCAGCGAACATCTTCTGAAACACCATGAGCCATCAGCAACCTCAATCTTTCGAGTCTTATTCGATAAATTTTCCTCAGATCATTCATTGGAAGACTGGAATAATACTTGCGAATGTTTGTAAGAATGATATCCATGTTTTTGATGGATCTAACCTCTTCCCAGCATGAACTATTTAAAAGCATTAAGGATCGGAGGGAATCCGCGTGATATTGATTCCAGCAAGAAAGCGCGGAATAGAATAATGGAAAAGAGGGAACAAGAGTTTATGCGCCGTTTACTTTCTTGATAAAAGGAAGATTTGATGATGACGGGATTTGAGATATGGAATATTTTCTTGGATTTTGGGTACTGATATTTTGATATAATAATCAAGGTATAGAAATAATACGGGGATACGTGAAAGTGAAATAAGGACTGTATTGAATCAGGATTAATAAGTTTGTGCAAGTGAAAGGAATACCTTACGGGAAATGTTATGATATTTGAGTTAAGAATTTTAATTATTTGGGAGATATTTGTTTATTGAATTTTGCAGAAATTTTGGGTTACAAATATTGGAAAGATAAACTGATGATTATGTTGATATGTGAATAACATGTTTGGGTATATTACATAGAAAATATTCAGGTAATCGTTTTAATTATTTTGGGATATTTGGTGATAAGAAGAAATGACAAATTATTATGGTATGATATGTTAGTAAAGATTTATTGAAATTTTAGAGATATTAATACGAATATTTGAGGTTACATGATACGATGATAAGTGACAGGTTACATGAGTACTACAAGATATGATGAAATATCACATACGATTGGGAATTTTTATTTTGATTCAGAAGAATTTATGAGTAGATATATGTCTATTATTGATAGAAAAGTTCATGTCTTAAGAAAACAAATTGATGCATTTAGTCAAAGTCCAGTGGGTTAAATATGGTTGGGTTAAATATGGTAGCGATGATGCTACATAAGAAGAAGAAGAAGAGATTCTGATTAAGTGTTCAGAAATCATAAGATCAAGTAAGTTTAATTTCGAGGACGAAATTATTTTAAGGGGGTAAGTTTGTAGCGACCAAGAATTTTTACGCGATTAATAATTATTTTAATAGAAAATCGTGTCGCTACTATTTCACCCATTTTTATTAAGTTAACGCCACGACGTATTCGTATAGCCAAGTCAAGAAATAATCGAGATCGTTCGATTTTAAATTAAATTCCGAATTTCTAAAAATATCTCCATTCTCTTGATTTAAAGTATATTAAGTCCAAGTACTTAATTCAATGTTATCCCAATATTTATTTATACAAAAATTATTTTTATTATTGAAATTAAGAAAATATATGCAAGCATGAGAGGTTCCATTATATATAATAATTATGAGAATCTTAATTTAATAAATATGGAAAAGTATATGAATGAATTATATACTCCATTATATGTAATCATGAAGAGCATAATATTTGTATAAATATGGAAAAGTATATGAATGAATTATATACTCCATTATATGTAATCATGAAGAGCATAATATTTGTATAAATATGGAAAAGTATATGAATGAATTATAGACTCCATTATATGTAATCATGAAGAGCATAATATTTGTATAAATATGGAAAAGTATATGAATGGTTGATAAGATTCCATTATATGTAATCATGAAGAGCATAATATTTGTATAAATATGGAAAAGTATATGAATGGTTGATAAGACTCCATTATATGTAATCATGAAGAGCATAATATTTGTATAAATATGGAAAAGTATATGAATGGTTGATAAGACTCCATTATATGTAATCATGAAGAGCATAATATTTGTATAAATATGGAAAAGTATATGAATGGTGCTTTACTTTAAGAAAAGGATGTGTTAAAATTAATAGAATTGAATGATTATGTTTACAATATGCCAACTTTATACATCTATTTAAACCCATCTCTTTTACACACAACTCTACACATATACACTTATTTCCAATCTCTTGACAAAATCCACAAGTAAGAGAAATTCAAGGTGGTCAAGAAAGTTTTGGTCCATTTACTACTACACTTCATTTTAATCTTTTAAAAGGTAAGTATATCTTATGTTTTTATGAAAAGTAAGTATGTTTTTATGAAAGGTAAATACACCTTATGTTTTTATGAAAAGTAAGTATGTTTTTATGACAAGTAAGTATATCTTATGTTTTTATGAAAAATAAGTATGTTTTTATGAAAGGTAAATACACCTTATGTTTTTATGAAAAGTAAGTATGTTTTTATGACAAGTAAGTATATCTTATGTTTTTATGAAAAGTAAGTATGTTTTTATGAAAGGTAAATACACCTTATGTTTTTATGAAAAGTAAGTATGTTTTTATGACAAGTAAGTATATCTTATGTTTTTATGAAAAGTAAGTATGTTTTTATGAAAGGTAAATACACCTTATGTTTTTATGAAAAGTAAGTATGTTTTTATGACAAGTAAGTATATCTTATGTTTTTATGAAAATGTTTGGATCATTGCTATGAAATCAATCTCACAAGATTGTTATGGGTTCCATATGATATGTTTATGATTATACTAAGGGGATCGGAGTTTAGTAGCGCTACACATAAGAATTCTTGCCATTTAAGTTCGGTAAAATTCTTGTGTCTCCCTATGTTTATGAATATTTCAATCCTATCCTATGTTATGATGAAAATGATCCATATGCTTTCAAAAGAAAATTTATGCTTGGTATACTTACTGGGATTTTATAAATCTCACTCCACGATATTTACCATTTTCAGATAATTGAAGGTTCGAGGCGGTCAACATGGAAGTGGCAAAAGTGGTTAAGATTGATGAGATAATTATGTTGAACTTTATGTAAGAAAATTATGTTCTATTTTTATTCAAAAATAAAATTATGGGATTCTAATTATTCTTTTGAATAATTTTACATTACTATTTAAGTCTCGATAATATGATATGAGTCACTTTTTGTGGCACTCGAATGGTCGAGAATTCGGGTCGTCACAGTTGGTATCAGAGCAAAGAGTTTTAAAAACGATTCTGTAGATTTTTGAAATTTTATTTCTTTAAAAAAAAATAATAAAAAATCACTATTCACGTGAACAGTAAAACGACGTGCTATTCATGATGAACAGTGAACGAAATCACTATTCATTATAAAAAAAAAGTTGAATTTTCACATGTCAAGTATGGTTATGATTTTGAAAAGCATGATGAAATTTGATGTGAGGTCGTGAGGTCGTCCCGTCGTCGGTCGTGAGGTCGTCCCTGTCCGCTTCTGCTGCTCAGTCCTCAGTCCGCCGCTCCGCTGCTGCCAGGCGCCAGCTGCTGCCGCTGCTGCCGCTGCTCTGCTGACTGCGTGCTCACGCTCACGGCTCACTCCTTCGAGGCTTCGTCACTGGACAGAGGGGCAGGACCGGCAGGTTAGTGAGCATTTTGTGTTTTGTGAGCATTTTTCGAAAATTAATTTCCGGTTCCCTTATTTATATTTATGAGCATTTTGTTGTGTTGTTGATTTGATTCACCATTTGACTGCTGAGTGTAGTTTCACTTTCACATTTTTACAATTATTTGATAATTTTTAGCTCACTGTCAAATTATAATGTATTTGGGAATTTTTGATGATTTAGTTTACAAAATGCTAAATTCTGAATTATATGACATTAATTCTCAATTGGTGAATGATTTGTTATATTAATTTGAATACATGTGAATTTTGAATTAATGCAGTGTGCTGAGACGTGAGTGCTGATTTATTACTGATTATGGAACGCTATTTCCAATTGAAATGGAAGTCACTACCTACTTCATCTAGTTCTACACCTGAGTCACCCGACACTAATACTAGCCAAGCAAACGAATTGGTAGGCGATGTTAACACAGAGAAAAATCAAAGTCAATTTAACCCAGATGATCTTGTGTCAGACCCAGGAAAACGTCCACCTATTGAGTCATATGATCCTAATATTAGGGATGATGTTAGGATGGCATACTTAGACAAAGGACCTTGTCAACCTTATGGGCATGAATTTCCCAGAAGACGGATGGGAAATGATAACAAGTGTTTTAGGAAAGAGTGGTTTTCTGAATTTTATTGGTTGGAATATAGTATTGAAAAAGACGCCGCTTAGTGCTTGTATTGCTACTTGTTCAAACCTGATACGGAGTAGGGTTGTTTTCTGAATTTTATTGGTTGGAATATAGTATTGAAAAACGACCACGAAGAATGCAATTGTCCGAGCTTACAGCTACGGAGTAGGGTTATTTCATGTATTTTTCCTATTATTTTTGTTTGTGTAAGACTATATTCATATATTAAATGACAACTATGTTTTATTAGCATTTATATGTTGTTCGTATAATTTCTAATATTTTTTAATTAAATAATATATTTCGTTATTTGGATTGTCGGATCGGTGAAGGTCGCGAGTCAACGGTCAAGTCAATGGTCAATAGTCAACAGTCAAACTCCGCTCTAGCTCAATCAAAACCCTAGATTCGTCCCTGATCAAGCAAGGCAGGCCAGCAGATGGTTCAGAATGCAAATCTGTGAAGTTATTAAAGTTAAAGGGAATTAAATTACACAAATTTAAATTAAAGCTAATATAAAATCTAAAACAAAAATTGAAAATCAAAAATATAAGCAGACGAGCTCAAATAAACATTGTTAATTTTTTAATTACCACTTAGCAGTCATAGGTAGGTGGCAGTGGGCGAGCGGGGGGGAGTCGCACTTGCGTCGGGCTGCCGAAGGTATGGACGCCTGTCGCCTGCCGCCTGGACTCTGCCCAGGGGAAGGTTGCTGGAGACCTGGAGCCACAGCAGCCGCTGGCGTTCGACGCTAGGCGTAGTGCAAGCTGCCGTCTACGGTGCAAAACTAACGGGAAACGGAGTAGGAGGGTCGGAGGGAGCAGCAGCCAGCAACTAAGGTTTGGAGGTGGAGCGTTTTTGGAGGTTTTTTGGGGTAGAGTCGACAGTCGAGAGACAGAGACTGGAGAGACAACGAGAGGCGTAGAGTCATGATAGTTCGCGAGGGAGAAGAGAAGGCTGGTAAATGGGATTGACGATTCATTCAGCCCAATGGGTTGGGTTGGGTGTATGGCATATGGGTAGTAGTTGGGTATTTTTGGGCTACAAATATAATTTTGTTTTTTGGCCCATTTCGAAAATATTGTTGAAATTTTCTTGTATTTGGTCTGTTTGAGCACCCAGCTGAAATATATTTAAAAAAAAAAAAAATTTGAAAATCTGAAAATCCGACAAAATCCAGCACGAGCGCCCGACCGAGCTCGCCGTATGCTAGGTTCGTCCCTGTGCTTGATATGCGCTTAGTCTTGAGATTGAATCGGACAATCGGTTGGCACTGACCGTGATTGCGAGGTTAGTGAAAATGTGATTTCGCTATTTGATTTTTTGAGTGTGATTCTGTGAACTTTGAAGGTGACTGTGATATTGTGATGTGTGTTATAAATTATAATGTTAATTAATTTGGAGACCGTGAATTGAGTATTGATTAACTTTGTTGTAACTTAGAACCGCAAAATGGAACAACAATCTGGCAAGAAACCAAAACTAATGATATCCTCATTCTTCGTACAATGTTTAGTTAATAAAATAGATCAGTGTTCTAAAAAGCGTGAAGCGTGATGAAGCGGGGAGCCCGAGTGTCAAGCTTTTCAAGCTTAAGCGGGAGTATGCGTTAAAAAGCGTTTTTCAATTCCTATATACAAAATTTAAATTTTACACATACTTTAACCCAAAAAAAAAAAATTTTGAAAAAAAATAAAGAAAAATTATAAGCGCGCTTTGGCTCGCTTCGGGTCACGCTTCTCGCGCTTTGCCGCGCTTACTCGGGCATAATGCGTGCTTTTTTCACGCTTTTCGCTGTTTTGACGCGGCTGAGGCGCGCTTCGCGCGCATTTTAGAACACTGAAATAGATGTAGAATCTATTATAAATGAATTTTATGCTTTGAAACCTCTTCGATCACAATTTCACTGAACATTACTATGCAACTACTATTTTTGTAATACATATAACTTTTGATACATTTCACTTTTTGAAATTCAGCTTGGTCTAGTTGAAAATTTTGGATCCGCCATTGCTGCACACCCACCTGAAACAATTGAGTACTGCCTATGAGACATGGCAGTGGACAAAAACCGGCTTGAGGAAGAAGCCTGCATTCTCCGCTTCTACAAAATTGTCCTTAGCTGGGATTACATTCGCCTACTCAAGGAATCCAGCGTACTTATTTCAATTTCTTGTTATTTTTTTTACTTTTTTTTTAGGTTTATACTCTATATCCACTAACATATTTGGCCTAACTAGTATTTCTCCTATGCGATGCACGGAATTTGCTATTCAAAAATATCGATTTCGATAAGTATTTGTAAAATTTTATTGCTTATACATAATTAACACGAATCCAAAATGCATGAAAAATAATAATATATTACAATAATTATTAAAATTTAATAAACAATATAACTAATTCAAGTTATAATAGCTTATTTTAATAGTAAAAGTCAATTTATATATTTATGTAATAAATGACTGTTAATTTAAATAATTTTTATGTGTTATTATTATATTAACTTAAAAGAAAATGCAAATTTAGCCTCTGTTGGGCAAAAGCAAAAAAAAAAAACATGTTTTTAAACAATACAATTCTCCAAATCATTTTTTAACCACACATATTTTCTCTCTCCACTTTTCAACCGCACATCTTACCTAGAAAACATAAAAAACATGTTTTTAAACACTAAACTTTTAAAAAACAGTTAGTAGTTTATTTAATGGTATATCATGTTTGATGTAATACTAAGGAAACAAAATTGATTCTGTGGAAGTTATCAATATATTTCTCATGATTTATGCATTTGCCTCTCGTATTTAAGTTTTTCCAATTTTCATTCAAAATATCAATCATAATAATTATAAATGCGTACTTAGTCTTAAACCCACAAATATTTGTATTTAATCAATAAAATTATATTTTAACTTATAAAATCAAGTAGACAAAATAATAATTATGTAAATCTAGCAATTATCATGATGACAATAGGCAACGTTGGAGTCAAAAAATTATACCGAAAATTGTATATCATATAACCTTTACACAACTATTAAAATTAAGAATAATAAAATATATTATTCATTTTTAACCATAATATTCACAATTTCTACATTTACCTCTCGTATTTATCATTTACTCTAAATTTCTTTCAAAAACATCAATCACAATAATTATAAACGTGTGTTTTAATCTTAACCAAGCAAATATTTGTATTTGACCAATAAAATTATATTTTTATTTTTAATATCAAGTATTTAAAATAATACTTCCGCAAATTTTGCAATTATCATGGCATGACAACCGGGCAAAATTGAAGGTCAATAAATTATACCGAAAATTTTAGATAATATAATCTTTAGACAATTATTAAAATTAATCTTATATTTATTTTGTTCAAGAAAGATATTTAAATACGAAATTAATCTCCCCGACCTCAAAAAAATATTAATAATATAATAGATAAATATGAATTTCAAGAGAACAATAATTTACAAATATAAACACAATAAATTTATATAGATAGTTTAACCGAACAACTCTTCTTTTTCCATAGTATAAAAACATATAATTTCTCAAAAAATAAAAGTAATTTTATAATCTCAATATTATCTACACGGATTTCAATACGATATTAATCTACATGAATTCAAACGACAATTGCATTAATCAACACACATTTAAATACGACATCTATATTTATTTAGGGCAAGTTAATTTTGGCGGGAAACTTTGTGCATAATATGGTGACGGTTATTTATATTATTGTTATTTTTTTTGTATTTAATTTTATTTTCAAATGAGTAAATGTTGCTTTATTTTTAAAATAACCTTTTTTTTTATAGAAAATTTTGTGATCTTTGAAATAATTATTAATTTTTTAATTAAAATTGGTTCGACCCGGTCCTACCTTTGGATCGTTGACCTGTTGCCTTTTTCGAGTCGAACTGATTTCAGGTTTTCTAAATATTGAGTATTATATAACTTAAATGATATAATTTAAAATGAATGAGATATTGAGGAAAATTAAAAAAATATAAAATAAACTTTTACATTTGATCTTTGGGATGCTTTTACTGAAAAAGTGTTTACAGTTTGCTCTCATTTGTTATCTTGTATTAAACTTCTCGTTGAGATCTTCAATTTGACACCTATATTACATATTTCTCGACTTTAAAATAATACAATAATTATCAAAAGAATAATAATTAATAGAACTTAAATGATATAATTTAAAATGATTAAGATTTTGAGGAAAAAGTAAAAATTTTTACGTTTGATCTTTGAGAAGATTTTAGGAACAATATATTTTTAGTTTGCTCTCACTTGTGATCTTGTATTAAACTTCTCGTTGGGATATTTGATTTGACACCCATATTACATATTTCTATGACTTCAAAATAATAAAATAATTATTAAAAGAATAATAATTAATACAAAAAATAGTTTATAGATAGTATTATAGAACTTAAATAATATAATTAAAATAAATGAGATATTGAGGAAAAGTAAAAAATATAATTTTTTTTTTTTTTTTTTTTTTACATTTGATCTTTGAGAATATTTTACGGACAATATGTTTACAATTTGCTTTCACTTGTTAGTTTGTATTAAACTTCTTGTTGAGATCTTCGATTTGATACTCATATTACTTATTTTTCGACTTCAATATAATACAATAATTATCAAAAGAATAATAACTATTAATAATAAAAAAAAAGTTTATTGCATTATTATTAATATTATTATTGTTATTATTATTTTGCATAGATTTCCAGATTTAGAAAGTGATTTTGGGTGAGAAACAATGTGCATGTTATTTTTGGCATGTATTTTGTTATTATCTATTGATAGATAGATATTAGGGTATCTGTATTAGAATTGAATGTAGCAGTTATAAAAGCATATATGCGGTTGTTTATGCTTATGTTTTTGCTTATATATACATGCATGTATTGTGCTCTCTTTGTGATTATTATTTTCTTTTATTATTTAGAAGAAGAATTTCAATAAAAAGATTGGGGACGGGAGTGCTCTGGGATTGAAGGAAGTGAAGGGTTCGTACAAAGATGTTGATGATTATCTCTCAACATTTGAGCCCTTACTTTTCGAAGAAGTGAAAGCTCAGATTGTCCAGGAAAAAGAGGAGGAAGATGGTATATTTCAGATGTTTTCAGTTTATTTAATTTTACTGGATTTTCCAGATGACCCATGATAAAATTTATGATTTTTGGTGTCTTAATTGAAATTGATTTTGAACGTGATAGTGTATTTAGTTTAACGTGTACGAGTTTAAATGGAATTTTTTTAATAAATTTTGAATTGATGTTTCATTGTTTTTGAATCAATTTTTGGGTTTTTCCTTTTTTGGGCATAGAATAGACATGTATCAATGTATGTAATATGTGCTTTTTGACAATACAGAAATTGAATGGCAACAAGCAATTATAGCAGAATGCAGCGAAGTCGATGGTTTTTATTTACCTATGATTATATGTTCAGATTCAAAATCCGTATCACAGAATGATCTATTGCTTCTTTCTAATAAGAAGGTAGGAGGTGGTTGTGTATCAATTTCTGTTTTATATAGTGATTTGGAATTTAGTTGCTTAGACTCACATTCAGTTCTGTGCTTTCTGTTCATTTGTAAAACCTCTATTGAGCCCCTGTTAGGTGTAGCTTAAAAGGCTAATAGAAATTCGAGTCAAAACCAACAATTAATTTTAACCACACATTTTAGGGTATTCACAACTTTTCAGTCACATATTTCATCAGTTCATGTCAAACTCTACTAAAAAGCTGATTTTTAGTTACAACTAACCAGTGTTCTAAAACGCGCACTGTGCGCGACGCGCGCGCGTCGCTTTGGAGAAAAGCGCGAAAAAAGCGTTTTAAAATTTTTTTATCTAAAAAGCGCGCAGCTGCAAATTTTTGTTTTCTTTTTTTTTTTTCCTTTTTTTTTATTTTTACTTGTTCAAGTATGGGTAAAATTTAAATCAAATATCTAGGAATTGAAAAACGCTTTTTATCGCTTACTCCCGCTTAAGCTTCAAAAGCTTGACTCTCGGGCTCCACGTTTCGTTACGCTTCACGCTTTTTAGAACACTGCAACTAACAGGGGTTGAATATTAATCCCTAACCTAATAGTATATGTTCA
Organism: Ligustrum vulgare; assembly: GCA_963555705.1. Taxonomy (NCBI): domain Eukaryota; kingdom Viridiplantae; phylum Streptophyta; class Magnoliopsida; order Lamiales; family Oleaceae; genus Ligustrum; species Ligustrum vulgare. The sequence goes on from OY743174.1 coordinate 28,104,252, forward strand.
TGTGAACTGGACTCTGGAGATTTTAATAGTTTAATTAATTAGATAAGTCAAAACATTTATTTTTGAGCAAGTATATGTATTGAATGATTTATTGATTTTGCAGCTTGGTGAGGGTAAAGTACTCCCGACTGCATATGCTTTTGCACTAGTTGAGCATTGTCAACATGATAAAATAAAACTTCGGCTGAATTTAAGTGGAGAACTCAAAGGATTAAATACAAATGATGTTCAAACTTCTTCAAGGCTGATGAACATGCGTCCTCTTGTGAGTGAAGTTCAGAGATACTTGTACATTCTGAAGGTAAATCTTCCAAATTTATGGTAAGTTTAAAAAATTAGTTCTATGTGCAAGTAATTCTATTTTGATATTTTATTTTCAAATCATCAGTTGCACAATCTCATGTGCTCCATTACCGGCTCGCAGCAAATGAGTTGCAAAAATGCGACAATTTTTTGATGTGGATTTTCTGGAACTTCTTTTTAGTTTCATGAGAAACTGTATCCCCTCAAGTTTGTCAAGAAATTTTTATTAGGTTTCCTTTTGTTATAGATTGACTGCAGCATCTATTTTAGTTTCATGAGAAACTGTGTGCCAGTGGCTTTGTAAGATGGCTGAGTCTCTCCTCTTATTTTCAGCAGTGCATTCCTCTCCTCTCCTTTCCTTTCCTTTGTGAAGTGTTCATCTACTTGATATTAATAAAATCTAAAAAGAGATAATTTTATGCTCTCTTATTTACTACGGTCATGGTGATTTAGCTCATTTTACTGTTTTTGATTCTGTATGGACTAGAATACGTAAGCATTCAAAGACATGCAAAATTGAATTCCTAACACTATTTCTTTTTCATCATGTAATTGATGCGCAGATTTGCAGCTTATCAACTATAGTCCGTGAATATGTTGCTCTGCAGTCAGTTAGCTCCTTGCCATTTAAGGATTTGATTTTAACTGCTGCTGAAAACAATTATACCACTGAAGATCAGGCCTGGAAAATATCTAAACCCCTAACAGCATTTATTGAAGGCAATCACAACAAATCGCAGCTAGAGGCCATACATGTGAGTGCTTAGCAACTCACCCTGAACTTGATTTCTTGCCCTATCAGATATGTTGAGTTCCTTTTGTCAATTCAAGATGAAGTGGAGATGTCACATTGATAGATATGCATTTAATTAAATATTGTTGTAGTTACTCGCCTTTTTTTTAAAAAAAAGTTTGTAGCGTATTTACAATTGACAGCTTTGCTTCTCTCCCCCAAAATTTGTTGCAGGCTGGTCTTTTACGTAAAACCTTTATTTTGATACAGGTTTGACTTGTAACCTTCCGCTTCTAATTGTCATTTTTCACTTAATTATCTCATTACTCCAGTAGTCAACACTATTTTAATCACATCTTCAATGTGTTCTGAAACAGCCATAGATTATTTCAGAGCTAAAAAAATTGTGCCTAAACAAATGAACGCAGACACTCTAGAACAATTCTAGTAATTCTTGTAAATACCAATCAGTATGTCTTTTAATAGCACATTCCTTTGTAGGGGCCCCCGGGAACTGGAAAAACACAAACTATCCTTGGTCTTCTCAGTGCCATTTTGCACGCTACTCCAGCTAGAGTATCAAACAAGTAAGCATCTTTTTTGTTATGTTTTGATTGATTAAATGGATTGTTGAACTTCTAGCTACTTGTATTGTTGTAAGAGAGCAACTTCTGAGTACTTCTAGCTCAATGTGGTAATGAATTAGTCCCTTTTTTTTAATTGCAGGGGCAAAATGACTGAAGTAAAACGTGGACCAGAATTACCTATCCATGAAAAGTACGTTTATGCTCCTAGTCACTTATTTGATTTTTATTCAATGCCTATACTTCTCATGAGTATGTGTCGCTGGCTCCTATCATGCATCTTGTTGCATACCCTTGATTCACTGGTTATTTCCCCCATATAAAAGAATGTGGCTAGGGAAATACCCATATGAAAGTGCTAATCCTGATTCTTGTGAAAATAAAAACCATTATCAGGTAATATTTTTTTTTTTAAAAATAAAAAAATTCATAAATTAATTAATTTAGTTTGTCTTGTTTAAATACATGACTTCAAGAAACTTTTGGGTACTTTATTTAAAAAACTCTACCCATCTATAAAATAGATGGGGTATATCTCGCTAAGATAGATAAAAGTATGTATTATGATCCAGATCAGAAATGAATTCATGATAAGAACAACTTATATAAACCACATAAGTAGGAGCTCATCTTATGATTTATATGAAGGTTATGCATGCCACTAGTTGCTTCTTTCTCCCTTTCGTTGTTGCATCAAGGACATAGAGTTGATCCCAACATCACCATAAATTTAATGTAACTGTACTATTCCCAACATCTAACATCCTCATAAAAGGGTTGGTTTCAAACTTGATTTGGAGAAAAATGTATTATTAGCTTTGTGCGACATTTATTCTACTCTTATTAGCGCGGTTTGAAATCAAATGTATCTTCCCAATCTTCTGAAAGAACCTATAACATTCTCAATATCAGATCAAAGATGACTGGTGGAGTCTTGTTCAATTTCTTTTGGGTGAGAAATTCCATATCTCAACTGTTTGACATTTGTTTGAATTCTCTAAAGCTTTATGGCGAGTTGACAGTTCCCCCTCTTTTTCTTACATGTTTATTATATTTTAGCTGCGGCAAAACAATTCCTAGTCAAAATACATTCACATGTTAACCATTATTAAATTTCATGTGGAACAACTCTTGAGAAATTATATTTTAATATTTGCAGATACAATCACTGGGAAAGAGCTTCTCCATGGTTGACTGGTATGAATCCTCGAGATGCAGTGATGCCTATAAATGGTGATGATGGTGTTGGATAAATTCAATAATATGGGGGCCAAACATGTATAAAATAAAATGTGTGGTGCTATCTTAAGGATTTAGTCAATGCGGTGATCCACTAAAGATTATTCGGGACTAATGGGTATTAAGTGTCGTGAGATTAAAGTGTAGAGACGGATTCAATGTTTTAAATTGATGAGGGGTCAATTTAATAACATTGAAACATGATAGTTGCCCTACAACTATTTATACAGGTCATGGTCCCCAATTGAGCGTGGCTTTTCATAATTCTCTGCATCCCCGTCAACAGAGAAGAAATATAAGGAGAAAACCACGAATCAGTTGGAAGGCCATAACCCCGTTCAATCAAACGCAACAATGAATTCAGGTACGCTTCCGCTTCAGTATCGATCTTGATAATTACAGCATGATGTTCGTGAATTATAGATGAACATTCATCTATATCAAAATTAATTTAACAAGTGGTATCAGAGCCAACATCGTGTTGAATTACCAGATCAATTTTGTACGAATATATGTATACTGCGTCTGTGCATATGTGAAACCGATTTCTTTATTTCGAAAAATATGAATGAATTCATGCGAAATAAGTCTCTGTTTCGAAAATATACACACAGCAAAATTCGAAAATTTGGAACATGATTTTGGATTCATATACAACCGATCGTTCTTCTCTGTGTACGAATTATGTGCGAAAATCTTGATTTCCAATTTGGGTTTTGAATCTGATTTGTATAATGAATTCAGTTTTTTTTATTTTCGAATTTGGGGTTTTGTAAATCAATGAATTCAGTTCTGCATAATTCGAATTGCATTATTGTGCATGGATTTGTGTTGATTATTTGAATTGTGGTTGAGATGTTGACGAGGATGGAGGTCGGAATGGGGTTGCAGCGTCGGATTTCATTCGTTGCGCGCGATGGGGTTGCGCGCGGTGGAGTGCAGCTTCGCTGCGGGCGACGGATATCGCGGCGGTTTTGGGCTGCAGCGCCGGTGATGGCGCTGCAGGTGACCGGCGGCGCCAGCGATGGCGCCGCGTTCTTGGATGATGGAGCGGCGGCTAGGGTTTCAAAACCCTAGCTGCGCAATTCGTTTTTTTTGGGGCAGGGACCTCATGTGTAAATTTGAAGTCTTAAGGGACTTTTCTGCAATTCACGAAATTAAGGTTATTGCACAATAGGTCCTCCTGGTTTGTTTTTTATAATTAATAAAACCCTAAGTTTATAAAACTTTTAAGTTGGCCCTTCAAACTTCTGAATTTATAAAATTAAGTCCCTGCAGTTAAGAAATCATTTAAGTTGGGTTTTAAGAATTCTGAATTTTACAATTCAGTCCCTAAAGTTTATGATTTTAATTAATTGGCCACTAAAGTTTGGGAAAATTGCAATTTAGTCCTTCAAGTTTAAAAATATTTCATAATTGGCCAATCAAGTTTAATTAAATTGCAATTTAACCATCCAACTTAATGATTACTTAATCCTAAAGTATTGAATTTCATAATTCAAATCCTAAAGCCTTAAAAATATGCAAATCATTCAATTCAAGTTCAAATTTTGGTATGACGGACTCTTTTGAGAAATATAATATTTCGAAGTGAATTAATTGAAGCAACATGTTGCCAAAGCAACCTCTCTTGTGGAAATTAATTAACTTAGAATATTAGAAGGTTTTGTGTGTGTGTTGTTCATGCGGATATTGATCGGCCCAAAGGAAGGTCAATGTTTGGCTGGAATTTCACGTGCACCTGTGGTAATAAACGCGTGACGATTATTTGGTTTAACGTGTGATCAATAAATCGGTCCAAAGAAAGGTTTATTGATTGACATGTCTTATTGTCAGTGTTTGATTACTACATCGAAGTACCACTTACAAGTTAATATTTCTGTCCAAAGACTAAATATTGATGTTATACTAGGTATCTTGTGATGGGCCTTACCATTATTTGAAATTATTATTTGCATAATAAAGTACTAATGTAAGCTATTTTCATCTTCTTCTCTATACTGTTAATTCATCTGCTACCACAATATCTGCAAATCTTAACTCAATCCCCATGCTTGATGGGTCAAACTTCAAGGATTGGAAAGAGAACGCACTAATTGTTCTCGGCTGCATGGATCTTGACCTTGCTCTCAGGGTTGAGCAACCGGCTTCTCTTACGGATGCAAGTTCACCTGATGACAGGAGGAACTTTGAGAAGTGGGAACGCTCAAATCGCATGAGTCTGATGATCATTAAGCGCGGCATTCCGGAAGCCTTTAGGGGCGCAGTATCTGAAGAGGTAACTAATGCCAAGCTTGATTTCAATGAAGTACAGAGGCAAGGGGAACATAAGGGAGTACATCATGAAGATGTCTCATACTGCTTCAAAACTTAAGGCACTAAAGCTTGACTTGTCTGATGACTTGCTCGTGCATTTAGTATTGATATCGCTTCCTGCACATTTCAGTCAGTTTAAGGTAAGTTACAACTGTCAAAGGGAGAAATGGACTCTAAATGAGCTCATTTCATATTGTGTGCAAGAGGAAGAAAGGCTGAAGCAGGATAGAACTGAAATTGCTAACTTGGCAAGTACCTCTAAGGATAAGGGCAAGAAAAGAAAAACAGAATATGAAGCTGTTAAGGGTCCAGATAAAAAAAAAGCCACATAAGGATAAAGAGGGTTGTTTCTTTTGCCTGAAACCTGGACATTTAAAGAAGGATTGTACCAAATACAACGCTTGGCGTGCAAAGAAAGGTACATTTCTTAATTTGGTCTGTTCTGAGGTTAATTTAGCTTCAGTACCTAGAAACACTTGGTGGTTAGATTCTGGTGCTACTACTCACATAAGTGTTTCTATGCAGGGTTGCCTGTTCTGCCGAAAGCCAAGTGATGCTGAAAGATTCATCTTTGTGGGCGATGGAAAATCGGTGGAAGTTGAAGCAATAGGAACTTTTAGGTTATTATTGGGAACTGGTTTTTATTTGGATTTGAAAGACACTTGTTGTAGACGGAATTTGGTTTCTATTTCCTTATTGGACAAATCAGGATATTATTGTTCTTTTGGAAATTGTCAGTTTAGTCTTTCTTTAAATTCAAATATTGTTGGTACTGGTTCATTATGTTCGTACGATAACCTATATTTGCTTGATACTATTGCATCATATAATGAAACCTTGTATGTGGAATCACGTGGTACTAAGCGAAAATTAAATAAAGAAAATTCGGCAAAACTATGGCACAAGCGCTTAGGTCACATCTCAAAAACTAGAGTTGAACGACTTGTGTCAGATGGTATTTTGGATTCCCTCGACTTTACAGACTTTGATGTTTGTATTGATTGTATCAAGGGAAAACAGACCAAAACGAGAAGGTTAGGTGCTAATAGAACTTCGGACGTCTTAGAATTGATACACACGGATATTTGTGGACCATTCCCTACGGCTTCCTGGAATGGTCAACAATACTTTATATCATTCATAGACGATTACTCACGTTATGGGCATCTATATCTTATTCATGAAAAGTCTGAGTCACTGGACATGTTCAAAGCTTTCAAAACTGAAGTTGAGAATCAACTCAACAAGAAAATTAAAAGCGTTAGATCTGATCGTGGTGGTGAGTACTATGGCAGATATGACGGTTCAGGTGAACAACGTCCAGGACCATTTGCTAAATTCCTAGAGGAATGTGGAATCGTCCCACAGTACACCATGCCAGGTTCTCCTAGCATGAATGGTGTAGCTGAAAGACGAAACAGAACTCTTAAGGATATGGTAAGGAGTATGATTAGTCATTCTACTTTGCCAAAATCACTCTGGGGAGAAGCATTAAAGACTGCATCTTATATTCTGAATAGAGTACCAACTAAAGCTGCTGCTAAAACACCTTATGAGCTTTGGACAGGCAGAAAGCCCAGTCTAAAGCATTTCCACATTTGGGGATGTCCAGCTGAGGCAAGGCCTTATAGGCCGCATGAGGATAAATTGGACTCCAAAACAATTAGCAGCTACTTTATTGGTTATTCTGAGCGATCAAGGGGCTACAAATTTTATAATCCCACGCTTAAGTCAATTTTTGAAACGGGAACTGCAACATTTTTTGAGGATGTTGAGTTTGGGGGGAGAAATAAGGTTAGAGACATTATCTTTGAGGAAGAAGCTGAGGAATGATCGATTTCGATTCCTACTGTTACTTTTGACAATGTGCAGGTTTCTATACCTGTCATTGATCAAGAAGTACATCCGGAAACTCAGCATGATAATGTTGAAGAAACTCCCATCCAAAATCCAGAAATACAAACTCAACAACCTCAACAAACAATACCATTAAGGCGATCCACTCGAGAAAGGAAAAATGCTATTTCGGATGACTATGTAGTATTTCTCCAAGAACATGAGGAAAATAATGGAATGATGGAAAATGATCCAATCAATTTTCATCAGGCCATGAAGGGTTCTGACTCTCAAAAGTGGATTGATGCCATGAATGAGGAGTATAAGTCTATGCAAGACAATAAAGTTTGGGATCTTGTCCCATTACCAGAAGGTGCGAAACCCATTGGTTGTAAATGGATTTTTAAAACCAAAAGGGATTCGAAAGGTAATGTGGAAAGATATAAGGCTCGTCTTGTAGCTAAAGGCTTTACACAAAAGGAAGGTATTGACTTCAAAGAGACTTTCTCTCCGGTTTCAACGAAAGACTCTTTCAGGACAGTCATGGCACTTGTTGCACATTTTGACCTTGAGTTACATCAGATGGATGTAAAGACGGCGTTTCTCAATGGAGACATTGATGAGACGATTTATATGGTGCAACCAGAAAACTTCGTGTCAGGAGACTCGAAGAATATGGTTTGCAAATTAAAGAAATCCATCTATGGACTCGAGCAAGCTTCCCGTCAGTGGTACTACAAATTTCATCAAGTGATCATCTCGTTTGGTTTTGAGATAAATGTTGTTGATGATTGTGTGTATCACAAGTTCAGTGGGAGTAAGCATATTTTCCTGGTTTTGTATGTCGATGACATACTGCTTGCCACTAATGATATAGGCATGTTGCACGAAACCAAGAGCTTTCTGTCAAGGAATTTTGAGATGAAAGATCTTGGGGACGCCTCTTTCGTATTAGGAATTCAGATACACCGGGACCGCTCTCGGGGTATTCTGGGATTATCACAAAAGAGCTATATCGATAAAGTTCTTGTAAGGTTTGGCATGCAGGATAGTAAACCAGGGGACACCCCTGTTGCTAAGGGAGACAAATTTAGTCTCAATCAGTGCCCGAAAAATAATCTTGAAGTTAAGGAAATGGAAAAGATTCCCTATGCATCAGCTGTTGGGAGTCTGATGTATGCTCAAGTTTGTACACGTCCAGACATAGCGTTCATTGTTGGAATGCTAGGCAGATATTTAAGTAACCCTGGAATGGATCATTGGAAAGCAGCAAAGAGGGTTATGAGGTACTTGAAGAGAACAAGAGATTGCATGCTTACATACAGCAGATCGGATAAGTTAGAGATCGTAGGATACTCCGATTCTGATTTTACGGGATGCCAAGACAGTAGAAGATCCACATCAGGCTACATATACCTGCTAGCTGGAGGAGCCATTTCTTGGAGGAGTGCTAAGCAGACACTCGTAGCTTCTTCCACTATGGCAGCAGAATTTGTAGCTTGTTATGAGGCATCTAATCATGGGATATGGCTGCGAAATTTTGTCACCGGGCTGTGCATTCTGAATGGAATTGAAAGACCATTAAAGTTATATTGTGACAATAACTCTGCAGTGCTATATTCCAATAACAACAGGAGTTCAACTAAGTCAAAGCACATTGACATTAAGTTCCTGGTTGTGAAGGAAAGGGTACAGAGTAGACAGATTTCCATAGAGCATATTGGGACAAACTTCATGATTGCGGATCCGCTTACTAAGGGATTAGCACTCAAGGTCTTTCACGAGCACACTGCTCGTATGGGTGTAATATTTCTTGAGGATATCATGATTTAGTGGGAGTTTGTATTTTGGTTGCTTTATGTTTTGGTTTTGGACACATTTGTGTATTTGGATAATTTTCTGTACAGAAATAAAGTATTCAGTTCATTCTACTCTGTTACATTATGTTTGGTATTGATCTCACCTAAGGAATAAAGTCGGACCAATTGAAAATAGGCCTGTTTGGATCACATAACATGTAATTTTCATACTACACTCTCATGATTGATCTATGTCATTTGGTTGTATTGGTATACGTGACCATTGATGGATTTAGTTACGATTAATGTAACGAAAGTCGCTTTGATCCTATATTGATATGATTGATGGACGAGATTGTTTGGAAATACCCTTAATAATGATAGCACATTTTTGAGCTCATAAGGTTGTACACATTTGTAAGGATACATGTATGGCCCAGTGGGAGATTGTTGGATAAATTCAATAATATGGGGGCCAAACATGTATAAAATAAAATGTGTGGTGCTATCTTAAGGATTTAGTCAATGCGGTGATCCACTAAAGATTATTCGGGACTAATGGGTATTAAGTGTCGTGAGATTAAAGTGTAGAGACGGATTCAATGTTTTAAATTGATGAGGGGCCAATTTAATAACATTGAAACATGATAGTTGCCCTACAACTATTTATACAGGTCATGGTCCCCAATTGAGCGTGACTTTTCATAATTCTCTGCATCCCCGTCAACAGAGAAGAAATATAAGGAGAAAACCACGAATCAGTTGGAAGGCCATAACCCCGTTCAATCAAACGCAACAATGAATTCAGGTACGCTTCCGCTTCAGTATCGATCTTGATAATTACAGCATGATGTTCGTGAATTATAGATGAACATTCATCTATATCAAAATTAATTTAACAGATGGATTCTTCCCAACATCTGGCAATGACTTGGTATGTCCATTTCAGTTTCTGAAACTGGGGATTCAGGATAATTTTGGAGATCTACATTATATTTTAAACTCCTATACAGAAACCAGAAGTGGTCAACTCCAGTCGGAAATATCGCGTTCGTGTTCTAGTATGTGCTCCATCAAATTCTGCTCTCGACGAGATTGTGCTGCGTCTCCTGAACACTGGTCAGAGTTAAATCTATTTTGCAAGTATTTACTTTAAGCGATGCATTCTAATTTGCTTGGAATGTGAATATATGCAATCTTGTTTGCTGACTCTTAAATCTGTATCATAATTGGGAAACTCTCTCTGCCTCAAATCAACTTTTACGTGATTCCAAGCTTTTTCGGAGAAAATATGTAAAAAATCTGCGACTTTTGTAACATAGAGCAACTTGGAGGGGATATTTCCCTGTGTATGGGAAAGGTTGCATTCTTTAGTCAACTAGAGGATACCTCCTTTCTTCCATGTTATTTGGAAGGGTGGAAGTGGCCGATGTTCTTACAAAGAAAATAAGAATGCTTTGGTATTTGATATGAGTTAGCAAATAAAAGAGGGTCAATGTGAAAATGTGGAGAACTGATACTGAGAGAAATCTGGTTGAAAGGTTTCACTTTAACCAATTCCCCCGAAGAAAGCCACTGTGGAAATGACACTCAAAAGAAAGTGGAATAGCCTTTCATGGAAATGGCTTTTTATGTAATTAGTATCACAGAAAGGTGATCCCTAATATTTCATGTGAAAACTGAATACTAGTTTGGTATTTAATATGAACTGGCTAGTTGATTTATTCAGTTTTTCTTAACTATGCACAACCTGAATTAAACACAAAGTTTCTTCCCTAAGAAATAAAGATTATCTTTCGTTTGTAATTATAGCTTCTTTGTTTATGTTGCAGGCATTCGTGATGAAAATGATTGTGCATACAATCCTAAAATAGTTCGTATTGGTCTTAAACCTCACCATTCTGTCCAAGCGGTCTCCATGGATTACTTGGTATGTACCTTGCCTTAACAAGTTATAAAATCACCTAATTATTTCTTCACAGCATTTTGACAGTCCAATAGAGTTAAGCACAAATAGTATGTTTTTAGGTGGAACAAAAACTTGCAAGTATGGACTCTCAAACTAGTGACAAGCAAAAGCAAGGGGGTGCGGTGAAGGATAAAGACAGCATTCGTGCTTCGATACTGGATGAAGCAGTGATTGTATGCAGTTTGGGCCTCTTTTCAAATTACGCCTTTGAAACTTTGAATCAATTGAAGCTTATGGTTGTTATGTAACTTGGGTATAAGTTGATAAGTTGATCACTGACAAGTGTTCTCCACACTTAGCTTTAGTGGTTCAGCTCTCTTCAGTAAATTAAATCGCGGTTTTGATGTGGTCATAATTGATGAAGCTGCTCAAGCTGTAAGATACATTATCGATTCTGAAATATGGATTTTAGTTCTTAAACCTTTTCATACAGTTGACATTGCTATTAGTAGATATAATGTTGCTCTTATGTTTTCTATTCATATGATGTTATCCATATATTTTTGTAGTTAATTTTGATGAATTTAACAAATTGGATAAATGTTACTTAGCCTTCACTCTTAGCCTTATTATATAAAGCTTTCTCAACCTTTTTGGGGATCTTGTTCTTTGTGCTGTTATATTTACAATCATTACTACCCTTCTCATTTTGTTTTTCTTTGCTCTTTTGTTTATAAAAACAGGTTGAACCGGCAACACTCATTCCTTTGGCCAATGGATGCAAACAAGTATTCCTGGTATATACAATTAATTCATCATCGAATAACAAGTATACACTACGAGTTACTCTTAATAAATACTACATGTGAGGATCTTTAAGATGCAACAATTTGATGCACGTCAGTGCTGCATTAACTCAAAATATCTTTAAAATTGTGGCGGGTGAATATGACAATAACGAGGGGCTAATTATCTATTTTTCTATAATTATTTCAATTTTATCTTGGTTAATTAATTCTCCTGATTTTCTTTGGAATTCTTTTAAAAAATTTCTTCATCTATATTTTTAACTTCTCCTATCATATCTTTTAATTCTTTAAATTGTATTGTTAGTTTATTTTGAATATTCTGTAATTTTTCTTTGATATTCATATCCTGTATATTTAATTGTTGTAATTCTTCAATAACTAATTTATCTTGTAAATTTATATTTTATATGTTTGCCATAAAAATGTACTTATCCAGTTTAATTGCATGTTAAGAAATCCATCAGATTCTCCCCATGAGCTTAATGGTCGAAACATAGTTGTATTAGCTCCTTTTATTTGGTATGATCCTACTGGCAGATTAATATTTTCTATTATTTGTTTTTCAAATTTTATTTCTGGAAATTCCGTCATTAAATTCTTCATCTGATATGCTCAACTTCTAATCTAAGTTCCGTGTCATATTTTACTTCTTTACATATCAATATATTATATTCACAAAATTCTTCAATTGATCTTAACATTGATTTTCTTTGTTGTGCTCTATAATATTTTATATAGTATTTTATTTCTCCAGTTATGTCATATTTTTCCATATTGATTTTTTCTTTGTTATTTATGATCATAAGTATATTAGGTAATTGTTTTAGAATTGTATTAAAATATTTTCTTTTACTTTCTAATGATTTTAATCTTAGAAATCCTTTTCTATTTATATTTTTTTCTTCTATCATTTGATCTAATAGATTTCCTCTTTGTTCTGTTATTGAATCTAATTTTTCATTTGTTTTCATATCTAGATATTTGATTAATAAAGGATCTCCTCTATGATAATCCATTTCTATAATCTTTATATAATTCTACTAGTATGTCTTTGTGGATTAAATCTAATATTTCGTTTATGATAAAATCTTCTTTTATTATATCGAAATTTATTAGATCATATATTTCTCCTCTTGTATCTTTATCTAAATCTTTTAAAGTTCTCAAGATTTCTATTTTATAATTATCGGGTAGTATTAATGTATGGATAATCATAAATCTTGATGTATATATTATATATTCATTTTTATTTTTTGTCATATAATATTTATCTTTTAGATCTGTCATATGACTCTGATACCAATTTAGGGGTGCTACTATGAGCGAACAAAAATCATATAAACAAAAATCTATCAAAATTGTATAAACAAAATTATCTAAGGACTTAAATGGAATTTTTCTATACTTGAATGGAATCGTATTGCAAATTTTATGTATGAGGGTATTTTAGTAAGTTTGAAGAATCAAAGTCTATTTTGCAAACTATTATGATTGTTGGATCCATTTATGGTTATTTCCCGTAAATTAATAACTGGTTTGAAAAAATAGTTTACAATTACTTGATTTTAAAAATTTTAAATTTAAAAGTTCGATTGGGCCTAATTAGCCCTTTTTGAAATTGGCCCATTATTATATTAATTAACTAGTGAATCACCCATGCGATGCACGGGAATAAATGTCTGGATAATATAAAGATAATTCAATGTGAAATTAGGTGAGTCTTTCAGATAAAATAAATAGATTTCGCAAATAAGAGATAAGATCATCATTTATTGATTTCATATGACTACAAATTTTGGAATACTTCTTTGTACACAACATTGTTTGTTGATTTTGTTAGTCTTCTATTCTTATCACAAATCAACATCTTTAATCTGAAACGATTTGTCACCGTAGAAATCGAAACATAAAGTTGTCCATGTGTAAACACCATCCATTTAAGAAGAAGTCACACATGCGAGAGTGATTGTCCCTAACTCTTATTGATAATCATGTCATATGACACCATCAATGAAAATTATCTTCTTTGAAATCTAATAGGCATCTAGAACATGGTCGCCAAGTTTGGTAACTATCAACCTTGTTCCATTGCACAATCCCTATGTATGATCAATATTTCTCAGAAAGAGCAATGGATTCTGCAAAGGCAAATAAAGAGGATGCATTTCGCTTATCCACTACAATAGTCCACCACGTGGTGCAATAATGATATCCCTATGTCTAGGTTGTGTATCAAAATCCACCAACAATCAATCCGAAAATTTCATCGACAATAGGCAAATCATATCGCCTATCATCGGTCGCCCACCGACCAATAAGTATAAGTCTTACATTTGAAGTGTTTTCCTCAATCATCTATAACAAACAAGGGGTCTATCACATCACTGAATATTTCATGGAAATAATGATGTAGAAAGTTGAAATCATAGAAGTACCATTTGTATAGATTGTATAGAAACGTATCGAAGTGTAACAACAATCTTAGCAATTAAAGTTACACCCTAAGCAACGTGTTTTAATGGATTTGACCATTCTAAGTTCCTGTGGTATTTGGCTCCTTAAATGTTGCCCCTTGCAATTTATGCTAAATCAGTCTTCAACAATTGGTGGCGCTATGTTGTGTAATAGTTGGCCCAATTACTTAACCAATAAGGACAGATTTGATTCTTGTGAGACATTTGGTTCCTCAAATGCTGCTCCATGCAATCTAAGTTAAATTAGCCTTCAACAGTTGGTGGTGCTATAGTGTGCAATAGTTGGCACAACCACTTTACCAATAAGACAAGAAAGGGGAAACTAACTCACAAGTGCTAGAAGATGAACAAGGGAGTTAAGTAGACACACAAAATTTGTATTACAATTATCAAAGGCTTCTTTTTACAACTCACCTACTTAAGATCTTAGTTCGTTTCTTTGTCGCCAACTTGGTTTCAAATGAAGCTACCTTGGCCTCTATTTGTAGTTCAACCCTTTGTTTTATGGAGGGAGAGATACCTTCTATGTGCTCTCTACAATTTTCCTACCCAGAATATCCTATTATTTGTATTCGCAATATTTCTACACTTCCTTACAACATTCTAGAAGATTCTTGTGTGGAACATTCTAGAATGTTGTGGAATCCTACCTCAAAACAGTTGTGCAATATGCAGCTGTTTGACTTCTTTGCTTTGACACCCTGCCTTCTCACTCGTCCCTAGCAATTTCCCACCCTTTGGTCCTCGTATGCAGGTGTTCAAACTCTCCAGTTCTCTCCTCTTGTATGCGTCTTGGTCCGGCCCTTGAGCTGCCGGAACGTGATAACAGGCTGCAACAGTAGTTGCACAGGATTGGCATTAGTAGGTTAGCTCCACTGGCAAGGGGATTACAATGTACAGTCTCTCTAACTTGTCCCAGGAACTGCAGTTTAACGTGTCTAAGATATGTAAGACTTGATTATTCTAGTCAAGATTTATGAGCGAAGTTTGGATTTGATGTCCTGATCTTTCTTCGTCTGCTCAAATATTCAGATTGTTTAGCCAACTGTCTGTGAGCTATTTTGTGTACATGACAAATGTTTTTTAAAGACCCAACACAGAAAACATCCATCCAAATGAGTATCACAATTTTCGGCCACATCAGAAACACTTTGAGATGTAAAATTCGTATATACTAGTGACCCAGTATAACAACTTATATATGCCGAATGGTTATATTGTTATTTTCGGATATTTTGGCATTTAAACTTCATATTAGTCCATGCAAGTTTACTTTGATAACTTATCCATGTCATTTTCAACACTCTTTGTTCCAGGTGGGGGATCCAGTGCAGTTGCCAGCTACTGTAATCTCCCCTATAGCAGAAAAATTTGGGTAAGAGCAGGCATCATTGTTGTATTTTCTAAACATTCAATGATTTCTAATTTTAAATTTACAATTTCTGGAAATTTGTTGTAGATATGGCATGAGCTTATTTAAAAGATTCCAGAAAGCTGGCTATCCAGTACAGATGCTGAAGACCCAATATCGTATGCATCCAGAGGTAACATATTATATCTTAAGATTTTTAAACCTCATCGATAACATATAATTTTAGTTCTACAGGTTAACATTTGGTCTTCTGTTTGTTACAAGTTTCCAATTCATAATTGCACCTCTCAGTTCTAATCCAATTATCATGCAGATTAGAAGCTTTCCTTCAAGGGAATTTTATGATGAGGCGCTTGAAGACGGATCTGACGTCCAAGACCAGACAAAGCGCTCGTGGCATGAATTTCGATGCTTTGGACCTTTTTGCTTCTTTGACATTCATGATGGAAATGAGTCTCAACCGTCAGGAAGTGGCTCTTGGGTTAATGTTGATGAGGTTGAATTTGTCCTCTCTTTGTATAGTAAATTGGTGAGCAGATATCCAGAACTTAAATCAAGTTCCCGACTCGCAATAATATCCCCATATAGACATCAAGTCAAGCTTCTCAGAGAAAATTTTCGTAACACTTTTGGCGTGGAGTCGGATAAAGTCGTAGATATCAACACTGTTGATGGATTTCAGGCAAGTCATTTCATTGTTAAATTATGTGGATTAAATTTGGTGTGACCTTATTTCGATGATGGTCATACCTTAAGCCCCTGTATCGTTCACTTCTTGTGCTAGAGATGATTCTTGATTAAGTTGAACAAATAATTTTTTCAGGGACGTGAAAAAGATGTTGCTATCTTTTCATGTGTTCGGGCGAGTAAAAATAAAGGCATTGGATTTGTTGCTGATTTTCGCCGAATGAATGTTGGTATCACTAGAGCCAGATCATCTATCCTGGTATAGCTATGTCAAATTAAATGATTGGCTCTCATATTCACAGAAATTTGTCCCTTGATTTCAAGATATCTTGCTGTACTAGGTTGTGGGTTCTGCATCGACGTTGAAAAGAGACGACCATTGGAAGAACCTGGTTGAAAGTGCAGAACAGAGAAATGTACTGATCAAGGTATAGTATCTATTTAAATTGGCAAATTATCACAGAACGCGATATCCCTGCACAGTATATGCATGTGAAGCGACAACACTTTTTCTTGCCATATTCACCAAGTTTGATTTTATTGTTTATTTCGAATCCTAGTTTTGACTTCGAGGAGAGAAGATCGAATTAGTATGAATCTCCTAATGCCTCTGATCTGATCTTGAATTCCTTCATTACAGCATGATTTGATCTCAGTTGCATAATTGTCAAAGTTCCCGTGTCTGAAAAATCTCCTTTTTCTTGATAACACTCAGGTTGCCAAGCCCTACAATGAATTTTTCAGTGAGTCAAATCTCAAATCGATGGAAGTAAAGGAATCCATGCAAGAGGGACCCGAAGCTCCTCATGATGCTATGGAAGTGGATGTACCCATTGATGGGTTTGCTGGCAATGTCGACCAGGCACTACCAGAGGATAATGACTGGGGAGACGCCGGAGAAGGAGAGGGTTTTGATGTTGGCTTTGACGAGGACTAAGATCATCTAGTTGTTTCGGTAGCCATCTGGTAATTTGGCAGTTATTTTCAGCGCAAATTCGTTTCACCGAGTGTAAAATGGCCTAGAGATATGCACACTTAGGCACTTAACAATTTATTTTTGTCATTATTCATTGTTCTGTTGGAACAAAGAGGGGAGTCGAACTAAATGGCCTAGAGAGCTTAATCACTTCACATAATTTGTTATCATTATTTTATAATAACCAAGATCCCATATGCACACTTAAGCATTTAACAATTTTGTTATTATTCTTTATCTTGTTTGAATGAAGAGGGGAGTCGAACTAGATATATGCATGTATCTAAATGGTTTTAAGTCAATTCTTGTAGATGTTTTGCAAGGATATTTAACGGTTTAATGCAAGTAAACATATTGAACTCTTTGACAAAATTAGAATAAATGAGTGCATGAGGTTTACATGTTTGTCCCCATGACGTGTTTGTTTGAGATAGGGATTATAGTAGGGTGGGTATCGCGTCTCCGTGAGGGCAGGGTCGGGGAAGGTTTCTAGTTCGCTCCTCCCAAACTTGCTTGCGGGGCAAGTTATTTTTTTGTCCCATTAGGCTTGGGGCCCGTCGGGTTTGGGGAGGGGTGTTTTTTTGTCATCTCAACTTGCGGAGCCGGTTTTTTCAATCCATTCTAAATATCTCATATTTCTTATCAAGCAGACTTTTTGTTACTTCCGGTTACTCTTGTTTTCATTATTGCATATATTGGGAGTTACAAAATAAAGTAAAAGGTGCTTTAGGCACATGTTTTAAAGGCATACATTTAATGAATGAATATCTTTACTTGTACAAAATAAAGCACTAAATTAACATTCTATAAATGATAGAAGTTTTAAATAATGGTTTCTTCAATGATGATGCGAATATTGGCCCACTTTTAATGAAAACAACCATTCAGAGTAAGATTTTATATTGATACTTTTTTAGTTAACACAACTCTCTTAGATATTTATAACAAAGATATTATACGTATAGTTCTTGGATATATATAGAAATATTATATTAACAACATAATTTTTATTAATTGTACAACACATTTTAGTTGTAACAATAGACGTCCTTAACATTTGTCCTTATATCTTCGATTGTTTTTTTTATCTAAAAATATTGTTAGAAGTGCGTGGAAAAGCTCATTTGCCTCTTACATATTTAGATAAACAATAAATATTAAATTTGATAAAATATTTGTTTCTCATTTCAGTACATAGTAATAGAGGATAAAAATCGTACTTAGAGATGAGATGTACTAATTGATTAACAATTAGATATAATAATGCGATGAAAAAAGTTGTGAATATAAGTAAAAAAATAAATAAATTGGCGACTCATTATAATAAAAATGTCGAGCTGATGAAAAAATAGTGTTGATATAATATCTCCGCATATTGTTATCAAATGCATGAAAATATTAATGTCGTGTTATAGGTGATTCTTGGTCCTTCAAAATCTTTAAGCTGTGTTCAAAAACTTTGAGTGAATTTATAAATAATCTTTTTGGGTTAAAATGTGGTTAACATATGATTTTGAAAATGTGTGGTTAAAAAACATAATTCTGTATAGACATTTTTTTAGGACATGAAAATGAGACATTGCAAGCATAACTCCTATTGATTGAATGACGAAGATGTGTCCATGTAATGAAGCATATGACTCACCTTTTCATTACCCAACGTAGATGATTCATCTCAGCATGTCCCAAAAAAATGTACATATAGAAAATGTTAATGATTTGGCCTTCGTTTGGTAAACTGTTTAGAATAAATTTAAAAACAATATATTTCCTCAAACCATTTTTTATTTACATACATTTCCCAAAATCATACATCGAAAATATTACATTCTTTACGGTGCGTTTTTTTACCAAATGATTACAATTTATAAACCAATTTATAAACAATGCATTTCTTCAAACCACTTTTTAACGACATGTTTTCTCTTCAATTTTTAACCACATATTTTCCCTAAAAATACCAAAAAACAAAAAAAATTCTGATAATGTAATTGCCGAACGGTGTGTTATTTATAAACAAAAAAACTTGTTCGAAAACTATTATAACACTTCATGATTGATGTTATTTGTTTTTGTTAAGTAAGATGTGTGGTTAAAAATTGGAGAGAGAAAAAATATGTGGTTAAAAAATGGTGTTACAAATTGTGCTGATTATAACACTAACTTGTCGAACACATTGTTTTATGAAATAGATGTTTGAAAAATTACATTATTTATAAATTAATTTATAAATAAATAATAATTGCTTTACTGAAAGATACCAGAAAGGTCGATTCCCAGTGATTTTTCAAATGACCCGATTTCTTCTTCACGAATCTTCAAAATCAGTGTCCGACACTTCCACTAAGAACAGTTTTGGACCGAACCGACATCTCTTGCCGACAAGTTTTACATACAGTTTAAAAAAATAAAGTCAACGGAAGTGCCAATGCACGCGCTTGCTAACGCTTATACCATTTGGCGGAATGACAGCAATTCGGCTACACTCGCTTCCTAGGGCGTATGTCGGCCAATTTGGGATTCACCTGTTACAATGAATGAATACAAAATCCTGTTTCCACCAACTACAATTTCGGAAAGATTGGAACTCAATCCAATCCTAACTTTTTTTTTTTTTCAATTATTAATTATTACAGTCATTTTCTGTTTCGTATTTATCGGATAGCTTATATTGAAATTTATAATTAATGGAGTGTTCGGCGACGCTCCACACGGTTTTTTTTGTGTAAAATATGTGGTTGAAAATTAGAGAGAAAAAAATATGTTTAATTAAAAAATGATTTGAGAAATTGTATAAAAAAATAATTTATAAATCGCACACATATTTTCAAATAACTTTTCAATTAGAAATTTTACCTCGAAAATATAATATTTTCTATTTATAAATAATTTTTTTTTTTAACCAAACGGAGGCTAAATTGTAATATATCAAAACGAGGAGACGAAATGGTTAGAAAAATAAAAAATTTGAGTAAAGTATTTTAATAAATTGATCGATACATTTTATTATGTGATTTATCAAAAGTAAACAACGTTACTTGGGGAATACTGTAACAGTTTATAAACGATTTTTATACTGTTTATAAACGATTTTTTTACTATTTAAAAAATAAGATGTGTGGTTGAAAAGTAGAGAGAAAAAATTTGGCTGGTTCAAAAGTAATTTGAAAAATTGTGTTATTTATAAATTGGTTCATAAACAGTAATGATTACGTTAAGAAAGACACTAAAAGTGTGTCCGATAAGAGACAAATTCAAAGTTTGGAGTTTTGAGTACAACTATATGAATATTAGCAGTTGGCAAAATAATTGGAATTGAGCTGACATAATCGAAATCAAATCGTAACAATTGAGCTCTTCGATTTTCAAAATGAAAATCAAAAAACGAAGTATAAACATATTTTAATTTTAATCCTATAAATTTTTTGCCCCGTGTTATGATTGATGGCAGTCCGTGACGTACTTTGTAACACACAAATTGTCCCCGTGAAGGGGGTTTGTCTTTGTCCAAATTGATTGGGTGCATCACAGAGATTCGAATCCTTAACCTTAAGAAATTTAATTGTTAAGGTTGAGAATTTGGATCACTGAAAATGCGCTCATTTAAACATGGGACAAAATTTCTTTTTCAATGGGACAAATCGTATTTTGCGAATGTCCCATGCTACCGTCAACAACACGACTAATTAATAAGCTCAAATGATATCAATTATTAATACATTGTGTTGTTTTTTTTTTTTAATATATATAGTTTAGCTGTTTTTCAAAGGGAAAACCGCATAAATATCCTAAAAATTGTAAAATGATTTTTTAGAGAATACGTGATTAAAAATAAGAAAAAATGTTTTGATTTATGTTTGATGTTACTTATTAGAAAATATATGGTTGAAATAAAAAAGAGAAAAATCTTTTAAAACTTATAATACATGTCTATTTATTACTGTGACGAGTAAAAATTATGAGTGATTTTTCAAATCTAACGAAAAAAAAATCTTATTAATTTAGTCCATGTTTGATGGAGATTAAGCAACCGTTTGGTAAAAGGATCTTTTTTATTTATAAACATGTTTATAAACAACACAATTTTTCAAATTTTTTTTAACCACACATTTTCTCTCTTCAATTTTCAACTACACCTTTACTTAGAAAACACCAAAATAAACAAAAAAAAAAAAAAAAAATGATGGCTTAGGCCGCCGAACGCAGTGTAAAATCAATTTTTAGTAGATTTTGGTAAAAGTTGATTAGTTGTGTGGTTAAAAATCGTGCGACTCATGAAATATGTGATTATTATTAATTGTTGAATTTGACTTTCATAACAATCCAAGTTTTAACCAAAACCAAACAAGCTGTTATTAGCCTTTGTTTAGCGGCACCAACCGCAATTATTTTTTGTGTATTTATATTTTTAGGTAGAATTTGTGGTTAAAAATTACTTCGAAGTGATTTGAAAATGTGTTTATTATAAATATTGATTATAATAGGGTTACCAAACACATCCTAAATATTTTTACTAGCAATGTTTTTATAAAATGAAGACGGGGGAAATGGTGTTGTATTACCAACAACAACAGTAATAATAACCCATCGTTTATACAACTAAAAATTCAAATTTTAATTTGAGGTAAAGTCAAAATTTAATTTTAACAACACGTCTTATGTAATTCACAACTCTTCAACTACGTATTTCATCAATTTTAATTAAAATCTACTAAAAATCTATTTTTATCAAAATGAAACAGGGGCTAAAGTGTCATATGCATTGAGAATCATTTTTTGGATGATAATGCCCTCACTAATATTTATAATTTTAGATGTGTCTCAATTAATATTATTGTTAATAAACTCTCGATTAATAATGGACTCTCAATTTTAACTTTTTAAATTCATTAATTGATACATCTTATTTCCCTAAATTCATTAATTAATCTTTCATTATACTTTCTCTGTCCCATTTATATGCCTTTCCTTTATCTCTTGTCCCAATTATATAGTCTTATTTCTTTATTGTGAAGTATTTATTTTGTTTGTTTACTAATGTACATCTATTTATTACTTCCAATAATAATAATTTAATACTAAATAAGGGTAAGTTGAGAATTTTTTTTTACGAAAATTATATTTTCAATAACATTAAATATATATTTTAATCTGTGTGAAATGTCAAACATCCCTATATAAATGGAAGGGGAGAGTATTTATTTGATACATTGATCAATTTATTGAGTCACTTGTGTTGGGAACTAAGAACCAAGGTTATCATGAATGATGGAGGAGTTTGATTTTATTTAGGACATTCTGGATGGAATTTTAATTTTCTTTACTTTTTTAATAATTTTTCTTTTGACTTACGAAAAATAGAACTCAACTTATTTTATTTTATTTTTTTAAAAAAAAATTATTTGTTTTGAGTGAAAATTGAAATCCAGCCCAATTCATGCAAAAATATCAAATCAAATCCTATAAAAAAAACCGATTTTGTACATGATCTAGATCAATTTTTCATGGAAAATGATACTTGGACAACATAGTTGAACAACATTGTGAACAACACATTCACATGGGTGGAATCCACCATTGACCAATCTCATGTGAATGTGTTGTCAATCATGTTGTCCAAGTAGCATTGTCCATTTTTCATACAGGATTGTGGCGATTCTGACAACAATTGGAAGAACATGCGTGAATGTGGATTAATCTGTGCCCTTCCTTTAGAATGTTCCTCATTGCTGAATAGATAAATGATGAGTTTATAGCATGCATGGAACACGTAATGATGGAATACAAGTTTTGATTTCGATTATGAACATAGACAGCTTGATTCAAATTTATCTTTGATGACTTATATTTTTTTCTTGATTTCAATATTTGCTTACGTAACACGTAAGTGGCTTGAATAACGTAAATTCATTGCAAATTTGCAACCTATGGAGTAAATATTTGATTATCTTACGTAAGTGGCTTGAGTAATGTAACTTCATTGCAACCTATAGTGTCTTTATAAATATAATTTTACTTGATTTTATATATTGAGATAATTCAATTTTTACTAAGATGTGGACAATATCATTCAATATTTGATAGTATTTCCAATCTCAACTTTAAAAATTTTGAAAATTATTAATGATGAGGGGTTAGTACATAGAGAGGGTGCTTAATATTTTCTTTACTCTAATTATGACAACATTAAACAAGAATATCTATATTACGAGTTGAAACAAAAAGAAAATATTTACTTTACCACCAGTACAATCGTAGAAAAAATTATTAATAGATTTCTTTTGAAAAGTTAACCATTCATTTTCACGATGCCAATCTTGCCATATTTTTTAAATTTCGTACTTCTTTTTAACTGATGAATCAAACTTAGCTACTTTATTTACATCATACTTTTAACAAACTTATGACAAACTAGCGATCTTAAAATGTCTACTTAATTAGTACATCTATTATCTGATAACTTTTTGATATAAATCATCGTAATTCTTAAAATTAAAATATTGAAGTACAAAAATAAAATAAAATAAAATCCAATCACTTAGATAAATTATTTTGATATAAATCATCGTCAAAGGAAATGTGTAAATTCAACGAAAATTAAATTAAATTAAAGGTATAAATATTATTATAATGATAATGAGAGTAAAGAAACATGACATAAAATAAAATGCAATTAAAAATATAGTGCTTGCTTTGAATATAATGAAAAAGAAATCAAGAAGCAATGATGTAAATGACAAATATGCCCTTGATTTTATGACCATTGCTTGTCCGAAGAATGCGAGCTTGGAACTCCCTTTGGCGCATACAGCCATTTGTTTAGTATACTTTCCTCTTTCTAGTTTCTATATATAATATATATACACACACACACACACCTAATACTTCTCTCTAATCTATCTGCACACCTATGTGCATAAATTCGAACTCTCTCTAAAAACTCAGAGTCTAGAAGTCGTGAATTGCTCAAGGATAACAAGATTTTGATTTTAGATTCATTAGCAAAAAAATTCGCAGAGAAAAATCTGTGTGAATTCCGAAGAAATCGGCTCAAATGGCGTCGTCGAAGGTGATGGCGTCAACATCACCACCTCATCCGGATCTTCCACGTCAAACTTCGCCTTCTTCTTCTACTTCTTCTTCTTCTTCTTCTTTACTTTCATTTACTGATCAAAATCGGAATTTCGGGTCCATGAGTATGGAGGAAATATTGAAGAATATTTACTCTGATTCCGATTCGTTTGCCATGGAGAAAAACGGCGTCGTCGAAGGTGGCGATGCCGTTGTGGACGGCTGTGGAGGAATGAGAAATAGTAGTGGTGGGGATGGGAATAGGACGGTGGATGAGGTGTGGAGGGAGATTGTAATTGGAGGTGGAAATGGGGGCGGGGAGCCGGCGATGACTTTGGAGGATTTTCTGACCAAGGCAGGGGCGGTGAGTGAGGAGGATGTAAGGGGTTCGGTTGTGACAATGGCACCGCCTCCGCCTGCCTCGGCGGCGTTTGGTGTGGATGCGACGGTGAGTTGTGTGGAGGGTTCCGGGCAGTTTGCTTCGTCGGTGTGCATGCAGAATGGATCAATAGGAATAGGCGGAGGGTATGGTATGGAGTTTGGAAATAGAATGGTTGTTCTGGGACGGAGTGACGGCGGCGGCAAAGGTAGAGGGAAACGCAGGGCCATGGAAGAGATTGTGCTCGATAAAGCCACTCAGCAGAAACAGAGGAGAATGATTAAAAACAGAGAGTCTGCTGCCAGGTCCAGGGAGCGGAAGCAGGTTTTTCTTCGCTTTCTTTTTATTGTTTGGATTGTAATGTTTTCTGAATGTTTTTGAGTAATTTGATGATAATCATAATAATGATAATAATATTAAATAATAATAATAATGATTTTACAGGCTTATACTGTGGAGTTGGAGACATCAGTGTCACAACTAGAGGAGGAAAATGCAAGGCTTTTAAGAGAAGAGGTAAGATTGTGGCATGCGAGAGAGTTGCGATCGCACAGGGCCTCGGGAGACCAAATTTATTTATTTTTATTATGGGAGACTTAAAAGAAAAAAATGAATATATGGCACAAATTTATTTTATAAGTCATCATTTCAAAGCACGGATGGATTTGGTAGCTCTTTTGAGCAGGGGCGGATCCAGCCCTGAGCGAGGGAGTGCGGCCGCTCGTGCTGGATCCGCTTAAATTTTTTTTTTTACCTTATAATTGTGGTGTCGAAATTTTTTTACCACTTACCTTGTAGTGTCCGTTCTTGTTGGAACAATTTCGCTCGTGCTTGATTGAAAACCTGGATTCGCCCCTGCTTTTGAGCACTAGGTATCTTGCTCATAGGGATCTTATGTTAACTTACTAGCAGTTCCCCAACAAAGATGAAGTGGCCATATTTCTTTGATCGACTTACTGAATCAGCATTTTTTATGTTTCAAGTCTCAAAATTGTTCTTCTTGATTTCTAGCATTTGGAAGTTCTTAATGAATATTTTTCTACTGCAGGCTGAGCAGAACAGGAAGAGGTATAAACAGGTATTGTTTTGAACCCCCTTTTTAGCTTAGCCTGCCGGGCCATTATTTTTTTTGTTTTTTAGGGCGAATTTGTTGTTAAAAAGTGGTTTCGAAAAATGTGTGTCGTTTAGGAAAATGTGTTTTCACAACTGTTACTGACTGATTACTTTTGCCTAACTGGAATTGGGCAATAGATGCCTGTTCAATTGCAAATAATTTCAAGGAAAATTTGCAGACAATTTATAGCACTGTCTTTTTCCTTAATTTATTAGACAAAAAATACTCCAATTGCTGATATTTTTTTTAATGTTTTGTTGGATATTTCCACCTTTTGTGCCTCAATATTGGGAATTAATTAAATTAAAATAAGGAAACTAAAATGATCTCATTTTGCCTTTGACTAGTAATTATTGTAGATAAAAATATCTAAGTTCCTTTTACAGGTCATTATGCCCCCTCTTTGGTAACTTAAAGTCTAGATTTTGATTTAAGTCAAAGTCAACAATCAATTTTAACCACATATTTCATGGGATCCACAACTTTTTAATCACACATTTTATCAACTTTTATCAAAATGTACTAATAATTTGATTTTAGTTTCCACCAAACAGGGCTATATTTGTAGTACTGATAGTTTTGATCTGTATTTGGATGGAGGGTGTGAATGTGTGATATCATCAATTACGTTTATTATGAATCACATTTTCCTCAAATGTTCACCCTGTAGTTTTACTTTAGTCTGCAATAAGCATTTATTGTTATATCAAGATGTGCATTAACTAGTAGCTGAAAATAGTTGTAGATGATAACTTGTGTTCCAACTTCCATGATATCCATTGTAACCATGGATCTGAATTGTGACTCATAGAAAGAAAAAATCTGCTAGGATGTGAATTTTTTTTGTTAATCCGGCATTTATGATTGGCGCCTAATTTTCGAATTTTATCTTGATGGATGAGATGTCAATATCTCCTGATTTCTCACGCCAATTCTGTGTACATATTTAGAGCTTGTTTGGTAACATTGAAATTTTCTAAATTTTCCTCAAATTCATTTTCAACTATACATTTCTATGAGATCCATCACTTTTCAATTACTTTTTAACCATACGTTTCTATGAGACTCATCATTTTTCAATTACTTTTTAGCCATACATTCTCCTAAAAACTCAAAATTCGTCCAAAAACTCCAACACCAAATGACTCGTAATTCTACTTCCATTCACTTCAACTACCACACATTGGATTCTTTACCAAAACTTTTTAACTCTCTCCCTTTTCTTGTTTACATTTTATATTTTATGTGCAGCTCATGGAGAACCTGATTCCAGTGGTAGAGGGGAAGAGACCTCCAAGGGTTTTGAGGAGAGTGCGTTCCATGAACTTTTAGGTATATAGTCTCAAAGTTATGATAGATAATAAATACAGAAGAACCTAGTTTGGTGTCGAGTTTCATTAATGTTGCTGGAAGACATTCTGATGCTGGAAAAAATCTGCTCGACTCTACCGGTATAAAGCTGAAGTGTGATCTAAGCAGATGTTTATATGGATATGTTTTGTGGTCATCAACTGCAATATGTGCAGTTAATTTGCAGTCAGGTGATGTAGATTAAAAAAAAAAAAACCTTTTACAGAGCAAAAGTTTTACTGCATGGCGAAATAGGTGTATAGTCCAAAATAATGCAATATTTTATTTATTTATTAGTTAGGATATTTAAAATATATTAAAAACTAAAAGCACATAATTACGCATATGTTTCGCATAGACACACATTTGCTTGTAATGATTGATGTTCAACCGAAACGAATTGGCACGCAATACACATTTTGAAACCTTGTCGAGAACCAATTAAACTAACTAAATCTGTTCATATGTATACATAGGTTTTGTAAAAAAAAAAAAAAAGTGTAGCCCACACCCTGAGGGCCCGAATCGACCACGCTCAAGTCCATTGGTTCGGGAAGGTAAATCCAGGTTATGCCTCCAAGGAGCTAGGGTGGAAGAGCTTATGGTAAGCATGAGAAACGCTCAATAACTCCCACTTGCCACAAGGCCAATTCCACCTTGCGGGGAATCGAACCAAGCACACAGCTGCGCTGAGCACTTACCACCCATCCCCTTTGTATACATAGGTTTTGTTATTTCATGTTTAGAGGACTTGATTGAGGGACACATGAAGATGAAAATTGATATATTATTAACTTTTGTTAATGACTCATTCATCTACATTAAATAATACTTTGAATGAAAATGGAACTTGATGTCTGTATATTCAAATTATGACTACGTTTCATTTGTTATCTTAAACTTTGATTAATGAATTTTATTACACAATATTTCTTTTGATAATTGTTAATTTTAACTTACTGAATGTTAGATATCATTTTTGTAGGTATATATTAGTAATTGTATCCATGCAATGCACGAAAGATATAATTGACATTATTTATTGAATAAGTGTAAAAGTACATTGTCCGACATAAACTGTGCATTCATATATAATGAAAAATACTCAAAAAAGTAAAACATAAAATTGCGACTTACATATTTCTTTTAACATCTAATTAAAATTGTTCATTCTCTAGTTTTCTTAGGCTATTTAGGGAAAGTTTGATATGAACATGTGACTTATTCTGTACTTTACAATTTTGATTTGATGACTGAAGTCGAGCTTACGATTTTTTGATTTCTAAAAGTTGGAATGTTTACAATTTTCAAATTGTAAAATGAAATAAAGAGACTAAAAGTTATTTGCAGAATAAATTTATCGACTCTCCGTATAACACTATAAGAATTTTTATTAACTATCTTAATGCAATAATTGATATTTAAATATATTAAACAATTTCATTTCATTACATATAAAAAAAAGCAAATACAGATGAACAAAATTTACCAAACATTTTAAAAAATAAAAAAATGTTCAAACTTAAATTAAATGTTGCAATTTGTTAAACTTACACGTGATAAACTTATGCGCAGTTCTATATTTAAATGAATGAAACAAAATACATCTCAATTTATAAATGAGAGTTTAATCCACAAGATATAAGATTTTATCACTTATTCATATAGAATTGATTCTTCGAATTTTTTTTTTTTAATATTCATTCTCAATTCCACATTCTTTAAAACTCATTTTTCACAATTGCGCATACTTTTTTTTTTTGGCATGCCAAATAAACGTGTTGAATATGTTCTATTTTTAAATAGAATGATTTTACTAACAGCTTTTATTTTACAAATTAAATCAATGAGTTTATCGAAACCAAGTTGTTAAAAATTAAATGATTTAATTGAATTTATTTAAAAAGATCGAATATTTATTATTTCTTTTAATTTGATAAGAAATTTCTAAATTAATCATTTAGGTCGGATTGAATTTAGGTAAGAAATTATAGGTATCATTTTAGGACCAACTGAGATAAATTAAAAAGATTGGATGTTGGAAAAAGTAAAAAATATAAGTAAAACTTTTGCATTTAGTATTTAAAACGATTTTACGAATGATATATTTAGAGTTTACTCTCATTTCTTAGTTTGTATTAAATTTCTTGTTGAGATCTTGTATTTAACACCCATATTGCATATTTTTCGACTTCAAAATAATTATCAAAAGAAAAAATTTATGATTTAACTTTTTGTAGATATTTTTTCACAAATTCATAAATCATTTATTACATGCATTAATTGAACTTTTCTAATTCATGTATTAAAATAAATTGATAAAAATAAGAAATTTCCTAAATTGACATGTGAAAATGGACAAGAAATGTGAGTAAAATGATTACGGTTACCTTATTATTATATATGTATAGATTTTTAACTTACGAGTTATGAATATGATGATAGAGTTTAATTTGTATTTTTCATTTGAAAATTTAAGAAACAATACCAAAACCAAACCAGGAAAAAATGGGCTCCAATTAAGTTCCATAGCACTACCTCCTTTTCATAATGAAAGACTCCAATGACCTTCTCCCGAATAGGTGTGTTGTTGGAAGTCGTCAATACTTAGGGGGTTTTATTTAATGTAGAGTTTAAATTTTTTTTAAATATTTTAAAGAATTTGAAAAGTTTTGATGGATGTATTCAATTAAAACTTTAGAGACTCCATAAAAATCTCGAGGAATTTAATATAAATTTTAATGGACTTTCTAAAAGTTTATAAAAGTTAAGTAAAGCTTTTAAATGTTGTGTTATTCAAAATGTCAATAACTTTTAAATACTCCTACAAAATCCTCTATTTACTAACTTCTAAATAGAAAGTACAATCACAAAATCTCTTTATTTGTTTCTCATTAATCTCAAGATTATTCAGTTCCATAGTGCTACCTCCTTTTCATCATGAAAGACTCCAATGACCTACTCCAGAATGAGTGTGTAACGACCCGGGTCCCACTTAACGGGCTGTCCCGATCGTTAAATGACGGCGTACTATCCCCATCGTACCAACACGAGTCTTTTCGACATGCTTTGTCCTCACCGCACGCTCCCCGAGAAAACTTCCCAGGAGGTCACCCATCCCAGAATTTCTCCAAGCCAAGCATACTTAACTTTGGAGTTTCTAACGATGGACTTCCGAAAAAGAAGGTGCACCTTGTTGGTATGAGTAGTACCTATCAATTCTCTTAATCTTTCTTAGTTAGGGTATTACAGGGTGTGTTGTTGGAAGCCATCAATACTTAGGAGGTTTATTCAATGTAGATTTTGAAAGACTTTTAAAGATTTTAAAGGATTTGAAAAGTTTAGATGTATTCAATTTAGATTTTAGAGACTCCATAAAAATCTTGAGGCATTTAATATAGATTTTAATGGACTTTCTAAATGTCCATAAAAGTCAGGGTGTATTATATAAAGTGTTTTTAAAAGTCATGTATTATTCAAAATATGAATGACTTTTAAAGACTGCTACAAAATCCTCTATTTACTAACTTCAAAACAGAAAGTACAACAACAAAATTTCATAATTTGTTTTTCATTAATCTCTAAGAGTTTGAAAGACTTTAAAAATAAAAATATTTTAAATTGTAATTTTGTTTCTTCTATATTTTTTTCATTCTTTCATGTTATTTTTAGAAACTTTAAACCTCAATTAAATAAATAATTGCTTTCTTCTCTTCAACTTGTTATATTTTCTCTTTTTAATATTCTTTATTTATATTTTGACTCTTTTCCTTTTTATCATTTTCTTCAATTTTTATATGAAAAATAGATTTAACTAAAATTTTATAAGATCTTATAGAAAAATAATAATTAAATTGTATCAAAACAAATAATAATTAAGCAAAATAATTTTAAAATTTCTATCCAGAAAGATTTGTATATTAAAAAATATTAATTAAAAATCAATCGAAATCTATAAAATATTGTATATTCAAAAAAAATTTATAAACACAGTACAAATGTCGATATCAAACGTGATTTTATTTTTCTCCCATTTTTTATCACAAATATTTCTCTGTACTAAATCGATTTATCTCTCAAGCCGCGTTTTTTTTTAATTCAATTGACGTATGATTATTATTAACAATTAATATTCACGTTTATAGGAAAAATAATCTACTAATACTCAAGTTTTTCAATTGAAAAAATAAGTCCTTAAAGGTTTTTGAAAGTCTATGAAAGTCTTTTAAATAAAAGTCTACATAAGTCGTTGAAAGTCCTTTAAATAAAAGTCTGCAAAAGTCTTCGAAAGTTTATACAAATCCATAAAAGTTAATAAAATCAAATTAAATCAATTTAAAAAATTCATTAAAAAAAATATGTAAATGTCTTTCAAAATCTACATTAAATAAACCCCTCTTAGTTTTTATCAATTCTACAACACTTTTTTGATAAAATTATTGACGGGATATAGTGAAAAATTTATTAAAAAGTTGAAAATATCAAGATATGAGACTGAAACTTACGCCCTAAGTATCATAAAACTAAAAAAACATTAAATTGTGATAGCAAAAAAATTGTCAAACATCATAAGCGTCATAATATGAAACTTTGTCTGAAAAAAGTAAATTTCATTAATCAAAAAATTTTGAAGTATTAATAAGTTATACTTTTAAAGGATACAGGATTATGATATCAAAAAATGGATATTTGTACAAAATGCCCCTAAAAATAAATCATTGATTCTATTATAAAAAATAAAAAATCATTAGTTCATGGATCAATTCGAATATCTTGGAACGAGAATCAAATGAAACCATGTCCACCCCAACTAGCAATACAAGATGGTTGAACTACTACTCTCATCTATGCAACACAAAATAAATAAATAAAAATAAAAAAATGAATTACTACATAACCATAAAACTGCCATAAATGCTCAATAGCTCTACATGTCATTTCATTCTTAATACTGTATAGTAGTGAATACTTCTGCTTGCATACAACACTTTTAAAGCCATGTAAAAGTACCATTTTCATATTTCAATTACAAATAAATCAAAACAAATATTTCAACATTTTTACAGGATGAATTAATTCTCTGTTGTATATTGGCTTGAGTACAGCAAAATAAAACAATTTCCACATTCTCTTCCACTGGACACATTTAACTGTAGAAATTAAATACAGGAAGAAGGAAACAAAATTCTTCACCTATAAAAATTAAAATTTCATCAGCCAATACCTGTTTTCGATAAACAAAAGTTCACAAGGCTATACGAACGAGCAGCCTCAACTGGATAAATCATGTTTCTGCAAACCCAATTCTGTTGTGATTAGTCTAAGTAATACTAGCACCAGTTCTCTAACTTTAGCTTCCCTGCAATATAAAGGTTTTGAAGATCTTAATATACAATCTGTAAACATTACAAGTAACCAACCTACATTTTTAGCCACAGTGAAACAAGAAGAAAGTACACAAGACTTCATTTTATTGTTGACACACCGTGTTTTACTATACACTTCCCTAATCAAGACCCACAATATTAACATACAACAATCTTTTCAACAATACTATGAACTGTTTTTCCACCTTCCTCTTACAGCTTATCAGCCCTGATATGAGCTGATTCACAACTCAATAATCGGCTCACTCCAAAGTTCTCACATGAAACTTAAAATTTACAAGTTCGTTGGTCTCATCAATCAAAATTATATCGTATTATACACCAATGGAACTCAGTTTGGATGTATGAACTGGATTCAGCCGTGACCAAAAACTTAGGGGAGTATGACTCATAAGATATACATCCCAGATTATCCCTTGTGCTCTGCAACTCGGTTGAACAAAAAGGTTCAATTTGAGAAACCTTAGTGTAGGTGAAACCTGGCAGCCCAGCCCAGAATTTGAGCTTCTCCTGTAAAAAGGTTCAATTTGTGAAACCTTAGTGTAGGTTGGTAATATTTTTCTTTCCTAACACTGGAAGGAAGACGATCATCTATTCTAATAGATAGCATCCATAGCAAGTCTTCACCATTCACCATGTATCTTTCTACAATTTAAGAATTCATCAAAATAATTTTTCCAACCCCCAATATACCCGTCTCTGAAATACTTCCACACTCTGTAGGGACTCTATCTAGAACAATTGGTTTTTTGACTATGATAATGTTATCTTTCATTTATATCCATGATTATGAAGTCACACGTGCTCTTTCATGTCCCGAGTCACCTTAACCTGCCATGTAAAAAGTCCTGACAACCTTCAATACTTGTCACCCAATCAAAAACATAACCTCCAAATCCCGATCAACAGCAAAACAATCACTGCCAACAACCATCGCTATTGGTCCAACCTTTAGTACACAACCAGTGATCGCCTTCAATCTCAGCCTCGACGAAGATAAAGCCAACAAATCAAATGAAAAAGTAAATCGGATAATATCAAGGTGTTTCAAGATTTATAATGGGAGGTGTTGGATTTCTTCTTGTTTTGTTTATTACCATGTTCATTTTTGCTCGACTTTGTGTAAAAATTAGTAGAAAAAATGGTGATGAAAGCTGTTGAAGATGGATGCTAGAATTAGCTTCACATTACCTTTTGCAGGTAATGGTTGAGTTTGTGGCAATGATGATTTTGGGGTTGTAAGGTGGTGGTGATACGAGGTAAACAGCACAATTTGGTATATTTGGTCGGCAAGACATCAAGTTGTGGCGAATTAAATTAGTGAAACCACAAAGGTAAATAGTAGCTCTAATTTTCATTTTAGCATCTCAAAAATAGGTTGCTTTATGGTGGTATTTTCATCTTTGGTGATGTTCAGTAATGTCATTAGGCTTGGCTGGAGCGGCTCAAGACTATCTTGTGGGTAATAGAACTGATCAGGTTAGAGATGAGTGACAGAAAGGATGATCCCCTAGGGAACACTTATATTAGAGGTAACAGAGAAAATCATACAAAGTGTTCTACTTATTAAAAAAAAAAAAAACACACACACACACAGACACACAAAATTTAAGTTGACATTACTAGTGAAATAGAGTGTGTAGCAAAAGGTAGAAAATCCATTTACGTCCTACAAAATTCATATTTAAAAAAATATGTAAGAAAAAATTATATGGGTTTTCAAGGGTCATAACGTAACTTCAACTGAGATGAATTGGATGATATTTGTGTTTGCTAGCTTGCTTAGATAATAGAATACATAAAATGAGAAATGAGTTCACTATGTGGAGGTAAAAATAATTAGAGAAAAATTATGCAAATCGCAACTTGGAGACGGGTTTGTTGTTTATAACCTCCATACCCTACCCATATACCCATTTAAAAATTGCGGGTCGGGTGCGGATCGGAGACGGGTTTGCTTCTATACCCATTTAAAACCCATTACTAATTATTTATTTTTTTATTATTTTTTTAGGCTATAAATAGGTTATAGGTGCTCCGGATTAACTTGAATCAGTTAAATATTGGGCTTCACTTGAATTTGAGTTGAAAAAAGTTTGTTATATGTTGAAATTATACAAGCGAATTTGAACAATTTTTTTAGACGTTAACAAAGTCAGTAGTTTAAACATATTAAGGTTTAGACGATAACAATGTCAATAGATATTTGGGTTCTATTTTTATTTATGTTTTTATTTTTTTAAACAATCACTTTTGTTTTAAATTTTATAATTTTTAAAGGAAATTAATGGGTATGCGGGTCGGGTATGGGTATTGTAGTAAAACCCACACCCGACCCATACCCATGTCGGGTTTTAAAATTTACCTCAATACCCTACCCACGAACCCATTTAGTCGGGTAATCCCCGCCCATTTATGTCGGGTCTCCATCGGGTATCGGGTTCGTGGGTATTATTGCCATCCCTAGTCCAGATGTTTAGTCTCCACTAGGAAAAATTTATAAATCATTTATAAATGGTCAAACTTCATTTTCAATCACACTCCAATCCACGTGGCCTACTTGACAAACGTCAACGACAGAGACATTATAAATTGGTCTGTAGGCATCGCGATGAGTCTTTTTTCCTACTACAGGTGCGGCAGTAACCTTTACCAAGACCAAATGATTGTCGACCACCAGATCCACTAGTTTGCAATATTCACCACGGCCCACAAGCAAAAATCCTTGGGGCGGAATATGATCCCAAATTACTCTAAAAACTCAAACAACATAGAGCTTGGGAAGCTTGGAATTGACTCACAAGGACTATTTGCTTATGCACTCATTTCTATCTATATATAAATTCGTCCAACAAAGGCTTATTAATTTAGTCTTCTTTTAGCTGAGTAGAAAATCAAGTTATAATAAACGTCATAACAAATTATCATGTTGAAGAAGTTCGCACATTCAAAAATTAAAAATAAATAAATAAATAGCTAATGCTTCTATATTGACTATTTATGATCATGATTGGCTCAAACGAATATTGCTGGCATACCTTGATATAACAAGTTCACAGAAGGATGGAAATAGAAACAGCAGATGTGAATGACTTCCAAGATTCTCTTCCAAGAGGCCTCCCTTCAAGTAAGGATGCAAAGGAAGAACCGACGCCGTGTCCAAATGAATTACAAGACCGGCTAGCTCTTGAAGTACAACAATGACTTCTTCAACCCTTGTTGGAGGTAACATATGCTCTCCTGCAGAGAGCATCTATTGATTCAAGATTAACCGAAAACAAGGAAAAAAAGGGAAAATCGAAATTGTTTGTAATGAAGCAACACACCCAAGTCCTTCTCATCTTCCATAAACTTTTTCAAGATGAATTCACATCTGGACATCAGTATCGTAATTGAAATTTTACTAACGTCAGATCTACTCAAATTTCCATCACTTGTTCTATAGCTGCAAGTAAAATTCTCAACATGTTAGTGACCATAGCAAACATTAATTAGACTACATATTAGAAACACTTTGTGACAGGTTTTCAAGTACCTGCTCAAGGAAAATAATTTCTGTAAGCAAGTCAAAGAGAATCTGCTGCAGTGAGAAGGCATAAGTTCAACAGTTTCTATCGGCAAAGAAGATGTACGTGATGCACATCGATCAAGGGTAGAAATCAATCTTCGTAGAATCTGTTAAAATCAATGGGTTGTAAATTGAAATAAAACATACAAATAAATGTGCACAGCAAATCTAAGAATTCTGCATATCTTAATTATATCTACTGAATAAGTACTTTCCAATGAAGGAAGGACAATACATAGAACAGTTTTGTGAAAGATTACTTGATGTTTTACAATTAAAATTGATGCCATATAATGTAAACAAATATAGAAACAGAGTAAAGGCGCAACAAAGTTATATGAGAAAAGAACATCAAAAGGAAACTCTTCTGAATATAAAATAATATTTGGTCTTAGAAAAAAACTAAGTGGCTCCAAGCAAACCATAAACACCCTTATTCTCCCAATCCCATTCCTAACCACGAAAATGAGGAAAATTTAAACCAAAGAACTGAAAAAAATTGGGATTCTATAAACAAAACATTGCAGTCCATATGACACTGCAACAATAATAGATGTACATTTTAAGTAATTAGATACCTTCGATGATTATTTTGTTTCCTCCTACATTGGGATATATGTGTAGTAAAGATGCACAAAAATTAGCTAGTGGTATTAGAGGCATACAAAGAACATGCTAAGATAACTATCTACGAGAAGGTATGCAGGAATTACATCAACAGGTGCATCAATCTGTGATGCAAGTATCTTATCTCCCAGAATTTCTAAGATTTTCAGCTCAAGAAACTCATCTGCCTGAAGTGCAGTCACTGAGAGTGCATTGGAAGGCAGGGCACGACCACAATGCCCCACTAGAAATAATTCATAAACATCTGCCAGTTCTTTCCAGAAACGTATTCTCGAAGGTCTGCTAATTGATAGATCTGTTCTTAAGGTTGGGTTCAGGTCGCTGACATCAACTACAATGCAGTTGAAGCCTTCGACAGCTACTCTCCAAAGTGGGCCGTCAGGATTGTCTCTTCTTGTTGTCATGCACCTACAAAAAATATCAGGAAATATTTCTACAAATTATACGAACTGTTCTCTTGTTGATATTGGCATGATGCAATAAACCATGTGTCAAATAAATTTCTGGGAAGGTAAACATGTATCTCCGAATCAATCCTCACCTTCCCAGGCCTTCAATGATATCAGGAGCAATATCTTGTTTTTCCACAGCAGGAGCTTGCAGAAAGAGATCAACTACCAAAGGTAGAAGCTTATCAGAAAACAAGTTAGCTGTATTGTTTGCCATTTTCGCTGATACTAATTCAGAGCTCTGGGTTGAATCTTCTCCACTGTTTTCTAATGTTGAAGGGGCAACACCTGCAGAATTGCCAAGTAGACTACTTGTGCTGACTTGCTTGGAATCATCTTCATTGTTGTCTATCAATGAATCAGCTGATGGAAGATAATGCAATAAAATCCCAAGGAGAAAAGACCACATTGAACTAAGATGTTCTGTCGGACGTAACAGTGGAATAATTTCCAGTATAGTGCGTTGTACGGGTGGAACATGTCCCTGAGAAGGAAATCCAAACTTTAACATTATAAGTATTGGAAGTCAAAGGGACTTTATGTTCTGAAATGCTGCCTCCTCAGCAGTTTTTTTATTGTTAATCTTCAGTTGCAAGTCTAAAGCCTTGTTCACAACTTCTAATTGCAACTTCTTTATGATTTACAGACCAAAGTCAAATAGTATGTGCAGATAGTTGTACATCATGGAAAAACGTTACTCACATATTCAGCTTCAAAGTTGTTGATGGTGAACATGGCCTCGGCAATTGCTGATTCTATGATCAATATCAATTGTTTATACATGCCATTGTCAAACATCCCTTGTGCTTGCACATATAATTCTCCTGTGAAAATTTAAGGATGTTGGAGAACAAGAATAGTAGCAGTATATGTATTTCCTACTTTGTAAGGGAAATATCATATATAACATATAATGTATTCCATGGTGATAAAAGAAACATATTAATCACTATATGCTTCCTATATAGTTCTGGGAATGAGTAAGAAAAAGAAGAGGTTTTGATTTTCTACCAAGACCATGTAAAATCTCTTGCTTCACCTTGCTTGTTGAATCCGCACTGCTGTTCGGAGATTTTTGAAGGACGATCTCATAAACATCAAGTACTGACTTTAGGTACAATGATGGGAGATTTCCCTATTTACACACGTTATCAGAGGAGATGAGAATACACCACTTCTACAATTATTGAGGTTTAAAAAAAAAAAAAAAATCCAACTAAAGACAGAAAAATAGATATAAAATGGTTACCTTTGGAGACTGAGAAACCACAGTGGACTGTAAGCAATTTATTGCTGCTAGTACAACCTCTTTACTACCATTTGAAATGCTATTCTTGACAAAGAGAAGCAAAAACTCCCATCCTGCACATGCAAAATAATATTTCAACGGTACCTGACAATACTTTGAAGATACAATGACATGTTAATCTAGAAACTTATAAACTCACCGGATTGGAAATTGTTTAATCTTCTAAGAAAAGGGAAAAAGGACCGGAAAATCCGGGCTATTCCACCCAGTACAAGTACAAGTGTCTCATTCCATTGCTTCTGAGCTGTATTTCGGCTGACAATTTATGGAATATGCTACTTAGGTTTTATCAACAGGTTATTTTCAAAAAGGAATTTGAGAAAGATAAGAAATTATGCTTGGAATAGAAAAATAAATTTTTATATACCTGTGATGTATGAGCATATGTACTGCTTTTCCTTTACGAGTTCCAAGTTCTTTCCCTTGCCATTCATCTTTTGATGAGGTTGCAGCCTACAAGAATTTGGTTTTAGTCATGAAAAGGGGAGAAGAATTATACTGTCTAGAACCATTCCAACATACCATATGAGACACACGATCCAATGTAGGGAAAACATAATTCCAAAGACAATCCTCCCACATGCTCTTTGAAAGTTTCTGTCCATGGATTCCAAGAGTTTGGAAGAGTGTCCTTACTGCTGAATTCCTAACCTAATGATAAAATAGGTCAGGAAGATAAATGCTACAATCACAGTAGAAGTAAAAGTTTTCTCTCCCCAAGACATTATGGTAGAACACAGATGAAGGAAGTGTGCAGAACTGAAATTTTTTTAGGTAAAAAGGTCAAAGAAATTCATAATTATATCATCTTAAATATTGTGATTACAACTTGGAAGTTGTAGCACTATCACTAGAAGAAAATTTATTTACCGAGAAACAACGAACAGATTTCGGTATTCTAGAAGATGAGCTGAAGTTCGAGGCATCTGATTTTCACAAATTTGAGTTGAGACAGTTTTATTGGGACAAAATCGACCACTGTGTACTCTCTAATATGAAAAGAATTAATCTCTTTCCCACAAATGCAATTACATGTTGAGCAGATATGCACAAGTCTCACAAAATACAGTGGATCCTGGCCTGACTTCAAATTAGAAAAGCATGTAAAATTTTAACACTCGTGCTTCTGCCTTTTGATTGAGTCAAACTGGACTCCAAATCAACACCATTAATGATTATTGAATAACCATGACAATCCAAGCATTGGAAAATTTACATTCCAGAAAACAATAGTATCATTTCTTTCAATTTTATTTTCATGTGAGATACATCCCTACATACAAATTTTTGTGTCATAACTAGGAAACTGACAAAATGCAGCAAAACTCAAAGCTTGACTAGCAAAGATTTTTAAGAGGAAGCATGTCTTGTCCTCATTTTATTTTTTATTTTTTTTTATTTTTTCTAGAGAATGTATGGTCAACATTAGGGAAAAGTTGTGGTCTCGTAAAATGTGTGATTGAAAATGATTTTGGAAAATGAAAAAAATAAAATAAAACTTGGACAAACAAGTCTTCGGTGTACACAGAAAAGTTGTACCTCAGGTCTCTCATCAGCTACCAACTTTTGAAGTAACGCAAAAATGGAAAGCAACAATTTGTCACCATCAAGAATATTCAACAAAGATGTATGATCAATAACTTCATTATCCGAATCAAAAGTTTGTCCTTCCCCCTTTTCGCTGTTTCTTTGATCTGGAATCAAAATAAAATGATAGTTCAACAAAAATAAAATACAAGGAAATACAAATATCTATAACTTGTACAGGAAAAACTAAGAAACACTGAGTTTACAAGGTTGATGCTGAACCTGTTTCTGTATCTTCTGTTCCAATCATTAGCCCCTTTACAAGAAAATCTGTAGACGTCCACAAAAGGCCTATGGCTGTCAAACTAATATTCAACTCTGTCTTCTGCGCACTATATGCTCCAGCAACATCAATACATCTAAAAACAAACCAGATGAGCATTAGTCAAATTAGAGTTGTATTTTATTAATTTTTAAAAATCCAACCTATATGTAGTGGTCATTTTGTCAAAGAAGAAGAATAGAACTATTTGATATCGTAATTCTATTAGGACAGTAAACTGCAAGAAAAGAGGTATTTACCGTATTTTTCTTCGACTCTTTATATCTTAATTCCATTAGGAAAATGACTATGAAAAAATAGAATTAAGAAACTCCCACTTGAACGAGTATTTGACTACTGATTAATTCATGACCCATTTCAAGCTAAAAAAGTGATCAGAAATGTATTTTTGAAACCAGCTGATTATCAATTACCCACTCAGTATGATCTTCCAATTGTAGAATTTATGATCCTAGGATAGGTGAACCAGTATCATAACCTAACTTGTACATGATCATAGAAAGATCTCCAACATTAAATATACGCCTAATGACTCCACATGAAGGTTATTCCAGCAAACAAGGATTTGGCTAACATCAGGAATGGGGACTGTAAGTCAAGAAAATTCATTTTATAAACTATAAGTGCAGTAGGAATCTTCCAGCTCGTAGGAACAATATAATCAGATTTAAGATCTTTAAATTATACAAAGCAATGAAAGTCTCCTGCATCTTCATAATAT
This sequence comes from Ligustrum vulgare, assembly GCA_963555705.1. Lineage (NCBI taxonomy): Eukaryota > Viridiplantae > Streptophyta > Magnoliopsida > Lamiales > Oleaceae > Ligustrum > Ligustrum vulgare. Next base: position 28,145,134 of record OY743174.1, read on the forward strand.
GCATTGCTACAATTTTTTTTATTTGACTTTCTTGTGTGTTTTGCAAAAGAATCACCATCTTACTAACTTCAGAAGATATAGGGAATGCCACAAGATTTACATGCTGTTTAGGTTTCAATCCATGCATAGTTTCACATGGAATTCAACCTGAGTACATTTAATATAATAATTACAAAGAAAGTCAGTTAAGGTAAGATACTATTCCATGTTCCCCTATGATCTTTAAAGAGGTTCTTCTATTACGGAAATCTCCTAGATAAACATAGTGACTTGTCTCAGGATTATTGAAGTTATGCTTGAAAATAAATTTCATATCAATTGTCAACTGCATTAAGAAAGAATGTCATAGCCAAGATCAACCTTGCTCCTGATGCCAACCGCAGGACACTCTTTAATAAGAAAATTAAAGGCTGTTGAAAAACAAAAATAAAATCAATAGTTGGAGACCAGAAAAAAGAAGAAAAAAAACTGTCATAGCTTCTCCAAGGGGCAAAAGATAAAATAAAATAAACAAAAAACACCTATGAATTGGATAAGCTGTGTCCAAGAGGAGCTTAAGGGATCTCACGGTTTATAGAGAAGGTATACTGTATGCTGGAAATGATCTACGTGACATCTAAAATTTAATATATAGACTCTTTGATGTCCTAATTCTATGATGACAGTGACTAGGAAACACAAGGAAGACATGTTCTGATCCTTTTCCAGCTTTCTTCTTCTAGTATAACATTTGGCAGCTAAAATCCATCAAACTCTTCTTCTATAGTTAAAAAAGAACCATATCCCTTATCCGGTACATTGACAACAATAAACATTATATAAGCATCATCTTTGTTCAGCTTTCATCAATGGTCACCAGCTTTAGCATCCATTATGCTATAAAGTCAGACAACTCTCATCCTTTAACAAGAAAATATTGACTTGAATTATCTTTAAAAGCCACAAGTATCCCCCTCGATATTTTTGACCTGATGATCCTTGTAACACCCCAAAATTTTTATGGTTTATTATTAGTTAGCAATACGGATTTTACCTAGATGCCTTTAACAAATTTTTAGAAGTTGAGGGACAAAAAGAAAAATAAGTTTTGACAATAATTTTTATTTTGGTTAGATAATTAAATATTGATGGAGAGATAATTACTATATCAATATTATACACATTTTATAGATCGTGATTAATTAGGAGTCTTGACGTAAGAGAAAATCAATTCTTATAGGTTATGCCCAAGATATTGTAGTTTGAAGACTTTACCTTTAATTAACAATTAATTGAGTGAGTTATAATTTCAAACTTTTCCAAAGCCATACATGTGTATAGGTAATCAAATTGATTTATTGTTTTTAATATAATATTTTGACTAGGATTAGGATTAGGACTTTAAATTGATATTGAATTAAACCAATTTCTTTTCTTTTCTCAACTCCTCACGTGTAGTAATTCTAGTGGTTTTGAGAAATCACAATGCTCTACCAATTGTTGAAGTTTCACACTTCTATCCTGTTAATAGTGCACGGCTTATCAGTTTGAATTATACTATAACTCAACTTTGTGTCGTAAATTTCATCTATAAATATAGTCAACAGGTTAATTGATTTATCACACAAAAATATACTCTCGGCATAGAAATTCAGAAATATTTGACAGCACTTCAAACACAATATTTTTCAAGACAAAATCAAATACATGTTTTGGATTTTCAACGTGCAATTTTATTCTCTTTCAAAATTCGTTTGATCAATTACAAGGTAAGATACATTATGTGCAAGTGTTTAAATTCTAAATTCTTCATGATGTCGATATATTGCTACTTTGAATGCTTTAGGCCTTCGGGTCGATTTCAAAATTTAAATCTTTCGGGATGCTATGTTAAATCCTTCGGGATTGAGGTTAAATCCTTCGAAATCGATGTGGAAATTCTTAAGTAATTCCTTAAGCTAGTTGTTATAGCGGATAGCTGCTCTAAACGAGGAAAAATGTTTGGTACGAATGTACTTTATATTTATATTATATGACGAATTAGAATTTGCACGTATCTTATTGGGTATTTTTAATACTCACTCTCACTTTAAAAATTTCAGGTTAATATGGTTCGTGTTGAACATGTGGAAGATTGGAAGAGTGGGTTCCTATGAGATGCCAAGTAAAAAGTTACAAATATAAATTTCTAGATTTATCATTATTTATGTCAACGACATTTTTAGTATTTTCTGTTTTTATTTTTGGAATATTATTTAGCTACAGGCCTTTGTGCCTTATTTAAATTATATTTCTTTAAGTCAATGTTAAATCATGCTATTTGAATGTTATGTGATGTTGTTTGTTTAAAGTGTGTTTAATTATTGACGTTTTCTTTAAATTTACAAATGCAAATATTTATTTTCCCGAAAATCACTATTTATAAAATCAAGTTATCCTCTGCATTATTTAGAACAAATAAATAAAATTTATAAATTTGGTAACGCTTCGAGCTTTAAAGTCTTTAAAAATTTGGGGCGTTACAATCCTTATACACACAAATTCATCTGAAAAATAAAACATGAATGCAATAATGTAGCAAGCTAATACTATCAAAAATTATTTAAAAAATGAAGGGAATAACGTAACCTACACATGGAGGCAATCAGCAGGTATAGTGGCAAGTCCATCATTCATGATGACACGAAGGCTCTACAGAGAAAATGTACATTAGTTAAATATTCAAGATGCAGATCAAGAACATGACTCGAACCTATAGATCTAATAACAACTTAAAATAAAAGCAATAAAATACATTCCAAAATGTATGCGTACAATAGTTGGATCATCATACATGTACTCTAGTGAAAAGGATCACCTTACGTAAACTCGGAGGTTTAAGGAATATTAAAGCATAACATAAATTTTAATAATGGAAGAGGATCAACTACATGAGGCATGATGGATTTGGCTTTTGTAATATTAGAAGCACCTGGAATGAACAGATGAAAGATAGCCCCAAGGGAATCAGGTATATAATTGATCTCAACCATTAATTGTTGATGAATGCACCATAGATAGAATTCTCAGTTGCAGAGTAAATCGAAAGATAACTATTAATTCTTCTAAAGGATATAAAAACCAGGGGATATTAACCACACTTTTGAGCAGAATTAAGGACCAAATGTTAATTACCGAGAACTTAGGACTAGAAAAGATAAGGGTCCAACTTGTACTTTTGAAAAGATTGAGGAGCTGGATTGAACTTTTGGGGAAAAAATTGGGACGTTCTTTGGTCGATGTCTATAATGAATTATTATTTGGATATAAAAATCCACAACACGCAATCAACGAAACCCTTACTCCAGAAACCAAAATATACAGCCAACACAAACAGACGTAAACCCAGTAGAAAAGGGAATTGTTTGATCATCAAGGTCGACCTAAGAGAGAAATTGAATTTACGAATAGAATGCTAATAAAAGACACCAAGAAAAATTGGCGACAACGTGGCAGCAGGAAATTTAGGGACTGAATTGCACAAATTTGAAAGACCAGGTACTGAAATGCAATTTCTAGAAAACAGTGACCATAAACTAAGATTCAGAAAGTTCAGGATTGAAATGAACTTTCAAGAAGATTTAAGGACCAAAATGATAATTATAGAGAAGTTTAGGGACTAAAATGTAATTTTTGGAAAGATAAGTGTCTCGCTTGTATTTTTGAAAAGATTGAGTGGTTGGATTGAACTTTTGGAAAAAATTGGGGATGAAAATTAAAAATTTGAAAAAATGAGGTCTAACTTGAAAAATCTAGCAACCGAGGGGTTATTTTGTAATAACCCAATAATGACCCAAACTAAGACAAAAAAAAAAAAAAAAAAAAATACAACCCAAAACATTTCAACCAAATAAAATCTACCCATTTAGACATAAACAACCCAACATATCCAAACCTAATAATTAGAGCAAATAAGGCCCAAATACTCCAAACCCTAGCCCCAATATGCAGCCTTTCCAAACTACAAAAAATACTAGAAATCGCTAGAATATTTTTTTTCTTCTTCCATCCTCATTTCTCTCTTTCAAGATATAATAATATTTCTTCATCTCCATCATTGTACAATATCTTGTGCTTCTTTTTGACAGAATCAACGCCTTCATAAACAAGCGATCTTTTTGGCCTGAGAGAAGGATTGAAATGCGAACTAGTGGCAGTAGCTGAAGTCCTAGATTGAGTTGGCATTTGCTAAGTCTTGGCATCAGTCGCCATATTCCTCGCGTTCTGAAAGTTGGAGCTGGGAAATTACAGAAACTGTTTCCGTCAGTTGGAAATGGAGGATTTGGAGCTCTTAAGTTCAGCTTTAGATTATATGTTGATCTATTGTCCTTATCTAACAAGATATTAAAGGCTTGAGTATGAATTAAGAATGCTCAAGCAGCGCCAATAGAGAGTGAAGAGACTTGAGGAAAACAAGCGAGAGAAAGATAACTAGGACTCGTTTTCAGATCTTATTTTTCAAATTAGGGAACCAAATGTGGATTCTAATGGCACCCTGATAATATAGAAAAGTAAAAATAACATAAAAGGGCTAGGCAAAATGAGCAGCAGAGGCCACTCGCCGGAAAATGAGACTTGAACGGAAACTTGCTCTAATATCAAGTAGAAATGTAGGGTGGAATATAATTGTATTACTTAGATATTAAAATCATTACGAGAAGAAGATTTAAATAGAAACACAAAATATATAATATGCCTACTAGTCATAACTATTCTAGAGCAGATTCCCAGCTATTTCAGCAAATCCCTAAGTAATCTATAATTGTAATCTTTGATTTTTTCCTTAATTTATAATAATACTAATAGGATATTTATACGTAGCTATGTATATGGTAGTTTTCCAATTTTAAGAGATGTAAATCAGCATGTATATGTTCTATATAAAGGGAATCTCTAACAAAAGAGATGCTATAATTTTCTCAAAACACACTCCCTTGTCAATGGAATGGCAATAATACTCATGGATCCAATACTCATTGGAAACCCGACATAAATAGGCCGGGATTACCTGACTAAATGGGTTCGTGGGTAGGGTATTCCCGAACCGCATACCCATTAATTTTCTTAAAAAATTATAGAATTTAAAACAAAAGTGATTGTGTAAAAAAAAAAATAGAACCTAAATATCTATTGACATTGTTAACGTCTAAATCTTAATATGTTTAAACTTTTGACTTCGTTAACGTCTAAAAAAATTGTTCCAATTCGCTTGATTAGTTTCAACCTAGAACAAGCTTTTTTCAAGCCAAATTCAAGTAAAGCTCAACATTTAACAAATTCAAGTTAATCCTGACACCTCTAACCTATTTACGGCACTAAAAAAATAATAGAAAATAAATAATTAGTAATGAGTTTCAAATGGGAATAAAAGCATACCCACCTCCGACTCATCCCTGACTCGCACCCGACCCGCCATTTTTAAATGGGTATATGGGTATGGTGTGAAAGTTGTAAAACTTTAGTGGGTAGGGTATGGGTTTGACAAACCCAACCCACACCCGTCCCATTGCCATCTCTATTTATCATAGTGAAATTCAATAATTGTCTTTAATCTATTTCAACATTCTGCATGACATATACGATACACATTCCACTGGTTACATGTGATGAAATTTTCTTGAGTTTGATTCTTCGTATGTTTTCTATAATTTTCAATTTAGTAAGATTAGAGAATCTGTGGAACACACAGAAAATGAATTTATTCCACTGTAAAAAACCAACAGTAGGAAGCTCACATCTTTGAAATTGATTGCTTCTCACCTGAAATCCAAGTGTGACGAGATCCTTCTCTGACGAATGAGCTACAGACCTGGAAATGCAACTGAAACAGTTAAACAATTAACACTTCAAAATACAGGAAACAAAAGTTGTTAAGCAACCAAAATCACTACCTTAACATATCAAGAATATTTGGCCAGCTATAGCACAATTTCTCTCCATGTCTCTAAAAAGATGAAATAATAATAATAATAATAATAATAATAATAATGTGTGAGTGAGTGAGTCTCTGTGTGTATGTGTGTGTGTGTGTGTGTGTGTGAGAGAGAGAGAGAGAGAGAGAGAGAAAGAGAGAGAGAGAGAGATTATCAGTATCAGATAAAGGATCAAAACGTACCTCTAAAACATGCAGAAGAATCTTTAGAGAACCAACACAAACATCGATACTTTCAGATGAAGAATAAAGAACTTTCAATGGAGAGATGACAGCACATTCCAGCGATCTCAAAACTGATTTGTCAGTTTGCTTCTAGAAGATTTGCCAATGACATTCCATGTTAATAGCTACTACCAAAAAAAAAAGCTACATATTGCGCTGAAGGAAATATTTAAATGGTATGTATGTGACCCTATCACATAAATAATTAGGTCAAGCAGTTCAATATGATATAGGTCAAGTCTCGTTGCCACCCATTTAAATGAGTTGCACGTGTTAGGATTTGATGAGAAAAAATGAACCCCACCTACACGTGAGGGTCATGTTGAATACAATATATTAATGATATATATCTAACCCTATCTAAGAGCTTAAGTTGTTACACCAAGTGGTTCAACACACAGCATAAAGAGATGAAGTCCTCACATTAGTTGATGCATCACCAGGTTTAAACGATGTAGACTCCTGAAACTGGTCAGAACCCAAAACAGCGCATATGGATTTATCCAATGCATCAAAACCGATATTCCGTAAATTATCATTAGAACTACCAGCCAGCTGCAAAACAAGTCAGAGTTATCATGATGTTTATGACATTATCAACATGGGTAAAAACAGGTTACGAAAATTACCTCAAGAAAATGATCAACAACTTCATCCCATAATGGTTCGATCCCTGTCATACAATATATAATACCACAGGTCAGATATCCGACTAGACATGGTTCCTTTCAGCTGTGACACTTGAAGGCTAAATTTGCACTAGTGGTCCTAACAAGCCAACCTGAGCCAAATACTTTGATTCAAGCTCGAGCTAGAAATGAAGATGCTAAACATGATCTTAGGTTGAATTTAATCTTGCTCTGCATACTAATGTTCTCAACACACACACAAAATCATTTACGCAAGCACTGTGAAGAAGCCTAAAACACACCCGAACCTAAAATAAAAACCCTCATAAGCTACCTCAGAAAATGCGAACCTGTATACTAAAGCCAGAATGGAAGGATTAAATTAGTGAATAAAACATGAACAAGTAACGAAATTAGTTAGAAGTCAAATTCAATTCAATCTCGACCAGTAGCCATTGATTTTTTGGCACAATTTTTTTCTTTGCCAATTAAAATCTCATTCACCACCACCAAGGCAAGAACCCCTCCTTAGCTCAAGATGTGGAAAGATAAAGTTCCATAGCTTGAAAGTTGCTCAAATGGTTTTCTACCTGTATGATTGTCTTGTCATTGTTTTTCTCTTAAAAAACACCCAAGTGTAATTTAAAAAGAAAGTTGGGTTTTTCAATGCAACAGCTAAATCTAAAAATATATATCCTGCACAAGAATTCAATGAGTAATTGACAGAATCTATGTGAAAGTACTATAATCCTTTACCGTGATCCTTAAAGAAACATAAACGAAGAAGGAACAAAAAAGCACTTGAGAACTAATTTTCATAACATACTATGAAGATTATTGACAAGGATAGATAGCATTCTCTCCACTGAAAAACTAATTCTTCCAATATTTCGATTCGATGCTTGTCCAGTAGCACCTAAAGTTGCAGCCATACATTGATATGACAACTGACGTAGTGCAGAAAGAAGTGATCGAACAGCCGAGACATGCATCAACGCCGAGCTCTTGAAAAGCTATATGTTGGGTGCAGGAATTGGGAGGTGAGCGCCTTCAATATATTGTTATAACATTAAAAACAAAATATAAATAAAAACTATTGAAACATACCTGAGAGTTAAGTGAAGAGAGAATATGAAAATCACTGTACTGCCCGGATGAATCCCTTGTAAGCTTTTGGACAGCTGTGGAAACCTCCTACAGGATTACAATATCAACTTTTGACCTAAGTATCGGTGCAAAAACAACTTCTTAACTGCTTAATGTTATTACTTGGACCATGCTAAGTTCATTTACCTGCACATGAAAAGAGAAAAAAAAGGTAACTTTCATCCATTAGTCACAGCCAATTCATAACCACAATCACCCCCCAGTCCCTCCCCCAAACACCCATAAATAGAAACAAAAGCATCACAAGGTTCTAAAATCTTTGACAAAAATAATTTGAGATTGAACAATTCTTCACAAATTTTTGATGCTCATTAGCAATACAACATATTAACTGTCGCATATTTTCAATAAATTTTGTTCTGTGACCAACTTTTTTGTATGTGTCCCATCTTATTGTGTGTACTTAGATTTGAAGCTTACGCTTTAAATGTCCCATGCTAGCACAAATAATTCCTACTTCTGGAAACATTTTTTTGTGATTAATTTCGACTAAACTATAGGCATCTCATCACCATCATCATCATTATTATTATTTTATACTTTTCACTATTAAACAATGTTATAATTTTATTCATATTAGGGATAAATTATACACTTGTACCAAATCTTTTCTCGTCATTAACCTTTCCTTAACTAGCATAGCTCGTCCCTAATAATGAATTCGTCAAACAAGTCTGTTAAGGTCAGGTAAAAGAAGACTAAATTACACTAATTAAATAAACATAAAGTATATAAAATGTAAGAAAGAAGAAAAGAAAAAAAAAATTACTCCCTCCGTCCCACAAAGATAGGTTTGTTTTCCTTTTTCATCCGTCCCACAAAGATAGGCTTGTTTTCCTTTTTAAGAGTATATTTCTAATATACCCTATTTAATATACATTGTTATCAACAAATGAACTCATTATTTAATGTAGAGGTATATTAGGTAGAATGTAGGTAAATTTATAGTTTCAACATATATTATGTTTTCTTAATCCGTGTGAAAATAGAAACAAGCATATCTTTGTGGGACGGAGGGAGTACTTTTCCAACAAACCTCATTTTCCTAACCCCACCCAACCTCACAAACACCACCCAACCTCACAAACACCACTTGACCCCATTGTAGGTGACCCAATGGTGCTGCTCAACACGGCCGACCACGAAAAATCACACAACAGTTTATGATGTGTCTGTGAAGTGTAATTTCCAGGAATGTAGATAGACCAAAAGAGGGAATGAAGGGTGAGGAGGCTTCTAGGATTAAAATGGATGAAGTTTTGTTACCTGACAAAGGTGAATGATTTTTTTTTTTTTTTTAAGTCCGAATGTAATAGGAGTGAGATCAAATACCATTGCTTTTTTTTTTTCTTTATTTAAAAAAAAAAAAAAAAAACCTCAGTTTGTAATAATATGATGAAAATACAAGCAAAAGTGGACGAGAGACACCACATAGAATCACAAAGACAAAGAAAGAGCTTAAACAAAAATACTGCAGCGACCGTAAAATTTCGGAATTTATTTTAAAACAAGTATTTTATTTGCTAAAAATAGTGTCGCTATAATTTAACCCGTTATTTAAAATTCACGTACGTCGTTTAGCCAAGTTATAATTTTGAGTGAGAATAATAGATTTCAATCCAAACTTGTTTTTACGTCCAATAATTTTTAAAATCTATTTTTAAAATCCAATTTCATTTATTTATTTATTTTATTTAATTATTTATTTACTTATGTAAATAAATTCACAGATAATCTTATCTCAAATTGAAGTTTATCATTTTTATTAAATTTCAAATTCATCAATTATCTTTACAAATTATGATAATCATCCACCAAAAATTTATCCACGATTACAATTTCAATTCGAATCAAAGACTAACCCCTAGCTATTTTACTCCCCTTCACGATTTGAAACTACCCACGGCCAAGACACAGCTTTCAGGTATCTTCATCGATAATTTCTGTATTTCTTCATTATCATCACCGTCTGTAACAACTGAACCCAAGCCTCACACAATATTGCCCAACACCACTGCCATTACTCAGCGTTACCACAACCAACCCTTCACTGATGCATCATCGTGAAATCACTACAAGCTCATTTCACCCACAATCTGCAACCGAAAACAAAATCACCTCCGACCACAATCGGCCACCCCATCCACCACCTAATGCCATCGAGTCCGCAACACCACCTCCGTACCCAGTCTCTCAGCCTACTGCCAATCCTCACTATTGAGACACTACCAATCACGAACCCGGCCAAAATCTGTAACCCAAATCAAAACCCTCGGCCAAGACCAACCGCAGCAATACCCCGACCACACCTCCACTACACAACCCATTATCATCATCACCACCAAAGCACAACCACACACAGCCAACCACCCCTCGAAGCCGCCCCTGCCCAACGCTCGAACCCAAGCCAAGTCCCCAAAATCAAACCCAAAACCGAATTTAAAACATTACCCATAACCTACCTCAATAGTTACCGGAGTCCTTTCGCCGGCAGAGCCCCAAA